>CM061133.1:92060527-92688167 GCA_030789695.1 Scilla litardierei | reverse complement strand
AGCGAGGGACAAAGCCACTGCCGGGCTCCGACGCGGTCATCCCCCCTACGCCAAGGGGGAACCCTCAGAATCCCGCCACCCCACCTTGTCAGGGGCGCGATGCCTGGGAGGCGGAGCAACCGCGAAGAGAACGACCACTTACCTAGATCGACACATGATTACGCCTACAACGTTACGCCTACGGGCCGATACAATGTTACGCCTATGGGCCGATACAATGTTACGCCTACGGGCCGATACAATGTTACGCCTATGGGCCGATACAGTGTTACGCCTACGGGCCGACACAATGTTACGCCTTCGTGCCAATTCAACGTTACGCCTATAGAAAGCCCCCGTTTTATTAAATTATCGATCGTAGCCGATGAAAAGGCCAAAGACAAATCCCGGTTCACCTCTAGTCATGACTCGGATAGACCTGAACCCGAACAACCTACGCAAAGGGAGGCGACCCAGCTGTCAAATCTCTCGGGCGCCCTATAAAGGGACTCGACACGATTCAGCCTACGCCAACATAGAAACGGCCGCACCAAGGCGTAAATCTAAGAAGTAAATTTGTGCATACACAGGCGGAAAGCCCAAAAGAGGCGGGGGCGAGTCATGCGAATCATTACTTTCTTTCATTTTTAAACATACGCAAGGGGGGGGGGGGGGGGGGGGGGCTACACAAAACTACTTGGCGCCCCCGCCAATTACGACGCCCTCTCCCTCCATAGAGTCCCCCGCCGCCCCGCCGCCCACCGGCACATCACCCCCGCCACCCTCCGGCTCGTCACCATCCTCGTCCTCTTGCTCCTCACCCTCATCTCCATCCCCCTCCCCATCGCCGCTTGCGACGAGCCCGTCAAAATCGACCTCTATTGGCGGGACCATGCCAGCCGCCTTCTCCTTCATCCGCGCAAGGCAGTCATCCCACCCCTCCACGCGGCCCTTCCTTATGCCCTCGACCATCGAATCTGTAAGGGCAGGGATGACGGTTATCTCCTGATACGTCCGGAATTCCTCGACCCTGCGGGCCAACTCCTCTTCGGCGGCCTTGGCACGCTCAGCAAACTCCTCCACGCGAGCCTCCTCCCTCCGAAGGGCCCCCTCCAGCTCCTTCGCTCTCTCTCCAGCCTCGGTCACGACCGCCTTCAAGCGCTCTACTTCAGCCTCATACCGGCCGCCCCGCTCCCTCTCCTTCTCCAGGTCCTCGCCAGCTCTCTTACGAACGGCAGCGACCTCGGCGACCATCCTAGCCACGGCGCCTTCGGCCTTGTGTATGGCCGGCACGTGCCGCATCAGCCCGAGCATCAAGTTGAGGATATGCGTAAAGAAACACCAAAAAATAGACCCATTTAGGGCGAAAGCTAAAACCCGCCGAAAGACGTCACCCGTCTTACATAACATACCTGGACGCCATGCATCACTGCGGTCCCGCACAGACCCTCAGGCTCCACCGCTTGCAGCGCCACCTTGTCGCGAGGCAGGAAGATGTTTTCCGCCAGCCTCGCCGCCACGCTACCATCCTCAAACACGGACTCATTGTTCGCCACTTTGTACCGCGCTCGATGAAGCGCCCCGTCAGGACAGCCCTCGACATCGGCCCTCTTGGCTTTAAACTTGGCCAGGGCGGCCTCACAGTGGGGGTCGGTCGTCGGCCTCTCGAGACCAAACATGGGACAACCATAAGGCCAATGGTCCCATCCTCCTGATCCGGTCGGGCCGCTCGACGCCTCGACCCCATGCGACTGACCGCTGGGATCCGCCCCCTCACCCCCTGCAGGCGCCACGGGGCTAGGCGAAGTCATTCGGGGCAGTTCCCCCCCTCCCCCTGTCGACCCTTCTTCGTCGCCCTCCAGGTCGATGATGGGTTCCGCCACACCATCCCCTGTCGACCTCTTCCTCCTCTTCGTTGACACTGGCACCCTAGTCGAGCTCCCGGCCCCTCCTTCCGCTCGTGCCCTCTTAGGGCCACCTCTCGTCGTCGATCGCCCCGCCTGATCCGCGGCCCTCCGCATCATTTCCTCAAGGGATAGACTCATCGTGCCACCTGCCAAAGAGAGAAAGTTCAGCGTAAGCATATCAGGCGCAGGAACACCCAAATCTTCTGTACCTTCGGGCCATATATAGGCTGTTATCATCCCAGGCCGAGATAACGTCCGATAATTTCGGCCCTCTGCTGGTATAGCCATTAAAGTTTGGGCCACCGACTTCTCCTCGTCCCCCAATTCCACAACCTCTCTCGCCTCGGGATTCAGCTCGGCCCAATCAGCCCTTATCAGCACTTCCTCCGGCACCTCCACAAACACATACTGCTGGTGCCACAATTTAATTTTGCCAGGCAACCCTTTGATGAGCGGATGCGTCCTCTTCGCGGATAAATAGTAGCACGATCCATACCTCTTGACCAAGAAGAAGTGGCGAAATAAGGACAGGGACGGATTAACCTGATTGCTTACACATAGCACTAGGAACCCCACAATGGCACTGATGCCATTGGGCATCAGACGATACAGCGGCAGTTCCAGGAAGTTCAACACTTCCAGCATAAACGGATGAGGGGGAAAGCGCAAACCCTGCTCAAATGAAGAGACGTACACTCCAACCTCCCGGTCCCCCGTAAAACACACCCTTTCCTGCGGCTCCGGTTCACGAACCGAGTATGGCGGCCTGACGTACTTTGCGAAGATCTCCCCAATGGATTTCCTCAGCACCGACTTCACTCCCGCAATCTCGACGGGCACCCCTCCGGTCTCCGAGGCTAAACTTCCCTCCCCAACTCCCCCAGAACCCTGACCCAGAATCGGAGACATCGCGGAAGACATTAGTCAAATGGGCGTCTTACCTAACGGGTGCTGTCACCTCGGACTCTCGCTTTGCTCCGCCGACCGCTCCTACGAGAACAGCTCTGGAAAGGATTCTTAAACCTCTTACAAACCCTAGCTCCTCGACATTCAACCCTTTTTACCCCCCACAGGTTATATATCTCTAAAGCGGTCCCGCAAAACATCGGCATCGTGACCGTCGAACCAACGACACGCGTCACCAATCTGGGTCCTGTCCATCACCAACCCACGTGTTCTGCCGCTTCGCATCCCGTCAAAACCATCAATTGCGCCACGTGTCGTAACCACAGTGGTCGGGCCGCCTCGGTTCCCGCCCGCCGTCGATTCGCCAGGATGACGTTAAGTCAGACGACCGCCAACAAATCCCGCCCAAATCCCTACGAAATGATTACCCTCTTTTGAAATTACCCCACGATGTCGCCGCTAGAGCCAAGATTTGGTCCGGCCTCCGACAGTTCGGCCAAATCATGGAACCAGCGCCATACCCACGATTTGGTCCGGCCTCCGACAGTCCGGCCAAATCATGGAACCAACGCCATACCCAAGATTGGATCCGGCCTCCGACAGTCCGGCCAAATCATGGAACCAACGCCAGATCCAAGATTAGATACGTCCTCCATCAGTCCGGCCAAAACACCCTCAGAGTTGGACCCAATATTTGGTCTAACACCCGTCAGTACGGACAAAGCAGGAGCTTCCCTCGCATCATTGCCATTTCCGCTCTCCTTCGGCCCGGCCGTCACGGGAACCCATCTCAATTCCAACACTTAGCACGGGCGCCCAAGCAAACGAACAGAGACCGTGACTCATCTCAACTCCCCTCTACCGGAATCCCCGACAGAGTGAAGTTGGGGGCAATCACATCCCCACAAATCGTATATTCTACGGGCTAACCTTACACGAATACAGTCTGGCACAAAACAATCAAAATTTATTTACTCCAACCGCTAACCCTTACATGGAACCTTTGACTCCCCACCCACTACAACAACACATCGCTCATAACCCCATCACAAGAAGTTACGGCCCTCCCCGAACCCACGCTTCTAGCGGCGCCGCTTCTCGACCGACCGCTCCCTCACATCCTTGACCACTTGCCGAATCGCCGCCTCCTTAGCCTCTTGCAGCATCGGCACAACATGCTCGTCATGATACCGGCGGATAGCGGCTTCGACCAGCTTGCCCTCAGCGTCCCGCTTATCCTCCAGTCGCCGCACCGCTAGACCCTTCTCCCTCTTCTCGGCCGCCAGAGCGACCTTTAGGTCCTCAATCTGTTGCCTCTGCAACCCGATCACAGACTCCTTGCTGGCAACTTCCGAGGTATATTTCGCCCGAATATCATCCCTCTCTCGCGTTATCTCTTGAAGCTGCTTCTCGACCGCCGCTTTGGACGAATCGAAGTACGCAGCCCGCCCCTTCTCCACGCCGCAGGCCGCCCTAACCCTCTCCAGCTCCGCCTCTGTGTCCCTCAGCTTCTCCTTGACCTCGCCAAGGTTCTCCCTCGCTTCACGCAGGGCCACCCGGGTGGCGACCGCGGCAGGACGGCCCCGCAGGGCTAGCACGTTCGTAAGCATCTGATTAAACCTTGAATCAGTGAGACACGGGCACACAAAGCCGGCGTACGAGTAAAGAAAACCATCTTACCTGTACGACGTGCCATATAGCCGAGCCACACAGCCGCTCCACCCCCACGCGAGTCAACGACTCACGATCGCGCGGCAACCCGCAATACTCGGCGAGCCGCGCCGCCACTCCCGCATCTTCGAATACCGACTCGTCACGGCCGACTCGAAAGGGAAACTTGCGGAGATTGTCATCAGGGTACGCCTCGACCTCTTCTCGGGTCCTCTTAAAACGAATGAGAGCGCCCTCACAGGCTTGACTCGACGACGCCCCCATTTCCCGCAAAGGGATCCCGTATGGCCACTTCTGAACCACATGCGCCCGGCGGGGCGCAACCACCTCGGATACCCGCGGGGGGACGGAGGGTCGGGCCCCTCCCTCGGGCACGCCCTCGGGACGATCCTCGCTGGACCCACCGGCGGAGCGGTCTCGTCCGACTGACGTCCGTCCTGGGTGCAATCTCTCCCCCCGGGCGGCCCCACCCCCACGGTCCGGGGATCCCGCCTCACTAGCCGCCCCCTTGCCTTCCCCGCGAGGATCAGTACCCCCCGAGGTCGGGGCACCTGCCGAACCAGACACCACCTCCGGCTCCCTCATCGGGTCTTCGCCTGAAAGGAAAAGAAAGACCATCAGGGCGAGCCTAGCCCGAAGTTAACAAAGCGTCAAAGATACCTAGGGCCCAAAAGTCCTGGGCGAGCCGACTGCTTTGCGTCAGACTCGCCCAATGACGACACGCCTCGGGCAGCTCCCTCAAAATCTGAACTTTGGCAATATCCTCCCCGGTCAGCTCCACCCCTTCATTCACGAAAGGATTCCGCGCCCCCCAATTCGACGTCAGCGCCACGTCACTTGGCACCGTCACGAAGACGAACTCCCTCATCCAATCACCGACATCATCAGGCACCTCGAGGATGAGTTCTCGCCCTCTCCTGGCGCAAACGCGATGATACACCCCCCACTTCCGAACCACGAAGAAATGCTGAAACAACGCCAAGGAAGGACTCAAGGAGCAAGCGAGACACAAAACGACAAACCCCACTAACAGGCCCCAGGAACGGGGCGCTAAGGCGAATATCGGCAGCTCCAGGAAATTCAGCAAGTGAAACAAATACGGGTGGATCAGAAAGCGGAGCCCCAACTCAAAGGACCGGACATAGACCCCGACCTCATCACTCCCCGGTGAGCTCACCGCTTCCCCCGACCCGGGAACTCGCACCTCATAGGGTTGTCGCACAAACCGCACGCGAATCTCCCGGATGTTGATCCTATCCAACCTGCGTCGGGAGGACTCAATGTCTCTCGGTGCAACGGACAACCATGACCATCTTTCCCTGATCCGCTGCACCCCCGGCTGCGACGCCCCCTCGCACGCCGACTCTTCCTCCCCCACCCGGCTACTCCCTCCAATCTCGAATCGAGAAGCCATTGATCGGAAAGGAAGAAAATTGATTGTTGTTACCTGTTGCTCCCTCGAACCTGGAAGACGGTCGGAAGAAGACGGCCGGCGACGGAAGGGACAGGTTAGCCAGTAAGCTCCAAATAGAAAAATCGAGCGCCGGAGGAGAATCGGAGAAAGAAAAAAAATTCCCGCCGACCACCTCCCAGACCATTTTAGGCGGTACAGGGGGGCCCCGGGCCATCTCGGCCGTCAAACTTTCGCCACGCGGTGCCCATCGAGACATACCCGACGCCTTGACTGGCGTAAGAGTCACCTCATCCACGTGTCGCAAACTCAATCGCAGAGACGCTTCGTTTTCCTCTCCCCCTTTCTTTTCTTCTTCAAATCGCAATGATGACCACTGAAGCGGGAGTTCCGAAGCCGCCGCCGTCACAACCCGGTGGGTCCAAGGCCCACATTGAGGGTCCGGAATGTTGGATATGATTCGCCCTCCGAGCCGAGTCGGGCTGCCGCCTCAGACTCGAAGGCCGGGGGCAATTGTTACGACCTAAAGATCCTAATAGCCCGACTCCCGCCCGGATCCGCTAACATACCCCATTGACTCACCTTTTCACAAAAGGTCCGCCGCCCCGAAAATGCCGGGCGACCAGCCAAGCGGGCGCACCTTGCAGCGCTCCATGAACCGGCCGAGGTGAACCACCGCAGCCGCCCGACTCTTAGTCCGTCGCTAACGACAAAACAGCTTAGGATAAGGACATGACTGACACGTACGTCACCTGACATCCTGACAAAAGCACCCCCAGGCGGCTAGCCTATCGGACGGTTAGTGCTTTCGGCCCTGACATCCCGACAAAAGCACCCCTGGGCCGTTGCGCCGCCTGACAGAGGCAGGCCAAGAACTCCTGTTCCCGGCGTCCTTGTCCGAAACCTCCGCTGACACCCGGGCCAGCTCAGCACGCCTAGTCATCACCCGTCAGGTATAAATACCCCCCCTCCTCTTACGGAAAAAAGGTTGGCTGCTGAATTCTTCCTCTTTCTATTATTCACACACGAGTGCAAAGGTCTTCCATATCTTTGCTCTCCCACCTATAGCTCGCCACGCTCGGTCGACACACCGATGGTCCGACCGGCGTGACCAGCCCCCCATTTTAAGCGCCATCACTGACTTAGGCATCGGAGGGGCTAAGGGTTGAACCCCAACCTAGCCCTTCTGACGAGTTGTTCGTGTTGCAGGAGAGCTCGCCCATCAACACAGGTCGGTGTCACCCCCCTGCCCTTCAACCTGGTTCAGCTGCATCCGGCGAGATTCACCCCGTGACCATCACAGGCGTCGGGATCGACTTCTTCGCCCCACTAATCGCTTGTTAAATAGCCTATCTAAACCCTCTCCTCCATATAACCACCGTGCCCTTGGTTCCCATTAATACAAATTCATTGTACGCGAGTTCCACCTCGTAACATTACTAGACTTGCGTTGAGGTGAACTAGTCGTAACTGAATAGAGAACCAAGCTCACGCTCTCGCGCTATTGCCGGACTATAGCGAACCTAGGATAGGGCCCAATCTCTTGCAAACCCTAGCCTAAGCCGCTAGCATTAGGATCGACATCATTGTCCAATCGCTTCTCGAGCCCACTCTCGTGCAAACACGAGTCACGATCTAGGTTGTGATAGTTCGTATTCGTCCAATCCCTTGCAAACGAATATTGGTATAGATTTACAATTAAAAATCCTAGCTTTGGTCCAATCTCTTGCAAACCAAATCTAGAGAAATCCAATTGTAAATCTAAATCGAATATCTAGGCCTTCCCATCGATTAGAATCCAATCTCTTGCAAATCCCAAATCGATGAAAATACCTACCTATCCGTAGTAAATCAATCACAACCTAACCTCCTAGCAATTCTAGCAATTTAGAAATTCATTCATCACAAATATGAAATTAGATCCATAGGGTTCATCCCCAAACCCTAGAACAACAAATCTACTCTAGCATAGCTGTAAGGATATGAGAATCTATAGAAATCATTGCTTGCATACAAAAAGATAGAAAAACAAAGATTCAAATAAAAAGAAGAAAATACTTAGCTTGATGAAGATCTTCAATCCAAAATACAAGCTTTTAGATCCAAGAGGGGGCCTAGGGCATGGCCTAACCTCAAAAACAATCACTAATAAAACATATTGGATAACTAAGAAAACATAATGGGGATCCTCCTCAATGACGGCTACAAACCCTCTTAAATAGCCCCCAAAAAACCCTAGCAAAACTGCCTAAAAAGCCCCTGAAATTCGGGCCCAAAACTGAATCTGCGCGTGCACAGAAATCTGCGCCAGTTACGACTCGGCCGAGTGGAAATATCACTCGGTCGAGTGGAAATCTCACTCGGTCGAGTGGACAGCTCACTGGTCGAGTGGAAATCTCACTCGGTCGAGTGAGCTTTCCTGCAGAAACTCTAGAAAACAACACTCTGTCAAAACTGTCAAAAACTGTCAAAAACTGGTCACTCGGCCGAGTGGAAATGTCACTCGGCCGAGTGACACTGACACGCAAATTCCAGCACTGCAGCATCGACTTGCAGAAATTCTCCAGATTTCATCTGACCTCCGATTTGCACGTTCTTAGCGGCGTTGGAATCGTCATGAAGTCTACTATCCATAAAAAATATGAGAAAAATAATTTACCCACTGGAATGATAGCAGATTTCAAAAGAGTTGGAGGATGTCTGAAAATCTGGGCGCTTCGTGTCCTCGACATCACTCGACCGAGTGGCAAATGTCACTCGGCCGAGGGGCTTTTGAAACTCGGCCGAGTCGGAGCTCGTAGTCGACTGACGGATTACAGAGAGTTGAACATTTTGGCTCGCCGTCGTCTGGGTGCCACTCGGGCGGACGGAGTCTCCGAACTTGGCCGAGTGGGCGTGCGATGCTCGGCCGAGTGCACGCTGATACATCTCTGCTGCGTGTCCGATCTGGCCGGCCGAGCGGGGTCTCAATGCTCGGCCGAGTGACTCCTTCGGTCGGCTGAGTGTCATGCTGAAAATGCCCAATCTCCATCTTTTCGCTTCCTCGCTGCTCCTACGACGTTCTTTCGTGTTCCACTCGTCTTCCATTGCAGAATAACCCTCAAAAGAGCCATGGTTGACACTCCGGAGTGGGTGCAAATCCTTTAAGCTTATTTTTGCTCCCGATCGTTCCATATTTCATGAAATCCGACAAAAACAAGAAATAGTGAAAAGTAACGCAATATCGTCGAATAATCGTGAAAAACGTGATATGGGTGATCGAAATGGCATGCAAATATGCAGAAAAAAGGTGTAAAATATGGACCGATCAAAATCCCACAAGCTTACCTCTTACTCGTCATCGAGGAAGATAAGTAAAAAGACGAACTCGGGAGATGAAAAATAAGGGAAATGAAATAAAAGAATACGAAGTGGAAGGGGTCGCTAGATTATACTCTTAGATCTCAAGCCATAAGCTACACATCACGATGACTTGGAAAATACGAATCACATGCTATAAACGATTTCATATCTTACACAAACATAGTACTTGCAAGCTTTTAAGAACAACAAAACGGACTCTCTAAATTAATACAATCAATTCATATCCACATCACGCATTTCATAGAATTTAATATACAAATGTTGGCGATGCACTTTTCATTCAAGAGTTATAACCGAAGCATATAAGAAACACACCAAGCATGCAATATAGAATGGAATAGGAGACATGGCATTCACATATTTACATCGATTCATAAGAAGTCTCCATAGCTAAAGTAATTTGCTAAGTTTCAGCATTATCAAACTTCCCCATTCGTGCACCTCCCCACTCTAATGTCGTACTCACTCATATGGTCAAATGAGTTCACCCCCCCAAGCTTAGCTTGAGGCATCGCATCTAAAGGAATATGATAGTGGAAGATGGGATTTTCACCTTGGTTTTCCCAAGTATTTTGTGGCTCCAATAATGAGATAGAGAAACGCTCATTTGTTTCTTTTTGAACTTTTTGTTTCGTTTCTCATTTTTCTTTTTGGATTTTTGTAGGAGCTATATGATTTGTATTTTTGGTTTTTGGCTCCTTTTTGGCTTTTTGGACTTTTTGGAGCTAACTTTTCTTTTGTAGGGATTTTTGAGAAATAGATGCGATATAAGTAGCTTTAGGAGGTGAACTCAAGTGACATGTAGAGAATAAAAAGATATATGTGGAGAAAGAAATAATGTAACACTCGGTTCACTCTAAGATGTGCACGAACGGTTCAATAAAATAATACTTCAACTAAAACTCATATGTAAGCATGGATATTCTCAATCATCTCAATAAAAAGTGAAGTCAAGCGGTAAAGAGTACTTTCATATCAAGCATTCAACAGAAGGTGAATAAGATAATAAGGCAGATGCTCCCGTTATACAATTGATGCGTGAATCTTGGTGCACTTCCAACAAAAGCATACTAAACACTAATCCATACGTTCAGCTTCAACTAATATCATGCATTCATATAGAGGAATCATCAAAAGAATATATAAGCAAGCACATGGAAAGCATGATACTGAAATACTCTAAGTAGCATGGGAAGGAATAATAAGCATCATGATGGTTGTTAAAGCAATAAGAGATATCATCATAAGGAGCAAATCTAGCAAAAGGAGGAAAAGAAAATAAAGAAATAAAAATTAAAGAGAGGAAAGAAAAGAAAAACAAGCACACACTATGATGCATGAACACACATAAAAGGAAAATAAGATGGAAAAATCAAAAAGATGATGCAAAAATTTTGAAAAATTTTAAAAATCCTAAAATAAAATAAATATGCAACTAATGTATCTAAATGGCATGTAAATGCACTCCCCCAAGCTTAAACTTCACATTGTCCTCAATGTGATCATAATGAAAGAATATGAGGAACAACGATAATAACAAGGGGGTGAATGAAAAATGATGAAATGAATGACATGAAATCCTAATGCAACTACCTGCACATACAATGATGCATGAGAGCGCTTTCCCCCAAGCTTATACCAAACAATCCTATTCAAATGACTCAATCAAAAATGTCATGGCTTTGCAAAGCGTGATCAAGTCAAATGAATAAGAAAGTGAGTATTCACTTGAAAGAAATGCTCGATGGTGGTGAGCAAAAGGATGTGGCGTATCAAAATATGGAGAGGGGAATTAATATATATAATGGGTTTGGGGTGTAAAAGATTTTTGTTGTCGTAATATGGGGTGATATTTATTCAATCAAATCTATACGGTCCCCTCGCTGTCGAGAGGATTCGGGTTTATTGAAAGCATAAAAATTTCTACACTACTGGATTGATATCACCTATAGCAAAAGGCAGATCCAGTATCTTTGCCGGTGCAGGCAACTACTCCAACTGCTCCTTCCGTGGCTCCGCCAGGCACGTGTGTCCACGGACTCCATCAGATTCCAGCAATGCGGCTCCCAGCATCTCTCCAAGGACTCCACCTGTACCCTGCAAGAGATAAGCCGCATCAATCTGATGTGGATAATTCTTCCCCAAAATAAATGTATTCCAAAGAGGGTCATCAACATAAGTATTTAAAATTAAAAACGGTTGACAACACTTCCCTGGAAATAAATCTCACCTCTCGTGTACCACGTCGATCAACTCCTCATTGTTCGCCTCAGGTTGTTCAGGTAGCTTGGGCATATAAGCGTAGGTCTCATCAGGCAGCTCCTCATCATCGTCAGACTTATCCCATCGCACCTCCTGATCATATTCAATAGCGTCCATGGGTGCTAACTCCTCGTTCTCCTCCTCGTATACGTCTCATCGTACCTCTTGATCGTATGTACATGAATCCTGCAAAAGGCACGATGAGTCGCCAAAATCTGAATCATAAAAAACATCGTACACGGGAGGAGAATCAAATGTAGGAGATGAGGGAGTAAAGAGATCTCCCTGAAGGGGAGCCATAAGCTCTGTGGGATTGTCCTCAACATCAGTGGAAGGGTGGTCCTCTGAGGGATGCTCAGCCTCTGTAGAAAGTAGAGGCGGCTGCGGTAGCTCGAAAGGAGGAGGGTAATGCTTGTGATCCTCATG
Organism: Scilla litardierei; assembly: GCA_030789695.1. Taxonomy (NCBI): domain Eukaryota; kingdom Viridiplantae; phylum Streptophyta; class Magnoliopsida; order Asparagales; family Asparagaceae; genus Scilla; species Scilla litardierei. The sequence goes on along the minus strand of CM061133.1, from coordinate 92,676,242 downwards.
AATGGCTGTGTCCTCGTCCCAATGCACGGCCTCCCTGGTGACAAGCTCTGGCTCCGCATGTAAGGCCTCCTCAAAAGCAAGCTCTGGCTCATGTGGGTGGCTAGGGGGAGCGACGATGGCACAAGCTGACTCTCCCCCAAGCTGAACGTGGACATCCTCCTCAGGCTCCTCAGGTATAGAAGGCAATGTAAACGTCATCATCTCCTTTTCATGCCTCCTTCTTTGTTTCTTTCCTGGAGCTCGAGTCACCCGATTGCATGGCTTGGCCTCCTCAATAGTAGGTGCAGGTGGCTCTATGGGCTCATGTATCTTGACCGTGGTATAAAAGTGGGTCTTGTGCCCCTCAATTAGAGCGTAGACTCCATCATCAATTGTGCCTGTGGAAGAGATACAATGAGTAATAAAGTTTTGAAATTCAAGCTCAAAAGGATCACCTGCCGTTATTGTCAATGGACCGGAAATTCGAACTATGTCGACAATGTTTCTCAATAGGTCCGTGTACGTGTCCTCCTTTGGCAACTCAGATGTCTCTATTTATGGAGTGTTGATGGTATAAATGTGGATATGATCACCTTCAAGTGAAGCATACACTCCATCTATGATGGTACCTGCACTAGAGACATTAGCCATAACAAAATCGATGAATACTTGGTCGTATGGTTTACTTACCGTAACGGTTAGTGAACCGGTAGATCGAGCATCATCTATCATTTGCTCCAAGGCTGCTGCCAACTGTAGATCACTGAACTTCCCCACTTGCATCCTCTTCAAAAACTCACGTGAGGGTCCCTTTAGCCTTCTAGTGAAGATATCAAATAGCGTGGAGTCATTCCACTCATGGTCTGACTCCGTCTGGAACATTTCTAACATTCCTTCAAACCTAGACAAGGCTTCCCCGAATGATTCTCCATCAGCCTGATAGAATGCAGCGAGATATATGTAGGATTGTATAGAGCCCGCTCGCATTTTCTTTGGAAGCACCATCGCTGCAACAACTGTACCTGATCAATCAAAGTAAACAACTTGGAAAAGATGTCAGTGGTACAAAGAGAGATAAAGATAATAATAGCATGTGGTGGGAAAAAATCTATCTCAATGTTTTTTTTGATTTTTTTGTTTTTCTTTTTTCAATGTAATCTAATCAACCTAATTGTGACAAATTGGCACCCAACGGGAAACACCTCCCCGGCAACGGCGCCAAAAACTTGATCGCTCCAAAATGCAACCCAAGAGCACAGCCAAAAACTTGGTCGGCCCTGGATACACGTCCCGGAGAACGATTGTAGTTTTACCGCAAGCGCACGGTCAAGTGGCGAGCGGGTATCGAACAAGAGGAGGTGGTGTTGAGCTCCAATCTATCATAGGTTGGTTTGACTACGAATGTTTTATTGGTGGAGATGGTTATGGTATAATGTAATGGCAATGGTGATGGATGTCGGTGTCAGAGATAGAGAAATCAGTCAAATATCAATTCAAATACAATACACTAAAAGTGTCTAGGGCTAGGGAATCCCCACTACGGAGCGTCATTCGTCATTGTGAATAGTGAATCTCAATATTACTAGACTTGCGTTGAGGTGAACTAGTCGTAACTGAATAGAGAACCAAGCTCACGCTCTCGCGCTATTGCCGGACTATAGCGAACCTAGGATATGGCCCAATCTCTTGCAAACCCTAGCCTAAGCCCCTAGCATTAGGATCGACATCATTGTCCAATCGCTTCTCGAGCCCACTCTCGTGCAAACTCGAGTCACGATCTAGGTTGTGATAGTTCGTATTCGTCCAATCCCTTGCAAACGAATATTGGTATAGATTTACAATTAAAAATCTTAGCTTTGGTCCAATCTCTTGCAAACCAAATCTAGAGAAATCCAATTGTAAATCTAAATCGAATATCTAGGCCTTCCCATCGATTAGAATCCAATCTCTTGCAAATCCCAAATCGATGGAAATACCTAGCTATCCATAGTAAATCAATCACAACCTAACCTCCTAGCAATTCTAGCAATTTAGAAATTCATTCATCACAAATATGAAATTAGATCCATAGGGTTCATCCCCAAACCCTAGAAGAACAAATCTACTCTACCATAGCTGTAAGGATATGCGAATCAATAGAAATCATTGCTTGCATACAAAAAGATAGAAAAACAAAGATTCAAATAAAAAGAAGAAAATACTTAGCTTGATGAAGATCTTCAATCCAAAATACAAGCTTTTAGATCCAAGAGGGGGCCTAGGGCATGGCCTAACCTCTAAAACAATCACTAATAAAACATATTGGAGAACTAAGAAAACATAATGGGGATCCTCCTCAATGACGGCTACAAACCCTCTTAAATAGCCCCCAAAAAATCCTAGCAAAACTGCCTAAAAAGCCCTTGAAATTCGGGCCCAAAACTGAATCTACGCGTGCCCAGAAATCTGCGCAAGTTACGACTCGGCCGAGTGGAAATATCACTCGGTCGAGTGGAAATCTCACTCGGTCGAGTGGACAGCTCACTCGGTCGAGTGGAAATCTCACTCGGTCGAGTGAGCTTTCTTGTAGAAACTCCAAAAAACAGCACTCTGTCAAAACTGTCAAAAACTGTCAAAAACTGGTCACTCGGCCGAGTGGAAATGTCACTCGGCCGAGTGACACTGACATGCAAATTCCAGCACTGCAGCATCGACTTGCAGAAATTCTCCAGATTTCATCCGACCTCCGATTTGCGCGTTCTTGGTGGAGTTGGAATCGTCATTAAGTCTACTATCCATAAAAAATATGAGAAAAATAATTTATCCACTGGAATGATAGCAGATTTCAAAAGAGTTGGAGGATGTCTGAAAATCTGGGCGCTTCGTGTCCTCGGCATCACTCGGCCGAGTGGCAAATGTCACTCGGACGAGGGGCTTTTGGAACTCGGCCGAGTCGGAGCTCGTAGTCGACTGACGGATTACAGAGAGTTGGACATTTTGGCTCGACATCGTCTGGGTGCCACTCGGGCGGACGGAGTCTCCAAACTCGACCGAGTGGGCGTGCGATGCTCGGCCGAGTGCACGCGGATACATCTCTGTTGCGTGTCCGATCTGGCCGGCCGAGCGGGGTCTCAATGCTCGGCCGAGTGACTCCTTCAGTCGGCCGAGTGGCATGCTGAAAATGCCCAATCTCCATCTTTTCGCTTCCTCGCCGCTCCTACGACGTTCTTTCTTCTTCCACTCGTCTTCCATTGCAGAATAACCCTCAAAAGAGCCATGGTTGACACTCCGGAGTGGGTGCAAATCCTTTAAGCTCATTTTTGCTCCCGATCGTTCCATATTTCTTGAAATCCGACAAAAATAAGAAATAGTGAAAAGTAACGCAATATCGTCGAATAATCGTGAAAAGCGTGATATGGGTGATCGAAATTGCATGCAAATATGCAGAAAAAGGTGTAAAATATGGACCGATCATGTATGTAGTTAGAGATACTTGTAATGGTTGAAATAAAATGATTGGTAAAGCTATGTGTATGTTAGGTGTGATGATAATAGGTGTACATATAGATAAGTAAGTAGGCCTATTATATGACCCATGAGTTAGTACGTGTGAGTATGTGCTCGTACGTAGTTACGTATTGTGCTTAGGCGTAAGTAGTTATGTTTTGTTGCATGAGTATATAAGTGATATATATGGTAGTAGGATTATAATTTTGATTGGTATTGCTTGCTTTTGCGGGATGTTGTATGCGTGCATACCGTAAGGTATACACGACTATTGCACATCTTAACCATGTATGTATATGTGTTGGTGTACTAATTATAGGTGGTAGGCTATGGTGTGAATATATATGTTACCTGTGTATGACCATACGACGAATGCGTACGTATTAGGGAGCGTATTATAATTATACGTGTGCTGATGTATGTATTACTATTATTATGGTATATAGAGTGATTGAACTATGTGAGTATTACCTGACTAATGTTAAGCGTGATTGACTTATGGTATGTATATGGTTGTATTGGTAGACATATATAAATATTGGAGTGGCACTGGTATAGGTATAAATGTCGTGTTACGTGTATAGAATATTCTGATATGTGTATTGATTCTCACTCAAGCCTGAGTGGGTATACTCTAAGTATATTGCTATGTGTGTTGTAGTATGAATATAGCAAGGTTTGATGTATGTATAATGATAGGAGTGTTTGTGCCTGGTTGTGTTACACACATGATTGTGGGTCGCTATACCAGTTTATAGTTATAGGTGTTGGTCTTGAGGTATAGCTAATTATTAAGGACTTACATGTATGAACGTATGTGTGCTAGCTAAACTAGGTGTGTAGATGTGCTAGTTATATAATGATATGATTGGTATACGTGAATTAAAAGTTAGCGTGCGTGGGTGTGCACCAGGCACGGGTAAGTATGTGCTTAGTTATAGTTATTGGTGACTATGGTATATGTGTCGTGTCGTAAATACAGTTATAGGACCGTATGTGATGTGAATATATGGTGAACTATTTGCATGCATTTGAATGACTATATGTTGTGAAACTATAGTAGTGGTGAATGTATATTAGATATAGTGAAACTTGATTAATCATGGTATGGTGTGACTACATGAGTTGATGTGTTTGGTATTGGATGTGTACTAGGAAATATTAGAGGGTAGTATACCCATGCTGGTTTTGTGCATAGGTAATCATCTATACGAAGAGCAATGATTGTATTTGCAAGTGTGAGACCATACTTATATGAGTATCTGAAATATTTTTTGTGATTAGGTAAGTAGTAGTTATATAGGGATGTATGCTTATATATATGATTGAAATACGCGTACGAATTTGACTGACTATAATAGGTATAAGTGTATGACGTACGTGAATGTATATATATACGTGTTGGTAGTGATAATGTTTGACTACCTAGTGCATATATAAGCACTTGTAATGACTATACCTGGTTTGAATTATAATGACTTGATTGTGGTAGGTACTAGAGAGACTAGATATATTAGAAAGTCTGAGGACGGACTTTATTCTAAGGTGGGGAGGATGTACCGACCACTTTTCGTTGTACGTTGTTCGTGCACGTGCTTTTGGCCGTGCACGTGTTTGTTTTAGACTTTGTTTGTTTGTGAACACTTTAATGCGATATTCCGTTGTGAACGTCTCTGAGGGTAGTAAATTGTGGCACTAATTTGGAACGACGTTTCTCGAGTCGTTTTCCCACAATTTAATCTTATTCGATGAGACGTTGCGATTCTCACTTTTGACGGGAAACGTTTCTATTTTTAGTTTTGTCGTCCGACGTCGAAATTGAGATCCGTCTTCTTAGTTAGCTCACTTTCATCACCACGATCACCCCGATATTTATTTTATAATTTTGGAGTTTATTTGACCACTTATATATTTTTAGCAAGGTTTAAAATATTTTAAAAGCTAGGTTTTATATTAATTTCGACCAATAAAAATTTATTTGAGTTTCAAACGTTTTAAATAATTTTTGAGCCAAATCTTAGCCCCTATCTTGGCCGCACCCAATCCCTATGTGATTAGGAAGAGTAGATTTGAATTTTAAATTATTTTAAACTCCTAATCCCCTTAGGATTAGCCCTAGACCTAGTCAACCCATCTACACTATATAAACAACCTCTAGGAAGACCTATTTTCGCAAGAAAATAACCCTAGCCGCTACCAAAACTCAAATTTGACATTGCAACGAATCGTCGTAACGTTGCGACGAACACCCCCGCACCGACCTAGCCAAACAGCTCAAAACCCCCGCACCGACCGCTCGCTTCCCCCGCTCATCCGCTCCTCCCGCACCGCAGCAGCCGTCGCTCCACATCCCCCGTGCCCGACTGAGAGAAGCTCTCGGTCAGACCGGTCGCCCGCTCTGCTCATCCGCATCGCTCGCACCCGCTCGCAAGCCCGCTCCGCACCCCGCTTTCCCCCGTGTCTGACCGAAGCGCCCGCTCGCTCCGACCGAAGCCCCGCTTCGTTGCAACGTTGCAACGTTGCAACACACCCGTCCAACGCCCGACCGGTGCTATCTCCCGCTCCAACCGAAGCAAGGCCCCGCACCAAGCACACCCCCGCATCGCTGCACACACCCAAGCGCTGCAACCCCTCTCCCCTAGTGCCCGACCGACGGATCTCCCCGCACCGAGGCTGTACGACCGAGAGCCAAACGTCGCAACCCCGCACCCGTCACACCACTTGCCACCGTGGGCCCCCCAAGTTCTTCAGAGGTATTGTGGGTCCCCTATTGGTCCCTAGGACTACTGTGGGTCCCACCTAGGTGCTTTCTCTCCGACGATTTACCACGTACGACGTTGCGACACGTCGTAGCCCGTCGTCGCACGTGCTAGCTTTGGAATCTGGAATGGTCGCCCCAGTTGCTACTCTGAACTTTCCAGCGAGGAATCTATATTGGAATCAGGACTTGGAGTGCGTTCTTTTATTCCAACCCCTGGCGTCGCTACCTGACGTCAGTGTAGCTTTCGCGTCGTGTTGAGGTAACGCTTTGCACCCCTAGGACCCCCAACCCAATTGCATGATAATCAAGACTAAAATCAGTATTTTAAAGTATTTTAAATGTTTTAAATTCACTAATCAAGATTAATAATATGGACTTTAGGCCGGTGGACTTGTGCACGTAGGATAATTGTGATTTTGGACTCGTTGGACGGTGTGCTCAGATGTTGTACTTGCAGGCAAGTGAAACTTGCCAACTCTTATGTAGGGCCATGTTTTTAGGCCACTTCCTTGCTTTTAGCGTAAAAGAGACTAGTCAGTGAAATGATAGCTGGCTAGACGCCTACTTGATCTAGTTTGACAACGAAACTAGATCCGTCACCTAAATTGATCTAGCTTGACAACGAAGCTAGATCCAACTCTTTAACTTGTTGATCATGCATACTAAACTGTCATGTTTACTTTCCTTATCTGTACGCACTTTTAACTGCCATGCATTGCATCGTACATGTCATCCCAGTTGATTGTTGCATTCGTAGCACACACTACAATACTTGTACTTGTACTTCCCTGTCCGGCTAGGTGCACCCCTAGGCCATCATGTTAAAACACTTCCTGGCTCGTGATCCAGAAGCGGGCCTCATGTGTTGGACAAAAGCCAATGCCCGATACACGTGGAGGGGTAGGGATAAACGATCACCTGAGCTTAGGAGTAGCCCGATCAGCCACTCTAGCCAGAAGGCGGAATCTCTGTGCACGAGGTGCTTACTTTACTTGTCTTGTACTAGTGAGTGTTACTTGTATAACTTGTCATCTATGCCATGTTTAAATGCCATGCTCGTACTTTACTTTACCTTACTTGTTGCACTCATACTTTAAACTGCCATGTCATTGCATTCATGCTAGAACTGCTAGGTTGCGTTACCTACTTTCAGTTTCCTTGCACAAGTCTCTTGTAGACTTGCTGACATGTGCCCCTTGCTCTTTTGGGTGTCACATGTTAGAACTTAAGCCAAAGACCGTTGATGAGTACGTGATGTTTTGCTGACGCTGAGCCTGAGTCCATGTTTGCCCAGGAGGAGTTTTGCGGACACCGGTGACCCTTGCTGAGCTTCCTTTTGTTTTAGGTTTGTAGTTAGTTGTCGGTGCGTGGCACCTTTGTTTTGTACGTTGTACTTTTGTTGGCCATGTTTGGGCCTTTAGAATTTTTTTCTTTTCAGCCTGGTGGCTTTTTCTGTGATGTTGAAACTTATTTTATGGATATTCTGAGATAGCTCTTTTGTCTCATTTCATTATTATTATCTTTGTTTCGTTCGCGTTGCAAGGACCTGCAGTTTAAATATTGATTGACGCTTATCGGACTTGCAGCTTTGCAACTTCAAGTCTGAGTAGACCTTCTCACGCTTCGCCTCCATAATTTTTGGGAAGCGGGGCGTGACAGGAGCCATTTGAGACTCGAAAGAGTCAAGTCAGTCTCAGGAGGAGACATTCGTAGCTCTGACAAAGCATTTGGTCCTTCGGAACATTTGGTTCTGCGAAACAAAATAGGGGGAACATCATTCGATTCTTTACTAAGGTCAGTGAGGGTCGTTCGTTGGACAGAGGCTTGAATCTCGCTAAGTAGAGATTTGTGGAGAAGTTAGCTCGATTCGGCGTAGGAGAAGCAGCCGTATTACAGACGAGTTACCTTGTGCAGAGATAACTCGACTTTGCTCGGATTCGACCTATCTGACTATGCACAAGTCAGATATGAGGATGCTGGGCATTTGGCTTCTATAGCACAGTTGGTCATTCGGTCGTCAGTTCGAGTCTGAGGGTCGAACGCTCAGCATTGGGTCGTTGGGTCATAACTCGGTGGGAGTCTGTGTTTAGTCGAACGATCATATGGAGGCTCATTGGTTGAAGGCTCATACGCATGGCTCGGCACTGATGTCGTTCGACATAGAAGAAGGTCGTTTGGTCGAAGGGAGTCCATTAGGATCCAGCCCACTAAGAAGCGTCCGAGGGCCCACTAGTGTGTGGTGCATTGATTTCGTATGAGCGGTGATTATATTGGATGCCGTAATTGTCGGGATTCGTAACCCTGGAATTTCTAGCCAATGATGACACCTATTGTAACCTACGGTTACATACATACATACATATATACATACATACATACATACATGCATGCATATACATACATACATATATACATACATACATTTTTTTTGGAGAATATGTGTTTATCTTTATTAATCTCGTCAAAAAATATACAAGACTCAATGAATAGCATGAGAGTAAAAGTAGGTCATGGTTAGGGCACAGGCGCCTTCACCACACGCCTACAAAAACCCTTCTCTACTCCAAGAGAGCCCACCTTATTACAAAGTATAGAAAAAACAACAAAAAATCATCACATTGTAAGGCCCCAATTAAAGAAGGGCCCATTTACAACATTCTGCTCCCTATCCATATGCCTCAAGATGATTCTGACATCCGCAGCAATATCTTCAAATAGCGTGGTCTGAGGTTTGCTCACACATTCAAATATCCTCATGTTCCTCTCCTTCCAAACATGCCAGACCAAAGCAGCAAGGACCGTGTTTGCAAGGGTGCCCAAACTGTCCTTCTTGTGAAATTTCGCAAGAAAAAGATCACCCACATCTTTCAAAGCAGCGGGGGGCTGTGAGATGATTCCAAGCTTAAGGAAACTCCTGTAAATGAGATAATAAGTGAATTTGCAACCAAAGAATAGATGATCGACACTTTCATGAGCATTGCAAGAACACAGAACACAAAAGGGGGAAGAGGGCATTCCATATTGGACCAGTTTGTCTCTCGTAAGAAGCTTCCCGTGGAAAGCCCTCAGCAAAGTAATAACCATTTTGGGAACGTGCCCCTGGAACCAAACCACCTTATAATAAGGAAAAATAGGCCTGACCGTACGAGATCCATCCCAGGCTTCATGAAGAGTAGGAGAGTTAGAATGCCATTTCCAAGAATCAACTCCCGGCCGCAAAGAGATAGCCGCAATGAAGTTCAAAACCAACCTAAGAACAGGAGTATCGGCTCATCCCTCATCAGTCCAATAATCGCTAACAGTTTTCATTTCCTCACCAATCGACACCCCATGACTATCACATAACGGGCCACAAGGAAGCCAGTTGTCATACCAGAAGAGAGTGGAGGAACCATCCCTAACAATGCGTTTTGTCAGTTTTTAGTGATAGTACGGTAATGAAGCATGAATATCCAGGTCCCAGATTGCATAGGAGAACTCTTTGCCACATAGAAATCCATTCTGCTCAAGTATTGCTTCATCATATAAGAAGCCTAGATGCCATTATGAGTTAACATACGCCAAGTCAATTTGACCCCATAAGCCATATTAAGATCAGAGAATTGCCTAAGCCCCACTCCCCCCTCCCGTTTTGGGGTACAAAGATCATCCCAGGCCCATATATGAGATTTCCCCCAGATAACCTTTCTGCAGATGGAATTAAGTGTATTCAACACAGACTTGGGTATACGAAAGGCTTGCATCCAAAACACAATCATGCCATGAATAACGGATCTGCCAAGTTCTATCCGCCCAGAGATAGATAGTAGAGAGGAGGACCATCCCTGTAATCTTCCCTTACATCTATCAATCAATCTAGCATACATATCCGCTTTGGGGTATTTTGCTGAGAGGGGAAGCCCCAATTACGTGGAAAGTGATTGGGCACGCCGAATACCCAGAGTTTCAGCAATTCTCCCTGGGTTTCTAGTCCCCTTACTAAAGATGCCCGCACTTTTACTCCAATTCACATAAAGGCCGGTGAGGTTTTTGAACGTACTCAAAATACTCTTCAATCCCTCAAAAGATCTAGAATTGGCCCGGCAAAAGACAAGAAGATCATCGGCAAATGGAAGGTGCGTGACTGCCCCAACTCTTTTCATGGGAAAAATGGTACGACTGGCATTAGCAGAGGCCATCAAGAGGGAAAATGTCTCCATAACAATCACAAAGAGGTACGGAGATAGAGGGTCGCCCTGCCTAAGCCCTCTGTTAGATTGGAACATACCATGCGGAGAACCATTAACCATGACGGAAAAGGATGGAGTAGATATACATTCAGAAATCCATCCTATGAACATGTGTTTGAATCCCATTTGATGCAGCATGAAGTATATGACTTCCCTATTCACACTATCAAAGGCTTTGCGGAGGTCCAATTTCAAGCAAGCACGAGCACCCATGGGATTGTTGAAATCCCGAATATGCTCATGCGCAAGAAGAGCACAATCAGCTAAGAGGTGGTTTTCCAGAAACGTAGCTTGATTAGGAGATATGAGCTCCACCACAGCCTTCTTTAATCTATTGCAGAGAACCTTGCTGATGATCTTATACACAACATTACAACAAGAAATAGGCCTATAATCCCCCAGATCAGTGGCATTAGAGCTTTTAGGAATAAGCATCAAGAAAGTGTGATTTATTTGCTTGAGGATTCTACCAGATCTTAAAAAAAGACCCAACAGCTTTGGTAACATCATCACCAACAACACTCCAAGAGTTTTGATAGAAGTGACCATTAAACCCATCAGGCCCAGGAGCTTTATCATTCCCTATTTGAAAAACCGCATACTTGATCTCCTCATCTAAGACTGGCCGCTCAACCCAGGCCGCAGCATCCTTAGTAAGAATGCGTTTAGTAGTAAGGCGGGGGAATAACCTCCAATAGTCCGCCTGATTATAAAGATTGGAGTAGAAGATAGGGCCGTCAACTTTTATCTTACTAATACTGTCATTAAGAGATCCATCTGCCGATATGAGATGCTCAAGGCTATTGTGGCTTTAACGAGCCTTCATGGCAGTGTAGAAAAAACGGGAATTGCGGTCCCCCAGCTGCAACCAATTCTGCCTACTTTTTTGCCACAAATTGGCTTCTTCAGCATCAATAGCATCAGCCAATTGATTAATAAGGGTATGCTCACGTTTTTTCTTTTCAATGCTAAAAGCTAAATCAGGATCATTTTGGATGCTAGTGAGCTCTTCACGGCATTTAGCAACACTTTTATTGTTAACAATATCAGCACTGAGGCGTTTCAAGCCGTTCTTGAGATTTTTGAGCTTAGCCACCAATCTAATCATAGGGCAACCAACCACATCAGTATGCCAGTATCTACCCAAAGTGTCTTGGAACTCAGGATCACGAGTCCAAGAGTTAAAAAACTTGAACGGCTTAGGTTCAGATCCCGCTTTGGGGTGGAAGTGAATAACAAGGGGGGAGTGGTCGCTAGAACCACTAGCAGCATATTCACAAAAAGATGAGGCCAGCTTGTCAATCAAAACACTATTGCACAGGGCCCGGTCAAGAGTAGCATTGATACGCTGGGATCCAATGCTTCTATTACTCCAGCTCAATGGATTACCAACAGACTTTAGTTCAAGGAGAGCGCTAGCGTCAATGCAGTTATTAAACTCATCCACCATGTGCCCCACAAATCGGTCTACCACCAACTTTATCATCAGCATAGCGAATACAATTGAAATCACCACAGATCAGCCAATGAATATTCATACACTTGGAGGAGTCCGCAACAAAGTCATCCCAAAGAGCTCTCCTATCCTGCACACTATTAAAAGCGTAGACCACCGTAATCCTCTTGAGGAAACCCGCAGTATTTGTACAACGAATGGCGATATACTGAGCAGACATGGAATTCGTCAAGCATTGCCATGTATCCGGGTTATATAGGAAAAATATACACCCATTGTGGTGGCAATTTCTGTTATCAATCGAGACCCAGTTCTTAGGGAAGCAATTCTTAACACGTTGAGCATTCACATCAATCACCTTAGTCTCTAACAATCCCACAAGTGATGGGGTATGCTTACGAATACGAGACTTAAGCTCGCTACGCCTCGCTGTATTGTTAATGCCACGGGTGTTCCATACAAGCAAAACCATAATCAGCAATGTGAGGCGGGGGCACCCACTCCCCCTTTGATTCTATCGCTTTTCCTAATGACCTTGGGACTGGGCCCTTTTTTATTTTTATCATTCTTCTTGCCTATGCTATTTTTATTGAGCAAATCCTGTTCAATATACCATGCTTCGTTGATAACTGTCATTTCATCAAGAGCATCCTCTATCGGCGGTAGGACTTTGTCCGTGGGTAGGGAATTGAACGGATTAGCGCTTATGAATGGGCAAGCCATCGGACTACCAGGTGTCACCGGCTGCTCCTTAGAGCCAAGCGAGGTAAGCGTGGGTAGCATGCCCGATTAGTGTGCGACGGGGTGAGGCATACCAATATCATCTACCCGACCCCCTCCCCCATTATTACATTGACCACCCCTTACACAATCCCCTGGGCTGGCCATAGTTCGGCATACATGCTTCACAACATCAACATTACACTCACGCTCCATATTCTGTTCGCCCACATTCCCAGCTTGTGGTTGCTCTGCAGGATCACCCAGCTCCTTATGATCATGGCGCTCTCCATAGAACTTGAAGCTGCAGTTAGTGTCATCCGGGGTCCCCTCCATAGCTCCTCTTGTGTACCCAGACCCCTCCCAAGAGCGCTCCTTACATGTGGTATTTACAAGCCCATGCTTCTCAATAGGGCTATCGGTGTTTACATGCCCCCGATCCTCACTGGGGCTATCGGTATTCTCAAGCACTCCTAACACACACTTGTTAGGCACATCGTGCTCAGCTACTTTTTTACATGTCTCAGGTGCTATGCGACCCCCCTCCAGCAGAACAGTGCTGGGTAACAACCTTCTATCCCCAGTAAGGCTCACAGGTCTCCCCATCTCCGCCTTGTGAACAACGCCCCCAGTCACTCCCGCCTCCCCATTACAATTGTCTAATTCTCTCACAGAGGACAGCACCGGTCCAGTGTTACATATCTCCGGCTGTTTACACATCGCCACAGCCTCCTTACCATCACACTCCAAGTTACAATTCACCTCAGTTTCATTACATTCAAATACACCCGAGCATTCCCCTTCTTCAATAATAACATCACACTTACTCATATCCCTCTTCCCCCCTGATCATCTCTCCACTGCTTTGAGGCCGTGGGTCTTTGTCAGAGGGACATTGCTCCGTCGAATGTCCGAAGCAAAAGCAAAAAGTGCACCTTGGAGGTTCTCCTTCGTAGCTGACGCCAATGTCTATAGTGTCTCTATCACCCAGCAGTACAGCGATGGATCGCGGCAATGGCTGGTCTGCCTTAACTTCGACCATACACCTAGCGTACGCCAGTCTCTCGAGCCTCGCCGTTGCACGATCCTGTAACGCCCCGCTTCCCAAAAGACACCGAAAGGGAGAGCGTTACGCGGTCCGCTTGAACTAGAGCGGTGAAGCTCGAGTTCAATAAGCGTCTGTGATAAAAACACAGATGAGGTTCTTGCATTTGTGTATCAGAACAATCAGAAACATTTCAGAAAATAAAGCCACATCCAGAGTTAAAATGTTCGTACACGAAATTAAACAACAAGCCACAACTGGGCTAAAGTAGCAACAAAACGTACTCAAAGCAACAACAACGTCTGAAAGTAAACTAAGGAAAGCAGGTAAAGTGTGGGTCCACTAGTTCTCCGCTGGGAGAGGCTCGGCATCAGGGACGAACTGCTGACTCTCCAAGTCAGGTGTCACGTATGGATCCTCCGGGTACTCAAGCTCAGAATCTGATATACATCCAAAAACATGAACGTATGTCAGCAAGGGGACTGCAAGAAAAGGTTAGCAACCCAAGACAAGTATACAAACGATATGGATTTATGTCACGACCCGCTTCCCTAAAATGGAGGCGAGTCCGTGAAAAGGTCCGCACGAGAGTGGAGCTGTGAAGCCCCAAACCCGATAAGCGTCCACAATACAAAAACAGGTCCCTGTAACCACAACAGAATAGCAATAATAACACAAGGAGAGACTGAAATAAAATTCCACATCTCACAAATTTGTCCAACATCAACGAGAGTCCAACATCCAGAAAAGCCACCAGGCTAAAAGAAAAGAGTCTAAAGGCCCAGAACAAGGCCAACAAAAGAAACGACAACAACAAAGCAAAGTATAGGTGCCACGCACCGATAACAAAACAACTGTCTAATAAAAGTAAAACACAACGAGGACACTAGGACTGGTCCCCAGTGTCCACGTCCTCCCCGTCAAACACAAGCACGGGCTCGACGTCTGCAAACACCTCGTTCTCAACAAGTAACTCAGGCTCGGGCTCTAACATGTGTCACCCAAAAGAGAAAAGGGGCACATGTCAGCAAGTCGAAAGACTTGTGCAAGGAAACGGGAATAATGGTAAACTAACAACCTAGCAATTAAAACATGGTGCATGGCAAGTAAAGTACGGTGGTAACAAGTAAGGTAAAGGAGAGTACACGTGGCTAGTATCAAGCGGTAGGGGTGACATGTAATGTCAAGTGACAAGTATGGTAAAGTATAGTACAAGTGGCAAGGGGTTGTTGTGACATGTAAAGTCAAGTAACAAGTACAAGTACAAGGGATCACTCAACGAGTGCCCTATTGCCCGCAGGCTGTGTTCAAGTATCAAGTACAAGGGATCACTCAACGAGTGCCCTATTGCCCGCAGGCTGTGATGAGCTCGTCTTCTGGAACACGAGCCACAAAGTGTATTTGATAAGTATGGCGTAGGGGTGCACCTAGCCGGAACAAGTAACACTAGTATGTAGCGATGCTACGCAATCACGATGAGTATTCAAGCATGCAATGTCATGAGCAGTTCATACGCGTACCGTTAATAGAAATTAAACGTGACAGGCAAAATGCAATGGCATGAACAGATATTCGCGTACCGTTTATTGAAATTAGACATGACAGGCAAATTGCAATGACATGAACAATATTCGCGTACCGTTTATTGAAATTAGACATGACAGGCAAAATGCAATGACATGAACAATATTCGCGTACCGTTTATTGAAATTAGACATGACAGTTAGAGATGCATTGATGACATGAACAGTTAATTCGCGTACCGTTAAGAGAAAGTAAACGTGACATACAAGCATGATGAAAGTGACGGACCAAGCTTCGTTGTCAAGCTAGGTCAATGGCGTCTAAACGGCTATCCTTTCACCGTCTAGTCTCTTTTACGCTAAAGCAAGGTAAATGGCCTAAGACATGGCCTAAATCAAGAGATGCAAGTTTCACTTGCCTAGCACCGGGGATGGCGACTACTTCGTCACACGGCTGCCAATCTATGGGGAAATCACTGATAGGGGGAACAACCATCAAACAACATGAAATTTATTAGGGTTTCATAAAAATACCAATAGGCTATGAAAACATAAAGGAATCGATTTCTTACCAAGAGGAGACGGAAGGAACACTCCGGGGAACCCTAGGATCAGATCTGGAAAAGATTGGAGAAGTATGGGGAAACTAGGGTTTTAGGGGATTTGGGGATTTGATGCGTTTTGATGGAGATTTGGGGAAGATGAGGGGTGGAATGAGTGAATGGATGGATTGGATGATGGATTTAGGGCTTGGAATGGAGAAATGGAGCTTGGAGGAAGATGGGGGCTCAATGGGGGAGAAACTAGGGCTTAGGGTCGTGTTGGAGAAGATGAAGTCGTTTGGGAGGGGTATTTATAGGCTAGGCTGGCGGCTGCCCAGAAATTAGGGTTTTAACACTGGTTAGTGGGTCAAAGAGCAACCACTGACCGACTAGTTTGGTAACTAGTCGGTCGGTCGACCAACGCAGACCGACTAAGTGCAAACAGTAACTCCTGAACGAAAATAGGATTCTAGAGTTAGTCGGTCCATGAACAAGTACTGACCGACTAGTTTGGCATCTAGTCGGTCGATGAACGTTCTTAGACCGACTAAGAGTAAACAGTAACTGATACAAAAATAAGATGATGAGTTAGTCGGTTCAAGAAGCATTGCTGACCGACTAGTTTGCAACCTAGTCGGTCAACCAACGTTCTTAGACCGACTAACGATAAACAGTAACTCCTGAGAAATTTAGAAAGCTAACTAGTCGGTCCAAGAAGGATTGCCGACCGACTGGATCGTCATCTAGTCGGTCGGTGGCCCTTCTTACACCGGCTAATGAGCACAGAAAGTACCGATACGGAGCGCGGGGCCCCGGGATCGATTCCTAAGACTCCTAGGCTTGATCTAACAGTTAGATACGACCGTTATGAAGTCCGTCACGAATGACCTACTTCGAAATCGACAATCCTAAGGAAGAAGCGAGAAAATACGACGAATCGATCGAAAATGAAATCCACGGAGACGAAAACCACACAAGAGGAGAAAATCCACCAAAACATATATATATATATATAATCCAGATACACGAAAAGCAGTCGTTATATCCTCCCCAACTTAAGAAAAATTCCGTCCTCGGAATTTCCAAATACTCACGAGTCCGGAAACAAAAGTGGGAAACGCTCTCGCATCTCATCCTCATTCTCCCAAGTAGACTCTCCAGGTGAACCGTGTCGCCACATCACCCTCACAAGATTGACAATCTTGTTCCGAAGCGATTTCTGACGCCTGTCCAGAATCTGCACTGGATGCTGGTCATACGTCATATCGGGGCGAACGGTAATCTCCGAAAAATCCACCGCATGAGACGGATCGCTAATGTATCGACGAAGCTGCGACACATGGAAAACATTGTGAACTCCTTCCAAAGATGGCGGCAAGGCCAAGCGATAAGCGACCTCGCCAACCCTCTCCAAAACGTCAAATGGCCCAATGTATCGCGGGCTCAACTTTCCACGCTTCCCGAAACGAATCACACCACGATTCGGGGAAATCTTCAAGAACACATGGTCGCCTGGCTGAAACTCCAAAGGACGACGTTTAGCATCCGCCCAATGCTTAAAACGGTCCTGAGCAATTCTCAACCTCTCCCGAATATTCCTGACGATATCCACGGCCTCCACGACCATCTCAGGTCCCAACAACTCCCGATCACCAACGTCATCCCAACTCAATGGCGATCGACATTTCCTCCCATAAAGAGCGACGAATGGCGCCATGCCAATACTCGCCTGGAAGCTGTTGTTGTAGGAAAACTCTACCAGATGTAGATGGTCCTCCCACGAACCCTTGAAATCCAACATGCACGCCCTCAGCATGTCTTCCAAAATCTGAATCGTCCTCTCGGACTGGCCATCCGTCTGCGGATGGTACGCCGTGCTGAAACTCAGACGCGTACCCAAACTCTTCTGCAAACTCTGCCAAAACTGAGATGTGAATCTCGTGTCTCTGTCAGACACGATACTCACGGGGACTCCGTGAAGTCGCACAACCTCCTGCACGATTCACGTTACATCACTATCTAAACTAGGAAGAGGAAATAAAACGGAGAGTAAAAGAATTTTACCTCCATATATCTCCTCGCTAGCGCCTCAGTGGACTGTCCCACTCGGAACGGAATAAAGTGCGCAGATTTGGTCAATCGATCTACGATCACCCAAATCGCGTCATTCTGCTTCGGACTCCGAGGTAGTCCAGTCACGAAATCCATAGTGATGTGTTGCCACTTCCACTCCGGAATCGGAAGTGGTTGTAGCAACCCGGCCGAACGCTGATGCTCCGCCTTCACTTGCTGGCAAACCAAGCACTTGGCTACACTCCGAGCCACGCTCCTCTTCATACCGTGCCACCAATAATTCAGACGAAGATCCTGGTACATCTTGGTGCCACCAGGATGCACAGAATACGGCGAACTGTGTGCCTCCACCATCAGCTCCTCTCTGATATCCCCAGCTGGCACACACAATCTGGCTCCAAACCTCAGTGAGCCATCCTCATGAATCAAAAAGTCAGTCCGCAGACCGGCTTCCACCATCTCCCGAATCCTCACCAGCTTCGGATCCTCAGCCTGGCCAGCCTTAATCCGATCCACGATCGTCGACTGTACCTGCATGTACATCAACGAAGAAGCCTCCCCAGGAAGAACAATCTCCACACCAGTCTCGCAAAAATCCTACTGCAATCTCCACTGCGAGGTCAAAATCATCACCGCTGGCAGCCTACTCAACGTATCCGGAACCACATTCACCTTGCCAGGGTGATACTGCAAATCAATATCATAATCCGCCATAAGCTCCAACCATCGACGCTGTCGCATGTTGAGCTCCTTCTGAGTGAAAATATACTTCAAGCTTTTGTGATCGGTGAAAATCTTCACTTTCTCACTCAGCAAGAAGTGCCTCCAAATCTTAAGAGCAAACACAACGGTAGCCAACTCCAAATCATGCGTCGGATAATTCTTCTCATGAACCTTAAGCTGACGAGACGCATACGCCACAACATGCCCATGCTGATGCAACACACAACCGAGACCCTTGCCAGAAGCATCGCAAAAGATCTCAAATCCACCGATGCGATCAGGCACAACAAGAATAGGGGCAGTCGTCAACCTCTCCTTCAAAACACCAAAAGCACCCTCACAATCACCCGACCAAACAAAAGCAACATCCTTCCGCGTCAACCTGGTCATCGGCTCAGCAATACGAGAAAAGTCCTTAATGAATCGCCGATAATAACCGGCAAGTCCAAGGAAGCTCCGAATCTCAGATGCTGACGACGGAACAGGCCACTCCCTGATGGCCCTAATCTTCTCGGGATCCACTGAAATACCATCTCCAGTCACCACATGCCCGAGAAAAGCAACTCTATCCAGCCAAAACTCGCACTTCGAAAACTTAGCATACAATCGATGCTTCCTCAAAATCTCCAACACCGTCCTTAAGTGCGAGGCATGCTCTTCCTACGACTTCGAATAGATCAGAATGTCGTCAATAAAGATAACGACAAACTTATCCAAAAAGTCGTAGAAAATCAGGTTCATCAGATTCATGAAGACTGCGGGCGCGTTAGTTACGCCAAAAGGCATAACCACGAACTCATAGTGTCCATACTTCGTCCTGAATGCTGTCTTCGGAACATCTCCCTTCTTCACCTTCAACTGATGATAACCACTCCTCAAATCCAATTTAGAAAACACCCTCAAACCTCCAAGCTGATCAAAAATATCATCGATGCGAGGCAACTGGTATTTATTCTTAATGGTTACCGCATTCAACTCCCGATAGTCCACGCACATGCGACGCGAACCATCCTTCTTCTTAACCAACAACACCGGTGCTCCCCACGGAGACACGCTAGGATTAATATAACCCTTCTGCAAAAGCTCATCCAACTGCTTCCGCAACTCTTCCAACTCAGCAGGTGCCATACGATACGGCGCCTTCGAAATCGGCTGCGCACCTGGAACAAGATCGATAGAAAATTCCAAAGCCCGATCAGGCGGCAAACCAGACATCTCCTCGGGGAAGACGTCGCCAAAATCACGCACCACAGCTGGCCACTCCAGCTCCATCTGCATAGCCACAGCCTCCACCGGCCTGGCCCGAAATCTGACAGGACCAAGCGAACTGCTACCACGACTGAACTCAAACACTGGATGTCCGGGAATCTCGAACACCACCTTCTTCCTCCTGCAGTCGATCGTAGCATAGAAGCTCGCCAGCCAATCCATCCCAAGAACTGCATCATAGTTGATGATGTCGTGGACAATGAAATCCGCAAAAAGCTCATGTCCACAGACCACCAACGAGCAAGAATTGCAACCACGATGCACCGAGACCACACCATTCCCTGTGACGATATTCCAACTCTTGGGAAGAGCGGATGTCGACAAGGAGTGCCTCTCCACGAAGCTCCGAGAAATAATGCACATCGATGCACCAGAGTCAAAGAGGACTCGTGCATGAAATGTGCAAACCAAAACCACACCTAATCAATCAATTAACAATCAAACCCTATTCTAGCAAACAACCATGTTCAAGCAAACAACACAATTAAACAATCAAAACCAGCTCGGAAAATGACAGCTAGATTGAGGATTACCTGCGATAACCTAATCCACAGCCTCGCTCTCCGCAGCGGTCATCAGAAAGGCCTGCCCTCTCGGCGGAACCGCCTGCCGAAAGGCCTGTCTCTGTGGAACAAGGGGCGCCCCACGTCCAACGGGCACAGGAGCTCGCTGCTGCAACGGCTGTGCTGCAATAGGAGCCCGCCAAGGCTGTCTCGACTTCGGACACTCCCGGATGGTGTGGGCAGGATCTCCGCAGACAATGCACTGTCCTAGAAACCTCCTACACTGATCCCTGAGGTGTCCAGTCTTGCCACAGAAATGGCAAGTCTTCAGGATAGGCCCTCCTGGCCTCTTGAACTGCACCGGATGACTAGGCTTGAAACCAGGCCTAACCACTGCCCTGGCCTGCTCCATAGGCCTCGTCCCCGCTCCGGAAACATGTCCCTTCCTCTGATTCAAATTCAACTCCTGCCGCCTCACAGCAAACAGAACCTTCTGATATGTCTCCAAGTCAGAAGAGGTCACAAAGCTCTGAAGCTCCAAGGCAAGTCCCTGGAGAAATCGCTGAGCTTTCTCATCGGCATCCTACACCATCTTAGGTGCAAACCGACTGAGCCTCGTGAACTCCTGGTGGTACTGATCCACCGACAAGCTCCCCTGCTTCAGATCTATGAAGCGCTGCAGCATCACCTGTCTAGCAGCCTTCGGGAAGAACTCTCCATCAAATATGGACTTGAAGGTAGCCCAGACGATCGGTTCCACCAGCATCTTCTCTTCAGCATCCCACCAATTCCTGGCGTTATCCTTCAGCTGCCTCTTAGCCAGATCAACCCATCCAGCCGGGTTAATCTTTGCCATTGCCAAGTTATCCTCAATGTTCCTTATCCACTCGTCGGCAGCCAGAGGACCCTCAGAACCATCAAAATATGCGGGACCCAGCTCCCGAAATTGCTTCGCTCCTGGCTCAGAGCGAGGGGCATCCAGAAGAGCCCGGGCAACTCGAGCAAGCGGAGCATTCTGGACTTGCAGAAGCACGCCCTGCTGCACTTGCATCATCTGGATCATCATCCGCATCATCTCACCGCTGGTGGGTTCCCGCTCAGGCTCCTCATCATGAGGGGGCGCACCACTACCACCACCACGGGTGAAACGCCTTCCTGCCATCTAATGACACGGAAAACAAATCAGATTAGACTCATAGCTTATGACTCGGACGTCGAACTTAATTTATTGGACATTCAAATATTATTATTGCTATTCCAAAATCGCAGTTACAGAAAGACCTGCATGGGCCACCACTAAAACCTGTCACGACCCGCTTCCCTAAAATGGAGGCGAGTCCGTGAAAAGGTCCGCACGAGAGTGGAGCTGTGAAGCCCCAAACCCGATAAGCGTCCACAATACAAAAACAGGTCCCTGTAACCACAACAGAATAGCAATAATAACACAAGGAGAGACTGAAATAAAATTCCACATCTCACAAATTTGTCCAACATCAACGAGAGTCCAACATCCAGAAAAGCCACCAGGCTAAAAGAAAAGAGTCTAAAGGCCCAAAACAAGGCCAACAAAAGAAACGACAACAACAAAGCAAAGTATAGGTGCCACGCACCGATAACAAAACAACTGTCTAATAAAAGTAAAACACAACGAGGACACTAGGACTGGTCCCCAGTGTCCACGTCCTCCCCGTCAAACACAAGCACGGGCTCGACGTCTGCAAACACCTCGTTCTCAACAAGTAACTCAGGCTCGGGCTCTAACATGTGTCACCCAAAAGAGAAAAGGGGCACATGTCAGCAAGTCGAAAGACTTGTGCAAGGAAACGGGAATAATGGTAAACTAACAACCTAGCAATTAAAACATGGTGCATGGCAAGTAAAGTACGGTGGTAACAAGTAAGGTAAAGGAGAGTACACGTGGCTAGTATCAAGCGGTAGGGGTGACATGTAATGTCAAGTGACAAGTATGGTAAAGTATAGTACAAGTGGCAAGGGGTTGTTATGACATGTAAAGTCAAGTAACAAGTACAAGTACAAGGGATCACTCAACGAGTGCCCTATTGCCCGCAGGCTGTGTTCAAGTATCAAGTACAAGGGATCACTCAACGAGTGCCCTATTGCCCGCAGGCTGTGATGAGCTCGTCTTCTGGAACACGAGCCACAAAGTGTATTTGATAAGTATGGCGTAGGGGTGCACCTAGCCGGAACAAGTAACACTAGTATGTAGCGATGCTACGCAATCACGATGAGTATTCAAGCATGCAATGTCATGAGCAGTTCATACGCGTACCGTTAATAGAAATTAAACGTGACAGACAAAATGCAATGGCATGAACAGATATTCGCGTACCGTTTATTGAAATTAGACATGACAGGCAAATTGAATGACATGAACAATATTCGCGTACCGTTTATTGAAATTAGACATGACAGGCAAAATGCAATGACATGAACAATATTCGCGTACCGTTTATTGAAATTAGACATGACAGTTAGAGATGCATGGATGACATGAACAGTTAATTCGCGTACCGTTAAGAGAAAGTAAACGTGACATACAAGCATGATGAAAGTGACGGACCAAGCTTCGTTGTCAAGCTAGGTCAATGGCGTCTAAACGGCTATCCTTTCACCGTCTAGTCTCTTTTACGCTAAAGCAAGGTAAATGGCCTAAGACATGGCCTAAATCAAGAGATGCAAGTTTCACTTGCCTAGCACCGGGGATGGCGACTACTTCGTCACACGGATGCCAATCTATGGGGAAATCACTGATAGGGGGAACAACCATCAAACAACATGAAATTTATTAGGGTTTCATAAAAATACCAATAGGCTATGAAAACATAGAGGAATCGATTTCTTACCAAGAGGAGACGGAAGGAACACTCCGGGGAACCCTAGGATCAGATCTGGAAAAGATTGGAGAAGTTTGGGGAAACTAGGGTTTTAGGGGATTTGGGGATTTGATGGGTTTTGATGGAGATTTGGGGAAGATGAGGGGTGGAATGAGTGAATGGATGGATTGGATGATGGATTTAGGGCTTGGAATGGAGAAATGGAGCTTGGAGGAAGATGGGGGCTCAATGGGGGAGAAACTAGGGCTTAGGGTCGTGTTGGAGAAGATGAAGTCGTTTGGGAGGGGTATTTATAGGCTAGGCTGGCGGCTGCCCAGAAATTAGGGTTTTAACACTGGTTAGTCGGTCAAAGAGCAACCACTGACCGACTAGTTTGGCAACTAGTCGGTCGGTCGACCAACGCAGACCGACTAAGTGCAAACAGTAACTCCTGAACGAAAATAGGATTCTAGAGTTAGTCGGTCCATGAACAAGTACTGACCGACTAGTTTGGCATCTAGTCGGTCGATGAACGTTCTTAGACCGACTAAGAGTAAACAGTAACTGATACAAAAATAAGATGATGAGTTAGTCGGTTCAAGAAGCATTGCTGACCGACTAGTTTGCAACCTAGTCGGTCAACCAACGTTCTTAGACCGACTAACGATAAATAGTAACTCCTGAGAAATTTAGAAAGCTAACTAGTCGGTCCAAGAAGGATTGCCGACCGACTGGATCGTCATCTAGTCGGTCGGTGGCCCTTCTTACACCGGCTAATGAGCACAGAAAGTACCGATATGGAGCGCGGGGCCCCGGGATCGATTCCTAAGACTCCTAGGTTTGATCTAACAGTTAGATACGACCGTTATGAAGTCCGTCACGAATGACCTACTTCGAAATCGACAATCCTAAGGAAGAAGCGAGAAAATACGACGAATCGATCGAAAATGAAATCCACGGAGACGAAAACCACACAAGAGGAGAAAATCCACCAAAACATATATATATATATAAAATACAGAAACACGAAAAGCAGTCGTTACAATTTAAGAGACATTAAATAAAATAACTGCAACAAGAGTGATATGACGATTATAATGAAACGAAGGAAAAACATTCCTAGCATGCAGTTCTAATCAGTTTCAAGAAGTAAGTTAAGTTTTGTTTGAGTTCGTTAGCATGTCAATTTTCATGAGATCAAGTTAGCGTTGCAAGTTTCATGTCAATAGTTCACATCTATCATAGGGTTCTCGCCTTTAGTTCGTGATGAGTAAGTCGTTCTTCTCACGGGGGCTTACCATGATTGACGCTAACCCACCGCATGCGGGTGGTGCACTTGAAGAGAGGACCCTTTCATACTCCTAGTAGCCGCTCAACCCTAACCCCACCCAATTTTTGTGCTGGAACACGAGCCAGCATAGTCGACTCACACGACATCACGAATTCACGATTTCGCCTTCGAGGCGCACGATTTTAACGATGTCACTATTTGTTAGACATGTCAAGACACTCAGAAATTTAATGTTATCAACATTACTACATTATTGTGACAGTTCTACAAGGCATAAGTGGGTTGAACAATTTTTACAGAAATCTTAAAATAATAACAAACACGTGTTTTTATTGAACTTGTTACAGAAAGTATTTTTTTCTCCTTTTTGTTCAAAATTAAGGTATATCGTATGATATACCGTTGGATCATAAATTTTTTCCTGATCGTCATGGTGTCAGTTTCTTACGTCATTTCATGTCTAATTTTCAAGTTATTCAACAATACATGAAAGCGGCGTAAAAGTGCCGAAACTTCAAAAAATCATATCAATTCGTATACTTGCCTGATTTTGACGTTCTTGGTGTCGTTGGAAATTTCTCGACGAGTACTACGCTACGGAGAAGGCGGTTCGCTGGTTTGACAAAACGTAAAATCAGAATAGACGTTTTTCGATCAAAACAACTTCATAATGAGCTCCTACGACGTCTAATCAACTGGTTTTATTAGGTTCTCTACTTTACGGTGTGGTTTAAGAGTTGTTTAGGGGTAGATCTACTAACCGGTAGCGCAGAGGAGGATCGGAACGCAGCGATGGGCAGCGGCGACACGTACGGTTCCGGAACAGCGGCATCTGAGCGTCGGGGGCCCGCCATTGATGCACGGGAGTCGGCAGAGGCTGCTCTGGTTGATTTGCAGGCAGCCGCGAGGATTACAATGAATCCCCGGGTTGTCAATGCTGGATCTGAGTCTAACGGTGAGGATGAGGGCCGTATCAATGTTGTACGCGTGCGTGGCGGCCTTGGGATCAGCTGGCGGCCTTGGGATCTCGGGGAGAAGGAGATGACAGCCCGTGGCCTGCGAGAGGGGTGGTACAGCTGCTTGGCATGGAGAGGAAGAGGAGTGGTCGGCGTTTTGAAGGGGGCGGGGAAGTGTTGATGTGTGGGGAGGCGTTAGGGCGAGCAGAGAAGGAGGAGATCAAGTGAATATGAGCTGGGTGGTCACGGCTACGAGACTAGGGGGTGAGGCGGAGGAGAGGAAGAAAGGAGGAGAAGGCCGGGGGTGTGGGGAGTCGGAGTGACGGTTGTGGGGGCACCGTGTGTGACTGGCGCGAGGGAGGAAGCGCCGCTGGGTTGGGAGCAGCTAGGCGTTCCTGGAGGTTTGGACGTGTGAAGAAGGCCGCACGAGGAGAAGAAGGAGTCCGCGGGCTTGCTCTCTCGTGTGGGTTGCAGTGCGAGATGGGGGACTTGGCGAGGAGGAGGAGGTCGGCGTGGATGAGAGATGCGAAGAGTAGGAGGAGGTGATGCGGGCTTGGTGTTTGCGAAGGAGGCACCGTGCGCTCAGCTCCTCGCGTGGAGAAGAGAGAAAAGAGGCGGCAGCCTGCGTATGGCATTTTTAGCTTAGGGTTTATAGTTTGTAAAAGGACAGTATGTCTTTTTATAATATAGAAGTAGAGTAGCTGTGTTAGTTGTTAGCCTAGGGTTTATATAAAAATAATATGGTAGGGGCCTGTGGTTAGTTTTATAGAGAGATGAATAAGCTGTGAAAGGAAATCGGGCCTACAGTTTTTATATAAGGAAATATTAGAGTTTTAGTTTGTGGGGGTTTGTGTTGGGATGGGCAACACGTGAAGGGTCTGGGCCTAGAGACTTAGGTTGGTAGCTTTAGGGTTTATAAAACAAGTTTCCTATTATGAAAATTTTTGTGTGTGGGGTTGTAATGACAGCATGTGAATACGCATAGGGTAGGTTTGTGTTATAATAGTAAGCTTAGTATTGGTACAAGTGAGCTAAAAGTTGATACTAGACCTAACTGGGTGCGTGAGTCAACTGGTTCTTGTAATGCCCTACCAGCTACTGCACAAGTACTAGAGGGGGGGTGAATAGTACTTTAAAATAATAAGGCGTATAATTCCAAATTAAATTGCACACAACTACCAAATCAATTTACGGAAGCTTAAATTGAATGACAACAATGAAATTAACAGTGCTAACAAACGAAGTTAATGGGTTCGGATCCACCCAAGTCTCCCCGACTTGTTCCCGGTGATCCTACGTCCCAACCACCCGGATCCCCTCCGGATACTTGAGTTAGAAACCCTAACTCAAGATTTCCACTATGAATATCTTGTGAAAAACCTTCACAAGATCAAATCATACAAGCAATGGCAAAGTGAATCCCACAACCCGGGATCACAAACTTCTCTCACAACCGAGAGAGCCAATAAGCAATATAAAGAGTTTATATGAAATAAATACTCTTACCACAAAATCCTATACCTTGAGTTTTTCTTACCCAATAGGTGGAATGAAGGATTTGAGGAAGATGAAGTCACCAAGCCCTAGCACCAAGGAAATGAGCAGCAATGGGTGCCTAGGGAAGAGTTGGAGACTTGGATCAAGCAATAGCTTGAAGAACTCACCAAGAACAAGCTTCTCTCTAGATCTAGAAATGAGAGAGAATGGGTTTCTTGTGAGGAAGAGAGCTTTAGATTTGAGGGAGAATAGCTATCTCTTTAGAACTCAATGAATCTCTTAATGGCAGCTCTGTTGAAGATAGAAATGACCTAGGTTCGTATTTATAGGAACCCAAAAACATAAGTTAGGTCAATCTCCAACGGAAAGAAATCTGTGAGAATTAGTCGGTCAAAGAACATATACTGACCGACTAGTTCATCAACTAGTCGGTCAGTCACAAAGCATGGACCGACTAAGAGCAGATCTGAGAAGAGATAGAATTTCAGACCTAGAAAACTAGTCGGTCCAAGAACACTGTCTGACCGACTAGTTTCACAACTAGTCGGTCATCCAATGAACGTAGACCGACTAAGAGGCAAAACAACATAGTCTGAAGGCAAGTTGACTTAGTCGGTCCAAGAACAAAAGTTGACCGACTAGATTGTCAACTAGTCGGTCATCAAACGTTCTTAGACCGACTAACGGTAAACAGTAGCTTAGGAGAATTTTAGAGTGAACAGTCAGTCTCAACTAGTCGGTCAAAGAAGCTTCACTGACCGACTAGTTCACAAACTAGTCGGTCGGTGAGTCAACGTAGACCGACTAACTGTAAACAGTAAAGAGCTAAGAAATAACTGACAGAAACTAGTCGGTCCAAGAACAGTGGCCGACCGACTAGATCACCATCTAGTCGGTCAGTACTTGTTCTTGTACCAACTAACATGCACAACAAAGTCCGAATCGAAGCGCGACGCTTCGAGGAAGTTAGAGTGAACTTGTGCAAGAATCCTAGAGCTACGAAATGAGCGTAATGAAGATAGAAACGTAAGATATACTCAAGGCTTAACATTCTATCAATCGAAACTAAAAGACTATAAATAAAACCTTAATAAACGGTCTTTGAGAGCTTCGATTGAATCTTCATTACTTCCAAAGCGTCGCAAGAGCTTCAACGAAGCTTTAGGCATGAAACTGAGCTTTGGAAAGTGTTGAGATGTCGCTTTGAATGTTCACGTGAAATTGGCGACGATCTCCAATACTGCGCTCACAAATTGTTAGATCATGAATTATTTATGTTTGCTCATCATCCAAAACCAAATCCGGGGAGTCCAATATTCAACAGTTCTTGGGTTCTAAGAATTTCCATGTGTTTAGATTAGGAAAGTTTCAATTATAGGGATTTGTTTTTAATGGGGTTAATTGGGGGAGAATTAAAGTCTAGGTAAATAGGGGAAGTTTTGAAATGCAAACATTAATATGGAAAAGTTAGGGCTAATCAATTAACTTAATAATAGGTTTAAATAGGATTTTAAATGGGGAGTTTTTTTTTCAAACATTTAAAAGTTTAAATTCTAATTTGAATTGGAAATTTACAACAAATTTTAAGAAAGACATTTTAAAATAACTTTCAGAAAAAGATAATAATAATAATAATAAGTATGAAGAGTAGAAGTGGGTACGGGTACGGGTCCGTTACGACTTAACTACGGATACGAAGAAGGGTATACAACACGAGAGGAAAACAATATGTATCGCTAAAACCGGTCGTTACATCCTACCCATCTTAAAACGTTTCCGTCCTCGGAATCTTATCGGCTAAGGTACCAAAAAACGTAAGGGCAACGCTCGCATCTCTTTTTCTAACGTATACACACCATAGATAACCACCATGCCATATCCAAATAGTATCTCTAATACTAATACCAATACCAATAGTAATACCACTGATAATACTAACCAATGTCCATGCTATTAGTAGTAACAATACACATACACACATTACTAGTTACGTATTAACATAATACGTTTAACAAAATACCATCCTACATATACAATCCAACCAATATTATACTCGGTGAATATTAACACTTTACTACCCAACCGCATCAATTTTCTAGCTGTAAGTGTGCCATCACCTTGCACACTCACATCATTACTAATACACAATGTATTACCGTATATCTCACAATCTATAATGATATAGTACTACATGTCACTTAAACATACCACTAACACATAAATACATCATTCTTCGTCAATTAGCACTTCAATCGTACAATCACTTTTGCATACCGCATATTACCATATACACATTATAATACATATCACAACACATATATACATGCACGTATTACCTTACACCAACACAGATTTATTTAAGCCTTACTTATAGCACTAGGGTCATAGTAATCTACCAACCTTAGGATCAAGTCCGTCCACAGACTTCCTTAAATGGGCCGACGTAGGGGTGAGCGGACTTATATACTAAGGTCATTCTATCCCAGTCATACATTCATTATAATGAGACCATATACATCCATATGCATATACCTACTCATATATCACACACTTTAAAATACTTATACATACGTTCATTTTACACACATATACCCGCTTACATTACTATACGCCTATCTCGTTTCTATATAAGACATATATACACGCCAGTACACGCAACCATGGTAATTTACATACATAGGGCTAGTATTACATACATACATATATGCGTAGCCATAAACATACAACTAGGCATACTTCCTGGAATACACATGCTCATACATCATCCCGTAGTGGTAATTATTAACAATCCTACTTTATATAAAACACACTTGTTCATACAATATATATTTATATATATACATACCTATAACTAACCACATACACATATACGCATGAGCACACGCCAGACATACTAACATATAGATCACAAAATAAATCTGCACACCCAACTATACGTACACTTATTATCACTACACTTAACATGTACATCACTGTACTAGCATACAATTACAGCCATTAACAAGTACGACTAAGGTATATATACTCCTAGTAACTAGCCAAAACCAAATCAATCACACTCAGATATTCCTATAGTGATATAGCTAATCGCTTGCCTAAGTGTAAATATATGCTTACTACTCTACACTCGACTATATACGTATATATCACAAATTACCATACATACATGCACTTACGACACAATAGATAATCATACTATACTAATATACTCAGGGTATCACACTCATACATGGGTGGTATATAGAGATTAGCATGCAAGGGTCCACACTCACTATCTATATACATGCACCACAACACCACAATCAAGCTAATGGTCCCACTATACTTAAACTAAAGCTGACATAAGCAAAGATAAGCACTAATGTGGTAACCAAGTAATGGGGTAGGATTCAGAGTTGAATGAGGCGACGAGCTGATGTTGTGATGGACGGTTTCCGAGGAGGCATGGATAAGAGATTAGTTTGGTTGGGTGAGATAAAATATTTATGAACAAAAGTAAGAAGAAAAGGATATGTGCAAAAATAGTAATATCATTATAACTTACGTAAAGTAGCTAGTATACGTTAGAAGTTAAAACGTAAAATATGATTAGTCAAATGACAGGTGAAGAGTAATATGGACATTGTGTTGTAATGATTGTTTTGTAAATGGAAATGGGTTTGTAAAATGGAAATTTTTTTTAAAAAAAATGAGAAGACATTGATTTTGAAACTGACACACAAGATTTTGAAGTTCTATTTAACTTATTAAAGTATTTTAAAAATGTGTATCAATGACCATTTCGAAGTACATTAGTAAGAAAAGGAGGTGACATTTGAACTAGTGAATTAGAAATAAAGTTTTTTTAAGTTCATTGCATGAGGAAAATAGAGTGCCTATACAAGGTTGTGTGAAGTAGAAGTGCGAAAGATGTATGTTAGGATATTGCTATAAGATAGTAACTAAAGATCGCGTCAGAAGTGTTTAATAATCAAGATTGGGTTTAAGTCGACTGAAGTGTAGAAAATCTAAGTAAAAGTTTTCAAAAGGATTTTAAACTTAGCGAAAAAGTCAATAAAAGGAATATCGAAAATACTTTTTAAAAGACCCTGGATCTGCAAGATGGCGGACCCGAAGAGTTTATGTGAATCCGGGACAAGAAATAGGTTTGACTGTCGAAACGTAAGGACGACTAAGAGGTAACTCCGTGAATACGCTACGATGGCTTTCTACGATCATTAACATGGAAGTGTAATGATTAGAAAATAATAAAATCAGGGGGAAATAATCATTGGGCCGACTAATGTTTAGCACTAAGGTTCTACAACGAACTAAACTGTGATAGGGAAGCAGGGGTAAGGGTTCGTTGGGAATCGGGATCAAGATTTTATCTATAGATCTGGAAAAATCATACGCTTCGAAGTCTACTCATTGAAGGCGTCTCTGGCTCGACTTGCACGTCGACGATCGCTACGTTCGGTTGGGCCCTAGATTCGATAAATCTAAGCGAACAACTAATGAAACTCAAAAATCTAATATGGTCAAAGCTGGAAGATCAATCGCTAGGGTGACTCCCAAGGTGATACTAAGTCATGGCAAGGGTGTCTACTAACGAGCACGAACGTCTGACTAATTCTTCATATTATCCTTGTATTGGTTTCCTATCGTATTGAGACAAGGTATTCGAGTAATTTTGCGTACGAACTAATTCTGGATGTTTTGGCTAATAAAAAGTTTTCTCATTGTTCTGAATTTCGCAGTTGCAGGACCTGCATCGGCCGCCACTAAAACCTGTAACGCCCCGCTTCCCAAAAGACACCGGAAGCGAGAGCGTTACGCGGTCCGCTTGAACTGGAGCGGTGAAGCTCGAGTTCAATAAGCGTCTGTGATAAAAACACAGATGAGGTTCTTGCATTTGCGTATCAGAACAATCAGAAACATTTCAGAAAATAAAGCCACATCCAGAGTTAAAATGTTCGTACATGAAATTAAACAACAAGCCACAACTGGGCTAAAGTAGCAACAAAACGTACTCAAAGCAACAACAACGTCTGAAAGTAAACTAAGGAAAGCAGGTAAAGTGTGGGTCCACTAGTTCTCCGCTGGGAGAGGCTCGGCGTCAGGGGCGAACTTCTGACTCTCCAAGTCAGGTGGCACGTATGGATCCTCCGGGTACTCAAGCTCAGAATCTGATATACATCCAAAAACATGAACGTATGTCAGCAAGGGGACTGCAAGAAAGGGTTAGCAACCCAAGACAAGTATACAAACGATATGGATTTAAGAGACATTAAATAAAATAACTGCAACAAGAGTGATATGACGATTATAATGAAACGAAGGCAAAACATTCCTAGCATGCAGTTCTAATCAGTTTCAAGAAGTAAGTTAAGTTTTGTTTGAGTTCGTTAGCATGTCAATTTTCATGAGATCAAGTTAGCGTTGCAAGTTTCATGTCAATAGTTCACATCTATCATAGGGTTCTCGCCTTTAGTTCGTGATGAGTAAGTCGTTCTTCTCACGGGGGCTTACCGTGATTGACGCTAACCCACCGCATGCGGGTGGTGCACTTGAAGAGAGGACCCTTTCATACTCCTAGTAACCGCTCAACCCTAACCCCACCTAATTTTTGTGCTGGAACACGAGCCAGCCTAGTCGACTCACACGACATCACGAATTCACGATTCCGCCTTCGAGGCGCACGATTTTAACGATGTCACTATTTGTTAGACATGTCAAGACACGCAGAAATTTAATGTTATCAACATTACTACATTATTGTGACAGTTCTACAAGGCATAAGTGGGTTGAACAATTTTTACAGAAATCATAAAATAATAACGAACACGTGTTTTTATTGAACTTGTTACAGAAAGTATTTTTTTCTCCTTTTTGTTCAAAATTAAGGTATATCGTATAATATACCGTTGGATCATAAATTTTGTCCTGATCGTCATGGTGTCAGTTTCTTACGTCATTTCATGTCTAATTTTCAAGTTATTCAACAATACATGAAAGCGGCGTAAAAGTGCCGAAACTTCAAAAAATCATATCAATTCGTATACTTGCCTGATTTTGACGTTCTTGGTGTCGTTGGAAATTTCTCGATGAGTACTACGCTACGGAGAAGGCGGTTCGCTGGTTTGACAAAACGTAAAATCAGAATAGACGTTTTTCGATCAAAGCAGCTTTATAATGTGCTCCTACGACGTCTAATCAACTAGTTTTATTAGGTTCTCAACATTACGGTGTGGTTTAAGAGTTGTTTAGGGGTAGATCTACTAACCGGTAGCACAGAGGAGGATCGGAACGCAGCGATGGGCAGCGGCGACGCGTACGTTTCCGGAACAGCGGTGTCTGAGCGTCGGGGGTCCGTCGTTGATGCGCGGAAGTAGGCAGAGGCTGCTCTGGTTGATTTACAGGCAGCCGCGAGGATTACAACGAATCCCCGGGCTGTCAATGCT
The DNA here is from genome assembly GCA_030789695.1 of Scilla litardierei. Classification (NCBI taxonomy): domain Eukaryota; kingdom Viridiplantae; phylum Streptophyta; class Magnoliopsida; order Asparagales; family Asparagaceae; genus Scilla; species Scilla litardierei. The sequence goes on along the minus strand of CM061133.1, from coordinate 92,642,912 downwards.
GGATCTGAGTCTAACGGAAAGGATGAGGGTCGTATTAAAGTTGTATGCATGCGTGGTGGCATTGGGATCAGCTGGCAGCCTTAGGATCTCGTGGAGAAGGAGATGACAGCCCGTGGCCTGCGAGAGGGGTGGAACAGCTGCTTGGCGTGGAGTGGAAGAGGAGTGGTCGATGTTTTGAGTGGGGCGGGGCTATGTTGACGCGTGGGGAGGCGTTAGGGCGAGCAGAGAAGGAGGAGATCAAGTGAAGATGAGCTGGGTGGTCGCGGCTGCGAGACTAGGGGGGTGAGGCAGAGGAGAGGAAGAAAGGAGGAGAAGGCCGGGGGTGTGGGGAGTCAGAGCGACGGTTGTTGGGGTGCCGTGCGTGACTGGCGTGAGGGAGGAAGCGCCGCTGGGTTAGGAGCAGCTAGGCGTTCCCGGCGGTTTGCACGTGTGAAGAAGGTCGTGCGAGGAGAAGAAGGAGGCCGTGGGCTTGCTCTCTCGCGTGGGTTGCAGTGCGAGATGGGGGGACTTGGTGAGGAGGACGAGGTCGGCGTGGATGAGAGATGCGAAGAGTAGGAGGAGGGGATGCGGGCTTGGTGTTTGCAAAGGAGGCACCGTGCGCTCAGCTCGTCGCCTGGAAAAGAGAGAAAAGAGGCGGCGACCTGCGTATGGCGTTTTTAGCTTAGGGTTTATATGTTGTAAAACGACAGTATGTCTTTTTATAATATAGAAGTAGAGTAGCTGTGTTAGTTGTTAGCCTAGGGTTTATATAAAAATAATAGGGTAGGGGCCTGTGGTTAGTTTTATAGAGAGATGAGTAAGCTGTGAAAGGAAATAGGGCCTAGGGTTTTTATATAAGGAAATATTAGAGTTTTAGTTTGTGGGGGTTTGTGTTGGGATGGGCAACACGTGAAGGGTCTGGGCCTAGAGACTTAGGTTGGTAGCATTAGGGTTTATAAAATAGTTTCCTATTATGAAAATTTTTATGTGTGGGGTTGTAATGACAGCATGTGAATACGAATAGGGTAGGTTTGTGTTATAATAGTAAGCTTAGTATTGGTACAAGTGAGCTAAAAGTTGATACTAGACCTAACTGGGTGCGTGAGTCAACTGGTTCTTGGGTTCTAAGAATTTCCATGGGTTTAGATTAGGAAAGTTTCAATTACAGGGATTTGTTTTTAAATGGGTTAATTGGGGGAGAATTAAAGTCTAAGTAAATAGGGGATGTTTTGAAATGCAAACATTAATAGGGAAAAATTAGGGCTAATCAATTAACTTAATAATAGGTTTAAATAGGATTTTAAATGGGGAGTTTTTTTTCAAACATTTAAAAGTTTAAATTCGAATTTGAATTGGAAATTTACAACAAATTTTAAGAAAGACATTTTAAAATAACTTTCGAAAAAAGATAATAATAATAATAAGTATGAAGAGTAGAAGTGGGTACGGGTACAGGTACGGGTCCGTTACGACTTAACTATGGATACGAAGAAGGGTATACAACACGAGAGGAAAACGAACTACGTAACGCTAAAACCGGTCGTTACAGATCCAAGCAAATCGGAGCTCCGATCACGCTAGCAATAGCACTGAGAATTCTTTTCGTCCACAGATTGAGGGGGAGATTAGGGAATCTAACCCAGACCGGGACCGCAGTCAGTAGATCCCTACTGAAGCCAGCATCTTCACTCCATCGTTGAAGAACGACGAGCCTACCGTCGAACAGCCAAGGCCCGCCGAACAGCACCGCATCTCTGTCTTCCACGGTAACGAATCTGAAGAAGAAAAAACCATTCTCTCTCGAGTAGATGCTAACTTCTCCTTTCAGCTTCCAGACTCTAGCAGACCACGCCTTGAGCTGCCCAAAGAATGGCGTATCTCCTAGAACATATCCCACCAAAGTATTATCCCAACCTTCGGCCCCCTCCGCCATCATCTCCTCCGTCAAGATCGCCGCCGCAACTCCAGCTTCATTGATAGAAGGAGGAATGAAAGACATCTCAAGAGAATATGAGAGCTTACGCCTGTTTGTGCAAATGTCCAGCCAAGATCTTTTCTCCGCATTCGCATTGAAGCGCAGCGGCACCGTCGGCCTCATGGCCCTTCTTTCCATAGGTTTTCTGGCATCTCCTCTCCCATTGGCATAGTCGATCTTGGCCCCCTGAGCCTGCCCCTGTCCCACCTTAGGCGGCTTCCTCCTAGCAACTTCCCTCCAGCCATTGTTGCCGTCAGTCGAACCCACATAATTCATGAATCAATCAAGAAGTTCGTGTCAGATCAAGAAAGTAAGCCGAAGAGAAGAATCAAGAATAGGCAAAATATTACCACCAGATTGAGATCTTGATCAAGATCTCAATCCGTCCCAAATCTTCCCTCCTTCCTTGCCCACAGATCGCCAAGTCAACGAGAGCTTCCCAGTCCCCGAATCAAGATCTCGGAAGCGAGATCTTGATTCGAACGAAGGAGCAGTCGAACCGTCAGGATCTACCGTGCGCTCCCGTCAGTAGATGAATCCTCTGGCAACTCACCTCAACAAGAAAAAGCAAACACGCAACAGCTTAAATCTGCTTTAGATCTAGGCGTTAAGAACACAGAGAGGTCGAGATCTCACCCCGAACCAAGATCTCAGCGGCGAGATCTTGATTCGAACCGAAGGCAAGCCCGCAAGATGGAGCACCGATCAGCGATCCAAAGATCCAAGCTACAAAACCCCGAGAAAAGAGGCTCGAAGTCCGATCGCCGGCCACGGACCCCGCCGAAGCGGTCGCCACCGGCAGAACCCTACAAACGCACTCCGGAGCTTCTCTCTCTACCAAAAAACAAGAGAGAGAAACAAAAATCTAATATATACATACATACATATATATACATACATACATATATATATATATGCCCATGAGAGGGTGTTCTAGTGGTAAGTCATTCCACTCCAAAGCCAAGGGGTGCAGGGTTCGAGGCCTATGGCCGCCGTGACTTGGTAATTATTTGTGGAATTTGTTGTGGAATTATTTACCCTGGGGCTACATCTCCCCTCTCGGACTAACCCTGGGGCCGTTGGGGGCACGGCGGTCACCCCCCAGTTTGCATAGTCTCGACCGGGCTCTCGCTTTACCCTCCTAAAAAAACCGAAGGCAGGGGGAGGGGGTTGGGGATTTTTCTGGGTTTTCAAAAAAAAACACACACACACACATATATATATATATATCTATTATATAAAAGAGCGATGTTATCAAGATAAATTGGATAAGAGAATTTGGACATGAGAAATTGGTTAAGAGATTTTTGGATATCTATTATATAAAATAGGGATGTTATCAAGATAAATTGGATAAGAGAATTTGGACATGAGAAATTGGATAAGAGAATTTGGATAAGAGAAAATATAAAATATGAGATTTTGAGGGATAAGAGAGGAGGTGGGAAATTTTGCACATACAACCCCGGGTTTTGCATTTTTGCCCCTGGATCCTCCCTACACACCCACCCACACTTTTTATTCTCCCCCCTTTCCGACCATTTTTTTCCAGTCATTTGAAGATTTTGAATCTTATCCTACTAGGACAAAGCTTTGTCCTATGTGACAAGTTTGTCCTAGGTGGCAATGACAATTTTGGGGGGACTTAAATTTTGGGGAAAAACGTAAATTTGGGGGGAAACTTGAAATTTTGTGGAAAAACTTGAAATTTGGGGGAACTTGAAATTTGTGGGGAGAAAAAAACTCAGCCATTAAATAAACCGTGCCCTATGGGCACGAGTAATGACTAGTATATATATATATATATATACTAGTCATAACCCATGCCCGCGGGCACGGTTCATTTAAGATTTTCCTCCACAAAATCTTTGTTCCCGAAAAAAATTATTTACACAGCCAAAATTGTGGAACAACAAATTAGCATAAAAAATTTTAGCGGCACGGGAGCCTTCGGTGCGGAACAACAAATTCGGTGCGGTCACCTTCGACACAGAACAACAAATTAGCCCAAAAAAATCGGCACGGAACAAAAAATTCCGTGCGGGCGCCAACTGTGCGGAACAATAAATTAGCGTTAAAATATTTAGCGGGCGCCTTCGGTGCGGGCGTAATAAAATTTAGCAGAATTTAGCGGGTGCCTTAAATCTGCAGCAGCAACAAATTAGCGTCGAAGAGACTGTAGGCCTCGCATTGAGGGAGAGACCATTCGATCTGTAGTAGCATTGCAGCATTAAGTACAATTTAAAGTTTTTTTTCAAATGCATTAATTGCGTGCACTCTGCTATTCCCCCGAAACTTTCATTCCCCATAAAGTTTCATTTTCCGATAAAAAAATTTTCCCAGAAACCTTTATTTCCCTAGAAATGTTTTCCCCTCCAAAACGTTCCACAAAATCTCATCTCAACCATTCATTCATCAAGATTAAATCCAAGCCGTCTTTCTATCAACTGGTTTGTCCTAGTCAGCTTGTCCTAGTCAGCTCTAGAATTCAAAAACAGTTATATTTTAATATATAGACTAGTCATAACCCGTGCCCGCGGGCACGGTTCATTTAAGATTTTCCCCCGCGAAATCTTTGTTCCTCAAAAAATTATTTTCACTGCCAAAATTGTGCGGAACAACAAATTAGCGTAAAAATATTTAGCAGCACGGGCGCCTTCGACGTGAGCGCATTCGGTACGAAACAACAAATTTGGCGCATGCGCATTCGACACGAAACAACAAATTCGGCGTATAATAATAAATTATTTTCACCGCGAAATCTTTGTTCCCCAAAAAATTATTTCCACAGCCAAAATTGCGCGGAATAACAAATTAGCGTAAAAATATTTAGCGGCACATGTGTTTTCGGCGTGGGCACCTTCGACGCGGAACAACAAATACGGTGCGGGTGCCTTCGACGCGGAACAACAAATTAGCGTAAAAAAAATTTAGCGGGCGCAGGTCAGTGTGTCAAAACGGCCCGGTTGGGCCCGGCCCGGGGGGGAGAACCCCGGCCCGGCCCGCCGGGACAGCCCCCCTCCCCGTTTTAAGCCTCTGTGAGGCTTTTTTAACAAAACCCCGGGCCAGGCCGACCCGGCCCGTGGGCCAGGCACCTCAGCCCAGCCCGGCCCTGGGGCCGGGCCCAGGACGGGCCGGACCGGACCCCGGGCGGACGGGCCCCCGGGCCGTTTTGACACCCTGAGGCGTGGGCATCATCGGACGCGTTTCATTTAAGATATCCGCTCGAAATCTTTGTTCTCCCTTGAAATTATTTCCACATCCAAAATTTAAATGAACAAAAATTTAGCTTCGGACGCAGGTGCCGAAGGCGACCGGGGTTTTTCCTCTGTGCATTGTGTGCACTGGTTATTTCTAATATAGGTACAAAATAAAACAGGTTGGATCCGGCTCGATCCAGGTTAACGGGTCAAACCCGCATCCGATCTGGATGTTTATCCAGATCAGCCGTGGTAACAGGTCAACTTGATCTGTTTTACCCCCTGCTCATACACAGTTAATGAGGATGGGTTCAGGCAAGGTCAAGTATGATTCATTTTGCCCATTTAATATTGCACCTAAAGAATTTTCTCAGATGCAATTTATGCAACAGTCTCTTATTAGATAATTTACTCTACCAACCTGAATTTGTACCCTTTGAACTCTCAATCTGTTTGCCACCAAATACCCTAATGTTTGGCTCATCTTATTATTGGTGTATGTTTTGTTTGTAACCATTATGGTTCATGTTTCTCCCCTTTTTAGAATTGATGCATCAAATTCTATTTATTATATTATTAATTATTACCCGCCATTTTTGCCTGTTTTAGATAGAAATAAATTGATTGCCAGCTTTAACGATTTCCAAACACCACCAAAAATACACTTCCTGAGTCATGTTGGATTCTCAACCGACAATTAATGCTTATCTATTTCATAATTTAATGCATGAATACGTCGAGGATAAGAAGAAAAAATGAAAAAAATGAAAAACCAAATCAATTTGAAAATATATGCCATTAAATTTTAAACAACGCCATTCAAACACTTAATAACAAAACCATGAAAAGTATTGCTCCATTTCTAAACCCGCACACAATGACAAACATAATCAAACCATGTCACAAATAAAGACCAATGATACACTTAACTTTTACACACAACAACAAATTTGCTTATGCTTGCCAGTTGCCACTAAGGGCCTGTTCTTTTGCGCGGAATAGGGGTGGGAATGGGAATAGAAACACTGTTCATGTACTATTCATCCTATTCTAAGGTTGTATTCCAAGCGGTTGTTCTTTTGGGCGTGGAATAGAATCCTACGTGGCTATTCCAATTTGGTAATGATGAGCACTTTTCTATTCCAAGCTTTTTACTTGGAATACAATGGAATCCTTAGGAATGGTGGGCCCCACTCTCTCATCTCTCTCTATCTCTCCCCTCCAAATCATCACCTTTCCACTTTTTCATTCTAACTCCACAATCCCAAAAGAACACAAGAATAGAATGTGGACCCCACTTTCTATTCCAAACCTCACTTTCCATATCCTATTCCACCCAAAAGAACACAAAACTCCATTTTCTCTCTCCTTGGAATACAAACTTCTCCCTATTCCATTTTTCCTATTCCAGCAAAAGAACAGGCCCTAAGCTGACCATGAACATCTCTGTGCCTTCCTGGTTCCCCTCCTACTCAAGCACTCAATTTGATCAAAAACAATTAGTCAAACCAAAAGCCACCAACCTTCGTTGGAGGTAAAGCAAGAAATTTTTTTGGAACAAATCACTTTGAAAATAAATTTTAAAAAGCTACATTCACTGGCAACCTTCGCAAGTACCTTAATAACCAAAAAAATGACATGCAAAATCAAAGTACACTTAATTTACTTTTCAAATAAATCAACACCCCCTAATACACTTAAGTTTTCCACAAAACATTCACAAACTACACAATCTATCAATCGAATTTACTTATGCTTGCACCAAAGCTTCCAACATCAGGAATCCTTGAGATCCCTGAGAGAGGTGTGTTTCTTTACCGCGGATATCGAAGCATGGAAACCGCTCAATCGTAGCACCCGAGGTCTCCTGAGTCAGGCTGCTGCTAAGCTTTTGGCACGCGCCTCTAGATGCAGTGGCCCACACCTGCTGCCAGTGTCACCACCGGCAGCTGCTCTTCCACCTCTTCCAGTTTTCGATTGAGCTCCAGTAGTTGTTGGCGGGTGGTGGGGACCCGCAGGGAATATATCATCCAAGATCTAGCTTTACGCCAAAAATTGTTATTGTGTCGGCATGTCTCTCAATGCAGAGATCAAACGGGGAAATTTTAGAGGTGGAAATTTTTTAAAAGAATACAAAAGGTTTACTATGATTCCAAGATATCCCCGTAATTCCCGCATGTCTCTCAATGAATTAAATTAAGTTTCCCTTCATATCATGGTAATCATATCATTCTAATTTCAATGCACAGATGAATGCAAAAATCGTTTAAAAGAAAAGGCCAAGACCAAAAATATTGGAAATTTTTTATTCCTAATTTAAAGAGTAAATTTAACTGATTAACCCTAAAACAGAGATCAAACGGGGAGGTAAATTGATTAAATACCTGAAATTGCAACTGTTTTAGACTATAATTCTCTCCCATCAAAATTTGATAACTCCGAGATTTGATAACTCCCATGTGCTTCCGTAACAGACTAAACAGAAATAAAATGAAAATTAGAAACCGATCCCAAAAGAGTTTAGTTGAGAAAAAAAATAAAAAGGGTTTTTTTCCTAGCCGATTGTTTTTCGTGGTAAATAAAAAGGGGTTTTCTAGTCTGCATGTTGGAAGAGCAAATTAGATATGACTAAAGCTACCCAAGAGTTGCAAGAGCCGCAAGGTTCAAAATTTGTTCCAACTAAACAAAATTTTGCATTCCCAAGATCTAATTTGTTCCACCTACATAAATAAAGATAACAACAGTCTACATGTTGGAAGATCTAATTATATATGATCATGACTAAATAAAATATTTGCATTCCCAAGATCTGCAAGAAACGCAAGCATCAAAATTGTTTCCACCTAAACAAAATTTTGCAACGTACATATATAAAAAGGTTTTTTTTCCACCTAAACAAGAAGTAACGCATTCACCATCTGTAATTGGACGCCGGCGACACCGGCGACTGGACGATGCCATTCTCCGGAAGAAGGATCGGTGATCGGGGGAAGCAGGGAGATTGGAAAACAGTAAGGAGTCAGAGATTTATAAAGTTTTGAATTTTTTTGCTTTCTCTTTTTTAGGTTTGATGTGCTGCAGCTGAGGTTTTAGAGAGGAGGAGAAAGATAATGAAACGGTGTGCTTTTTGGCAGGTTGGGTCATTGGCTGAGAGAAATAAAGGCGGTTGGGTCTTCCATGTCAGCAATCCGCGAGACTGTGTTTCTTCGTTTTGGTGTGGGCCTCTCAATGCAGCGGAAAAATTGTTGAAAATTTTTTTGAAGAGAGAGACTGTACGCATTCATGACCCCAAGTGGGCAGCATGCATTTATGACTTCAAGAATTTTTTAGAGAGTGTGCACGCAGTTATGACTGCAAGTAGACAGCGGGTATTTATGACTGAAGCGAGACATTACTACAGACATGACCGATTGAAAATGTTTTTTAACCTCGTGACTTGAGAGCAGGATTTTGGCTTTCCCCCAAAGTTTTCCCCTCACAAAATATCTTTTCTATCCAAAATTTTAAATAAAAACTCATCCTAATCGTTCAATTCTCGAGATTAAATCCAAACCGTCTTTCTATCAACCTGTTTGTCCTAGTCAGCCTTAGGATTCAAAAAACGCTGTCAAATGTATAATAGATATATGTATATGTATATATGCATGTATATACTCTTGTCTAAATTCTCTTATCCAATTTATCTTGTCCAATTCTCTTATCCAATTTCTCTTGATAGTGCGAGGGCGCCGTGCGTGACTGGCGCGAGGGAGGAAGCGCCGCTGGGTTAGGAGCAGCTAGGCGTTCCCGGCGGTTTGCACGTGTGAAGAAGGTCGCGCGAGGAGAAGAAGGAGGCCGTGGGCTTGCTCTCTCGCGTGGGTTGCAGTGCGAGATGGGGGACTTAGTGAGGAGGACGAGGTCGGCGTGGATGAGAGATGCGAAGAGTAGGAGGAGGGGATGCGGGCTTGGTGTTTGCGAAGGAGGCACCGTGCGCTCAGCTCCTCGCGTGGAAAAGAGAGAAAAGAGGCGGCGACCTGCGTATGGCGTTTTTAGCTTAGGGTTTATATGTTGTAAAAGGACAGTATGTCTTTTTATAATATAGAAGTAGAGTAGATGTGTTAGTTGTTAGCCTAGGGTTTATATAAAAATAATAGGGTAGGGGCCTGTGGTTAGTTTTATAGAGAGATGAGTAAGCTGTGAAAGGAAATAGGGCCTAGGGTTTTTATATAAGGAAATATTAGAGTTTTAGTTTGTGGGGGTTTGTGTTGGGATGGGCAACACGTGAAGGGTCTGGGCCTAGAGACTTAGGTTGGTAGCTTTAGGGTTTATAAAATAGTTTCCTATTATGAAAATTTTTGTGTGTGGGGTTGTAATGACAGCATGTGAATAAGAATAGGGTAGGTTTGTGTTATAATAGTAAGCTTAGTATTCGTACAAGTGAGCTAAAAGTTGATACTAGACCTAACTGGGTGCGTGAGTCAACTGGTTCTTGGGTTCTAAGAATTTCCATGGGTTTAGATTAGGAAAGTTTCAATTACAGGGATTTGTTTTTAATGGGGTTAATTGGGGGAGAATTAAAGTCTAGGTAAATAGGGGAAGTTTTGAAATGCAAACATTAATAGGGAAAAATTAGGGCTAATCAATTAACTTAATAATAGGTTTAAATAGGATTTTAAATGGGGAGTTTTTTTTTCAAACATTTAAAAGTTTAAATTCGAATTTGAATTGGAAATTTACAACAAATTTTAAGAAAGACATTTTAAAATAACTTTCGAAAAAAGATAATAATAATAATAAGTATGAAGAGTAGAAGTGGGTACGGGTACGGGTACAGGTCCGTTACGACTTAACTATGGATACGAAGAAGGGTATACAACACGAGAGGAAAACGAACTACGTATCGCTAAAACCGGTCGTTACAGATCCAAGCAAATCGGAGCTCCGATCACGCTAGAAATAGCACTGAGAATTCTTTTCGTCCACAGATTGAGGGGGAGATTAGGGAATCTAACCCAGACCGGTACCGCAGTCAGTAGATCCCTGCTGAAGCCAGCATCTTCACTCCATCGTTGAAGAACGACGAGCCTACCATCGAACAGCCAAGGCCCGCCGAACAGCACCGCATCTCTGTCTTCCACAGTAGCGAATCTGAAGAAGAAAAAACCATTCTCTCTCGAGTAGATGCTAACTTCTCCTTTCAGCTTCCAGACTCTAGCAGACCATGCCTTGAGCTGCCCAAAGAATGGCGTATCTCCTAGAACATATCCCACCAAAGTATTATCCCAACCTTCGGCCCCCTCCGCCATCATCTCCTCCGTCAAGATCGCCGCCGCAACTCCAGCTTCATTGATAGAAGGAGGAATGAAAGACATCTCAAGAGAATATGAGAGCTTACGCCTGTTTGTGCCAATGTCCAGCTAAGATCTTTTCTCCGCATTCGTATTGAAGCGCAGCGGCACCGTCGGCCTCATGGCCCTTCTTTCCATAGGTTTTCTGGCATCTCCTCTCCTATTGTCATAGTCGCTCTTGGCCCCCTGAGCCTGCCCCTGTCCCACCTTAGGCGGCTTCCTCCTAGCAACTTCCCTCCAGCCATTGTTGCCGTCAGTCGAACCCACATGATTCATGAATCAATCAAGACGTTCTTGTCAGATCAAGAAAGTAAGCCGAAGAGAAGAATCAAGAATAGGCAAAATATTACCACCGGATTGAGATCTTGATCAAGATCTCAATCCGTCCCAAATCTTCCCTCCTTCCTTGCCCACAGATCGCCAAGTCAACGAGAGCTTCCCAGTCCCCGAATCAAGATCTCGGAAGCGAGATCGTGATTCGAACGAAGGAGCAGTCGAATCGTCAGGATCTGCCGTGCGCTCCCGTCAGTAGATGAATCCTCTGGCAACTCACCTCAACAAGAAAAAGCAAACACGCAACAGCTTAAATCTGCTTCAGATCTAGGCGTTAAGAACACAGAGAGGTCGAGATCTCACCCCGAACCAAGATCTCAGCGGCGAGATCTTGATTCGAACAGAAGGCAAGCCCGCAAGATGGAGCACCGATCAGCGATCCAAAGATCCAAGCTACAAAACCTCGAGAAAAGAGGCTCGAAGTCCGATCGCCGGCCACGGACCCCGCCGAAGCGGTCGCCACCGGCAGAACCCTACAAACGCACTCCGGAGCTTCCCTCTCTACCAAAAAACAAGAGAGAGAAACAAAAATCTAATATATACATACATACATATATATACATACATACATATATATATATATGCCCATGAGAGGGTGTCCTAGTGGTAAGTCATTCCACTCCAAAGCCAAGGGGTGCGGGGTTCGAGGCCTATGGCCGCCGTGACTTGGTAATTATTTGTGGAATTTGTTGTGGAATTATTTACCCTGGGGCTACATCTCCCCTCTCGGACTAACCCGGGGGCCGTTGGGGGCACGGCGGTCATCCCCCAGTTTGCATAGTCTCGACCGGGCTCTCGCTTTACCCTCCTAAAAAAAGCCGAAGGCAGGGGGAGGGGGTTGGGGATTTTTCTGGGTTTTCAAAAAAAACATATATATATATATATATATATATATATCTCTCTCTCTCTCTCTATTATATAAAAGAGCGATGTTATCAAGATAAATTGGATAAGAGAATTTGGTCATGAGAAATTGTTTAAGAGATTTTTTGGATATCTATTATATAAAATAGGGATGTTATCAAGATAAATTGGATAAGAAAATTTGGACATGAGAAATTGGATAAGAGAATTTGGATAAGAGAAAATATAAAAGATGAGATTTTGAGGGATAAGAGAGGAGGTGGGAAATTTTGCACATACAACCCCGGGTTTTGCATTTTTGCCCCTGGACCCTCCCTACACACCCACCCACACTTTTTATTCTCCCCCCTTTCCGACCATTTTTTTCCAGTCATTTGAAGATTTTGAATCTTATCCTACTAGGACAAAGCTTTGTCCTATGTGGCAAGTTTGTCCTAGGTGGCAATGACAATTTTGGGGGGACTTAAATTTTGGGGAAAAACTTAAATTTGGGGGGAAACTTGAAATTTTGTGGAAAAACTTGAACTTTGGGGGAACTTGAAATTTGTGGTGAGAAAACAACTCAGCCATTAAATAAACCGTGCCCTATGGGCACGAGTAATGACTAGTATATATATATATATATATATATATATATATATATATATATATATATATACACTAGTCATAACCCATGCCCGCGGGCACGGTTCATTTAAGATTTTCCTCCACAAAATCTTTGTTCCCGAAAAAAATTATTTACACAGCCAAAATTGCGGAACAACAAATTAGCATAAAAAATTTTAGCGGCACGGGCGCCTTCGGTGCGGAACAACAAATTCGGTTCAGTCACCTTCGACACAGAACAACAAATTAGCCCAAAAAAATCGGCACGGAACAACAAATTCCGTGCGGGCGCCAACTGTGCTGAACAATAAATTAGCATTAAAATATTTAGCGGGCGCCTTCGGTGCGGGCGTAATAAAATTTAGCAGAATTTAGTGGGTGCCTTAAATCTGCAGCAGCAACAAATTAGCGTCGAAGAGACTGTAGGCCTCACATTGAGGGAGAGACCATTCGATCTGCAGTAGCATTGCAGCATTAAGTACAATTTAAAGTTTTTTTTCAAATGCATTAATTGCGTGCACTCTGCTATTCCCCCGAAACTTTCATTCCCCATAAAGTTTCATTTTCCGATAAAAAATTTTCCCATAAACTTTTATTTCCCTAGAAATGTTTTCCCCTCCAAAACGTTCCACAAAATCTCATCTCAACCATTCATTCATCAAGATTAAATCCAAGCCGTCTTTCTATCAACCGGTTTGTCCTAGTCAGCTTGTCCTAGTCAGCTCTAGAATTCAAAAACAGTTATATTTTAATATATAGATATATGTATATGTATATATGCATGTATATACTATTGTCTAAATTCTCTTATCCAATTTATCTTGTCCAATTCTCTTATCCAATTTATCTTGATAGCATCCCTATTTTATAGAATAGATGTATGTATATGTATGTATGTATATGTATATATTTATATGTATATATGTATGTATATATATGTTCTTCTCAGGTCGCCGAAAGCTGTGCTCACATTTTTTTCGACTGTGACTTCAGTCGTTACATCCTAGTGCGGAGTATGCTTAAACTAGGATATACTGGGGTGGTGCCTTGTAGTCTTGAAGGTGTTGGTGATTGGATTTTGATGAGATACAATAAATTGGATTGTGTTGGAGTTTTGGCAAAGACGGTACTTGGAGCAATGGTCTGGCACATATGGAAGCAGCGAAATTCGAGGTTATTTGGTGGCAAACATTTAGACAAGGTCGCTCTTTTTGAGGAAATTGCCTCGGATGTCCGTATTACCCTTCGTAACATGGAAATTGATGTGCCCCCTGATGAACATGCCTTCTCTAATTGGGGTTTTCTAGATTGTGGCTGAACTTATTATGTAATTATTCTAGTTGTTGGCTGATTTTGCCTGGTAGGAAAGTTGATTGTAGAGGGTGACGGCGCTTGTGCCCTCTCCCCTCTCTTTCAACTCTCCGGCTGGGGTAATTTAGCTTGTAAATTTGTACCTATTCTTGTTTGTTTTTAATAAAGGCTTCCACTTACCTGTCAAAAAAAAAAAAATGTATATATGTATGTATATATATGTATGTATATACGCTTGTCCAAATTCTCTTATCCAAATTCCCTTGTTCAATTTCTGTTATCCAATTTATCTTGATAACATCCCTAGTTTATAGAATAGTGTATGTATGTATATGTATATATGTATATGTATATATGTATATGTATACTCTTCTCCAAATTCTCTTATCCAATTTCTCTTGTCCAATTTCTATTATCCAATTTCTCTTAATAACAACCCTATTTTATAGAATAGATGTATGTATATGTATGTAATAGCAAATAACCCGTGCATACATGCACGTGGACTGGGAAAAACGGTCGGAAAGCGGGGGAAGAATAAAAAGTGTGGGTGTGTGTGTGGGGAGGGTCCAGGGGCAAAAATGTAAAAACCGGGGTTGTATGTGCAAAATTCCCCACCACCTCTCTTATCCCTCAAAATCTCATCTCTTATCCTATTTATCTTGTCCAAATTATCTTATCCAATTTCTCTTGATAACCTCCCTATTTTATAGAATAGATATGTATGTATGTATGTATATGTATGTATGTATATGTATATATAATAGTCATAACCCGTGCCCGTGGGCACGGTTCATTTAAGATTTTCACCCGCGAAATCTTTGTTTCCAAACATTATTTACACAGTCAAATTTGTGCGAAATAACAAATTCGGCGTAGAACAATAAATTCGGTGTGGGCGCCCTTGAGTCGGAACAACAAATTAGCGTAAAAAAATTTAGCTGGCGCCTTCGGCGCGAAGGGTGGAAGTGCATCAGTATGTGAGAGTGTATGGTGTGTATGTAAAATGTGAAATGAGAGTGTTTTTTAGCAAAAAGGGGAAATATGTGGTATTCTGCGCAAATGTAGTGATTGTGGGGGGTTTGAAAACAAAAGGAAAAAAGTGGTGGGTTTTTCAAACACTCATATCAACCCTTCTTTTACCAATATTAAATCCTAGCCATTCTTTTATCAACCTCTTTATACATCAGCATGACATCAGCTTGTCCCAGTCAGCCCTAAAATTCAAAAACCTTTGTGTTTTAATATATAGATATATATACTCTTGTCCACTTTCTCTTATCCAATTTATCTTGATACCATCCCTATTTTATAGAATAGATGTATGTATATCTATGTATGTATATGTATGTATGTATATGTATATATGTATGTATATACTTTTATCCAAATTCTCTTATCCAAATTCTCTTGTCTCTTGTCCAATTTCTCTTATCCAATTTCTCTTGATAACATCCCTATTTTATAGAATAGATGTATGTATGTGTATTTATGTTTATGTATGTATGTATATATATGTATATACTCTTGTCCAAATTCTCTTATCCAATTTCTCTTGTCCAATTTCTCTTATCCATTTTCTCTTGATACCATCCCTATTTTATAGAATAGACGTATGTATGTGTATGTACGTATATGTATGTATGTATATGTATATATGTATATGTATACTCTTGTCCAAATTCTCTTATCCAATTTCTCTTGTCCAATTTCTCTTAACCAATTTCTCTTGATACAATCCCTATTTTATAAAATAGATGTATGTATATGTATGTATGTATATGTATACATGTATACGTGTATATGTATATGTATATATGTATGTATATACTCATGTCCAAATTCTCTTATCCAATTTCTCTTGATAACATCCCTATTTATAGAATAGATGTATGTATATGTATGAATGCATATGTATGTATGTATATGTATATATGTATGTATATGTATATATGTACATGTATATATATATGTATATACTCTTGTCCAAATTCTGTTATCCAATTTCTCTTGATAACATCCCCATTTTATAGAATAGATTTCTTTTGTCCAGTATCTCTTTATTACATCCCTCTTTTATATAATAGATATCCCTCAAAATCTCATCTCTTATCCAATTTCTTTTGTCCAATTTCTCTTGATAACATCCCTCTTTTATATAATAGATATGTATGTATGTATGTACGTATATGTATGTATGTATATGTATATGTATACTCTTGTCCAAATTCTCTATCCAATTTCTCTTGTCCAATTTCTCTTATCCAATTTCGCTTGATACCATCCCTATTTTATAGAATAGATGTATGTATGTATATATATGTATGTATATAATATTGTCCAAATTCTCTTATCCAATTTCTCTTGTACAATTTCTCTTTGCCAATTTCTCTTGATAACATCCCTATTTTATAGAATAGATGTATATGTATGTATGTATATATTTATGTGTATTTATATTTATGTATGTATATACTCTTGTCCAAATTCTCTTGTCCAATTTCTCTTGATAACATCCATATTTTATAGAATATACATATATGTATGTACGGTTTTTGGTTAGGGTTTTGTATGGAACACATTTTGGTATCCTTTGAGAGAGCCGCCATTGTGAGAGCCAACTTTAGAGATTGTATTGTGAGCTTTTCGGAGAGACTTGTGTGCTTCTTCTTTGTTGGACGAAGAGAAGATTTGTGTTGTTCTCTCCTTTTGATAATAAAGCTCATCAGTGTTCCCCTTGGCCGGACCAAGGCCTAAAAGCAATTCTCTTTGTGCTCTGTTTGTTTATCTGCCCATGTTTGTTCCGGGGTTCTTCGACGATTTTGTGTATTCTGCTATATTAGGTGTGACCAACCGGGTTGGTTGCACAACATTATCCTATTGGAGGAAGCGGTGCAAGAGGAAGAACGAGATATCCCCAATAACTGTGAGGGTTTAGCATCCAAAAGGAAACCCAAACACATGAGATCGAGTTGGTCCACTATTTACTTCATTCCATAATGAAGGGTCAAAATTAGGGTGAGAACTGGGGTCTTCCCCATTTACTTTTGTCGTCTATTCCTATATATCTCATACACGACATAAGTTATGTAAATTTATATTAACTAGAAAACATGCATTAAACATATAGTAAAAAAACTTACAGAGACAACTTAAGATCGGTCGTTAACAATAGCCCACCCTTCTTTTGATGGTTCGAATCGAATACCTCCAAGTGGGTCACATTATGTCCCTCAGGTGCACTCCTCTGTAAGTTCAAAAATAATATTAAGTTAAAAATAGGAGATACACCTAAAATAGAAATTATCTTGGTAGCATGTAATAAATGCACACAAACCTGCAATTTATATCAGTGTTGATCAATGGTAATAGAGACCTTACAGTGAGTGCCATGTATTTTATCAGGGAGAGAGTCATCAATCATAATATTCTTATTTTGTGCCGACATATTCTTCCACTTATCTGTATTGCATGAGGCACATAACTCCAACCAAATTTCTCCTAACATTCATCATGGTTTCATGATGTTCTCTCTAGCAGTTTGGAGGTTCTCAGTCTTGTTGTGGCCCACTTGGTGCAACCATATATCATAAGCCCGCTCCTTGTCGATAAGGTTATGCAGATGGTATATTTGTTATAAAAATATGAACAAACAAATTACATATTTATATAACAACATAACGATAAAAATAAATTGCGTATATATTAGCATCAGATTATCTGAATTACCTTCGTGACATCCTACATATGCTACTTGTAATTTGTTGTCACCGCTCCAAATGTCGGCCATGTTGTAGTCCTCGTTCTTCTCACTATAATCATTAATTGTCTAATAACATCTTGATCCGAGAAACTACTTTGCATTCATACAAAATGAAACATGAATCATTAGTATATCATTAAATAGTCATTTCATTAATTTAAAAAAACTATGCATACATACCTGCTCCGAGAAATCCTCATCATCTACTACTGAGGACCAGACAGATTTTTTCACTGTCGAGTTGGACCCTATGTCCTCATATGCAATATTCATCGGAGGATATGCATGTGGTTGATAGTTAGACCTAGATCGAGACCCTACCATATCTACTAAGCCAAAAAGTGTTATTTGCAAAAAGAAAACCTATTGAATATGTGTACAAAGAAGCAGATAGATTAGTGAAAGAGTTATGAAAAATTTATGAAACAAGCAAAAGAAAACTGAAATAATTAAAAACATATGATTAATTATACACTGTTATTGCTACAAACACTTTTTAGCTATATATTAGGTATGAAAACAACTGCTATTGCTACAAACTAAATAACTGCTATTGCTACAACCTAAATAACTGGTACTGCTACAAACTACATTGAGTAACCCTCTCAAAAAGAAACATAAACTGTATAAATTGTTAGGAGTATTTATAAGCATAGAAGCCAAAGAGTCAAATATATTCATCAGCTTCATTCTCATCTCATTAATCTGCATCTTCTTTCCATGCATTTGCATCTACATCATCTTCGTCATCTACCTCTTCATCTTCATTATCGTCCTTCGCTGCTCCTTCATCTTCATCATCAATGAATCCAAATTCATCTTGCTCAATGAGATGCACCCATTTAACTTCATCTAAAATTCCACAGACACATAAAGACTCGTTTGCATCACATTCAGCTCCATCAATATCGTCTAATATGATTTCATGTCTATCATTACAGTGTCGTGATTCCTAAGTTTGGTGAATAGTGTGGTCGACATTGATTTCATCTTCATCCTCACATAATCCATCATAATTATTATGTGTTCTGACATTACATAAAACACAGAAATCCTTCAATGTTCTAATGTTCCTTGCTCCTGGGTAAGTTGTGTAATACATTTGCTTTGCTTGTTTTGCTAGAATGAATGTGGCATATGTCACCAAACGTTTGTTATGTTTATGGTCAATAATGCCATGCTTTTGATGATCCGACACCCCTTGACTTGATGTGTTGAACCAACTACACTTGAATTAGATGGTCTTATTTTCAACACCACAATATGTAAACTAAACTATTTCCTCCAAGCCATAAAAGTTTTGTCACTTTAACAAGGCAACTCTCTGTCACCACGACTCTGTCATTCATAGTTTTCTTAGTTTTGCTATAGTGTTGGGTGTGGAATCGGTAATTATTAACCAAGTAACTGTTGTAACATTTCATTCGTACATACAACCGAATACTAAGATGATTTATTCATTGATCAACAACGTTAGTTCAATCATCTTCCTATTTAACATACAAGGTATGTGTGAGAGTTTGAATAGCTTTTCAAATATAAACAAGTGAAACAGTGTCAGGCATTAATGCATAAATTCAGTGAATGCAAGCTTGCGCCCACTTTGCAAATTCACAGCACGAATGGCTAGCTTCTTATCATCTAAAAGTTATGGATTCGAGGGGGCTATCTCTTCATCAAATTTCCTAAATAGTAAAATTATACTTAAATTTAGTGTGTAAGCCTTACCAACATTCACAGATAACGAATACATAAGATGTTAGCCTAGTTAGCCCACTAATTATGTCAAACGTTTAATTTTGATGATGCCAAAAAATTATTATAGCTACTAATAAGTGTATCAAGTGTGTTTCAGATTAAAAAAAAGCTAAATGAGGCTAAATTGACATATTGGAGGCATTAGTCAACTAGACAGTGTACCTAGTCAACTAGCCAGCTATTTGGAAATTGTGACAATCGGCATTAGACAACAAGTGCTTTGGAGCTAGTTGACTAATATCCAATTAGTCAAGTAGCTCCCAAAGCCTAGTCGATTAATCCGTACAAGTTGACTTGGCTAACTTGGTCAAACATGTAGATTCGCATTTTTGATGGGTCCAGGGTTCTTGTTCAAGGTGGATTCTACTCCTTGAAGAAGTGTGAATTAAGGGCAAAACCTATGAAAGAGAGGTAAAGTTGGATGTTCACATAGAGTTTTCAAATATCATATGTAAGAAAAAAGTGACCGGCCCCTTCTTTGATAGATCTTCTAGCCGAAAAATTTGAGAGCCTCTCTCCTTGCTAGCTGCACCAAGTTTCTCATCCATCAAAATTTATAAAGCTCATCCAAAGGAAGAAGAAGGAGAATAAGAGGAAGATCAGACATGAACCTGAAAAGTGCATAACTTACTCTATAGGCGTCGGATTGAAGCACAGTGTTGGCACACACAATCATCACAATACGATCTACACTACGGTGAAAATTTTCTGATTTTATTCTGTGTTCAATAAGAATTATTTAGCATGCGGTTGTATTATTGTATACTTTCATACAGAGGCTCCCATTGAGCATTATTTTTGAATTAGTTGTTGTATTGGTTTGATCACCACCCACAAGTATGATCGTGTTTCTTTTTTATTATAAAAGTAATAAATCCTTGGGGAGATGTCAGAGCAGAGGCATGGAGCCTATGCGGGGAGCCACTTCGTTTAAAATCTATGCTTGTGTATCTCAGATTGGTTGTGGTTGTTTGATTTGTGCCATACACCCAATTCACCACCTTCTAATGTATTTTTTTCAATTGGTATCAGAGCAGGATTTCTTTTAGATTTGAATTCTAGTGAAATTTTGATCTTATGGCACAAATTCCATAAACATATCCACATGACCTACATAACCAAAAGGAATGAGAATCATATCTGAGATCACACATGTTTGATGGGACAGACTATAGTTATTGAAAACAACACATATCTATCCATATTAAGGGAATTGATATAGCTTTGTGGAGGATAATTAGTGAGGGCTTAACACTAATAGAAAAACCATCACCTTGGCAGTAGTAGGAGAATTATAGCTTATAGAATCTCAATGCTAAAGCCATGAGCATCTTGTATTTTGGTCTTAATAAAACTAAATATAACCGTATCAGTTCTTATTCCATTGATACGAATTTTTGGACTCGACTTGAAGTCACTCATGAGGGAGCGTTTGAAGTTATCGTATGCTATTGCAAAAATATGAAAATTTTACTATGATGCCCAATGACTTCATTGATGCCATGTTATCTCGTTTTGTAAATATTGTCAATGCACTGAAGGCTTTAGGAACGGACATTCCAGAGAAAGATTTGGTTGGAAAACTTCTATATTCCTTGTCGGCAGATTGGATCCAAAAGTGAACTGCGATTGAGGAGGCGCATTGTCACGCCCCACTTCCCTCAAATGGAGGCGAGACATGAGAAGGTCCGCACAGACGTGGAGCTGTGAAGCTGCACGCCTGATAAGCGTCAATAAATCAAATGCAGGTCCCTGTAACCACGAGCAGAACAAGGTAATAACACAAGGAGATACAGAAATAAAATCCCAAATCTCAGCAATGTCCAAACATTAAGATTAAGTTCAACATCCAGAAAAGCCACCAGGCTAAAAGAAAGAGTCTAGGCCCAAAACATGGCCAACAAAAGCCAACACGGCACAAAGTATAGGTGCTACGCATCGACAACAAAAGCAGTCTAAACAACAACACAAACAGTCTCTACGACTGATCGCCCGTGTCCTCAAACTCCTCGATGAACGCGGGCTCTGACTCAGCGTCAGCGAACACCACGTCCTCAGCAGCAACCTCAGGCTCAGGATCTAACATGTGTCACCCAAAAGAGTAAAGGGGCACATGTCAGCAAGTCTAAAAGACTTGGGCAAGGTAACTGAAAGGAAGGTAAACTAGCAACCTAGCAGTTATAGTATGCATGACATGGTAGTTATGGTATGAGTGCACAAGTAAGACATGGTGTAACAATAAGTGCAAGAGAACAATTATCATCGCATGTCAAGAGTAGCCAAGCTACTAACAATCTCAATCTTCTCACTAGTCACGTTTCAAGTTATTTATAGGTGTTTACGCCTTACAACTGAACTGTTGGACATTCACACTGAGTGGCCGCTTAACACTAGTCATGTTTTCAAGTTATTAGTAGATGTTTACGCCTTACAGCTGAACTGTTGGACATTCACACTGAGTGGACGCTTAACACTACCCCAGAACCCAGAGTTTACGCCTTACAACTGAAGTTACTGATCGGGCAGACTTCCAGTTGAATGGCCGCTCAACCCTTACCCCTCCCACATGTAAACAAGCCAAGGTCCCTGCACACGATGCTCAGTAAATGAGCCAGGGTTGCCCCGCACAAGAGCTTGTTTTTAGGTTCACAATTTGGCGTAGGGTTGTGCCCGCTAAAAGCAGGTGCCTAGCCTCAATCAATTCACTAGGTGTAGAGGTGCTACGCAATCACGGGAACATTTAAAGAATGCAATGACATGACAATTAATTCGCGTACCGTTAATTGAAATTAAACATGACATGGTAGTACTTATGCAACATGATAAATGACGGATCTAGCTTCGTTGTCAAGCTAGATCCTGAAATTACGCCTAGGCGAGTATCATTTCGTCGCCTAGTCTCTTTTATGCCTACAACAAGCAAATGGCCTAAGACATAGCCCAAAACCCTTAGTTGCAAGTTTCACTTGCCTAGCACCGAGGATGACGATCCACGAGGCACGTCACAAAATGTTAACTACGGAGATGAGATCGCTGCCATGGCAAATCAATATTAGAACCACATCCAACCTAGTTTTATTAGGGTTTAACAAAAATCACAAAGCGGGTTATGAGAATATTAAAGGATCGATTCACTACCGTAGGAAGCGGAAGAACGATGCCGAGCAAGCACGGCAACAGAAGAAACGATCCAGGGAACCACGGTTCAGATCTAGAAATGGGGAGAAAATATGGAGAAATGGGATTTTGGGGGTTTTTGGGGGTTGGAGGCGGCCTAAAGCATGGTGGCCGGCCTAAATGGAGAGGGAGAGGGGCTCTTGAGGAAGGAGGAATGGCTAGAGGAAGGTTGGGGGAGATCAGAGGTCAAGGGGGAAAGAAAATGGCCAAGAGAAGAGAAAGAAAGAAAAGAAACGAAGAGGGTTTATATAGGAAACACACCGGCGGCTGGGCAAACCCTAGGTGTACGACCGCGGTTAGTCGGTCAAAGAAGGGTTGTTGACCGACTAGTTTGAGAACTAGTCAGTCGGTCGACCAACTGTGACCGACTAAAATCAAACAGTAACTCAGGTCGACAAAATGGTCAATGAATTAGTCGGTTAAAGAATAATGGCTGACCAACTAGTTTGTAACCTAGTCGGTCGGTGGTTGTTCTTAGACCGACTAACGATAAACATTAACTTAGGTGAAATTTATCAAAGGAACTAGTCGGTCTGAGAGCAAGTTCTGACCGACTAGTTTCACATCTAGTCGGTCGGTGGTTGTTCTTAGACCGACTAAGAGTAAACCGTAACTCCTGAATTATTGATTTAATGAACTATTCGGTTTGAGAAGAGTTCCTGACCGACTAGATCTCAATCTAGTCTGTTGGTTCCCCTTCTTGAACCAACTAAGGTGCACGAAAAGTGCCGAATTGAAGCGCGAAGCTTCGGGAAGATTCCTACGGCTTCTAAGATCAACATATCTCTAAAATATGAGCGATTTGAAGTTCGTCATGAGTGACTTACTCCAAGATCAACGATTCTAAGGAAGAAGCTAGAAAATCACAACGAAACGAACGAAAACGAAAGCTACGGAGACGGAAACCACACATAAGGTGAAAATCCACCAAAACATATATATAATATAGATAATCCAAATACATGAAAAACCAGTCGTTACACGCATGATTTGGCAAACATCACTTTCAAGAAACTCATTGAAAATTTGATGGCATACAAAGTGCAAATGAAAATGATTTATAGAGATGGGCCAAAGACATAAGAAAAACCTCAAAAAGTGGAGAAGACTAAAAAAACTTGGCATTCAAGGTATCAAGGTTACATCATGAGTCAAAGAACGAGTCAGACGATGAAGATATCGCCTTCATCGTCAACAAATTCTCTAACTTCCTACAAAGCAACAAGAGGAAAACAGAAAATATTTGGGGAAATAGTAAGAGGAAGGAGATGATGAAGAGAGCTCTATTCCACGATGCTTTAGATGTAACAAGCAAGACCACTTGAAAGTTGATTTCTCTCTTCAGAAAAACAAAGAAATGGAAAAATAAGTTGAATGAGGTAAACACACTTCCAGGCGAGGAATGATTGCAACATTAGGAGATAGTGATGTAAAGGAGCTTTTTGAGGATGATGAGATGGATGATAACGTAACATGCTTTATGGAGAGAAGCAAAAAGGTAAAATCTAAACCTAGCTAGTATAATTTTGAATGATGTTTATGTAGGATCCCATCATAAGATGATAGAGGATCAAGGGCCGAGGCCTTGGCCGGCCTTGGCCGGCCTTTGCCCCGGCCGGCCTCCCTCCTTGGAGTCCGGCCGCACACCCCCCCCCCGAAGGGGGGTGGTCTTAGTTGTCATTGGCCGAAGCCAACCCCCTCCCCAATGGGAAGGGGGGTGCATAGCCTTCATGACTCATATGGCCATGGTGATCATGCACCAAAGAGATATGCTATTGCCATACTACATGGTGACAATGCACCATGCCCTTCCATGGCAATCTTCTTCTCCGATGAGAAGTTTTGTAACCACCATCTTCTCCGATGAGACATCCGTTCATCGAGAAAGTGGTTATGCTTTAATGGCCGTGTGCCAAAAAAAACAAAAAACACACTTTCAAGGCCGCAAACTTCACGCTCTACATGAAGAGAGTGCTTGTTCCCTATTGAATGAAGACTCAGCATCCATGAGGAGTGCGAGTTTGGCGAGATGAACGGTCAGTTCTTCCCGTCACGGAGAGTTCCTGCCATATCCGTAATGGCAGAAGACCCTAACGTGAAAAGAACAACTTTTGTGTTCTCTCCGTCACGATGCGCTCCTACCATATCCATAATGGTAGGATACTCATTCGTGAAAGAGACAACGTCTCATTCATCGGTGAGACCGGGGCGAACCCGTGTGGCTCTGATACCAATGTAGGATCCCATCATAAGATGATAGAGGATCGAAAGAGAGAAGAGACTCACGTTAGTGTACGCTACACTATAGTCTCTGAACTTCGCCCTCGGATTCACCACAACAGTCGGTACTTGGTTACAGAAGTTCAAAGCAATGTTTCACCGTCTAAATCTCTCTTTGGGAGAAGAACTTAATAGAAGGGAGAAGAGGAAAAATAAGTTGCCTTATGCAAACTTATGGCATGAAATCATTCACCTTAAAGCCTTACCCTTGGGTCCTATTTATAGGCCAAGGGGGTAGTTATTGTAGGAAATAACTACTTATAAGCTTATTAGCCTATATTAACACCATTCCTTATCCTCTTCCTTATGCACTTATCAAGTGCCTTTATGCACTTATAAAGTGACTTTTTCCACTTATCGAGTGGTCCTTTTCACATATGAAAAGGTTCCCTTCGCACATGCTTTCATGCACGCGACATCTGAGGTTCATAGACCCTCATACATCCCCTCATGGGTGTATACATGTCGTCCATATCCAACAGTTTATATCTTAGTGATTACATGTTTTCTGACATGGATGATGCTTATGAATATCTAGTAGAACTCTTTAAGGACATGTCATCTAAATTTGGTAAGCTTCAAAAATTATGTGATTCAATAGAAGAACAACTTGATAGTGTCTAACATGGGAGAGATGAGCTATTTATTAAATGGAGAGAATTAAAAGAAATAATTGATAACATCGACAAAACTGAGTTATAGACCAATACTTTAGAATTCAAAAAGCTAAAAAGAAATTAGCTAAGTTAGATCTTTAAATGAGGAAATTAGCCCTTTAAATTCTGAAGAATCTGAACGTAAGATTTTAAATGAAAAGATATATAACTACGTTGAAAAATTAGAACAAATCGAAAAAGATAAGTCTAACTTAATTAAAGAGAAAAACATTGCTAGTGAATTAGACATGAGAAAAAATAAGAAAAAGTATGAGGCAAGAATTAAAGAATGGAGGGATGAAAATCAAAATCTTCACTCCAAAATTAAAAAAATTCACTAGTTGCCACAGAAGTTTTGATGAGATATTAGATGGTATTAACAATCACTCTAGCGAATATGGTCTAGGATTAAAAAGGAAGTGATTTAAGAACAAATCTAGGAAGGCCATGGAAAGGCAATTAGCTACACACACAAGCTCTCCATCTTGTATGCATGATGATCATATGTCTTCCACTAATGCACATTCCAATGTTGCAATAGAAAAAGATATATTGTGTATGATTTCTTTGCTTATTATTATCCTGAATATTATATGTGTGTTTGAAAGCAATGTACTAACAATAAAGGATCCATGAAATAGTTACCAAAAGGTGCATCTTCTTTTGTAAGTGCATCTTCAAGTAGAACATGATAGCATTTGGTATCTAGATAGTGATTTCTACAATCACATGATGGGCAATGAATCCATCTTCTCTTTGATATCAAGGAAAGATGGAGGTATGGTAACTTTTGAAGAAGGGAAAAAGTGTAAAATCTGGGGGAAGGTAACATTGGTAAGCATCCACTTGACTTTATTGAAAATGTTGGTAAGCAATAGCAAATGTTACCTTACCAATGCTTATTAATGTTGCATCTTCTTTATTGAAAACATTTTAAAGGTAACATTGGTAAGCATCACACTTCCAGGTAGTGATCTCACCGTACAAGCTATTGTTTTCAAGTTAAAACACAAAGATAGCTTTTGAGTAAACCTATTCATGGTCGTCCCGGATATGCAACTGGAAACAATGTAGTTTTATCGCAAGCGTACGGTTAAGTGATGAGCGGGTACTGAATCACGGAGATGAACTATTAGTATCTATATAGATTACTAAGCTATTGTGAAATGATGGCGAAGAAATATTGGTGTCACAATTGTTCAACGTATTGGTTGTAAACTCAATTTATAAGAATGTCTAGGGCTCGTGAATCCAGATTTTAAGCAATCAATGTGAAACATGAATTTCTATATTACTACTTTTGATTTAGGGTGAACTTGTCGCTACTAAATTGGGAACCAATGCATGCTTTCGCACTACACAAGTCTATAGTAATCTAAACTAGAGCCTCGCTCTCGCACAAGCCTAGTTCAAGCTACTAGCATTAAGATCGAAAATAATATTCAATTCCAACTCAAGCTCGCTCTCGCGCAACTTAAGTTCGAGTCTAAAGTGTGATAGTTCGTATCCGTTTTACCGTCGTACACACGAATATAATTATAGAAATTTAATGAAGATGCTAGCTTTGGTCACTCTCGCACACCAATTCTAGGAAATCTCGATTATAAATCTAAATCGAATATCTAAGGCTTCCTATAGATCAAGATCCTCTCTCGAGCTCTCAAGATCCAATAGAAATCCCTAGCTATACGTAGTAAATTAATCACAATTTACCCCTTAACAAGTTTAGTGACATATCAATTCACTAGATCTCACAAATCATACTTTAAATTCATAGGGTTCATCCCTTTACCCTATAGCAAAGAGATTACTCACAATTCATCATAGATATCTAAATAAAACAAGATGTGCAATAGAATTCATCACAAAACTCAGATTTAGAGAGAAGGATAAAAATATCAGAATTAGACAAACCAATTTCAGAATACAAGCTTCAAGAATAAGAAATTTTTATCCTTCTCTCCAATCCTTTTGCCAAAATAAAAATAGAACTAAAATTAAAACTAAGAAAATTATTCTCAAAAGAGTCTCTCCTTTGGCTGGCCATAAAATTGGGTACTTATATCCGTAAAAAATACACATAAAATCCTGACAGATTTGCCCCTAAATAGCTGTAATCCCTAGTTTTCGAAAATGCAGAAAATAAAGTGTAATATATGAGCCTATAAAAATCCTCTAAGCTTACCTCTTACTCGTCCTCGACGAAGATAAGTAAAGAGTGAACTAGGCGAATAAAATAAATAAAACCCAAATAGATGAAAAAGAAGATAAAGAAGGGAAGTACTAGATCATTCTCTCAGAACTCGGGTTTGCTTACTCAAGTAGCACAAGCAGTAAATAAGAAAACATCATTAAAGTTCTTATTTCGATATCATTTCATATGAGTGCACTTGATAGAAAAACTAAGAACAATGTGAATCATATGAAATATGAAATCATTTTAGAATCAAACATCGTCTCTAAGGCATAAAAACGATATACATAATTATAGACAACACACTTTTCGGTTGACTGCTTCTTCTTGGAGTATAAGACATATCATGCAATTCAAATCAATAAGAATTGAAAGAGATGGTTTTCATGAATTTCATGCCAATTTTTCAATACATAGATGTCGCTATACTATAGTCATCTCTCTAAGTATCAGAAATTACCTAGCTTAGGTCGTCATGCACATATAGGTTGTCACTCTCACACACATCATTGGATCTCCTCCCCCAAGCTTATCTATAAGTGCGCTGGCATCAAATATAAACTTTTTCCCATATTTTTGTTGCTCCATATATAAAAAGGAAAACAAGAAAGAAGTAGGGATTGCGTATATACAAGGAAACTTTTCTTTTTCTTTTTATTTTCCCTTTTTTCTTTTTGGTTTTTTTGTTTTTCCATATACAAGAACAATCCCAAAGAAAGATGCAATGATATAAATTTTTCTTTTCTTTTGAGTTTTCGGGATCATGGATCTTTTTTTAGCATGGGGAAGATGCAATAGTAAGATTCACATAAGGGGAGATTCACCAATGATTATATGTATAGAAATGCTTTTCAAGATATGTGGAGAAAGAATATATGATAACGCTCGGTTCTCTCTTTTGTATAGGTATAACGACTTCAGCAGGGTAATGTCATCTACTCAGTTTGATTTCTAAAAGTAAACTAATCTATTCATATTAAGAGACAATCAATTCATTCAGACTGGAAGTTCAATACACATTTCATGGAATAAGAAGTGATATTAAGATACAAAGCAGTACTCCAAGTAATAGGCAGTCAATGCATGAATCTTAATGCGTTTTCTATAAAAAAAGTATACAATAATATAATTCTCAGACGAGTTAACGCTAAAATTCATTTATGGACAAATAATAAACCCATTTGAAGTTCTTTTTCTCAAGTGCACGTCAAATATATTGCAGATGATATCAGAAATAAAAAACAATAGCATGGCAAGAGATACGTGCATAAGAGTAAAGCAAAATCCAAGCTAAATTCATCATAAGGAATTCATCTCTAGCAAAGAAAGTAAAAGAAGTAAGGATAAAATAAAATCTAACTATACACATGCAAGCACTCCAGAAAATGAAGAAAACATAATGCATGGTAAAAAAAATGAAATAGTGCATGAAAATAATTGGAAAATAAAGAAAAGTGAAAAATAGAGATAAAAGTAAGGAAAATAAAATGTGTAAGGGCACACTCACCCCCCAAGCTAAACATCACATAGTCCTCAATGTGCGAAGTGTGGCACTAAGACATATAATATATGGGTGGGTGGGTGTGGATGCAATATGATGCGAAATAAAGGAAAATAAAGAAAATAAATATATGATATGATGATATATGCAAAGGATATATGTAAAGCGAGCATGCAAAATGATATGCGGATGGATGCAAGATAGTGGCCCAGAAATACATACGATCCTCCAAGCTGAAATGTACAGTGCCATGTAAAAAGGTGAAGATATATGGGCATACAAAATAGTGGGATGAGGTGTGGAGCAAAAATATGATAGGCATCAAGGAGTCGTGCCTATGCTAGTGCATCGCCATCACCTCCCTACTGTGGGGGCGGTGGTGGCGGAGGCGTGATAGGCTTATATTTTACACTTTATTTCTGTATATTTGCGTGCCATTTAGATTGCTCATATCGTTCTTTTCATGGTTATTCGAAGATATTTCAATGTTTTTCACTATTTCTTGGTTTTCGTCTGATTTTAGGAAATATGGAGCAATCGGGAGCAATTTGGAGCCTAGAGTACTCACACGCGTGCCAGAGCGTCGCCAGGATCATATCGGAGAGCTAACGGTGCTGGAGGATGAATGGAAGAAGAAGAAAATCGAAAGAATTGACGAGGAAGTGAGAAGGAGAAGAAAAGAGTTCAGAAACAGGCCACTCGACCGAGTGACGCAGCTCACTCACCCAAGTGAAGCTGCTTACTCGGTCGAGTAATGATGATACGAAGACATTTTCCAAGACTGAGTGCCAAAGTGTACTCGGCCGAGTGGTAACTTCCACTCGACCATGTAAGAACCCCACTCGCCCAAGTGGAGGCAAAGACTCTGAAGAAATCCATGGCGACTTCTCGGTTATTGGAGGCATCTGCAAACTGTCTTACTCGACGAGTAGACTTCTCACTCAACCGAGTGGAAATTACTACTCGGCCGAGTAGCATGAGTGCCTGAACGCGAATATCTCTGTCTGTTCTACAGATTTGGATCTTGGCTGAGTGAGATTCTCACTCGGCCGATTAGTGCCGTCAGCCAGTCTTGAAAACTAGGGTTTCTGGCTGTGCAGTGGCAGTTTGGTCTGGATTTTTTGGTCATGTATTTTAGCCCAGTTTGGTCTCCATCCCAAAGGGAGACCAGAGAGACTTCTTAGAATAATTTTTCTTTAGTTTTAATTTTAGTTAAGCTTTTGTATTGGCGAGAGATTGAAGACTTCTTCTTAATTTTCTATTTGAAGCTTCTTCGCAACATTGGTTTGTCTTGATCTCTTGAAGCTTTAATTTTTATGCTATATCTCCTGCTAGATCTGAGTTTTGATATGAATTCAATTGTTGATTTTGCTTTCCTATTGATTTCTAATATGATTAGTGAGTAGTTCATTTGTTCTAGGGCAAAGGGATGAACCCTATGGATCTAATGTTTGATTTGTGAGATCTATGAATTGCTATGACATTTGGCTTGTTAGAAAGGTTAGGTCTTGATTAATTTACTACTGATAGATATGAATTTCTCTTGGATCTTAAGATCTCGACAGAGGATCTTGATCCAAGGAAAGCCCCAGATACTCGATTTAAGATTACAATCGAAATTTCCTAGACTTGGTGCGCGACATCGACCAAAGCTAGCATTTTTATTGTTCTCCTATACTCATATTCGTTGCATGACGGTGAACGAGTACAAACTATCACGATCTAGATCCGAACTCAAGTTGCACGATAGCAAGATTGGGTTGGGATTGGACATAATTGCCTATCTTAATGCTAGTGGTTTAGACTAGGCTTGCATGACAGCGAGGCTCTAGTTTAGATTGCTATAGACTTGCGTTGCACGACAGTGTGCACCGATTCTCCAACTAGTTGCAGCAAGTTCACCTTAAACCAAGTTTACTTACATGGTAATTCATAACTCACATTGATGACTTGAAAATCCATATTGGGGATTCCCTAGCCCTAGACATCTTTATTATATTGAATTTTATCTGTACTCGAATGATTGTGACACCAACCATTCCCAAACAATTTTCCACCAAGTAGCTTAGTAGATAAATTAGAGTACCATCATTAGTCCTCCCTGTGATTCGTACCCGCTTTCCACTTAATCGTGCACTTGCGGTAAACTACATCCTTCTCCGGGTGTGTATCCGGAGAGCGATCAAGTTTTTGGCGCTGTTGTTGGGGAGGCGACGGTATTTTATTTTCTTTACTTAGCTATTTTTTGTTCCTTATTTTATTTTTATCTTTATTTCTCTTTTATTCCTCTATTGCACTAACAAATCCTTCTATTTTCTCTCTCTTTTGTGCATGTACATGAGATCGAGGGCATCCGACAAAGATATATTATTTGATACTGAGATCGAGCGTACGACAAGGAAACTGAGAGCTGAAAAGCGATCAATTCTAGAGGAGAACCAAATGGCAGAGGAACCTAGAGATGAGTGATTACAACGGACTGCTAGGCTTGTCTCCATCTGGGATAGGCTTACCCCGAACAATTCGGCCACTACATCTTCCATACTTATGTCGGAGTTGGCGGCCGACAAGAACTTTGAATTGAAGACGAGGCTTATTGTGCTGATGCAAAAAGACCCCTTCCATGGAAATTCTCAAGAGTACCTACATTATCATCTACAAATGTTCTTGGCGAAGTGCGCCACTTTTCAGATGCCGAATGTGCCGGTCGATGCTATCCGATTGTGTCTCTTCCCTTTCACTCTTCGTGACAAAGCTTTACATTGGCTAAAAACACAAGCTCATGGGACATTCACTACATAGGACGAGCTAGCGAGTGCGTTCATCAACAAATTTTACCCGCCATCCAAGACCGTGAAGATACAAAACTCTTTGATGTCCTTCCAGCAAGGGTCCCAAGAGTCTTTATATGAAGCGTGTGAGTGGTTTAATGATCTTCAACATCAATTCCCCCACCATAGCATCGACGATTGGGAGCTTGTGAACAGTTTCTATAATAGATTGCGGCCGAACACAAAGATGATAATTGATGCTACGGCCAATAGAGCTATATTATCAAAAACGTCGGATGATGCCACATCATTGCTAGAGGAGATGGCCTCCAACAATCAGCAATGGGCTGATGAGAGGGGCCAATCATCATCATCATCGAAGCCGACAAGTATCTATGAAGCAAAGGCAGTGGCGGTGTTGACCATGAAGTTTGACTCTCTCTCCAAGGCAGTGGAGAGGATTGAGAAGAGGATGTGCAAGCTATATGGAGCGCCCAATGCACTAACACGTGTAGGAAGCATGAGCGTTTGGCAAGACCAAAGCCAAGTTATGTTCGTTGGAGGCGAGCAAATTGAAGGAGCCATGGAGCAAGTACAATATGTTGCCAGTAACAATGGTTATTGGGTGAACCCGTCTACTAAGGGTCACCCCGGATTTTTTTATGCCAACAATGAGGGAGCCTTGACTCCTTATCATCATTAATCACCACCTCAACAACAACATGCACGGCCTCCTCAACAACAACAACCATATCAACAAAGGCCGCCCCAACAACAATAATATCAACCAAGGCAACAAGCGGGGCCTTATAGACCCCCCAGATATAACCAAGGATAGAGGCCACAAAACCCTCCACCGACGCCACCATGATCCGATCATGAAGCTAGAGTTGAGTAGTTCATGGCCGAGCAAAAGAAGATTAACACAAAATTGACGGCAGTCCAAGATTCTCTCAACACTATTATGGCGCAATTGGCTGAGCAAATCACTTTGCTCAACAAGGCTCAACAACAATTGCCGGCTCAACCGGAACAAAACCCGAGGAGCAACACCGGCTATATCAATGCGGAAGTGGCGGTGACTACGAGGGGCTGAAAGGATACTACTCCCACTATGATCCAAGCTAAAAGCCCAGTGAAGGAAATTTCGATTGAGATATAGGTAAATAATGAAGAAGAGAGCCCCAAAACGGCAATTAATGAAGAAAAATCTGAAGCAGATGAACCTCAAAAGGAGAGAATATATGTGCCGCCTGTACCGTTTCCACAACGGTTGGCAAAGGCTAAAATGGAGAAGAAATTCACCAAATTTCTGGAGTACTTGCGAGGGATTAGCTTGAACATCCCGTTCTTGGACGCAATCATTGAGATCCCGACCTATGCAAAGTTCCTCAAGGACCTGATCACAGGAAGAAAGAGGACGGAGAAGATCATGCTAGCCGAGCAAGGTACTTGGTTCGTCAACAAGGAGAAGTTGTCAAAGAAAATGAAAGACCCCGGAAACTTTCAGATTCCATACACTCTTGGTGGAGTCCCCCTCCAAAAATCTTTGGTAGACTTGGGAGCGAGTGTGAGCCTCTTGCAGCTCACTATGTTCAAGAAGCTCAACAAAGGGACCGACCACAAAGCCACCGATATGAAGATCCAACTCACCAATGGGCAAATTACTAGTCAAGTGGGACACAAAGACCTATGCAAAGTTCCTCAAGGACCTGATCACTGGAATGTCTTTGTGTGCCATGCGACTTAGTCATCATAGATATAAAAGAAGAGGGTGATACATCTCATATACTTGGATGCGCCTTCTTAGCCACCACCGAAGGCAAAGTAGATGTGAGAGAAGGAACATTGTCTCTCAACGTTGTCAACATAGCGATTGAATTCCATCTTCCCAAGAAAATGAAGCAAAGGCCTTGGTCGAAAGAAGCAGACTATGTGGACATCCTTGATGAGGTCATAGATGAAGTCATGCCCTATGTCACTAGAGACTTGCACATGGAGAGCCTTGATGGAATCCCAAATATCGAGGACGACACCCTAATTGGAGAAACATTGGATCCTCTCATCAAGGAAGTGACCACTCTCACCAAGGAAGAGAAGAACGACGCTGATGTCGTGAGGATTAGAGAGCTCTACAAGCTCTCTACAGTGAAGCACAATAAGAAAGCGCCACCGACGAATACATCTCCACCGCCAGGAAATAAGAAAGATACCAAGAATGCAAGCTTGGGGGAGTCATCCCTCAACACCATTAGAGAGGAGGCGCACACTAGGGAGGCCAAAGAAGAACAAGCGCTACATCTGAACCCAAGCGGTCTCCCCGAGAAGTTTGACATGCGCATCTCCTATACACCGAACATCACGTGCTAAATGATAAATCTTAAGGGGTCGAGCTAAAGACCTTAAACGAGCGCTTATTGGGAGTCAACCTGACCTTCTATCCTAGTTTTAGCTTAGTTGTATTTCAATTTTTGTTTTCGTTTTAGAATTTTTAGAGAGTCAAGAGTCATAGGAAAAATCCTGACAACGGGCAACTTTTTTCATTGCAGGAAGAAGAGGTGAGGACACCAACCAATGGAGGGTGTCTATGGCAATGAAGAGCAGCTCTAGGGATGTGCTTGAATGTTTAAAAAAATAAAAAACTGACGGGAGAGGAAGAACATCAGCTGGAAGAAAACGGAGAGTAGGGAGCTGAAGCATACAGCCTACTCGACCGAGTGATATAGTCACTCAGCCGACTGGAGAAGCCACTCGCCATAGTGACTCACTGACAGGGTGTAACGCCCTACTTTCCAAAATACGATGGAAGCGAGATTGTTACTAAGGTCCGCATGAACTGGATCGGTGAAGCTCGAGTTCACTAAGCGTCTGTGATAACAACATCAAAGCAAGTTCTTGCATGCAATCAAAACAATAAAAACATTCATAAATTTAAAAGCCACATCCAGAAGTTTTCATACATGAAATAAAATGACAAGGCCTCAACATGGCCAAATGAACTATAGTAAGAAATGTCGCCAGATCTTCAATGCAAAGACGACAGCAGCTAACTCCAAATCATGGTTCGGATAGTTCTTCTCATGAACATTCAACTGTCGCAAAGCATATGCGACCACATGGTTGTGCTGGTGCAGAACACATCCAAGTCCCTTGCTTGATGCGTCACAGAAAATCTCGAACCCTCCACTTCTATCCCGAATAAGCAACACCGGTGCAGTAGTCAGTCTCTCCTTCAAAGTACTAAAGGCCTGCTCACAAGAATCTGACCAACTGAACTTGACGGCCTTCCTCGTCAATCTCGTCATATGTTCAGCTATCCTCGAGAAGTCCTTGATGAATCTGCGATAATATCCAGCCAATCCAAGGAAACTCCTGATGTCCGATGCTGATCGAGGTGTATGCCATTCACTGACTGCTCTGACCTTCTTCGGATCCATTGAAATAACAGCTCCTGACATTACATGCCCAAGGAATGCAACTTTGTCCAACCAGAATTTGCATTTGTTGTATTTAGCATATAGTCTATGACGACGAAGCGTCTCCAAGACTATCCTCAAATGCTTAGCATGCTCATCCTCGCTCTTCGAGTACACTATGATGTTATCTATGAAAATCACCACGACCTTATCTAATAAGTCATAGAAGATAAGGTTCATGAGATTCATGAACACATCAGGAGCGTTGATCACACCAAATGCATGACAACGAACACATACTGCCCTTATTTGGTCTAAAAAGATGCCTTGGGCACATCTTCCTTCTTGACTCTCACTTGATGGTATCCGCTCCGAAGGACCAACTTCGAAAATACTCTCGATCCACCCAGCTAGTCAAAGATGTCGTCAATGCGGGACAATGGATACTTTTTCTTCATAGTGATCTAGTTCAGCTCCCGATAGTCAATGCACATTCTCCTCGATCCATCTTTCTTCTTCACCAATAAGACAGGTGCACCCCTGGGAGATACACTGGGATAAATGAAACCCTTCTGCAATAACTCATCCAACTGCTTCCTCAGCTCTTCCAGCTCTGCAGGAGCCATACGGACGGCGCCTTCGAAATTGGTTGAGCTCCTGGCACAAGATCAATGCCGAACTCCAATGCTCGATCGGGCGACAATCCAGAAATGTCCTCAGGGAAGATGTCTTTGAAATATCGCAATACTGTAGGCTTCTCCGGTTCAGCTATCATAGATGCTACAGTCAATCTATTCGGCCGGGCCCGAAACTAGACAGGTCCAAGCGAACGACCTCTACTGACAAACTCGAACACTGGGTGGTTGGGAATTTCGAATACCACTTTCTTCTTGTGACAGTCGATCGTGGCATAGAAAGCTCCTAACCAATCAATACCGAGAATAGCATCGAAGTTGGGTAGGTCGTGGACAATGAAGTCAGCATATAATTTGTGTCCACTAACTACCTACGGACATGGTCTGTATCCCAATGCAACCTTCACTACACCATTCCTAGTTGTAATATTCCAACACTTGGGAAGAGTTTAAGTGGGAATCGAATGTTCGACTATGAACTTTTGGGATAGGATGCACATGGAAGCTCCAAAATCAAACAGGGTCACGACCGGGTGAGATGAAACTAAGATGACACCTAAGATATAACATAACTAAGTTAAGCATGGTGATCTAACTAAGCAAGCATGAAAGTATGGATAAAGAAAAGACTAGTCAAGATGTTACCTACGATCACGTCATCCTCAGCTTCAGCCTCTACAGCTGTCATGGTGAATGCCCAGCGCTTCGGCTGGTTGGCCTGCTGAAAGGCTCGATTCTATGGAACTAGAGGCGGTCCATGCTGTCCAGGTGTAGGTGCCACTCACTAAGCAGGTCCAAGTGCTCCTGTAGGTGTGAATCGAGTGCCGCAGTGGTAGTCACTAGCAGTATGATCGGGCGATCCACAGATTAAGCACTGATTCAGCATCCTCATATAGTCTTTCTTCACATATCCAAGCTTACCGTAGTAGTGGCAAGTCAGCGGAGCTCGGTTGGGGAGAGGTGCAGCTGGCCTCTTGAACTGACTAGTCTGAACTGGACGAACACCGGGCCTAGGTTCATTCCTCTGCATCTCCATCGGGCACTTGCCTACCTGACATACCTTCTTCTAATTCACGATCAGCTCGTGCTTCCTCACTGCTACCAGGACTTCCTCATGAGTAGTAAATGTGCTCGCAGACATTGAAGCCTGTATGTCTAGATCCAAGCCCTGCTGGAAGCGAAGGGCACAGTCCTCTGGGACTGCACCAGGGTAGGGACAAAGCGACTGAGCATGCAAACTCAGCCTCATACTCATCGACAGTCATGGCCCTGCTCAAAATTTTTGAAGCGCTGCTGCATCTCTCTCTTTGCAACCTTGCGAAAATATTGGATGTCAACCCTCTGACGGATGGTAGCCCATGGAATAGGCTTGGTCAGCCTGGTCTCTTCAGTATGCCACCAGTGTCAGCCATTATTCGTCAACTGCTTCTTGGCTAGCTCCACCCAATCGTTCAGATTGACTCGGGCAAGATCCAAGTCATACTCAGTGCTACGTCGCCACTTTTTGGCCGCTAGTGGATTCCTCTCTTCTGGAGAAGCTCTTCAGACGCATCTATCGGAACTGCTTGGCTCCAGACTCAAAGTGGAGATGAGGTGGTGCAGCCTGCCGTCCCTGCTGGACCAGATGGTGCTAAACCTCCATCATGTCTCTCATGACTCCAAGCATCTGGCAGATATCAACCTCTCTGCCTTCGGTAGCTCCGGGTCCATGTCGGGTGTTACGTATTCCTGCCATTCTGAGACAAGAAAATCCCGAATTAATCTCGTGTACATGATTACTCTAGATATTTGGCTAATGATAGCGTTCTTATTGTTCTGAATTTTCGTAAATGCACAACCTGCATGGGCCACTACAAAAACATATAACACCCCGCTTCCTAAAATACGATGGAAGCAGAATGTTACTAAGGTCCACATGAACTGGAGCAGTGAAGCTCGAGTTCACTAAGCGTTGTGATAACAACATCAAAGAAGGTTCTTGCATGCAATCAGAACAATAAAAACATTCATAAATTTAAAATCCACATCCAGAAGTTTTCATACACGAAATAAAATGGCAAGGCATTAGTATGGCCAAAGAAACTACAAAAGGAAACAACATACCCTAAACAAAGTACTAAAGCAAATCTAAAAGAAGGCAGCAATAGCTCTAGTATCTAGTCCTCCACAGGGAGTGACTCAGCGTCAACAGCAAACTCCTGGATCTCTAGATCAGGCATCTCAACCAAGTCCTCCTGGTACTCTGGCTCGTGATCTGACATACATTCCAAAAACACGAATGTAAGTCAGCAAGGGTCTGCAAGTAAAAGTAAGACGACCAAAGGCAAAGTGTACGAATGTATATAATTTATAACGCATTAACTGTTTGCACAAGATGTCAGCAGCATGGTTATACCACAGCAATTTTAAAGTAAAGTAGGGTACTTCTAAGCATGACAGTTCTAGTGAATTTAAAGCAGACATGGCAGTTCAAAATGAATTTAAAGCAAACATGCAGTTCCAATGTGCGAATAAAGTTGCAACTATTATTTTTAGTTCCACGCAAATGTTTTCTAACATGCTTATGGTTCTCGCCTCTAAGACGTGATGAGTGAATCGTTATCTCATGGGGATATAATCGTGATTGATGCTAACCCACCGTATAGGTGGTGCTCTTGAAGAGAGTATCCTTTCATACGCTTAGTGGCCGCTCAACCCTAACCCCACCCAAAAATGTGCTGAAACACGGGCCAGCCTAAATGAGTCACCCGAGTTCACAATTTCACGATTTTGCCTTTGAGGCACACGAATTCACGAATTCAAGATGTTCAAGTTGTTCCACTAATGTCGAATATAGTGATGTGTGTGCAAATAAACCGTGGAGCATATGGTCATGTTAACTTCAGCAACTTTCATAAGTTACAACATTCAAAAACAATTTAAAACAATGAAATTAAAGGGGCAGTGTATTAAACATGTTGCAGTCCAATATTTTTCGTTATTTACTCTTGAATAATAAACGTGCGATATTTTATGTCAATATGTCACATTTTAAGCATGGATCATCATGGTATTTTTTGTGAACGTCATTTCACTGGTCAAATTCTCGTTATTCAGCTTTAAATGAAAAAGACAATTTTAACATCACACTTCAAAAATTCATAACAATTCGCACACTTACGTGTTTTTGATGAATTTGGTGTCGTTGGGCTCGTCTCGATGAGCACTATGCTATGGTATGTCCGGTTCGCTGGTTTGATTAAAAATATAACAAAATTAGGTTGTTTCCAACCTATTAAATGCAACTAACGATTCTTACGACGTCTAATGATCCAGTTTTTATTAGATTCTCTTTCATAGGATGTGGGTTATAGATTAGTAAGGAATAGATATACTAACCATTGATGCAACGAAGGGTTGACACGCAGGGATGGGCATCAGCTACGAGTACGACCCCAAAACAGCAATGACGACGATGATGGAGAGGACTAGGGGACATCGGGATCTGTTGCTGATGGCTGGTGGCTCTGCAGTAACAAAGGAGCAGCCAGCAGCAAGCTGAGGAATGGATGCTAGCATCGGGAAGGCGCAACGAGCGGTTCTGGATCAAGCTGACATCGGAGGGGGGTCTGAGCAGCGGTACTGAAGGGTGGCAGGCATTGGAGGATGATCGGAGGGCTCTGCAGTGAGGGGGAGTAGGCGCTGGTGGACTAGGGATGGCGCACGTGGAGAAGGAAGGTTGTCGGACTGGGGACATGTCGGAGAGGAGACTGGCGGCGGCCTGGGGCTAGGTTTATTGGGTTTTTAGAGTGGGAGAAGGGTTGCACGCGAGGATAGGTCGGAGAGGGCTGTGGTCGAAGAGGGTGAAGGTGGATGGGCACTGTCGACGTTGAGAAGTGTTTGTGTTCGTCGGACCTGGGAGAACTGGGCACCTGAGGGTCGGGGTTTCTCAGGCCATCGGGAAGGAGGCTGTTGGGGGTTTGTGAAGGGGCTGTCGGAGCTTAGGGTTGCAGGCATCGGGCTTTGTGAGTTGAGGAGAGAAGAGGTTGTGGCCTGGGTTATTTAGGGTTCGGGGTGTTTGTTTGTGCGGCTGGGAGAAGAAAGGGAGTATGGTTTAAAAGTAGGGAGAGAGAGCACGTGAATGCCTTGGAAAAATTTGTTTCGGTTATTTTTTTTGTTGGGCTTTGAGAGGGGCTGGGGTTAGGCCTATGTCTCTTTTGTAGGCTGAGTTCATGTAGGCTCTTTTGTAGGGGAAGTTAGGGAGAATCATATGGGAGAACGTGGAAGTCTGGGGATCAGACGTGTGATAGGGTAAGGCTGTTAGTTCGGATTTATAGGATTAGGTTTAGATTTATTATTATACGATTTGTTTTCGTTTAAAACGATCTCAGATTCGAAATTCAAATTTTTAAAAAATATTTTTTAATTATTAATTTCGTGGTTATTGCAGATCGGTCCCTCGACATCTAAAAATTAAAAAGAAGGTACCGGGGCGATCGCGCCTTCGAGAGGGTCGTGGATACGGGTCCTGTTACACGTTAGGGCTAAGGAATATAATAATAAAACCAAATATGAATATACACATATGAAAAAAAATACGCAGTAAAATACGTACGACAGAAAATTGGCAGTTACACAGGGAAGTCTCGAAAAATCCCTCTCTGGAAATTATTTGCCACTGGGCCGAGTGAATTTGTCACTCGACCGAGTGAATTGGATTACCATGTGCTCTAAAACTAGCTCTGTGAGGCCTGTTTACTCGGCCGAGTAGATTAGTTCACTCGTTCGAGTGACTAGTTCTACTCGCCCGAGATTAGTTCACTCGTCCAAGTGACTAGTTCTACTCGCCCGAGTGGGAGACTGCAGTAGAAGAATTGAAAATCATAACTCTGTTTTTAATTGCCACTCGACCGAGTGGGACTTATCACTCACCTGAGTGACAAGAACCACTCGGCCGAATCATCCAACTCAGCCGACACCCGAATTCAAATTTTCATGGTCGAGCTACTCGACCGAGTGACGAGAGCCACTTGGCCGAGTGACTTAACCAAACCCAGCCCTATAAAAATCTAATCGACGGCTCAGGAATTAAAAATCCCCAAATCAAATTCCCCCTTCCCTCCAACTCGCCCAACCCCTCATCCCACTCGCCCGAACCACCTCGTCCCGCGCCCAAGTAGCTCTGGTGATGCCCACCTCCGGTGATCCTCGACGAGTCTCCGGCACCGATCGATGGTAGCAACCCTCCCATTTGTCTTGCTTTTCGCCTCTTTCTTCCCCCATCCTATTTCGTAAGCCCTATTCAGCCCTATCGCAAATTAACCCCTGTTTTCGCCTATTTCTCTTGATCAACCCCTTGATTTTATGATTCTCATTGCTAATCTATTATTTTTGTGCTTCAGAATAGCTTGGGGGAGATCATGCGCTTATTTGGAGCTTAGGAGAGGTGTTTCTCGCTCATCCGCTAACGAGGAGTCGCATCGTGCTTGGTACACCCGTTTCCTATTTTATTTCGAGCACGTTGTGATTATTTTCGCGTCTCACGGCACCAACATGCCTCCACACACTAGATCTAGTGCAAGGTAGCCCACTACTAAGCGGAAGAGGTCTGGCTACCCCGATCCCTCTTCCCTTAGAGCCGACTCACCGCCTCCTAGCGAGCCACCACCCACACTCTCAGCTCCCACTTCACCCATTCCACCCCTACCAGCACTGCCCGCTCCAGTGATCGACATGTTTGGGATCACCTTCAGAGATGATGCACACTATGTCAAATTTGAGGGGCTTTCCAAGCGTTCGATCGTCCCCACAAGGTTCGTGCATTTGGTTGACCTAAAGAGCCTAAGGGTACTACCGGGGTTACTCCAGTTGTATGACAACGTGGGCTAGCATGATTTTCTACCGGTGTTGGCAAACATCTATGTCTGCCTGACCCTCGAGGTCCTGAGTTCTATTCGTATGACTCCTAGGGATGCACCTTTAGATTGGTGGATCGGGAGTGCGAGATTTATCTAGATATGCTCCGAGCCTACTTCCATTGGCCCCCTATCCCTGACCCCGACCGAGCTTACGATCCCACGCACTACACCCCATCTACATTCGATGCCAACACCTTCTGGACCTTGATCACGGGCTCCCCACTTCACTTTGACACCAGCCGGGCCAAGGCCTCTTCTGTCGTCCACCCCTACCTGTGGATTGCACAGCATCTTTTGGCGACCACCATACTTGCCAAGCTAGGGCCAGGGATGATTTCTACACCTGAGCTCTACATGCTCTATGTGATGACAAGAGAGAGAGAGAGAGCCTATGAGGGCGACATATACATCTTAGTCCCCGCCATTTCTATAGATATAGCTAGCTGGTATCTCGACCGTATAATTTCCTTAGTCACCACCAGGACGACGATTTGTTGTGGCGGTCTGATTACCATGCTAGCTCCCATGTGTGAGATCGAGCTTCCTGCCGGTTTGCATCGACCTACGGGCCCCACTACACTATCTCTTGATGTTATGGCCCGTATGAAGATGCTGCATCCTCACAGACAGTGCCACTAGGTTTGGTTACAGGGTCCATTTTCTACGAATTATATGTTCTTCCAAGCCCTGCTTGGACCTACATTGGACCCACAGGTGGGGTGTGAAGACCAGAGATGGACCTCCTTATCCCATCCACTTACGTACTCGAGCCCGATGACGCCCAGCAAGAGCCCCTTCTCGACCCTCTAGCACCTAAGATCCCCATTTCTCAGCCAGCCCCTGATATGATCCCCGATCCCGGTACATCTGTCCCCACCTCTGCTCATGCAGAGAGCTCGTCTGTAGCTGTGTTTACTCCACCTACCACCACCTCTGTGCCGCTGAGAGTCGATCATATATTCTTTATGAGCTTTGAGAGCACCGACCCCTTAGCCTTTGCGAGAGGCGAGCCCTCCGCCACCGTGACCGCCGAGATCCTATCATCACCTGATTTTTCAACTTCTGGGGAGTCGTTCTCAGCTGATTTCATGACCTCTACCATCGTCGACCTTTCTGTCTCTTCCGCCGTCGTTTTCATCGAGAGTGTCATGACGTCTGTCACCACGTCTGTGTCCACGACCTCTCTACATGTCACGCCCTCTGTCGTTGCCTCATCTTCCTCTGCCGATGCTCACACTTCTGAGAGAAAACCTGCGTCTTAGCTTCCCACAGAGGCCGAGCGTCTTTTAGTGAGCACTGCCCCGCACACGCACCCCTATCTTATGCGTCCTAGTGCCACACCTAGCACATGGATGACAATGTGTAGTTTAGCTTGGGGGAGTGAGCGTACACACGCACTTTTTAATTTTCTTTCATTTTTACCTTTATTTTACACCTCTTTTTATTTTTAAGTTATTTTCACTCACCTTTTTCATTTTATTATTTCCATGCATCACGTTTTCTTAATTTAGGAGTGACTTGCATATGTATAGTTAGTTTTTATTTTCATCCTTATTTCTTTTATTTTCTATGCTAGAGATGAATTCCCTATTATGACTATATCTTGGAGTTTGCCTTCCTCTTATGCATGTATTCTCTTGCCATGCTATCGTTTTTATTTCTGATATCATATGCGTTATATTGCTATGCATTTGAGAAAAAGAACTTCCATCGTTTATTATGTGCTTATGAATGAAATTTTAGCATTAACTGAGTCTGGGAATTATTATTGTGTACTCATCGTAGTAAACACACCAAGCTTCACGCATTGATTGCATATACTTGGTGTACCGCTTTGCATCTCTATTATCACTTCTTTTTGCATGAAATGTGTATTGAACCGCCAGGTTGAATGAATGATTGTCATTTGATATGAGTAGATTAGTTTACATTTTGTTATCAAACTGAGTAGATTACATTACCCTACTGATGTTGTTATACACATACAAAAGGAGTGAACCGAGCGTTATATATATTTCTTTGTCCACATATCTTGAACATTATTTCTATACTTATAGTCATTGGTGAATCTCCCCTTAGTGAATCCTATATTTGAATCTTTTCCATGCTAAAAAGAATAAGCTCTATTATCCCAAAATCTCAAAAGAAAATATATACATACATACATACATACATACATACATACATACATACATATATATATATATATATATATATATATATATCTATCTATCTATCTCTCTCTCTCTTATACATTTGACAACTTTTTTTGAATTTTAGGGCTGATAGGACAAGATAAAGAGTGGCTGTGATTTCATCTTGGAAAATGGAAGGTTGAGATGAAGCTTTGTAATCATGAATATGAGCTCTGAAATGTAGTCCAGCTTTGAAATTTGGTCCAATTTAAAAATGAATGGAGCTTTGAAACCATGAATGCTAGCTTTGAAATTTGGGACCGCTTTGAAATTTGGTCCTACTTTGAAAGTATCCAGTGGACCAGTTTCACGCTGAATGCGCCCCCGAAATTTGTTTTATGTTAATTTGTTATTCCGCGTCGAAGGCGTCTGCATCGAATTTGTTGGTCCGCGCAGGCACCCGCAACGAATTTGTTGTTCCCGTCGACGGCACCCGTTCCTAAATATTTTTACGCTAATGTGTTATTATTTTAAATTTTAATAATTTTTTGGGGTACAAAGATTTCAAGGGGAAAAATCTTAAATAAACCATGCCCGCGGGCACGGGTTTTTAACGCTAATTTGTTGTTCCGTGTCGAAGGCGCACGCGTCAAATTTGTTGTTCAACGCTAATTTGTTATTTCGCTCCGAAGGCGCCC
Source organism: Scilla litardierei (assembly GCA_030789695.1). Classification (NCBI taxonomy): domain Eukaryota; kingdom Viridiplantae; phylum Streptophyta; class Magnoliopsida; order Asparagales; family Asparagaceae; genus Scilla; species Scilla litardierei. Next base: position 92,598,436 of record CM061133.1, on the reverse strand, counting down.
TGTTGAATTTATTGTTCCGTGTTGAAGGCGCCTGCGTCGAATTTGATGTTCTGCGCTAAAGGCGTCCGTGCCGCTAAATATTTTTACGCTACTTTGGTGTTCTTTTAAATTTTAATAATTTTTGGAGAACACAGATTTCCTGGGGGAAAATTCTAAATGAACCGTGCCCGTGGGCACTTGTTTTTATCCTAATTTGTTGTTCCGCGCCGAAGGCGCCTGCGTCGAATTTGTTGTTCTACGCTAATTTGTTATTCCGCGCCGAAGGCGCCAGTGTCAAATTTGTTGTTCCACGTCGAAGGCGACCGTGCCGCTAAATATTTTTACGCTAATTTGTTGTTCTTTAGAATTTTAATAAATTTTTGGCGAACAAAGATTTCGCTGGGGAAAATCATAAATGAACCGTGCCTGCGGGCACGGGTTTTTTCGCCAATTTGTTCTTTCGCGTCAAAGGCGCCCGCGTCGAATTTGTTGTTCTGAGTCGAAGGCACATGCGTCGAATTTGTTGTTCCGCACCGAAGGCGCCCCTGTCGCTAAATATTTTTATGCTAATTTGTTGTTCTTTTAAATTTTAATAATTTTTTGGGGATAAAGATTTCGTGGGGGAAAATCTTAAATGAACAGTGCCAGCGGGCACGGGTTATGACTAGTATATATATATATATATATATATATATATATATATATATATATATATATTGAAAGGTAAGTGTGTATCTTTATTAAATTGGTAAAAATGTACAAAGAATACAAGGGTAGATAATCAAAAGTTGGTATGTCCAGAGAGGGGAGAGGGCACAAGCGTCGTCACCCTCTACTAGCAATCCCACCTTCTCTACCAATCTGTACATAAACTAATAGCAAGAAGTAAACTATCATGCATCTCTAAATTCCCATCTTTCTATAGCTTGTATGGCATCAGGTGTGGTGGAGTCTTGATTCATGAGGATGATTCTGATGTCTGATGCCACCTTCTCAAATAGGACAGTCGTTGGCTTCTTAATGTCATCAAAAATTCTACCATTCCTTTCTTTCCAGACATGCCAAACTATATATATATATATATATATATATATCTTTCCATCTTATTTGGGATTGTTCTTGTGTATATTGTAAAAAAGAGAAAGAGAAAAAGAGAAAAGAAAAATAAAAAGGAAGTCCATTTGTATATACACAATCCCTTCTTTCCACTTTCTTCCTCATTTTTCTCATATTCATTTGGAGCTACAAAAATATGGGAAAAAGTCGTATTTTTATATTTGATGCCACCACGCTTATAAATGAGCTTGGGGGAGGGGATCCAATGACATGCGAGAGAGTGACTACCTATATGTGCATGACAACCTAGGCTTGGTAATTTCTAATACTTATGGAGATTATTTAGAGTATAACGACATCTATGAATTGAAAATTAGCATGAAATTACTGAAAACCATCTTTTTCTATTCCTATCAACTTGAATTGCATGATATCTCTTATACTCCAAGTAGAAAGCGATCAAATGAAAAGTGTGTGATCTACGATTATGTATATCATTTTATATGCCTTAGACGATGTTGATTCTAGAATGATTTCATATTTCATATGATTTTCGATGTTCCTAGTTCTTCAATCAAAAGCACTTATATGAAATGATATCGAAGTAAAAAGAGTTAGCATGTTTATATTCATTGTTCGTGCTATTTGAGTATGCAACTCCAAGTTCTGAGAGAACGATCTAGCACCTTCACCTCTTCATCTTCTTTTTCTTTCATTCCTTTTTCTTTATTTTTATTCGCCAAGTTCGTCTCTTTATTCATCTTCTTCGAGGACGAGTAAAAGGTAAGCTTGGGAGATTTTGATAGGCTCATATTTTACACTTTATTTCTGCATATTTGCATGCCATTTAGATTGCTCATTGCAATTTTCACGATTATTCAACAATATTTCGATGCTTTTCACTATTTATTGGTTTTCGTCTGATTTAATGAGATATGGAGCAATCGGGTGCAAATTGGAGCCTAGAGTACTCACACGCGTGCCGGAGCATCGCCAATGATCATATCGGAGAGCTAACGGCACTGGAGGATGAGTGAAAGAAGAAGAACGTCGAAAGAATCGATGAGGAAGTGAGAAGGCAAAGAAAAGAGTTCAGACACAGGCCACTCGACCGAGTGACACAGCTCACTCACCCGAGTGAAGCAGCTTACTCGACCGAGTAACGCTGATACGAAGACATTTGCCAAGCCTGAGTACCAAAGTGTACTCGACCGAGTGGTAACTTCCTCTCGGCTGAGTAAGAACTCCACTCGCCCAAGTGGAGGCAAATACTCTGAAGAAAAGCAAGGCGACTTCTCTGTTTTTGGAGGGATCTGCAGACTGTCATACTCGACCAAGTAGACTTCTCACTCGATCGAGTGAGAAATCCTACTCGACCGAGTAGCATGAGCGCCTGAAAGCAAATATCTCTATCTGTTCTACAGATTTGGCACTCGGCTGAGTGAGATTCTCACTCGACCGAGTAGCACCGTCAGCCAGTCTTGAAAACTAGGGTTTTTGGCTGCACAGGGGCAGTTTGGTCTGGATTTTTTGGGCATGTATTTTAGCCTAGTTTTGCCTCCTGCCCCAGGGGAGACCAGAGAGACTTCTTAGAATAGTTTTTCTTTAGTTTTAATTTTATTTAAGCTTGTGTATTGGCGAGAGGTTGAAGACTTGTTCTTAATTTTCTATTTGAAGCTTCTTTACAACATTGGTTTGTCTTGATCTCTAGAAAGCTTTAATTTTTATGATATATCTCCTGCTAGATCTGAGTTTTAATATGAATTCTATTGTTGATCTTGCTTTCCTATTGATTTCTAATACGATTTCTGAGTAGTTCCTTTACTCTAGGGCAAAGGGATAAACCCTATGGATCTAATGTTTGATTTGTGAGATCTATGAATTGTTATGACATTAGGCTTATTAGAAAGGTTAGGTCTTGATTAATTTACTACGGATAGATAGGGATTTCTCTTGGATCTTGAGAGCTCGACAGAGGATCTTGATCCAAGGAAAGACCTAGATATTCGATTTAGGATTACAATCGAAATTTTCTAGACTTGGTGCGCGATAGCGACCAAAGCTAGCATTTTTATTGTTTTCCTATACTCATATTTGTTGCAAGACGGTGAACGAGTACAAACTATCACGATCTAGATCCAAACTCAAGTTACGCGACAACGAGCTTGAGTTGGGATTGGACATAATTGCCGATTTTAATGCTAGTGGTTTTAGAATAGGCTTCCGCGATAGCGAGGCTATAGTTTAGATTGCTATAGACTAACGTAGCACGACAGCGTGCACCGGTTCTCCAATTAGTTGCGGCAAGTTCACCTTAAACCAAGTTTACTTGCATGGTAATTCATAACTCACATTGATGACTTGAAAATCCATAGTGGGGATTCCCTATCCCTAGACATCTTTATTATATTGAATTTTATCCATACTCGAACGATTGTGACACCAACCATTCCCAAAAAAATTTCACCAAGTAGCTAAGGAGATAAAGTAGAGTATCGTCATTAGTCCTCCCTGTGATTCGATGCCCGCTTGCCACTTAACCGTGCACTGACGGTAAAGCTACATCCTTCTCCGGGTGTGCATCCGGAGAGAGATCAAGGTGCAGGCTGCTGAGGGGCTGGCTGCTGCTGGCGTAGGTGGTAAAGGATCTGGTTCAACTTGAGCTGAATACCAGCAATCATGGCAATACTGGCCTGATGAGCAGTAACAACCGCCGTGAGAACTCTAAGGTCAACTCTAAGTCCACCCACTGTCGACTCGATAGCACTGAGGTGCTGCTCTCTGTCGTTAGGAGCGGAGGTAGAGGGACGTGAGGTGTACGAGCACGAGGCCTCACACGGCCTCCAAAAACTAGTGGGGCCACTATCGAATGTGTGCTGGGAGCAGAGCTCACAACAGGAGGCTGAGATGCATGAATGCTCTCAGAAATATGTGCAACGGAGGAGAAGGTCGGAATATCAACAGAGGACGATGTAGGCTGAGAGGTCGTGGCAACAGCTGTGGTGATAGACAACCTGACACTCTCGGTATATACGAAGGCGGTAGAGACTAAAGTGTCGACTGGTGGGGCGGTCATGAAATCAGAAGATAATGAAACCCCAGGAGTCGAGAAGTCAGGTGTGTCAAGGGTCTCTGTGGTTGCGGAGGAAGAAGGGTCGCATCTCTCAAAAGTGGTGTGGATGGCACTCTCAAACCCTATGTAAGAAATCAGATCAACTCTCAACGATGCTGTGGAATCAGACACGGCGGTAGAAGTGGAGCTCTCAGCACGAACAGAAGTGGAGACAGATGCGCCGGGATCGGGGATATAATTAGAGGTAGGCTAGGAAATTGGGATCTCAAGGGTGAGGGGCTCGACATGGGGCTCCTACTGCTCGTCGTTGGGCTCTAGTACATATACATGTGGGATGAGGAGATCCAACCTCTACTCTGCACCTGCTGGTCCTATGGGTCTGAATGGGGTTCAAATATAATCAGCAGAGAAGGGACCATGTAACCAGACCCAATGACGCTGTCCGTGAGGGCGGATCATGTGCATACGTGCCAAAACATCTAGAAATAAGGAGGTGGGGCCTGTAGCATGACACAGGCCAGCGGGAAGCTGTATGTCAAAATAGGTGCTAGGAGGATGATCAGACCGCCCAACATATCACCTTAGTGGAGGCAACCGAAGAAAAGATGCGGTCAAAATACCATCTAACAATATCAATGGAAATAGCAGGGACTAAGACATCCCCGACGCCCTCTAAGGATCTCTCCCTAGTCATCGCATAGAGCATGAAAAGCTCTGGTGTGGACATGGTCCTTACCTCTGGCCTGGCTAGAATTGTGGTTGCCAAAAGGCGATATGCAAGTCACAGGTAGGGGTGGACTATAGAAGAGGCCTTCGCCCTTCTAGGGTTGAAGTTGTGTGTGCCAGTGATCGTGTCCCAGAATGCAGCAGCTGATAATACAGATAGGATGTGATGCATGGGACCATAAGCTCGATCGGGGTATGGGATAGGGGGGCCAATAAAAGTATGCTCGGGCCATGTCGAGTGAGATCTTGCACTCCTGGTCCATGAGCTTGAAAGAGTAGCCCCTAGGAGTCCTACGATTAGAACTCAAGATCTCAAGTGTTGGGCAGATGTAAGTGTCTACCGACACCGACAAAAAGTCGCCCCACCCCTTGTTGTCATACAACTGGTACAGGCCCTGTAATACCACTAGGTGCTCAAGTGTATCAATATGTGCAAACCATGTGGGTATGATCTGGCACTGTGAGATCCTCTCAAATTTGACGCGATGTGCATCATCTCTGAAAGTGATCCCATACGTCTCGATCGCAGAGACATGCTATGTTGGTGGTATTAGTGGTGGTACATGTGGTGTTGGGGGTGTATCTATGGGATCGCTATACGGCAGGGGCACCGTCCTAGAGGAAGAAGGACTGGGGTCACCAGTCTTCTTTCACTTGGAAGCGGGCTGCCGAGCGCTAGATCTAGTGCATAGGGGCATCGATGAATGCATGAAATGCACACCAATCAAGTTCTATCAAAATGCTCGAAATAAAATATGGAACGAGTGTACCGAGCACGATGCGACTCTGAGTAAGCAAATGAGCATGAGAGAGCTCCCTTAAGCTCCAAATCAGCGGTAGATCTCCCCCAAGCATTCCTGTTGCACAAAAACAATTAATTAGCGTTAATAATTCATAATACATGTGGTAGATCAAGAGAATTCGACGAAAAACACGGTTGAATAGGGTTGGGGGTTGGATTAGGGCTTACGAAATAGATAGGGGAAGATATATGGTGAAATAGGGCTAGATGGAGTTGAGATTGCTAGACTCGGTGGAGGTGGGGTCACCGGAGGTGGCGCCAGAGGTGTCACCTTCGATCGAGGTCGGGTGCACTTGGGTGAGTCGGCGTGGAAGCAGTGGTTGAAACGGAGTGAAAGGGGGGCGCTGTGATTTAGGAATTAGGGCTGCGAGCGAGTGCGATTGGGGATTTTATAGGGTTTGACCGACTTTAGTCACTCGCCCGATTGACTGTCGTCACTCGGTTGAGTGGCCACAATATTAAGATTTTGAAATTTTGGTTGAGTCGAGCGACTCGGCCGAGTGGTTCGAGTCACTCGGTCGAGTGACAAGTTCCACTCAGTCGAGTGAGAAATAACGACAAAGTATGAACTTTTTGTGATTCTGCTACATTCTCCTACTCGGTCGAGTAGAATTAGTCACTCGGTCGAGTAGACTAATGACTCGGTCGAGTAGATAGGCCTTACAGAGCATGAGATTAGAGCTTTCTGCCACAGGGCACACTCAGTCGAATGACAAGTTACTCGACCGAGTGGCATAAAATATATAGGGTATGATTTTTTGGGACTTCCCTGTTCAGTGCATCACTCGGTCGAGTGACTTATTCACTCGGCCGAGTGAGAATCTCACTCAACCGAGTAGGATGTCGGTTTCAGCTCTTTACGCTCTGTTTTTTCGTCTTCTGTTTCTCCCTCTCCCGTCAGTTTCTTCCTTCATTTGTCGTTTAAGCACGTGCTTGGGGCCACTCTCCATTGCCATGGCTACCCTCCATTCGAATGGATTCCTCATAACTTCTTCCTGCGATAAAAAACGTTGCCCATTGTCAGATTTTTCTAGACTCTTAACTCGCTAAACTAATAATAATCTAAAACAAAAATAAAAACTAAATTTCAACTAAGAGGAACTAAGATAGGAACATCGGGTTGCTTCCCGACAAGCGCTTGTTTAAGGTCTTGAGCTCGACCCCTTATGATTTTACGTGGAGCTTGTGATGTTTGGCGCATAGGAGATACGCGTGTCAAACTTTGTGAGGAGGCCGATAGGATTCAGATGTTGTGCTTCTTCTTGCTTGGCCTCTTTTAAGCGCGTTTCTTCTCTAATGATGGTGAGGGATGACTCCCCCAAGCTTCGGTTCTTGGCTCCTTTGTTCTTTCCCGGTAGTGGTGAAGTATTCGCCGATGGCGTGTTCTTTCCTTGCTTCACCGAAGAGTGCTTGTAGAGCTCTCTAATCCTCACGACATCAGCATCGTTCTCCTCTTCCTCGGTGAGAGGATCCGGAGTATCTCCGTTTGGAGCACCATTTTTAGAAATTGGCACTCTGTCAAGACTATCCGCGTGCAAAGCTCCAACGGCATATGGCATGGCTTCATCGATGACCTCATAAAGTAGGTCCACATAGTCACTTTCCTCCATCGAGGATCTATTCTTTATGGTGCACGGGAGATGGAATTCGACTTCAATATTCCAACATTGAGTGACAACGTTCCCTCTCTCACGTCCACGATGACTCCAGCAGTAGCTAAGAAAGCTAAGAAGGAGGCCAAAGTATAAGAGATGTGTCTTCCTCTTCTTTTTACGTCCATGATGACGAAGTCACATGGAATGCAAAGTCCACCCGGTATTTGAATCGGCACATTTTCAGCGATTCCCACCGGCCTAGTGATACACCCATCAATGAGTTGAATCTTTATGTCAGTGGCCTTAAGGTCAGTCCTCGTATTGAGCTTCTTGAAAATGGTGAGAGGCATGAGGCTCATGCTCGCACCCAAATCTAGCAAAGACTTTTGTAAGGGAACTCCACCAAGTGTACACTGAATTCTAAAGCTTTCGAGTTCCTTTAATTTCTTTGGCAACTTATCTTTGTTAACGAACCAAGTACCTTTTTCGGCAAGCATGATCTTCTTCGTTCGTTTCCTTTCCGTAATCAAATCTTTGAGAAACTTTGCATACTTCAGGATTTCAATAATTGCATCTAGGAACGGGATGTTCAAGCTTATACCTCTCAAGTACTCCAATAATCGAGCAAAATTTTCTCCAATTTGGCCTTTGCCAACCATTGTGGGAATGGTACTGGTGGCACATATATTCTCTCCTTCTGGGGCTCATCAACTTCAAATTTTTCCTTATTGTTTGTCACCGCCGTGGGGTTCTCCTCTTCATTTCTTCACCCTTTCTCAACCGGAACTTCATCCCTTGGGCTTCTAGTTTGAATCATGGTGGGAGTAGTATCCTTCCCGCCTCTAGTAGTCACCGCCACTACCGCATTGATGTGGCCGGTGTTTCTCCTTCGGTTTGGCTCCGGTTGAGCCGGTAATTGATTTTGGGGCTTGATGAGAAATGTGATTTGATCCGCCAATTGCGCCACGATGGTGTTGAGGCTATCTTGACTCGCTATAGTTTAGCGTTGATCTTCTTATACTTGGCCATAAACTCCTCAACTCTAATCTCATGCTCGGATCATTGTGACGCCGACGGTGGGTTTTGTGGCCTCCATCCTTGATTAAACCCGGTGGGTTTATAAGGCCCCGCTTATTGCCTTTGCTGGAATTGTTGTTGTTGTGGCGGACTTTGTTGGTAGGGGTGATGCTAAGGTGGTAGTTGAGCTTGTGGTTGTTGTGGTGGTTGTTGTTGAGGAGGGGTTAAGGCTCCACTATTGTTTGCTTATGAAAAGCCGGGGTGAGACTTCCAAGCCGGATTCACCCAAGACCCATTATTTTCTACACCTAGCTTGTAATCGGAAACATACTGGACCTGCTCAATAGGTTCCTCATGTGCCTCGCCACCAACATACATGACTTGTCCTTGCCAATCATTTGTGGGCCCATTTGATATCGCTGTGTCAGGCACAACACAAGGCTCACATAACTTCTTCTCAAGTCTCTCCACCACTCTAGATAAAGAGTCAAACATTATCGCCAGTTATGCCACTGCCTTGGCTTCATATATGCTTGTCGGTTTCACAGATGATGCTGTTTGGCCACTCTCATCAGCCCATTGCTGATTGTTAGAAGCCATCTCCTCTAGTAACGCCGTAGCATCTTCTTGTGTCTTTGCCAATATTTCCCCATTAACTGTGGCATCAATAATCATCTTCGTATATGCTTTTAAACCATTATAGAAGCGGTGCACGAGCTCCCAATCATCAATGTTGTGGTGGGGGCATTGATGTTGTAGATCTTTGAAGCGCTCCCACGCCTCATATAACGATTCCTAGGGGCCCTGCCTGAAAGACATCAAAGCATTCTGTATCTTTACGGTCTTCGAAGATGGATAGAACTTGTTGACGAAGGTGCTTGCTAGCTCGTCCCAAGTAGTAAATGTGACATGTGCTTGCGTCCTCAACCAATATTGAGCTTTATCTTGAAGAGTGAAGGGAAAAAGGTGCAGGCAGATGGCATCCTATGGTACATTAGGGATCTGAAAGGTGGCGCACTTCGCCAAGAACATCTGGATAAGGTAATGCGGATTTTCATGCGCTTTTCCATGGAAGGGATCTTGTTGCATCAGCATAACAAGTCCCGTTTTCAGCTCAAAATTCTTTTCTGGCGGCAACTCTGGCATAAGTATGGATGAAGTAGCCAAGTTGTTTGGAGTAAGCCTATCCCGAATGGAAATAAGCCTAGCAGTTCGTCGTGGAATATTTTCCTCTGCCATTTGATAATCCTCTGAAGTTTGCCTCTTTTCTGCTCTTAATTTTCTTGTGTTGCGCTCGATCTAAGGATCAAATAATATATCTTTCTCGGTTGACCTCGATCGTGTGTTCATGCACAGAAAAAGAGAATTTGCAAAGAAGTGTTAGCACAATAGAGGAATAAAAGGAAAAATACATAAAATAAAAAAAGAATAGCTAAGTAAAAATATAGAATACCGTCGCCTCCCCGGCAACGGCGTCAAAAATTTGGTCGTCCTGGATATGCACCATGAGACAATGTAGTTTTACCGCAAACACACGGTTAAGTGGAGAGTGGGTATCGAATCACGGGGCAGAACTATTTGTATCTATATTGATTACTAAGCTATTGTTAAATGGTGGCGAAGAAATATTGGTGTCACAATCGTTCAAAGTATTGTTTGTAAATTCAATTTATAAGAATGTCTAGGGCTTGGAAATCCTCACACTAGATTTTAAGCAATCAATGTGAAACATGAATTTCTATATTACAACTCTTGATTTTGGGTGAACTTGTCGCAACTAAATTGGGAACCAACGCATGCTCTCTCGCTACGCAAGTCTATAGTAATCTAAACTAGACACTTGCTCCCGCACAAGCCTAGTTCAAACTACTAGTATTAAAATCGACAATAATATTCAATTCCAACTCAAGCTCGCTCTCGTGCAACTTAAGTTCGAATCTAGATTGTGATAATTAGTATCCATTTTACCGTCGTACAAACGAATATAATTATAGAAATATAATAAAGATGCTAGATTTGGTCGCTCTCAAGCACCAATTCTAGGAAATCTCGATTATAAATCTAAATCGAATATCTAAGGCTTCATATAGATCAAGATCCTCTTTCGAGCTCTCAAGATCCAATAGAGATCCCTAGCTATCCGTAGTAAATCAATCATAATCTAACCATTAACAAGTTTAGCGACATAGCAATTCAATAGATCTCACAAATCATACTTTAAATCCATAGGGTTCATCCCTTTACCTTAGAGCAAAGAGACTACTCACAATTCATCATAAAAATCATAATAGAAACAAGATGTGCAATAGAATTCATCACAAAACTCAGATTTAGAGAGAAATATGGCATAAAAATATCAACTTGCAAGAGTTTAGCCAATCCTTCTCTTCAATCCTTTTGCCAAAAGAAAACTGGAACTAAAATGAAAACTAAGAAAATTATTCTAAAAAGAGTCTCTCCTTTGGCTGCCCACAAAACTGGGTATTTACAGCCGTCAAAAATACACAGAAAATCCTGACAGATTTTCCCCTGAATAGCTGTAAACCCAAGTTTTCGAAAACTGGCCGACGGCACACTCAGTCGAGTGAACTGCTTACTCGGTCGAGTGAGAATTCTGCAGAAATTAGGGGTTTTCAGAGTTCTAAATGTTCAGACCACTCGACCGAGTAGTCTTCTCACTCGGTCAACTGAGATTCATACTCGGTTGAGTAGGACCTACTGCAGATCCTCTCTAAAACAGAGAAGTATCGAAGGATTTCTTCACATTTTTTATCTCCACTCGGTCGAGTGGGCTTCTCACTTGGTCGAGTGGGCTGCTTCACTCGGCCGAGTACATTCTGGATCTTCTTCAGGCTGGATCGGGCATGTCAGCTTCACTCAGTCGAGTGTGCTGCTTCACTCGGTCGAGTGGTCTGCTTCACTCGGCCGAGTAGCCTGTTTCAGTACTCTTTCCTCCTTCTTCTTGCTTCATCGTTGTTTCTTTCACCTTCCTTCTTCTTCTACTCATCCTCCAGCACCGTTAGCTCTTTGATATCATCGTTAATGATGCTCTGGCACGCATGTAAGCGCTCGTGGCTCCAAATTGCTTCCGATTGCTCCATATTTCCTGAAATCGGAAGAAAACAAAGAAATAGTGAAATATATTGTAAAAACGTCGTATAATTGTTAAAATAGTGATATGAGCAATCATAATGGGATGGAAAAATGCAGAAATAAAGTGTAGAATATGAGCCTATCAATTCACAAATATGATCTAACACCAAAATAAAACTAAAAATAAGTCACCGTGATGTAGATCGTCCCTCAAATCCGTTGGCACAAGCTGTGCTTGATTCTGATGTGTGTAGAGAAAGTTGTCGCATTTACAGATCCATGTCTTCAAATCTCCTTCTTCTTTGGGCACATGAAGCTTTGATGGATGGAGGACTTTTGTCGGCTAGCAAGGAGGAAAAACTCACTGGAGCATTTTTTTCTACATGCCTCAAAAAACATCTCAACTTTAAATACGGCTTATCCCTTTATATATGAGAGTTTCTTTCAGATTTTCGGATTAGGGTTTCTACAAGTTGGCACGGCCATGATGGCACTATTCACAGGATTTACAAAAACTGTTTTCTTGCACGGCTGTTGTTACGACTATTTTGACCGGGTCCGGAGGAGCCAAGTCAACCACGACCAGTCAACCAGCCAAACTACGGTCTCGGGCTCCGGCCCAAGGATCTTACGAGCGGGTCGCGTTTCTCCACCCACGACGAAGGCCCAAGAGATTGCCCACTTCTGTAGTGGAAGAAATCGGGGCCAAAATCGAGGGAGCCTTCGCCAAATATGGCAGCCGCCCCGTGCCATCATGATCCGCCAGACATGGCAACCATCTTCATGGCCATAACTTGCCAATGATGGTCCGAATTAAATGGCCATCTAGCCATCAAGGCTCGACTTCATGGCCAGACTTAATGGCCATCACTCCCCCACCTTCATGGCCCGCCAGTTATGGCAATCACTCATGGCCATGACTCCACCTTCATGGCGTCATCAAGTGGGCGCAATTAGAGGGGGTCAACACTTCCCCATTTGCACGACCCCCTGAATGGCGGCCATGATGTCACGTCATGGCGCATTATGAGCAGGGTTCGCCTATATGAGGAAGAGGCGGGCGTCACTTGAAAGGGGCCGGATCTTCACCACCTACAACGGAGGTACCTCATACTCCCATCTTACACCTTCTTCCACCTTGAATATTTCTCCTCCAAAGCTCGGCCCGAGGACTCGAGTATCGATCTCTCCGCGACCCATACTCGATCCCACCGAGCACTTTTCAGACCAGATCTGACTTTGGCATCGGAGGGGCTTCGGTCGGAACCAAGGTCCGACCCCCCTGACGAGCTCTCTCGTCTATTCAGGTCCAGGAGTTCCAGCGACGCCGAGGCTACCCCTCGGCGTCCTTCCAGCCGGAGCCGAGCGCCCTCGTCCCCGACCTCGTTCGTCTCCTCCGTCACGAGGACGTCGCTCTGCCGAGGCTACCCCTCGCGAACCGACGCGAGGATCCGCGCGCCCCGCTGCGAGCGACTCTGCCTTCAACCGATCCCGGAGGCTGTCATCTCGCCGAGGCTACCCCTCGGCCCGCCAAAGAACGGAGCCGCGCCTTTCCGCTCGAGAGAACGCGCCGTCGGTCGACCCCACCGGTCATCTCCGTCTCGAGCGACAGCCACGACAACTCGGGGGTCCCGCGCGTCCCCTCTTTGACCGCGTTGACCACGCACCTTCCATACTATTAATGTGTTCTGTGAAAAATAGCAGAAACATTTGGCGCCGTCTGTGGGAACGAGTCGACATCCACGATGTCAACCACATCGGCGATGATTCGTTCCTTTGATCAAGAACATTTTCTTCCAAAAAGCCCATTGAAGCGATCGCAGCCTTTCCCCTAAAAATCCCCCCACCGAGATCTAAAAATCTTATTTTCCCTGTAAGATTCTAAATGGGAGGCACTTAGGGGGGTTCCCCTGGCGATCTCCTTTTTCATGGCAACAGGGGCGTAACCACCATTTTTTCCCTCGGCAAATCAAAGATGTGCATCTTTCCTCTTGTCTATCTGCAGAGAAGCACCTGTAGGGGGCGAAGCCGATCGCACAACCCCAGGTCTACCGATCTGCCCCTCACCGTCCAAGCGCGGGCTGCTGACGAAGATCGAGCACCCCACCGGCGTCGAGTTCGACACTGGCCATCCCCTTCGCTTGTTCCTCGCTGGCACTATCGACCCCCTCTATCACTTCGATGGGTGGCTCTTTAATCTCGCCGCACGCTCTGCCCGACCACTCCTTCGTGATCGACGGCATCGGCATCTCTGATCACCACCGTCAGCGTCTCTGGTCACCGCCACCCCCAGGTTCCAAGGGCCCAGACTCGTTGACGCCGTCGGTGCTGCTGCCAGATCTGAAGTCTTTTGACTCGGGCGTCACCGACCAATGGTGGATGTTGTTCCATTGCCGGCTGTCGAGCAGGAGGTCAGGGTTATGGATCCGAATCCAGACTGGGCATCTGACCATGGCGAGGTACCGTTCGCGTTCGGGCCGAGTGTGCGACCGTGGCGTGGAGCCGATCGCACTTCCGTGCCAAGCCACCGTTGACAGACCCAGATCAAGGCTCCCAGGCATCACAATCGAGGCTGCCGACTGCCGATCAAACCAAGACGAGCTTCCTCAGCATCGATCGACATTGACATAGCACGACAACAAGATCGACCCAGACGAAGCCTCGATCCACATCGGACCCGACTGGATCTCCGATTCGATGAAGGTCGAGCCTCCAAGCTTCAATCAGTGGCCACCAAGCTCGAGTGTCCTGCTGTATTTCAACGAAGATTGGGGCTCCGACCTCCGATGCATGCTACTCATCACTCGGACCAATGGAGATCGAATCAAGGCCTTCTGCGCTCCAGCATCCCCGATCCGAGTTCCGTGTAACTCGATTGAAGCAAGTCGAGCGCCGACGACGCGGATTCAAGTTCTGTGTTGCTTGATCGAAGCAGGAGAAGCGCCAACCTGCCAAGCTTCCTCTCTCCGATCGTTGCCAAGGCGCAAATAAGTTCGAGGCCCTCGTCCCAGGCAGAGCTCCCGGGCATCGAGGATGCCGACCGCTAATCGGACGAGATCGAGGCTTCCAAAAGCTCGATTGGGCTTCGAGCGATGCATCCACAGTTCGACCGACCTTCGACACCGATCGAGGCTCCCGCAAACCCGACTGAAGCTCAAGCCGACCAAGCCTCCGGCGTCAAACAAAGACAGAGGCTTCATCTGCGGATTCCGTGGATCGATACTTCCGGAGGCTTGAATTAAGATCAATTGAGGTCCTCCACAAATCAAAGATTCCCCTTGAGGTCAAACTATACTCCCCCTTGCTAATTGTGTTTCCTCTATCAACTGCAAGAACTCTCATAACAAATTTCCTTCTTCCACTTTCTTGCGAGTTTGAGGTACACGACCGTGAACAGCTTAAGAGTGGAGATGCTCTCCACGCCGAATAGCCGACCCAACCGAGCTTGCGAATGCCAAACTCGGGGAGATGCCAAGCCATATGGCAACATGCCCAGTTGCTGGTCGCGCTTCATGTAGAGCTGCCAACCATAATGAGCTCCCAGGCTTTTTTGAGCAGATTGATGTTGGTCAGACCTGAGCGAGGCCGAACGAAATCCGAAGCGACAACCGATCGCGCCTCCAAACGGCCAACCCAGGCGATGCCGAGCTACCTTGGTCGTGCCGCCGAACGGACAAGAGCTGGGGCCGCAGCCTGAGCTAGGATCCGGACAAAAGCTGGAGCTGGAGCTGGAGCAGAAGCTAGGATCCAGACAAAAGCTGGAGCCGGAGCTGAAGCAGAAGCCAGGATCCAGACAAAGCTGGAGCTGGAGCTGGAGATGCGGTCCAGACAAAAGCTAGAGCTGGAGCTGGAGCTGGAGCTGGAGCTGAATTTGGAAATAGAACTAGAGCTGTGTCTAGAGAAGGCCGACCACACCAGTTCAACCGACCCAGGAGGAGGCCGACCAAACAAGTCCGACCGCCTTGCCGAGTATCTGAGTCTCAATGCCAAGACACCTTGTCGAGCTTACAAAGTTATCCCCCCAATGCGACGGAGCAGAAGCCGAGGCGATGACGCAAAACCTCCACCTTCCAAGCGGACTAGCACTACCTTCCAAGCGGACCAGTACAAGCTTTCCCAAACGACACTTTGTCATCAACACTTCAAGAGGCATCTCAAGGTTCTTGAGCATCTCGGCTCCAAGAGTCGCCTGAGCAAGGAGATGCCTGCCGACACTCATCTCCAAAATCAAACCTGAGATCTGAGGAAAGTTGTCGGGACCAAGCACACGCTCGATCCAGTATCATCCGAACTCAAGGCCAAGTTGTCGGTCATGCCGAACCCTCTTCGCAAGCCAGACAGAGGCACGACCGTCCGAGTTTGAGCATCCAGACCGCTCCTTCGACCGTGGCCGAGCCGATCTGGCCGAAGCACCACCGTCCGGGTTCGAGCGTTCACCACTCCTCCGACCGTGGCCGAGCCGATCTGGCCGAAGCACCCCCGTCCAAGTTCAAGCATCCAGATCGCTCCTCCGACCGAGCTACTGGATCCTCGCTTGCCGAACAACTCCTGCATCCGCCCGAGCTGGGCGAAGTAGTGGCAGAGCGCCACCATGGAATCTCCGAAAATATTCACAAGGTCCTCACCTCTTAGTCGGCCATAAGTCGAGGGGCGACTCCCCTCGCCACCGAACGAACCTCCTTCGTCGGTCGTAAGTCGAGAGGCGAATCCCCTCGCCACCGAACGAAACTCCTTCGTCGGCCGTAAGTCGAGGGGCAACTCCCCTCACCACCGAACGAATCTCCTTCAACGGCCGTAAGTCGAGGGGCGACTCCCCTCGCCATCGAACGAACCTCCTTCGTCGGCCGTAAGTCGAGGGGCGACTCCCCTCACCACCGGGCGAACCTCCTTCGTCGGCCGTAAGTCGAGGGGCGAATCCCCTCGCCACCGAACGAACCTCCTTCGTCGGCCGTAAGTCGAGGGGCGACTCCCCTCGCCACCGAACGAACCTCCTTCATCGGCCGTAAGTCGAGAGGCGAATCCCCTCGCCACCGAATGAACATCCTTCATCGGCCGTAAGTCGAGGGGCAACTCCCCTCGCCACCGAACGAATCTCCTTCGTAGGCTGTAAGTCGAGGGGCAACTCCCCTCGCCACCGAACGAACCTCCTTCGTCAGCCGTAAGTCGAGGGGCAACTCCCCTCGCCACCGAACGGATCTCCTTCGTCGGCCGTAAGTCGAGGGGCAGCTCCCCTCGCCACCGAACAGATCTCCTTCGTCGGCCGTAAGTCGAGGGCCAGCTCCCCTCGCCACCGAACGAATCCCCTTCGTCGGCCGTAATTCGATGGGCGACTCCCCTCGCAACTGAACGAGTCTTGGACTGACGATCTATCGTCCCCAGCCAACTTTGCAAGACGGACCAAAGTTTTTGCAGCTTCCTCCCCCATTATACTACATCTCCCAACCTCCACCACAACAATGGTAGAGCTCAGAAGATGGGGGCTGTTGACAAATGGGCTATTCTGACCGGGCCCGGAAGAGCAAAGTCAACTATGACTGGTCAACCGGATTACTACGACCTTGGGGCCTCAGCCCAAGGATCTCACGGGCGGGCCGTGATTCTCCACCCATGACGAAGGCCCACTTCCTCAGTGGAGGAAATCGAGGCCCAAATCAAGGAAGCATCCGCCAAGTATGGCAACCATCCAAGGCCATCACTCTCTAGCCATCATGGCTCGGCTTAATGGCTCAGCTTAATGGCCCGACTTAAATGGCCATCACTCTATAGCCATCATGGCTCGGCTTAATGGCTCAGCTTAATGGCCCGACTTAAATGGCCATCACTCTCCAGCCATCATGGCTCGGCTTAATGGCTCAGCTTAATGGCCCGACTTAAATGACCATCACTCTATACCCATCATGACTCGGCTTAATGGCTCAGCTTAATGGCCCGACTTAAATGGCCATCACTCTCCAGCCATCAAGGCCCGCCAAATATGGCAACCGCCCGAGTCCATCACTCCAGCCATCATGGCCACCCTCAGGACATTCATCTCCTCATCAAGATGGGCGCAATTAGTGGAGGTCAAAACTTCCCACATTTGCACGTCCCCATGAATGATGGCCATGATGTCACATCATGGCACATTATGAGGACGAGTCACCTATATGAGGGGAGGAGGGTCATCATCACAAAGGGGGCTTCACGATCTACAAGGGAGGTATCACCAACTCCATCTTACACCTTCTTCCGCCTTTACATATTTCTCCTCCATAGCTCGGCTCGAGGATGGGGGCTCGGTCTCTCCGTGAGCCAAGCCCGATCCCACCGAGCATCCCTTAGACAAGATCTGACTTTGGCATCGGAGGGGATTTGGTCGGAACCAAGGTCCGACCCCCCTGACGAGCTCTTTCGTCCATTTAGGTCCAGGAGATCCCACGGCGCCGAGGCTACCCCTCAGCGTCATCACAGCCGGAGCATAGCACCCTCGTCCCCGAGCCCGTTCGTCTCCACCACCAGAAGATAGTCGCTCTGTCAAGGCCACCCCTCGACGCCAGGAGTGACCGAGGCCGAGCGCACCCATCCGAGCCGAGGCTTCCCCTCAGCTCCACGCCGGCCGCACATCAAGCGAGACGACCGAGGCTACCCCTCGTCGTCCGACCGTCCGAGGCCGAGCATCTCACACCGGGTCGAGGTTTCCCCTCGCCCCCCTTGTGGCCGACGATCCAGACCCGGCCCAGCCGAAGTGCTCCACGTCATCCACAACTCCGATTTGCGCCGCGTCTGCACGGACTCGACGCACCCGAGGGACCCAAGTCGGCCCCTTGACCACGTTGACCGGGTAGTCCACGGTCAACGCTTTTGTAGTGAGAAAACACTCTGAAACAGTTTTTCTTGCACGACCATGGGCGCAGCCGTGGCGGCCATGTACTTAGATTTCAGAAGAAATTTGATATGCACAGCTGATCGACTCTGGACTTACACCTGGAATATGTAGTTTTACTGCAAGCACATGGTATAACAACGAGCAGGTATCGAACACGGGAGGTGGTGCTATACCACCTATCGATCCTAGGTTGGTTAGGCTTCTGGGTTTTATTATGGAGATGGATTACGAAGGGGGTCGTAATGGTTAAGGAAGTGAAATGCGAGGTTTTCACGATCAGTAAGGCACAACCAACGACTCCACACAAAAGAAAACAAATAAAACAGAGAAAATGAATGAGAATAGCTACTAAGGTGTCTGCATTCCCACTAGGTCTTTCGGGCTTGAATATTACGTTAAGAATCCTTTCGTTAAATTATAATTGAGGGTAAGAGTGTCACATCTGAGGATGGTAACTAGAAGTCAACTCTCATTGTCCTACTCGTCTAACGTATCTCTATGCGTAGCCCTACTTTTGCAATCAGCTTCGTATAGAAATACGTGCATTACGTTTGACACGATTCCTGTCTCACAAATCCGCATTCATTCTTATGATCTACGGATTGGGATACTACACTGCGGTTGGTTCTAGCAGTTGGGCTACTCTTGTAGTCAACGACTAGCAGATCGGGAATTAGATGTCATCCCTAGTACACGAGTCACTCGTGATCACGAGCCTTAGAAAATGACTGCTAAACCCCAATTAGATTCATGGGGATTTTCCCTAGAATATAAAGCTACTTTCACAATCCTCCAGTTCTAATGCTAATCCCCCAAAATCCTTGTTCAAATTACCATAATGCAACCCTAGATTCATTCAACTAAGGGTAACCTAACATCCAATCCTTAGGATTCTAGGGTTCAACCTAACCCTAGCAAGCAATTCTACTTAAGCATGGCGAAAGATATGAAAACAATAGAGATCATCGTCATAAGCATATACGATAAGAAATTAAGAGGATTCAACAAAAGAAATACTTAGCTTCGTAAGAGATTCGATACAAAAACACTAGGAGGGGGCGACGGCATAGCCTAGCCTCCGAAAATGTTGTCCAAACCCCAAAGGAGTGATCCCCCCTCAATGACGGCTACAAAAAGTAAATATACAACCCCTTGAAAACCTCGCAAAACCGTTAAGAAAAGCCCTCAATTTTGTGCCCAAACCCAATTGAGGCTGCAACTTATATGGAGGGCCCCAGACAGCTCAGCCGAGCTCGTTGCACAATTCTGCCTGAGCATAATTTCCAGCACATATTTGCCAACTTGTAGAAATTCCTTAGGACTCATCCGACCTCCGTTTGGCACGTTTTGGCAGCGTTGGAACCGTCATGAAGTGTACTATCTGGAAAAAATATTAGAAAAATACTATAAAATCTCAGATAATATCGGATCTTTACAAAGTGAAGGGCTGTCTAGATTCCAGCATTTTCTACTCCTCTCGGCCAAGTGGCCTTGGTCGCTCGATCGAGCACGCCCTAGCACTCAGTCGAGCACCTCTTGGGTGCTTCAATCTTCAAGTCTGACAATAGAGACAGCTCACCCGAGCACTAGGGCTGCTTGACTGAACTAATTAAACAGAGAGTTTGGCTCAATCTTCAGCCGATCAGGAGGAAGGTTATCTTGGTCGAGCGAGATGGTCCCTCGGTTGAGCGGCCTCTGCCTGTAAACTCCTTTTCCTCAACTCTTTTCCTTTCTTTTTGGGTCACCAGCTCGGCCGAGCAGGGTAGCCGCTCGACTGAGCTACCTTGACTCAGCACATTCAGCCTTCTTCTCATTCCTTTCTTTCTTTCATTCTTCTCCTGCTTATCCAGCATCTTTAACAACTTAAACACAACGTTATCGATGCTCCGGCATCGGTGTTCATGTCCTTCTCTCCAATATGCTCCAAATTGCTCGATATTGCCGGAAAGGCAACCAAACGCTCTCAAATCAAATTCTTCCCATTATCAAAATAAAAGCATATAAAATCAGGATTTATGCAATCAAATATGATGTGGATATGGGGTATAAAACATGTAAAATACAGACACATCAAAATCTCCCAAGCTTACCTCTTACTCGTCCTCGAGGAAGACGAATAATTAGCAAACCTGGTAGAGGAATACATTGGAAAGATGAGGTGATGAAGTGTGATGGACTCAAGGAGCTTAATCTCAAACTTAGCAAATATATGAACTCATGGATACAAGAATACGGGAACACAACCCAAAATGATTAGAACAGACATTCACGCAAGATACTTAAGTCTCACTCAAATGAACATATTGTGGATTTCAATAAATGTAATGAACTCGATAAATAATAAAATGAGAGTAGAACTACATCCTATCATAGCTTATCATGAAATATACTAAGTTTATAGAGACGATTCTGATGTCCACAACTCATTCTCTAAGCAGTATATATATGTCATGATCAAACAGTTTCAAGCATGCATGGTGTTTTGTTAAGCTTCATGGAATGAGTTAGTAAACTCAATTAAGGTTAGGCAATCCCACACTAAGCCAATTTGCTGACTCCTAGAACCCATCAACTTGCTCATGTCTTTGTTCTATATAGAAAATGGAATAGAGATATGGAGTTTTCTTTTTGTATTAATTTTTTTGGTTTTTTTGTTTGCAAACTTACATTACTGCAATGGAGTGCAAGGCGCGGTCTATGCATCCTAGATCAGGCAATCTTAGGGCATTGGGTTACAAGGAACCCCAAGGACCTTTTATTAAGATATTTTTGAATTTTTTTATATTTTTGGGATTTTTGCAAACTCACGTAAACGCAATGGAATGTAAAGCATGATCAAATATCATTTATGGCTATATACCGAAGAAAAAGAAAAAGTATAGAATCTAGACATGGACTCGGTATAAAGTGTTCTATTCATCAATACTTTGGTTGTCGTAGTGTGATCCTATCTCTTTTGAATTACTAGATGTAACGGTCACTTCCCGTCGTATGTATTTTCGTACGTATCTCTTTAAAGTTTTGGTTTGAGCGTGTTTTCACACCTTGAATTTTTATTATCCGTAGTCCGGACTCGTGATTGGAACCCGTACCCACGAACCTCTCTGAGGCGTGATCGCCCGGTATCTTGTTTATAATTTTTCGATACCAAGAGGTAGAGTTGTAATAACTTGATTATTATTATTAACACATTTTTATTTACCTAAAAGTTTTAATTCGACATCTTAGGGGGTAATAAATTGTTTACAAAATAATCTGTGAATTTCTTTAGGATTTATATATCAAGAGCAAGCCTTAACTAAAAAAATTGTTTTAGATCATAACCTCTCATATATCCCAACTACCCCGATTGGTGCAACATCCCATAACCAATTATCCCACAAATCTCTAACCCACATGCTCTCTCTCTCTCCCTCTCCCTTTAACCTATTCTACCAAAGCTAAAAAGATTAAACCAAGGATACTCGCGTGATATCTACCCCACCCCAACAAATAAAAACCTAACAGCTACCGTCTTCCATCACCTAGCCTCAGCCGCACCCTAGGAGTCTCTCCTCTACATCCCGAAACCCTAGCTATCCCATACTACTAGCTGCCTGCGACCAAGAAACCCAAGTCATTTTCGATAGCTCTCCTCTCTCTCTCTATTCTCTCTACAAGCTAACAACCTTAGGAGCTCTTACCCCACCTCTCTTCGCTGCCAGCAAACAGAACCCCCCGACTTCCCGTCGACGACTTCGAACACCCCCTCCCCTTTTCCCTCTTCTCCACATCAGAACCCGCCTTTCCCTCACACACACTCTCCTCTCTCTAAGTCCACCACCCAGTTGTCGGATCCCACGCCCAGTCTTCGGCGGCCTCAACCTGCCTGCCGTTCCACTTCCCTGCCTCGCCGTGACCCCCTCCCAGCTGCCGAAGACTCTGGCGAGCCCACCCCGACACCAACAAACTGCAGCTCCCACAGCCGATGCCTACACCCCTCTCCAGCTCCCTGTGCGACCTGCTACTGTTGCGCTGCCCTTCCTCCCAACCTCGGTCACCGTCGGCAGTCTCCACAAAACGCCGACGATACCACACATGTTGAATGTCCTCCGCCAACCTCTCCGACAGCCACCAGCCTCCGAATACAACCCGACAGCTCCTCCTCTAGCTGCCTCAGGCCAAAACCCGACCGCCAAAACTGCCTGACGGCCCGAACACTGGCCGCCTTCCTTCCCTCGCAGATCCGTCGCTGTTCTTTGAAACCGCCGTGCTGCCCTCATCGCGCGTCCACCAACCACGAGCTGATGTATCGAAGATCGCCAACGTCACCTTTCAAATAAACCGAGGGCTGTTCTTTATCAAAGGGGTAAGTGACTGAACATACAACTATACTTTTATTAGGTAATATTTCTATTATGTAATGATTGTAGTAGGTAGGTGGTAGTTGTAACCCAGAGGTATTTTTAAGAGGGAATCAGTAAACTTTTTAAGTAACGAGTTAGTACCAAATAAGACAGTACCCATACCCCATGATCAGTACCCTATTCTAGTAATAAAATCATATATGTTATTAATACTGTTAGCATGTGCGAGGAATTGAGATATTAAAGGACTATGTCCCCTATGGTTAATAGTAAAATATACATATATGATGTCACATGATGTTAGTGCTAAGTTGGTAAAATAGGTGTATACAGTATAACTATTATATGTTAGTTATAATAATGTTAAGTATAGTTATTTATAAATATGTTAATATGAGATAGATTTAGTAGTTAGTTAAATTCTTTAAGTTGATATCTTGAATCTCATGACGCAGATAGGTCCTTTCCCCACCGCGTTCATGTGGACGCCCAAAACCGTCTCAAACAGGCAAGTGTGCGAAACTATTCAAATTATTGTAGCATTACTGTTTAATTGCATATTGATCGCTCCGGGACGTACACCCAAAGAACGGTTGTAGTTTTACCGCAAGCGCACGGTATAGCGGCGAGCGGGTATCGAACACAGGGAGGACGAATGACCGTGCTTGCTCCTAATCAACCTGGCTATTTAAGAATAGAGAGAATTGCCTTGGGCGATCCTGTCATAATCGTCAGACAAATGTGCGAAATATCAAATCAAATAAAGAACGTCTAGGGAATGGGGAATTCCCGCTACTCACAGTATTTCATAAATGTGGTTCGTCGGTATTAAAATTGCTAGAATGAGAATTTGGATGAACTAGTTGCAACTAAATGTGGAACCAAGCTCACGCTCTCGCGCTGTTGCCGGTCTATAGCTATCCTAGGGTCGGGTCCAATCTCTTGCAAACCCTAGCCTAGGAAAGCTAGCATTAGGATCAACATCATCGTCCAATTGCGCACCGAGCCCAATCTCTTACAAACTCGGTCCACAATCTAAATTAGGATAGTTCCTACCCGTCCAATCTCTTGCAAACGGGTATCGGCACGGAATTGCAACCGGAGATCCTAGTATCGGTCCAATCTCTTGCAAACCGATACTTCGAAAATCCGACTCCAACCCAATTCGGATTTCTAGGGCTTCCTATCAAATTGGGATCCAATCTCTTGCAAATCCCAATTGATATGAATACCTAGCTATCTGTAGTAATTCGATCCCAATCTAATCCCTAATAACAATCCTAGCTCAATTTCTACCAATTCATCACAATTATAAAATAGGGCTTGTAGGGTTCATCCCCACGCCCCAAGACGTGGAGACTACTCACAAATCATAGCAATAGCACAAAAATAATCATTGAAATAGGCAATGGAATTCATCACAATATTGATATAAGCAATAAAAATAGAGTTTTTGGGGAAGAGAGATGCAAACCAATGTAGTTCTACAATTGCTCTAACAAAAATCACAAACTTGTCTCTTCTCCAATCACAAGAATAAAGCTAAAAACTAATCTAAAAAGCTGCAAAAAATCTAAGAGATGGCTCTCAAAACTAGGGTAAAAACAGGGCTTAAATAGCCCCAAAAATCGTCCAAAAATCCTGACCAAAACGCCCCTGCACAGCCTGTTTTCCGCAAATTTCGCTACAGGCAGCGCATCGCACTCGGCCGAGTGACAAAAGTGGCTCGGCCGAGTGAAAACCCTGTAATTTTCCAGTAAGTCGGGGCTTTCAGGGGTCTTCAGTTCGGAGGCGGCTCGGCCGAGTGAGTTGTCGTAACTCGGCCGATGGCTTCACTGCACTCGGGCGGACGTGGTTTGCCACTCGGCCGAGTGGGTCATCTGAAGCTCAGGTGGCCGAAAAACAGAAACTTCGATATTTTGGAGGGGCTTCGTCTGGGCGCCACTCGGGCGGACGTGGTATCGTCACTCGGCCGATGTGGACTCCGACGCTCGGCCGAGTACAAATGGAAATCGTGTCTAAACGGGTCGGCCGAGCAGTGTCTCGCTGGTCGGCCGAGTGGCTCCTCCACTCGGCCGAGTGGGACACAAAAGATGCCCAATCTGATTGTTTTGGCCTCCTCGTCGCTCCTGCGACGTCCATTCTTCTTCCGCTCCTCTCCAACAACAAAATATCCCTCGGGGAGGTCGTCGGTGGCCGTCTAGAGTAAGCGCGTCTCGAGATCACTCCAAATCGCGCCAAATCACCTGAAATGCGACAAAAACAACCAATCGTGAAAAGCATCGCAATATCGTCGATATATCGTGAAAAACATGATTTGGGCGATCTAAATGGCATGCAAATACACAGAAAAAAGGTGTAAAATGAGGAGTGATCAAAATCCCCCAAGCTTGCCTCTTACTCGTCCTCGAGGAAGATAAGTAAAAGGCGAACCCGGTGGATTCGGAAAACGAAAACGGCGAAAAACGAAAAACGAAAAACGAAGAAGAATGAAAACCAAATGAAAATAAAGATGAAAGAAAGAAGCGAAGAGGTAGGATGCTAGATCATTTTCTCAGGACGTGGGTTTCACTTACTCTTATAGCATGCACCGAATGAGAAATACATGTCAAAGAATCTTATTTTGATATCATAGTATAATAGTGCAAATAGAAATAGAAAACCCACGAACAACGATATAATCATGAAGAACGGAATGATTTTAAAATTAACATTGCCTGAATCATTTAAAGCGGTATACAAATCACAGATCACACACTTTTCAATTGAACGCTTTCTATCTGGAGTATAAGAGTATCACACTATAGAATAGAGAGAATATAAAAGTTTGGATTTCATGAAATGAACGCTAGGCTAAGATTTCTGGATTTCGTAAAGCTAGAAACAATCTCACCGAGTATAGAATATTACTTAGCCTAGGTTGTCGTGCAATGTCAAGTAGTCACTCTCTCACACATCAATGGATCCCATCCCCCAAGCTTATCTATAAGCGTGGTGGCACAAAAATATTTACATCCCCATTTTTATATAGCTCCAAAAGCAAAGAAGAGAAAGAAGAAAGAAAGAAAGTGAGATGGGATCTTTTATTGAGGATTTTTCCTCTTTTCTCTCTTTTTTTTTCTTTTTTTTTCTTTTTTTTTGCAATAAGCAATATATACACAATGATCCCAACTCAGAGAGAGATAATGATATACAAGAATGTTTTTCTCTCTTTTTTTATTATTTTTTTTAGAAGAAGGGATTTGGAGCTAGGAATTAATAGCGGGGGAAATGCCATAAAATAGAATCACTAAGGGGAGATTCACCGATGATTTTTAAAAGTAGAGAAATGATGTTCAAGATTTGTGGAGAAAGAAATATATATAACTCTCGGTTCACTCTATAAGACATGCACGACAACTTCAGCAGGGTAATCTAATCTACTCAGTTTCGATCACAAAAAAGCTAACTAATCCAGATATATCATAGCTAACATCATTCAATCATCCCGAAGTGAAGTGTACAATTCATGCATATAGAAGTGATATAGGAAAAGAAATCAGTACTCCAGATATAGGCATTCAATGTGTGAATCTTGGTGTGTTTTCTGTGATAGCATACATAAGAATATTCAGGCTCAGCTAATAATAAAACTTCATCCATTTTCATGTGGAAAAAGTGTGGGTTACTATTTCTAAATGCAAAGCAAGTCATAGCATGTGATATCAGAAATAAAATCTAAGACATGACAAATATAGCATGCATATAGAATAAGCTAACTCCACGTAGACATCATCACAGAAAATTCATCTCTAGCACGAGATGAAAAAAGAAAGAAATAAAGATAAGAAAAATAAAACTATGCAATGCGGCACGCAGAGAAATAAGAAAAACGTGATGCATGGTAAAATGAGAAAAAATGATAAGTGAAAATAAGTGCAAAAGCGGAAAGTGGCGTGAAAAACTAAAAATAAAGGTGGCAAAACGAAAAAGAACGTGAGAACTCACTCCCCCAAGCTAAACTACACAGTGTCCGCAATGTGCAAAGTGTGGCACACAGAGAGACAAGTAATGAGAGGGGCAAGTGAGGATGCATGCATGATGGAAAGAAAAAAGATAATAAAACGAAAAATAAAGAAATGAAAATATAATGCGGATATGATGCATGCACAGATATGAGTGATACGAGTATAAATGCGGCACCAAAAGGTCTCCCTCTCTCCCAAAAAAAGATATATAAAGATACGGCAAAATGAGAATCCCAAAATAAGTGAGGGGAGGGGGGGGGACAAAAAGGCATCAGGACCCAGCAGAAACGGGCAGCACAACGGCAAAAGGAATCGATGGCATCAAGGGTGCCTAGGAAGGTGGTGCTGCGCCGTCTCCGTCCTGAGGCAGAGGAGGTGGTGGTGGTGGTGTAGGCTGCTGAGCTGGGGTGGGCGTGGAAGTGGAAGCAGGTCTAGTGCGTGTGGAAGTGTGTGTGGGAACCTGCTGGGTGGGTGGGGGTACGCGCGGAAGACGCTCTAAGATCTGTGTCAGGCAGTAGTGGATCTGAGGGATCAGGTCAAAGCGTCCAGCCATCGTAGAGACGGTGGAGGACAGGGTCCTAAGGTCACCTCTAAGACCACTCACCGCCAACTCAAGAGCACGTATGCTCTGCAGTACAGTGTCGGGCGGGGGTGGTGCAGAGGGACGCACTGGTCTAGGCTGCGCAGGGCGGGGCTGGCGTACGCGAGTGGAGTATGTAACGGGCTCAGCAGGGAAGGGGACAAAAGGTGCCGCGCCAGCAAATGTGGGCCTGGCCTCAGTGTGAGGCCGGGACACCGGCTGGTGAGAAGTAGAGGCAGCGGCATCAAAGGAAGCGTGCAAAAGTGGCAACTAGGTGGCAAGAGAGGTCAGTGGCCCAGAAGTGTGGATAGACGCCACGACGCTCTCGGAGAATACGGCGGCTGTGGAGACAGAGGACTCTACCGCTGGGGCGGAACTGTGTGGACCAAAAGGCGCAATCCCAGCGGAGATCATGCTAGCCATGGTCTCCACGACCGCGGCAAACGAGGGCTCTCCACTCTCGACAAAGGTCGGCGGGCGCTCGGGGAGTGCGGAGCAAAGAGGCTCCACGGACAGAGGGCCAGAGGTGGCAGCGGGAGTGGTGAGGACAGCCTCGGAAGTGGTGACAGTGGTGGAAGTGGGCTCAGCAAAAGTACTCTCGACACTGACAGAGGTGGGGACAGAAGTGTCAGGAGCAGCGGAAACGTCAGGAACAGGCTGAGGGGTCACAGGGTCGACAGGGTCGGCAGCAGGCTCGGCAGGGTGTGTAGCAGGGTCTGCGGGGGCAGCCTGGGCAGCGTGGGCCTGCTCGGCCTCCTCGGCCTCGAGCACGTAGGCAGCGGGGATGAGGACATCCATCGCCGGGACCCAGTCAACGTGGGCAGGTGCAATCTGAGTCCGAGCAGGGCTCGGGAGAATCATGTAATCGGCCCCATAAGGGCCGTGCAACCAGACCCAGTGACGCTCACCATGCGGACGAAGCATCTTCATCCGGGCCATAACGTCTATCGACAGAGAAGTGGGGCCCGATACTCGCCACAGGTCGGCAGGTAGGTCCTCGCCGGTCATCATGGTAAGCAGGGTGATCAGACCGCCGCAGCATATCGGTGAGCGAGCGCCCACCGACACAATGATACGGTCTAAAAACCAAGCCGCAATGTCGATCACGACGGCGGGGACAAGCTCGTGTCCATCCCTAGATAGAGCTCTGGGACGTGTCATCGCATAGAGCATGTAGAGCTCTGGCGTAGACATCGTGCCCGGCTCATATCTGGCCAAAAAGGTAGTCGCCATAAGGCGCTGGGCAATACGTAGGCAGGGGTGGACAATGGCCGAGGCCTTGGCCCTACTAGGGTCAAAGGCGGAGTGGTGGCCTGTAATCCGGGCCCAGAAGGCACCGGCGTCGAAGGAAGGTGGGGGGATGTGGGTAGGGCCGTAACCGCGATCGGCTCCGGGGACTGCGGGCCATGAGAAGAACGCTCTCATCATATCGAGAGTGACCTGGCACTCTCGATCCATGAACCTGAATGAGCATCCCTCATCGGTCCGGGCAATCGAACTCAAAACCTCAAGTGTCGGGCGGGTGAACGTGTCCACCGACACCTGAAGGAAGTCGCGCCAACCCACGTTGTCGTACAACGTGAGTATCCCCTCTAGTACCCCCAGGCGTCCAAGGTCAGCGAGGTGCGCAAACCTGGAGGGTACGATCGAGCGCTGGGAGATACGGTCGAAGACGGCGCGGTGTGCGTCGTCTCGGAACGTGATCCCGCGCGGCCCGACCAGTGGAGCCGGTGGTGGTGGCTGTGCAGCGGCGGGGAGTGGCTGTGCGGGCTGTGCGGGCTGTGGGTGCGCTGCAGGCTGTGCGGGGTGTGCGGGGCCTGCAGGCTGTGCGGGGTGTGTGGGAGAAGGCGGAGGAGAGTCCTCCACCAAGTGGGAGGGGCCGGGCTCGTCCGACCGCTTCCGCTTGGCGGAAGCTCTCGTCGACCGCGGCCGTGTCCGGGGCGGCATATCGGCCCCGAGCGCGCCAAAAAATGAAAAAAGTGCGGTGCGTGTAAAAGAATGGAAAGAGTATACCCAAACACGCCGCGAGTGCTAAGCAGTCGAAGCGTGCGAAGTCCGCGCCTCCACGAAGTCCTGAGCAGCCCGTAGAAGCTCCCCTGAGCTCCCCTAAGCTCCAAAAAGGAACCTGCGCATGAAAAAGCGATATCAGCGAGTAATAATCAAAATGTATGGAGCAATAGGGGTATAATGGATAGATATAGAAATTGATTTGGGTTAGGGGGGCGTTTAGCACATGGATCCTCAAGAAATACACGAAAAGAGGAGAAAATAGTCGAAATAGGGGTACCGGAGGTGGTCGGACGGCGTGCCGCCGGCGGCGACTCGGGCGAGGCACCAGGGCGTGCTCGGCCGGCGGTGGCGGACCGAGCGGCGGCGGGGCGAGGTCGTCCGGGCGAGTGGGGGGCTGGGTGAAGCGAGATCGGGCGAGGGGAGCTGAGGGGGCGCGGGCGGATTTGGGATTTGCGATTTCGAAATCCGCGCCCCCCCCCCCTTGCCACTTATATATAAAAAAGTTACGACTCGGCCGAGTGACGTGATCACTCGGCCGAGCGAGGCAAATAAAAATTTTCTCCCCGATATCGCTTCGGCCGAGTGGCTTTGCCAGCTTCGGCCGAGTGGAGTAAGTCCATTCGGCCGAGTGACTCAAGCTACTCGGCATGACTCGCCCTAGGAGGGTATCTGTTTTACTCGGCCGAGTGATAATGTATACTCGGCCGAGTAGCAGTTCTAATGAAATGAGGAAAATAGACAGAGAGTTGGGTACAGCAGACTTCCCTCGTTCGTGAGCGGCTCGGCCGGACGAACTTCTGTACTCGGCCGAGTGACTAGTATGCTCGGCCGAGTGAGCCTTGTTTTCTGCTGTTTGTCTTCGTTTGGGCTCTAAACTCCGTCTTTCTTCCTCCATTCGATTTCATCCTCCTCCTAAGCATCGAACGCCTTCTTGGGGCGCTCCTCGTCGTCTCGTTCATCCTCCTCATGATGGATCTACCTATCTCCTCTCCTGTCGAGAAAAATAGGACCCGTTATCACAAAATTTTTGGGCGAACGACTCGAAACACTAAAAATTTCTAAAACGAAAATAAAGAAAAAGTAAAAATAAAGTAAAAACCGTCGGGTTGCCTCCCGACAAGCGCTTGTTTAAGGTCGTGAGCTCGACCCCCTATAATTTTCAATCAATGCGGGATGTTTGGTGCATACGGGATGCACCCGTCAAACTTTCCGGGGAGCGCGCTTGGATTTGGATGTGGCGGCGGCGCGTTCTCCCGCGGTGGTCTCTCGTCTCGAATAGTGTTGAGGGGAGGCTCCCCCAAGCTAGCGTTTGCTCCGGTCAACGGCTTAACCGGTGATGTCGGTCTCCGTGCCGGCGGAGCTTTCTTTGGAGACTTTAATTTCGAGATCTTGCAGAGCTCTCGAATCCTTGCGACATCAGCGTCGCCTTCATCTTCATCAGCGGAGAAGTCGGGGGAATCGTCTTCATTCTTTTCATCTTGGCCTAAATCCGGGCCTTCTTCAAATTCTTCATCAAAAAGGGCGCCAATTGAGTGAGGAATCGCCTCTTCTATCACCTCGTCAAGGAGGTCCATGTAGTCGAGTTCCTCGTGATAAGGCATATGCTTCATAGCCTTAGGAATGTGGAGCTCCACCTCGATGTTTCCGACGTTTAAGGTTAAGGTACCTTCGCGCACGTCGACGATGACTCCGGCGGTGGCGAGGAATGGGCGTCCAAGTATCAATGAAGTGTCTCCCTCCTCCTTAACGTCCATGATCACAAAGTCACATGGCAAGCATATTCCTCCCGGGACTTGTAGCGGTATGTCTTCGGCGATCCCCACCGTCCTTGTTATCCGTCCATCGGCTAATTGAATGCGCATGTCGGTGGGTTTCAACTTTGTCCCGGTGTTTAGCTTTAAGAACATGGAGAGGGGCATGAGGCTCACACTAGCCCCAAGATCGACCAACGCCTTTTGAAGAAGGACGCCGCCCAAGGTGCAAGGAATCCGAAAACTCCCCGGATCTTTGAATTTTTCCGGCCCCTTCTCTCTCTTGGTGAACCAAGAGCCCTCCTCGGCTAGCATGATCTTCTCCTTCCTTTTCCTCCTCGAAATCAAGTCCTTCAAAAATTTAGCATACGTGGGGATCTCGACGATGGCGTCAAGGAAGGGGATGTTAAGGCTAACTCCTCTTAGGTACTCGAGAAATTTTGCTAGCCTCTTCTCCATTTTCGCTCTAGCGAGCCTTTGGGGGAATGGGACCGGTGGCATGAAGCGCCTCTCCTCAATTAATCGCTCCTCCCTAGATTTCTCCTTGTCTTGTGGCTCCTTCTCCTTTTCAATCTCAACTATCGGCTCAATCGGCTCCAAGCTTTCATCCACGGCCTCCTCAATAGGAATTATGGCGGGGGTGGTGTCCTTCCCGCCTCTAGTAGTAACGGCAATTACGGCATTGATGTGGCCCGTGTTGCCCCGTGGGTTTTGCTCCGGTTGCGCCGGCAATCTTTGAGTGTTCCGATTGAGCAACGCCAATAGCTCCGATATTTGAGCCACTACGGTGTTAAGAGAGTCTTGCCCCGCCTTCAAAGTAGCATTCACCTTATTTTTGCTCGACCATGAATGCCTCCACTCTAGTTTCGAAGTCGGATCGTTGTGGAGCTTGTGGAGGGTTTTGATTTTGATGCCTCCACCCTTGGTTGTATCCGGGAGGCCTATATGGTGGAACTTGTTGCTTCGGTTGAAATTTTTGTTGTGGAGGCCCCCTCGGTGGATAGTATTGTTGTTGGGGTGGTGGTGGTCGAGCTTGTTGAGTTGGCGGTTGTGGCGGGTTCAAAGCTCCTTCATTGTTGGCGTAGGAGAATCCCGGATGATTTCTTGCGGCCGGATTGGACCAATACCCTTGGTTCCCCGCAACATATTGTATTTGCTCCAAGGATCCTTCTCCTTGCTCTCCTCACGCGTACATGGCTTGAGATTGGTCTTGCCAATCACACATTTGGTTGGTCGGCGCGGAGGTGGAAGGTGCTCCTTGGGGCTCCGTGATGAACTTCTCCAATCTCTCCACCACCTTGTGGAGAGAATCAAATTTGCTCGTGAGCTCCGCTACGGCCTTCGCCTCGTAGATGCTAGTTGGCTTTAAGGAGGATGTGGAGTGTCCTCGCTCATCGCCCCATTGTTGGTTATTTGAGGCCATCTCCTCAATTAGGGCCGTAGCTTCTTCGGGAGTCTTTGATAAGATCACACCATTCGCCGCGGCATCAATAATTTGTTTGGTCCCCGGTTGGAGACCGTTGTAGAAGCTATGAACTAGCTCCCAATCCTCTATACTGTGGTGCGGGCATTGATGCTGCAAATCCTTAAAACGATCCCATGCTTCATAGAGCGTCTCCTGTGGTCCTTGCTTGAAGGACATGAGAGCGCTCCGGATCTTCACCGTCTTGGATGGCGGATAGAATTTATCAATAAATGCACTCGCCAACTCGTCCCAAGTGGTGAAGACTCCGTCAGCCTGCGTCCCCAACCAATAGAGTGCTTTGTCCTTAAGCGTGAAGGGGAAGAGACGCAATCTGATAGCATCGTTGGAGACCCCCGGCATGTGGAATGTGGCGCACTTCGACAAGAATAGTTGGATGGGGTAGTGGGGGTTCTCATGTGCGTTCCCATGAAATGGGTCTTGTTGCATCAAAACCACCAATCCAGTCTTTAGCTCGAAGTTCTTGTCAGCCGCCAACCCCGGCATGGCAATGGATGAGGTGTTAGAAGAAGTCTTAGGCCGAAGCCTATCGCGAATAGAAATTATCCTCGCCATCCTTGCCGCCAATTCTTCAGGAGTTTCCGGGTTGGTCATATACCTCCCTTCCGGATCTTGTCTCTTTTCCGCTCTAAGTCTCCGCGCGGTACGTTCGATCTCGGGATCAAATAATAAGTCTTCTGGGTCCGCCGTAGATCTCGTGTTCATGCACAGGGGAAACAGAGTTTCAAAGAGATGATTAGTACCGTGGAAGGGTTAGGTAAGAATAGTAAAGGAAATAATAATGGTAACAATAAAAAAAATAAAAATAAAAGAAAGAAGTAGCTAGGGTAAAAAAGAATCAAACACAATCGCCTCCCCGGTAACGGCGCCAAAAACTTGATCGCTCCGGGACGTACACCCAAAGAACGGTTGTAGTTTTACCGCAAGCGCACGGTATAGCAGCGAGCGGGTATCGAACACAGGGAGGACGAATGACCGTGCTTGCTCCTAATCAACCTGGCTATTTAAGAATAGAGAGAATTGCCTTGGGCGATCCTGTCACAATCGTCAGACAAATGTGCGAAATATCAAATCAAATAAAGAACGTCTAGGGAATGGGGAATTCCCGCTACTCACCGTATTTCATAAATGTGGTTCGTCGGTATCAAAATTGCTAGAATGAGAATTTGGATGAACTAGTTGCAACTAAATGTGGAACCAAGCTCACGCTCTCGCGCAGTTGCCGGTCTATAGCTATCCTAGGGTCGGGTCCAATCTCTTGCAAACCCTAGCCTAGGAAAGCTAGCATTAGGATCAACATCATCGTCCAATTGCGCACCGAGCCCAATCTCTTGCAAACTCGGTCCACAATCTAAATTAGGATAGTTCCTACCCGTCCAATCTCTTGCAAACGGGTATCGGCACGGAATTGCAACCGGAGATCCTAGTATCGGTCCAATCTCTTGCAAACCGATACTTCGAAAATCCGACTCCAACCCAATTCGGATTTCTAGGGCTTCCTATCAAATTGGGATCCAATCTCTTGCAAATCCCAATTGATATGAATACCTAGCTATCCGTAGTAATTCGATCCCAATCTAATCCCTAATAACAATCCTAGCTCAATTTCTACCAATTCATCACAATTATAAAATAGGGCTTGTAGGGTTCATCCCCACGCCCCAAGACGTGGAGACTACACACAAATCATAGCAATAGCACAAAAATAATCAATGAAATAGGCAATGGAATTCATCACAATATTGATATAAGCAATAAAAATAGAGTTTTTGGGGAAGAGAGATGCAAACCAATGTAGTTCTCCAATTGCTCTAACAAAAATCACAAACTTGTCTCTTCTCCAATCACAAGAATAAAGCTAAAAACTAATCTAAAAAGCTGCAAAAAATCTAAGAGATGGCTCTCAAAACTAGGGTAAAAACAGGGCTTAAATAGCCCCAAAAATCGTCCAAAAATCCTGACCAAAACGCCCCTGCACAGCCTGTTTTCCGCAAATTTCGCTACAGGCAGCGCATCGCACTCGGCCGAGTGACAAAAGTCGCTCGGCCGAGTGAAAACCCTGTAATTTTTCAGTAAGTCGGGGCTTTCAGGGGTCTTCAGTTCGGAGGCGGCTCGGCCGAGTGAGTTGTCGTCACTCGGCCGATGGCTTCACTGCACTCGGGCGGACGTGGTTTGCCACTCGGTCGAGTGGGTCTTCTGAAGCTCAGGTGGCCGAAAAACAGAAACTTCGATATTTTGGAGGGGCTTCGTCTGGGCGCCACTCGGGCGGACGTGGTATCGTCACTCGGCCGATGTGGACTCCGACGCTCGGCCGAGTACACATGGAAATCGTGTCTGAACGGGTCGGCCGAGCAGTGTCTCGCTGGTCGGCCGAGTGGCTCCTCCACTCGGCCGAGTGGGACACAAAAGATGCCCAATCTGATTGTTTTGGCCTCCTCGTCGCTCCTGCGACGTCCATTCTTCTTCCGCTCCTCTCCAACAACAAAATATCCCTCGGGGAGGTCGTCGGTGGCCGTCTAGAGTAAGCGCGTCTCGAGATCACTCCAAATCGCGCCAAATCACCTGAAATGCGACAAAAACAACCAATCGTGAAAAGCATCGCAATATCGTCGATATATCGTGAAAAACATGATTTGGGCGATCTAAATGGCATGCAAATACACGGAAAAAAGGTGTAAAATGAGGAGTGATCACATATCTCTGTGTGTGCGTGTGCGTGGACCCCCAAGAATCAACAACAACAATAACTGCTACCATAGGCTTTATTTGTGCGTGCGTGCATGTGGACCCCCTAGAATAACAACTGAACAATAGAACATTCATAACGGGTCATATCTTGTCTTCTTCAGTTCATGTAGTGTACCTTACGGGAAATCTCGACGTCTCACCAAGGGAGTGAGTGCCCCGACAGACTGTGGGGAATCTTCGGGAGCCCACCGAGGGAGTGGGTGTTCCTTTCATGTATACATTACGGAAAGTCTCGACGTCTCACCAGGGGAGTAAGCGCCCCGGCTGACCGTGGGGAGATGCACTCACCAAGGGAGGGAGCGGTACAC
The DNA here is from genome assembly GCA_030789695.1 of Scilla litardierei. NCBI lineage: Eukaryota > Viridiplantae > Streptophyta > Magnoliopsida > Asparagales > Asparagaceae > Scilla > Scilla litardierei. The sequence continues at coordinate 92,562,997 of CM061133.1, read as the reverse complement.
GTACAGTCCAGTCTTGTCTTGACTTGAGAACTTGGGGTGGGGTTGGGTGAACGGCCACCAGATAGAGGGGTTGGCCACTCTCTACACTGCAGGAGTGCCCTCTCTTTGGTGTCACACACACGTCTTGTCTTGTTGTCATGTCCCCTCTAGCTTAGTCCCGTAGCCGGTAGCACACGCTACAGCTACTGCCCGTCACGTTTACTTTTTCTGCACCATCTTTACTTTCCTACCATGTCTATATGAAATCTACATGCTCATTATTTCACTTTTAAAATGTTTAGAAATCCATGCCAGTAGTACCTTACATTCCTTGTTTTAGTATGCCATGTTTAAACCATGTTGTCATTCTGCTTACAACAATTAAATTAATGCTTCATAATTTTTTATTATTCGTGCACTTTGCCTTGGGTCTCCGTACTTTTACTCGCAGGCACTTGCTGATATACATTCATGTTTTTGGAATGTATGTCAGATTACGAGACGGGTTACCAGGAGGACTAGTAGAGACACCAGACTTAGGAAGCCAGGAGTTTCCATAGACGCCAAGTCGCTTCCTGCAGAAGACTAGAGTCTCTTTTCTGTCATACTTTTAGTTTTTGCTTTAGTACCTTGTAGTAGGATTAGTGATTTGTTGTAGTTTCTTTTGGCCATGCTGAGGCCTAATTGTTCTATTTCTTGTACGAATTCTGGATGTGGTTTTAATTTAATGAAATGTCATTTTTATTGTTCTGAAATGTATGCAAGAACATGTACTTTGTTTGGTGTACCCCCACAGACGCTTAGTGGGCTCGAGCTTCACAGCTCTAGCCCATGCGGACCTACGTCTCATTCTCGCTTCCGTCGTTTTAGGAAGCGGGTCATGACAGGTTTTTGTGGTGGCCCATGCAGGTCAAGCAATTGCAAACTTCAGAGCAATAGATATACTATCATTAGCCAAAACGTCTAGAATTATCTCGTACACGAAATTTACCCAAGTATCTTTTCTCAACATGATAGAGAAACCCATTAGACCAGGAATATAGGAATAGTTAGTTAGGCACACTTGCTCGGACTTAGTATTACCATCTTAGGGGTTACCTTAGTAATTTCTCACTCAACCCTAACCATCTTTGACTCCAGGGCTTTATTGAGATTACAATCTGATCCTCAAGGGACCCTTCAATCGAGCCCTCTATCGCAGTCTAGTTCGTTAGGAAAATCGTAGTACTAAGCTTTCTAAATTTTTAGTCGACCCGATAATCATGCTCCTGATTCCTATTACTTTTCTAATCATTACACTTCCCTGATAATGACCGTAGAATTTCATTGTAATAGGTTCACTAAGTTTTTCCTCGTTGTATTTACATTTTGACCATTCAATTCCCTCCTTGCCCTCGCCTCACGCCATTCTTTCAGGTCGATCGTCCTTAATCTTTTTGAATCTTTCTCATTGTATGTCCTGAATCTTTTAAAAAGTATCTTGGATATTCCTGATATTGAATTGCTCTCCCAGTTTAAATTCTTTGAAATATTTAGCACGAACTTAGACTTCATGCTTTCTAGTCGGCTTAAATTCATTCTTGATTTTGAAACTCTCCTTGACATTATCTTTAAGTTATCATCTCATAATGGTTTTCTAGTCTATATCACCCTACTTTTATTTCACACAATCCCGTATGCTACTCTGCCTTCCCTCATATAACGAACCTCATTTGTTTTTTTTAAATCTTAGTTCTATTTCATTACTTCAACATATCATTCCCTTTCTACTATACCACTAAGCTGATTTCAAACAACTTATCGTGCATACCTTTAGTATTTTTTCTATGCTGAATAGAACTCCATTTCTTAAAATGTGTCGGTTTTATTTTCATCGTTTCATACTTCAAACCCTTGGTATAAATCTGCTTCCATCTGCAAGAAAATCACTACATCAATTTACTCATTTTTCTTCGTCTAATACTTAATCCAGGTTTTAACCTAACCCATCTAACTCCTTAACCTTTCCTCAACTGGAAATCATCCATCAATCACAATCTTGATTCGTTGCATTATTCAACCCTGGACTTACACTTCTGCTTAGTTATCACTTTAGTGCTTGTCCTTACTTATGTCAATTTCAGTTTAAGTGTAGTGAGTCTATTGGTACTATCTGTGATGTTGTGGTGCATGTATATAGGTAGGGTGTGTGGACCCATGTGAGTGGACCTCGGTGTCCCACTCATGTATGAGTGTGCATACCATTAGCATAATAATGTATTATGGTTACCTATTGTGTGGTATATGCATATGCGGTGATATATGTGATTTATTTAGTTGTATATAAGGTAGTAGTATTACACTTATACATATGTGTGTGGGTAGCAATATCACTATGGGAGTATATGTGCGTATTAGAAATAATGTTTGAGTATTTACTGGAAGCGTATGTATTTTGGATGTACTTATCAATGTTTGAAATTGTATGCTAGTAAGGTTATGTGTCTATTGGGTGTATTATACGTGTGCTCATAGTTGTATGATCTATTTATTAGTGCGTATGGACGAGTGCTCATACGTGGATAGGTATGTGCTTAGTTATAGGTATCTATCCATATTGTATGAACGTGTGTTTTATGTATAGTAGTAGGATTATAATATTGTATTACTTCCCCTACGGGATGATGTATGTGTATGTGTATATCAGGAGGTATACACAATTGTATGCTTGTAACTATGTACGGATATGTATATGTAGCAATATATTAGATATATGTAAATTACTATGATTGTGTATAACTGTGTGAACATATAATACGTAAGGCTATGTTTTGCATAGGTATATAGTAAAGCCTATCTATTGTTGTGTATTGTGTAATATATTGTGTGCATATACGCATATAGTGATATTTACTGTGTGACGTATAGAGTGTTATGTGGTATGTGAAGTAATTGTATTACTGTAATGTTATTGGACTGATTACAATTATACGTATTTATTAGTATTGAATAGCGTGTGTGTATGACGTGTAAAACTATATGACTGTGGAGTATGATTGTGTAAATATGATAATGATTTGTGTATTAGTAATAATGTAGGTGTGCAAGGTAAAGGCACACCTACAGTTAATAAGTTGATGCATGTGTGCGAATAGCAAGGTGTTACTAATTGTCTTAATTATAATGTTGGTTGTTATTGTATAGTATAAAGGTATTATATTAATCGTGTTATAGTTAAATAGTGGTAGCAATATAAATAGAAATTAGTAATGTGTATATGTATAATGAAGTGTTAGTACTGTAAGTACGATTGTTAACTAGCGATAGTAGTAGTATTAATACTGCTATTATTATTATTATTAGTACTAATAATATTGATTGAGTGCTTATGTATGATGACAATGCGTTATTTATATTGTGTTATAACTATGGTATGTTAGTAAATAATGCTGATATGAATTAGTGTTGTATGTATGTGCGTTTTTATTATTGCTATCATGACCGCTAGTTGGTACTACTAATGGTGATAATACTATTGTTATTAGTATTAGTGTCCCTAGCATTGATTGAGCGTTTACGCTAGATTGCGTGGTTGGTTTTTGTTGGTGATGTGCATTCTTAATAGTGAGTGTGGTGCGCGTGTATCGAGAGAGGTTATACATGGGCACTATCCCTATCTTTTCTCGTACCTTAGTCGATAGAAATTCCGAGGACGAAATTTTTCTTAAGGTGTGTAAGATGTAACGGCCCTTCACGTCGTATGTATTTTCGTACGTATCTCTTTAATGTTTTGGTTTGAGCATGTTTTCACACCTTAAATTTTTATTATCCGTAGTCCGGACTCGTGATTGGACCCCGTATCCATGAACCTCTCTGAGGCGTGATCGCCCGGTATCTTGTTTATAATTTTTGGATACCAAGAGGTAGAGTTGTAATAACTTGATTATTATTATTAACACATTTTTATTTACCAAAAAGTTTTAATTCAACATCTTAGGGGGTAATAAATTGTGTACGAAATAATCTGTGAATTTCTTTACGATTTATATATAAGAGCAAACCTTAACTAAAAAAATTGTTTTAGATCATAACCTCTCATATATCCCAACTACCCCGATTGGTGCAACAGCCCATAACCCATTATCCCACAAATCTCTAACCCACATGCTCTCTCTCTCCCTCTCCCTCTCCCTTTGACCTATTCTACCAAAGCTAAAAAGATTAAACCAAGGATACTCGCGTGATATCAACACCACACTAACAAGTAAAAACCTAACAGCTACCCTCTTCCATCACTTAGCCTCAGCTGCACCCTAGGAGTCTCTCCTCTACAGCCCGAAACCCTAGCTATCCCCTACTACTAGCTGCCAGCAACCAAGAAACCCAGGTCATTTTCGATTGCTCTCCTCTCTCTCTATTCTCTCTACAAGCCAACAACCTTAGGAGCTCTAACCCCACCTCTCTTTGCTGCCAGCAAACAGAACCCCCCGACTTCCCGTTGGCGACTTCGAACAGCCCCTCCCCAGTTCCCTCTTCTCCACACCAGAAATCGCCTTTCCCTCACACACTCTCCTCTCTCTCAGTCCACCGCCCAGTTACCGGACCCCATGCCCAGTCTCTGGCGGCCTCAACCCACCTGCCGTTCCACTCCCCTGCCTTGTCGCGACCCCCTCCCAGATGCCGAAGACTCCAGCGAGCCCACCCCGACACCAACAAACTGCAGCTCCCACAGCCGCTGCTTACACCCCTCTCCAGCTCCCTGCTCGACCTACTACAGTTGTGCTGCTCTTCCTCCCGACCTCGATCACCATCGACAGTCTCTACACAACACCGGTGATCCCACACACGCCGACTATCCACTGCCAAGCTCTCCGATGGCCACCAGCCTCCGAATACAACCCGACAGCTCCTCCTCTGGCTGCCTCAAGCCAAAACCCGATCGCCAAAACTGCCTGACGGCCCGAACACCGGCCGCCTTCCTCCCCTTACAGATCCAATGCCGTTCCCTGAAACCGCCGTACTGCCCTCGCCGCATGTCCACCAACCGTGAGCTGATGTATCGAAGATCGCCAACGTCGCCTTGCAAATAAACCGAGGGCTGTTCTTTATCAAAGGGGTAAGTGACTGAACGTACAGCTATACTTTTATTAGGTAATATTTCTATTATGTAATGATTGTAGTAGGTAGGTGGTAGTTGTAACCCAGAGGTATTCTTAAGAGGGAATCAGTAAACTATTTAAGTAACGAGTTAGTACCAAATAAGACAGTACCCATACCCCATGATCAGTACCCTATTCTAGTAATAAAATCATATAGGTTATTAATACTGTTAGCATGTGCTATGAATTGAGATATTAAAGGACTTTGTCCCCTATGGTTAATAATAAAATATACATATAGGATGTCACTTGATGTTAGTGCTAAGTGGGTAAAATAGGTGTATACAGTATGACTATTATATGTTAGTTCTAATAATGTTAAGTATAGTTATTTATAACTATGTTAATATGAGATAGATTTAATAGTTAGTTAAATTCTTTAAGTTGATATCGTGAATCTTATGACGCAGATAGATCCTTTCCCTACCGCGTTCATGTGTACGCCCAAAACCATCTCAAACAGGAAAGTGTGCGAAACTATTCAAATTATTGTAGCATTAATGTTTAATTGCATATATCTGTGTGTGCGTGTGTGTGGACCCACTAGAATCAACAATAACAACAACTGCTACCATAGGCTTTATTTGTGTGTGCGTGCGTGTGGACACCCTAGAATAACAACTGAACAACAGAACATTCATATGGGTCTGTCACGCCTCGCTTCCCAAAAAGAACGGAGGCGAAGCGTGACTAAGGCCCGCTTAGGCCAGGGCTGAGAGCCCAGACCCAATAAGCGTCGTGGTATTCCAAAACGAAGGAACAGGTCCCTGCATGTTAGTACGGAACAACAAAAGTACTGAAAGAGATATCAATTCATGTTATTCCAAATATAACATCCAATGTACGGAAAGTCTAAAACGCCGGAAACAGCTACAACTGCAGAAAAGGGAACTACCGGTGCAAGCACCCAACCTAGTCAAGAAAACAAAAGGTGCTACACACCCAATCTAAACTGGAACAGAAACTCTGGAACAGCAACGAGAGGCCTCTAACTCTGGTCCTCCTCTGGATCGTACTCTGGATCAACGTCCTCCGGCTCCCCGTCTACTGGCAAGTCCGCCTCGTCGACGTACTCCGGCTCAACACCTGACGTACAGCACCAATAAGGAAACTGTACGTCAGATAAAGTCTACAAAAAGTGGTCAGACTCTACTGCAAGTGTATCAACTATAGACAACGATTTACTGGTTGATTAGCATGCTGAGGTTATAACTGAGTAACAAAAAGAAGTAACGCAGCAGGAAAGTAAAGCGTAGCAAGTAGTAGTCTTAGCGTGTGCTACCAACTACGGGACTAACCTACAGGTGTCAAGACAAGTCGGGACGTGATGGGACAGGACAAGACAAGACAAGTGAGACATAAAAGGGTTCATGCCTTACGGTTCGAGGGGGATCAGACCCTCTTGCCTTGCGCATGCTCAACCCAACCCCAAACCCCAACAATGACAAGACAAGACAAGCACGACAAGGGATCACTCGCTCTAGCTTGGCGAGTGCCCTATTGCCCTCTGGGCTGTGTATCACGACAAGGGATCACCCACTCACTAGGGAGTGCCCTATTGCCCTCTGGGCTGTGTATCAGTACAAGGGATCACTCTCTCTAGCTTGGAGAGTGCCCTATTGCCTGCAGGCTGTGCAAGACGGGACAGGACGTGACAAGACGGGAAGGGTTATTCTAGGGTGTCCACACGCATGCACACACATGATAGCCCTATGATGTCAAAAGTTGTTTTTGTCAGGCTCAGACTTCGTCGTCAAGTCTGAGCCGTCAAGGGTCGTCCCGGACGCTATCATTTCACGTCCGGTTCTCTTTGTTCACAGTTATCAGTTCTAATTAACTAAGGCCTAAGCACGGCCAAAAGTGCAAGTGGTATACACTTGCCTGCGATGGCGAGTGTGTCGTCCTCTTGAAGCGTCTCGTCCAAGCGTCTCGTCCACGGAAGTTCGTCTGAAATAGCGCCACGGCGACGGTGTCAGGTCTCAATTTCATCAAAACCTATTAGGGTTCGTTTCTAGGTTATCGGGACTATCCTATTCGTCAAAAGTCACATTTTTGATATTTCAACCTAATCGACGATCTATCCTATGTGTACAGTCAAAAAGTCCGTTCGTCGAATTTCTATGTTTGTACAACGTTTTACTGGTGCTGGAAAGAAATTTTAGTTCAAATTGTCGACTTTTAGTTTAGGGTTCAATCAGCTATTATGGGGGTTTCTACGAGTTCAGGGGACCAACCTTTACCAGGGTTGGTCATAGGATGGAAGTCGTGTCTGAATGGAGAACTCCTCAGCGTCAAATCTGGTCCACGCACGATTTCCCAAAAGCTGAAACTTGCGACGTAGGACTACGACGTGTCGTAACGTCGAAGACGGCAATTCCACGAAGTAGAACACCCAAGTGGGGCCCACAGCAGTGCTAGGGGTCAATGGGGGACCCACAACACCTCTGGAGAACTTGGGGGGACCCACGGTGGCAAGCGATGCAACGGATGTGGGGTTGCGACGAAGATCGTCGGTCGCAGCTAGCCGGTGCGGGGGTTTCTGTCGGTCGGTGCGGGGAAAGTCCTCAGTCGAACACAGCGGACGGGGCTGTGCAGCGCTTGCGGAGCGGGCTCTCGGTCGGTGCGGAGCGATCTCTCAGTCAGACACTTGGGGCGGGTCGGTCGGGCGCTTGGCGAGCGTTGCAACGTTGCAGGCGAAGCGGGGCTTCTCTCGGTCGGTGCGAGCGGGGCTCTCGGTCGGCCGCTTGCGGGTGCTGGGTTGCAACGCTGAGCGGTTGCAACAAGCGGAGCGGCCTTGGTGCGGGAGCGGGCGTCGGTCGTGACAAAGGAAATACGGGGGCGGCTGTCGGTCGTAGCAGGCGACTGTGGGGCTTGCAGCGGATGCGCTGCAAGCGGGGTGATGCGGGAGCGGGCCTCAGTCAGACCGAGGGAAATCAAAGGATTTCCTCGGTCAGACACTGGCGGCGGCTGAACAGAGTTGCGACGAATGTCGCAAGCGAGGATTTAGGGTTTTGTGATGGCTAGGGTTTGGGTGGCTGCGAAAATAAGCTAGCCTAGGGTTTATTTAAATAGAATAGAGGCTGGGGCTAGGTCTAGGGTTTTAGAAATAATTTAAAATATTTAAAATAATTAAAATAGCTAAAACAACTCTCCCTCACCCTCTCTCACGCATGGGGTGCGGCCAAAAATGTGAGACTTTGGCAAAAATTATTTTAGGGAGCTGTGTTATAATAGGAATTTTATTAGAATTAAAATACCTTTAAAAGTAGGTTTTAAAATTATTTAAAACTTAGTCAAAATGGAAAATAGGTCAAATTAAGTCTAGAAATTGTAAAAAATATATTGGGGTGATCGGGGCGACGAAAGAAAGAGAACAAAGAAGACGGATCTAACTTTCGACGTCGAGAGACGAAACTAAAAATAGAAACGTCCCACGTCAACACAGAAAGTCGTGACGTCACATCAAATAAGATAGAATCGTGGAAGAAAGACTCGAGAAATGTCGTTCCAAAATATCTCCACAATCTAATACTCTCAGAGACGATCACAACGACATATCACAAAAAATGTTCAAAATCAAATAGAGTCTAAAATAAACACGTGCACGATCAATAGCACGTGCACAAAGAAAGTACGATCGGAAACCGACCGTTACATCCTCCCCAACTAATAAATGATTCCATCCTCGGAATCAACATCAAGCACTACTCGAAAAAAGATGCGGGAAGCGCTCTCTCATATCATCCTCACGCTCCCAGGTGGACTCTCCAGGTGATCCATGACGCCACATCACTCTCACCAGGTCGACTATCTTATTCCTCAACTGCTTCTGTCGACGGTCCAAGATCTGCACAGTCATATGTCAGGTCCGGGCGAACTGTAATCTCTGAGAAATCAACCGTGTGCAACGGATCACTGACGTATCGACGTAGCTGAGATACGTGGAATACGTCGTGAACTCCCTCCAAAGACGGTGGCAGAGCAAGGCGGTAGGCCACTGCTCCCACATGCTCTAGCACATCAAATGACCCAATATACCTCGGACTCAGCTTTCACTTCTTCCCAAAACGAACAACTCCGCGGTTCGGAGAAATCTTCAGGAAGACATGATCTCCAGGCTGAAACTCCAAGGGTCTCCTCTTGGCATCTGCCCAATGCTTGCAATGATCCTGTGCAACTCTAAGCTTCTCCCTGATGTCTCTCACGACATCCACAGCTTCCACTATCATCTCCAGACCCAACAGCTCCCGATCTCTGATGTCATCCGAGCTCAGTGACGATCGACATTTCCTTCCATATAAGGCAGCAAACGGCGCCATGCCAATGTTCACCTGGTAGCTGTTGTTATATGAAAACTCCACCAAGTGAAGATGGTCCTCCCACGATCCCTTCAAATCGAGCGTACAAGCTCGCAGCATATCCTCCAGAATCTGAATAGTCCTCTCGGACTGGCCGTCAGTCTACGGGTGGTACACCGTGCTGAAACTCAGACTCGTACCCAAGTTCTCATGCAGACTTCTCTAGAACTGAGATGTGAACCTCGTATCTCTGTCAGACACAATGCTCACGGGGACTCCATGTAAGCATACAATCTCCTGCACGTACACGGTCTACATCACAACCAACTCAAAGAGGAAATTAAAAGAGAAGTAAAAAGAAATTTTACCTCCAGATATTTCCTCGCCAAAACTTCCGTAGACTGGCCCACTCGGAATGGGATAAAGTGCGCAGACTTGGTCAATCGATCTACGATCACCCAAACTGCGTCGTTCTGCCTCGGGGTCCGAGGTAAACCAGTCACGAAATCCATCGTAATATGTTGTCACTTCCACTCCGGAATAGGAAGCGGTTGGAGCAACCCAGCAGTACGATGGTGCTCAGCCTTCACCTGTTGGCATATCAAACACTTGGCAACGCTCCGTGCCATACTTCTCTTCATGCCAATCCACCAATAATTCAGACGGAGGTCCTTATACATCTTGGTGCCTCCAGGATGTATAGAATATGGCGAGATATGAGCCTTGCTCAACAGCTCCTCACGGACATCACCTGCAGGTTCACAGAGCCTACTGCCATACCGCAGCGAACCATCCTCATGAATCACGAACTCCGTCCGTAGTCCAGCTTCAACCTGCCTCCTGATCCTCTGCAGCTTCGGATCTCTTGCCTGTGCTGCCTTGATCCGATCCACGATCGTGGACTGAATCTGTAAATTCATGAATGAATGAACTACACCAGGTAGGACGACCTACAAATCCATCTCTCTCAGCTCCTGCTGAATCCTCCAGTCGGCAGTATGCATCATAGCAGCGGGAAGTCTACTCAAGGCATCCGGCACTATGTTCATCTTCCCCGGATGATACTACAAAACAATCTCGTAGTCAGACATGAGCTCTAACCATCGCCTCTGACGCATGTTGAGCTCCTTCTGCGTAAAGAAGTACTTCAAGCTCTTGTGATCGGTGAAAATCTTCACACTCTCACCTAGCAAGAAGTGCCTCCAAATCTTCCGTACAAAAATCACTGCTGCCAACTCCAGATCGTGCGTCGGGTAATTATGCTCATGAGTCCTCAATTGACGAGAAGCATACCCGACCACATGGCCATGCTGATGCAAGACACATCCTAGGCCCTTCCCTGATGCATCACAATATACTTCGAAGCCTCCACTTCGATCCGGTACTGCCAGCACCGGCGCTGTGGTCAATCTCGCCTTCAAGATACTGAAGGCCTCCTCACAAGCATCTGACCAAAGAAACTCCACGTCCTTCCTCGTCAGCTTCGTCATCGGCTCTGCAATCTTCGAGAAATCCTTGAAGAACCGTCGATAATAGCCTGTAAACCAAGGAAGCTCCTGATGTCTGACACTGACTGTGGAGTCGGCCAATCTCGGACTGCTCTGACCTTCTCCGGATCCACAGATATGCCATCACCAGACACCACGTGCCCCAGGAATGCGACTCTGTCTAGCCAGAACTCGCACTTGCTATACTTGGCATAAAGCTTGTGTCGCCTCAGCGTCTCCAGCACTGTCCTCAGATGACAGTTGTGCTCCTCCTCAGACTTCGAATAAATAAGAATGTCGTCAATGACGATAACAACAAACTTATCCAGGAAGTCATAGAAAATCAAGTTCATCAAATTCATGAACATAGCTGGAGCATTGGTCACACCGAAAGGCATGACCACGAACTCATAATGTCCGTACTTCGTCCGGAAAGCTGTCTTCGGAACATCATCCTTCTTCACCTTCAACTGATGGTATCCGCTCCTCAAGTCCAACTTCGAGAAGACTCTCGAACCTCCAAGCTGATTAAAGATATCGTCGATGCGCGGCAGCGGATACTTATTCTTCACGGTGACATCATTCAGCCCTCGATAGTCCACGCACATCCTGCGGGACCCATCATTCTTCTTCACAAGCAAAACTGGTGCACCCCATGGTGAAACATTAGGGTGGATGAAACCCTTCTACAGCAACTCATCTAACTGCTTTCGCAGCTCCTCGAGCTCAGCAGGAACCATACCGTACGGTGCCTTCGATATCGGTTGCGCTCCCGGCATAAGATTGATACCAAACTCTAAAGCTCTGTCGGGTGGAAGACCTGAGATATCCTCTGGGAAGACGTCATCGAATTCTCTGACGACTGCTGGTCGCTCAATCTCCATCTCCATCTGCATGGCTGCAACAATCGACACTTCCGGCTTGGCCTGATATCTGATGGGCCCAAGCGACTCACCTCTGCTACGGAACTCGAACTCCGGAGGCCTGGAATCCGGAATACCACGCTCTTGCTATGACAGTCGATCGAGGTGTGGAAATCTCCCAACCAATCGATGCCAAGAACGACATCGAAATGTGGCAGGTCATGGACAATGAAATCTGCAAAGAGCTCATGTCCACTGACCACCAAAGAAATCTATCGACATCCCAAGTTCACTGTGACCACTCCATTCCCTGTGGTGATGTCCCAACACTTAGGAAGTGTATGGGTGGGAATGGAGTGCTTTGTTACAAACCTCCGGGATATGATGCACATAGATGCACCGGAGTCGAACAAAGCCAAGGCCGGGTGAGAGGACACTAGAATGGTGCCTAAGATATAAACAACTATGGTCAAACCAAGTTACTCTAACAAGCAAGTCAAACAAGAAACACTACAATAAGATCTAACTATGAAAAGAAAGACTAGAATCAAGAGTTACCTACAATAACTCCATCCAGCTCCTCAGTCTCCACATCTGTCATGGTGTACGCCGACCTCTGGGGCTGTGATGCTCTCTGAAACATCTGCCTCTGTGGAGCCAAGGGTGGTCTAAGAATAGCATGTCCTCTCTGAACTGGAGCAGGCGCTCTCATCTGCAGCGGGACTGGCGCTCCAACTACAGCATGACGAGCTCTCAGACACTCCTTCGTAGCATGTGAGGCATCTCCATAAACTAAGCATAACCCCATCTTCTTCCTGCAGTTGGCCTGAACATGTCCAGGCTTTCCGCAGAAGTGGCACGGGTCCTTTCCCTGAATCTGAACTGGTGCTCCTGGCCTCTTGAATGGTATCGTCTGAACTGGCCTCGTCGCCGGCCTAGCAGGTGGCCGGTACTGCTCCATAGAACGCTTCCCTCTATCAGCTGAAGGGTCAGGCAGAAGAGCTATGATCTCATGATTCTTCACAGCATCTAGCACCTCCCTCATAGTCATGAAACTCGCTGAAGACATAGAAGCCTGAATCTTCGGACGCAGTCCCTGACGAAAGCGATCAGCTCGCTTCTCCTCCTTCCTTACCATATGTGGGGCAAAACGACTCAGCATCTCGAACTCAACTTCATACTCCTCGACAGTCATATCCCCCTGCTTCAGATCTATAAACTTGCTCAACAACTCCCTCCTAGCAGACTTGGTGAAATACTTGTCCTTCAACATAGACATGAAAGTCTTCCAATCCACTGGCTTCTCAAGACGCCTCTCCTCGATGCGCCACCAGTTCCATGCATTCTCCATCAGCTACATCTTTGCTATCTCCACTCGGGTATCGTCAGGAATCTTCGCAGCAACTAACTTCTCCTCCGTGATCTGGATCTACTCGTCAGTAGCTAGGGGTCCTTCCTTCCCCGAAAATGTCCTCGACTGGAGCTCGTTGAACTGCTTCACTCCTGGAGCAGCTCGTGGGGTAGGCGAAGGTGGTGGTGGTGCAACTGGAACAGCCTGAGCAGCACGCTGCGACTGCTGAACCAACTGATGCTGAACATCCAGCATCTCACTCATCCCACCCAGAAACTGACGGAACTCTCCGCCCTGGTCCTCCGGAACTCCATCTCCTGAGCTTCCCGATTGGGTAGTACGTCGTCCTGCAATCCTATTGACAGAAAGACATAAATTAGACTCGTACAATTACTGGATGATAATAAAATGAAGTTCAATACTTCGATTGTTCCGTATTCGCAGAAGGATGGGACCTGCATAGGCCACCACTAAAACCTGTCACGCCCCGCTTCCCAAAAAGAACGGAGGCGAAGCGTGACTAAGGCCCGCTTAGGCCGGGGCTGAGAGCCCAGACCCAATAAGCGTCTGTGGTACTCCAAAACGAAGGAATAGGTCCCTGCATGTTAGTACGGAACAACAAAAGTACTGAAAGAGATATCATTTCATTTTATTCCAAATATAACATCCAAAGTACGGAAAGTCTAAAACACCGGAAACGGCTACAACTGCAGAAAAGGGAACTACCGGTGCAAGCACCCAACCTAGTCAAGAAAACAAAAGGTGCTACACACCCAATCTAAACTGGAACAGAAACTCTGGAACAAAAACGAGAGGCCTCTAACTCTGGTCCTCCTCTGGATCGTACTCTGGATCAACGTCCTCCGGCTCCCCGTCTACTGGCAAGTCTGCCTCGTCGACGTACCCCGGCTCAACACCTGACGTACAGCACCAAGAAGGAAACTGTACGTCAGGTAAAGTCTACAAAAAGTGGTCAGACTCTACTGCAAGTGTATCAACTTTAGACAACGATTTACTGGTTGATTAGCATGCTGAGGTTATAACTAAGTAACAAAAAGAAGTAACGCAGCAGGAAAGTAAAGCGTAGCAAGTAGTAGTCGTAACGTGTGCTACCAACTACGGGACTAACCTATAGGTGTCAAGACAAGTCGGGACGGGACGGGACTGGACAAGACAAGACAAGTGAGACACGAAAGGTTTCACGCCTTACAGTTCGAGGGGGATCAGACCCTCTTGCCGTGCGCACGCTCAATCCAACCCCAAACCCCAAGAATGACAAGACAAGACAAGCATGACAAGGGATCACTCGCTCTAGCTTGGCGAGTGCCCTATTGCCCTCTGGGCTGTGTATCACGACAAGGGATCACCCACTCACTGGTGAGTGCCCTATTGCCCTCTGGGCTGTGTATCAGTACAAGGGATCACTCTCTCTAGCTTGGAGAGTGCCCTATTGCCCGCAGGCTGTGCAAGACGGGACGGGACGTGACAAGACGGGAAGGGTTATTCTAGGGTGTCCACACGCATGCACACACATGATAGCTCTATGATGTCAAAATTTGTTTTTGTCAGGCTCAGACTTCGTCGTCAAGTCTGAGCCGTCAAGGGTCGTCCCGGACGCTATCATTTCACGTCCGGTTCTCTTTGTTCACAGTTATCAGTTCTAACCAACTAAGGCCTAAGCACGGCCAAAAGTGCAAGTGGAATACACTTGCCTGCGATGGCGAGTGTGTCATCCTCTCGAAGCGTCTCGTCCAAGCGTCTCGTCCGCGAAAGTTCGTCTGAAATAGCGCCACGGCGACGGTGTCAGGTCTCAATTTCATCAAAACCTATTAGGGTTCATTTCTAGGTTATCGGGACTATCCTATTCGTCAAAAGTCACATTTTTGATATTTCAGCCTAATCGACGATCTATCCTATGTGCACCGTCAAAAAGTCCGTTCGTCGATTTTCTATGTTTGTACAATGTTTTACTGGTGCTGGAAAGAAATTTTAGTTCAAATTGTCGACTTTTAGTTTAGGGCTCAATCAGCTATTGTGGGGGTTTCTACGAGTTCGGGGGACCAACCTTTACCGGAGTTCGTCGTAGGATGGAAGTTGTATCTGAACGGAGAACTCCTCAGCGTCAAATCTGGTCCACGCACGATTTCCCAAAAGCTGAAACTTGCGACGAAAGCCTACGACGTGTCGTAACGTCGTAGATGGAAATTCCACGAAGTAGAACACCCAAGTGGAGCCCACAGCAGTGCTTGGGGTCAATGGGGGACCCACAACACCTCTGGAGAACTTGGGGGGACCCACGGTGGCAAGCGATGCGACGGATGTGCGGTTGCGATGAAGATCGTCGGTCGCAGCTAGCCGGTGCGGGGGATTCTGTCGGTCGGTGCGGGGAAAGTCCTCGGTCAGACACAGCGGACGGGGCTGTGCAGTGCTTGCGGAGCGGGCTCTCGGTCGGTGCGAAGCGATCTCTCGGTCGGACACTTGGGGCGGGTCGGTCGGGCGCTTGGCGAGCGTTGCAACGTTGCAACGTTGCAACGTTGCGGGCGAAGCGGGGCTTCTCTCGGTCGGTGCGGGCGGGGCTCCCGGTCGGGTGCTTGCGGGTGCGGGGTTGCAACGCTGAGCGGTTGCAACGAGCGGAGCGGCATTGGTGCGGGAGCGGGCGTCGGTCGCGACAAAGGAAATGCGGGGGCGGCTGTCGGTCGTAGCGGGCGACTGCGGAGTTTGCAGCGGATGCGCTGCAAGCGGGGCGATGCGGGAGCGGGCCTCAGTCAGACCGAGGGAAATCAAAGGATTTCCTCGGTCAGACACTGGCGGCGGCTGAACGGAGTTGCGACGACGGCGCAAGCGAGGATTTAGGGTTTTGTGACGGCTAGGGTTTGGGTGGCTGTGAAAATAAGCTAGCTTAGGGTTTATTTAAATAGAATAGATGATGGGGCTAGGTCTAGGGTTTTAGAAATAATTTAAAATATTTAAAATAATTAAAATAGCTAAAACAACTCTCCCTCACCCTCTCTCACGCATGGGGTGCGGCCAAAAATGTGAGACTTGGTCAAAAATTATTTTAGGGAGTTGTATTATAATAAGAATTTTATTAGAATTAAAATACCTTTAAAAGTAGGTTTTAAAATTATTTAAAACATAGTCAAAATGGAAAATAGGTCAAATTAAGTCTAAAAATTGTAAAATAAATATTGGGGTAATCGGGGCGACGAAAGAAAGAGAACAAAGAAGACGGATCTAACTTTCGACGTCGAGAGAGGAAACTAAAAATAGAAACGTCCCACGTCAACACAGAAAGTCGTGACGTCACATCAAATAAGATAGAATCGTGGAAGAAAGACTCGAGAAATGTCGTTCCAAAATATCTCCACAATCTAATACTCTCAGAGACGATCACAACGACATATCACACAAAAATGTTCAAAATCAAATAGAGTCTAAAATAAACACGTGCACGATCAAGAGCACATGCACAAAGAAAGTACGATCGGAAACCGACCGTTACAGGGTCATATCTTGCCTTCTTCAGTTCATGTAGTATACCTTATGGGAAGTCTCGGCATCTCACCAACGGAATTAGCGCCCCGGCAGGCCGTGGTGAATCTTGGGGAGCCCACCGAGAGAGTGGGTGTTCCTTTCTTGTACACATTATGGAAAGTCTCGGCATCTCACCAGGGGAGTGAGCACCCCGACAGACCATGGGGAATCTTGGGGAGCCCACCGAGGGAGTGGGTGTTCCTTTCGTGTACACATTACGGAAAGTCTCGACGTCTCACCAGGGTAGTGAGCGCCCCGCTGACCGTGGGGAGAGGCACTCACCAAGGGAGTGAGCGGTTCTCGTACAGTCCAGTCTTGTCTTGACTTGAGCACTTAGGGTGGGGTTAGGTGAACGGCCACCAGATAGAGGGTTTGGCCACTCTCTACGCAGCAGGTGTGCACTCTCTTTGGTGTCACACACATGTATTGTCTGGTTGTCATGTCCCCTCTAGCTTAGTCCCGTAGCCGGTAGCACACGCTACGGCTACTGCCTGTCACGTTTAATTTTTATGCACCATCTTTTACTTTCATACCATGTCTATATGAAATCTACATGCTCATTATTTCACTTTTAAAATGTTTAGAAAGGACATGCCAGTAGTACCTTTCATTCCTTGTTTTAGTATGCCATGTTTAAACCATGCTGTCATTCTGCTTACAACAATTAAATTAATGCTTCATAATTTATTATTATTCGTGCACTTTGCCTTGGGTCTCTGTACTTTTACTCGCAGGCCCTTGCTGACATACATTCATGTTTTTGAAATGTATGTCAGATTACGAGACGGGTTACCAGGAGGACTAGTATAGACACCTGACCTAGGAAGCAAGGAGTTACCATAGACGCCGAGTCGCTTCATGTGGAAGACTAGAGTCTCTTTTTTTTCCTACTTTTAGTTTTTGCTTTAGTACCTTGTAGTAGGATTGGTGCTATGTTGTAGTTTCTTTTGGCCATGCTGAGGCCTAGTTGTTCTATTTCTTGTACGAATTCTGGATGTGGTTTTAATTTAATGAAATGTCATTTTTATTGTTCTGAAATGCATGCAAGAACCTTTACTTTGTTTGGTGTACCTCCACAGACGCTTAGTGGGCTCGAGCTTCACAGCTCTAGCCCATGCGGACCTATGTCTCGTTCTCGCTTCCGTCATTTTGGGAAGCGGGGCGTGACACTAGATATTCGTGAAGCAATGGAATTATCAATCAAACCACGCAAAAATCAAATAATCTTTAGATTTTGATTCATTCATTTTTAGCTCAACTGTTTCAAGAATATGGTTGTGAAACTATAGCTTCTACTATGAAAAAGCATATTTATAACAATGATACCCTAATTAAGGAATTAAACTCTAATCTAACATATATCAGAGTTTATAAAAAAATAAATCCACAATATTCCATGATAAAATGAAACATACGAGACAGAAATAGAGAAGTGAATATGGTTCTTCTAAAAATTTTACAGTGTGTTTCACGACAAAGCAAAGTGCGTGTACTGTGCACTCCCCCAAGTTTAAATGTCACAATATCCTCAATGTGTATGGATATGAAAAAGAGAAGGCAATGACAAAAAATTGGAGTTACACATCAAAATATCTCCCTCTCCCCAAGCTATTTCAGAAGGTGCTCGATGTCTATAAGGGGCATAAATATTGGTGAGGGGAGCAGAATAAAAACAATAATCAATATTAGGGTGGGGAATCCAATCATAGAATAGGGTGGGGAATATTGTGTTGTCGTCATATAAGGTGATAAATTTATTTAAACTAACTAATCAAGCAACTTTACATGGTCCTCGCGCTGTCGAGAGGACTCGTGTTTATTTAAAGCATAAAAATTTATACTACAGCTACAATACTTGATTGATACCAACTGTAGAAAAAGCCAGATCCAGTATCTTTGTCGGTTCAGGCAACTGCTCCAACTACTCCTTCCATGGCTTCGCTAGGTGAGTGTCTCCACGGATACCAACGAACTCCAGCAATGCAGCCCCTAGCATCTCCCCAAGGATTCCTCCTGTACCCTGTAGGAGACGAGGTACATCAGCTAGTCATCGAAATTTTCCCCCTATGATATATGAATCCCAAAGAAAATCATCGACAAAAATAATGGAAATTAAATTTAGTTGATGACACTTCCCTGAGATTTTATCTCTACTCTCGTGCACCACGTTTGCCAACTCCTCATTGCTCTCCTTAGTTTCGTCAGGTAACGCTTCCATGTGGTTTATTTCAGGCACTTCAACTGTGGACACATCCCAAGGTATCGGCAACTCCTCATTGTCCTCCTCATATACGTCCCAACAAACCTCCTGGTCAATAGACATGTGTCCTGCAGAAAATGTGGTGTGTCAGGGACATCTGAATCAAGTTTATGATAATTATAAAAAATAGGAGGGGTATCAAATGTAAATAATGAGGGTGTAAAAGATTCTCCCTGAGTGGGAGCAGTAAACTCCGGTGGATGGTCCTCAGCTGTAGTGACAGGTGGAGGTGGCTGCGGAAGCTCAACTGAAGGCAGGCAGTACTCGGGCTCCATGTGAATATCTGTATTCTCACCCTGAATAGCATCCTTGTCACGCCCCGCTTCCCAAAAATATGGAGGCGAAGCGTGAGAAGGTCCGCTCAGACTTGAAGCTACAAAGCTGCAAGTCCGATAAGCGTCAATCAAATTTAAAACTGCAGGTCCTTGCAACGCGAAACGAAACAAAGATAATAATAATGAAATGGGACGAAGAATAATCTCAGAATATCCATAAATATAAATTCCAACATCGCAGAAAAGCCACCAGGCAGAAATAAAAGAGAGTCTAAAGGCCCAAACATGGCCAACAAAAGTACAGCGTACAAAACAAAGGTGCCACGCACCGACAGCTAACAACAAAATCTAAAACAAAAGAAACTCAGCAAAATCACCAAGAAAGGTCACCGGTGTCCGCAAAACTCCTCCTAGGCAGACATGGACTCAGGCTCAGCGGCAGCAACACATCACGTACTCCGCAACGGTCTCTGGCTCAGGGTCTAACATGTGACACCCAAAAGAGCAAGGGGCACATGTCAGCAAGTCTCCAAGAGACTTGTGCAAGGAAACTAAAAGTAGGTAAAGCAACCTAGCAGTTCTAGCATGAATGCAATGACATGGCAGTTTAAAGTATGAGTAAAGTAAAGTAAAGTAAAGTAAAGTAAAGTACGAGCATGGCATTTAAACATGGCATGGATGACAAGTATTTCATGAATCATTCACAAGACAAGTACAAGACAAGAAAAGTAAGCACCTCGTGCACAGAGATTCCATCTTCTGGCTAGAGGGCGGATCAGGCCACTCCTAAGCTCAGTTGACCGTTTATCCCTACCCCTCCACGTGTATCGAGCCAGGGCCTTACCCCCGAACGGGAATGCTCGCTTCTGGATCACGAGCCAGGAAGTGTTTTTAACGAGTATGGCATAGGGGTGCACCTAGCCGGTCCAGGGAACCCGGGCATTGGCTTTTGACCAACACATGAGGCCCGTTTTCCCGGAAGTAGTATTCAAGGAGTACAAGTATTGTAGCGTGTGCTACGAATGCAACAATCAACTGGGATGAGATGTAAGATGCAATGCATGGCAGTTAAAAGTGCGTACAGATAAGAAAAGTAAACGTGACAGTTTAGTATGCATGAACAACAAGTTTAAAGAGTTGGATCTAGCTTCGTTGTCAAGCTAGATCAATTAGGTGACGGATCTAGTTTCGTTGTCAAACTAGATCAAGTGAGCGTCTAGCCAGCTATCATTTCACTGACTAGTCTCTTTTACGCTAGGAACAAGGAAGTGGCCTAAAAACATGGCCCTACACAAGAGTTGGCAAGTTTCACTTGCCTGCAAGTACGACGTCTGAGCACACCGTCCAATGAGTCCAAAAATCACAATTATCCTACGTGCACAAGTCCACCGGCCTAAAGTCCATATTATTAATCTTGATTAGTGAATTTAAAACATTTAAAATACTTTAAAAATACTGATTTTAGTCTTGATTAGCATGCAATTGGGTTGGGGGTCCTAGGGGTGCAAAGCGTTACCTCAACACGACATGAAAGCTACACCGGCGTCGGGTAGCGACGCCGGGGGTTGGAATAGAAGAACGCGCTCCAAGTCCTGATTCCAATATAGTTTCCTTGCTGGAAAGTTCAGAGCATCAACCGGAGCAACGGTTCCAGATTCCAAAGCTAGCACGTGCGACGACGGGCTATGACGTGTCGCAACGTCGTGCACGGCGAATCGTCGGAGAGAAAGCACCTAGGTGGGGCCCACAGTAGTCCTAGGGACCTTTGGGGGACCCACAATACCTCTGGAGAACTTGGAGGGCCCACGGTGGCAAGTGGTGCGATGGGTGTGGGGTTGCGACGTTTGGCTCTCGGTCGTACAGCCTCGGTGCGGGGAGCTCCGTCGGTCAGACACATGGGATGCGAGGGTTGCAGCGTTTGGGGTCGGTCGCTGCAGCGGGCGGGGGTTTGGTGCGGGGCTATGCTTCGGTCGTAGCGGGGGACAGCACCGGTCGTGCGCTGCGGATGCGGGGGAGCAGGCGATGCAACGTTGCAAGCGTTGCAACGTTGCGGGGGCGGGCGATCCGCTCGGTCAGGCGCTAGCGGATGCGGGGCGACAAGGCGGGCGCTGTGCGGAGCGGGGATGCGGGGGACAGCGGGGATTTCCCTCGGTCTGACCGAGGGAACGGAGCGGGCGATGCGCTGCGATGCGAGCGGCGATGGATGCGGGGGCGGCTAGCGGTCGGAGCGGGCGATTTTGGTTGGTTTTCTCGGTCAGTGCGGGGGCTGAACGTCGCAACGTTGCGACGAATCGTCGCAACGTCCAATTTGGGTTTTGGAAGAGGCTAGGGCTAATTTCTTGCGAAAATAGGTCTTCCTAGGGGTTGCTTATATAGTATAGATGGGTTGACTTGGTCTAGGGCTAAATCTAATAGGATTAGAAGTTTAAAATAATTTAAAATTCGAAATTCAACTTCTCCAACTCACCCAAGGATTTGACTTGGTCCAAATGAGCTGGAAATTGGCTCAAAAATTCTTTAATACGTTTAAAACTAAAATAAATTTTATTTGGCCGAAATTAATATAAAAATTAATTATTAAAAATATTATAAACCTTGTTAAAAATATAAAAGTGGTCAAATAAACTCCAAAAATTATAAAATAATTATCGGGGTGATCGTGATGACGAATGTGAGCTACCTAAGAAGACGGATCTCAATTTTGACGTCGGACGACGAAACTAAAAATAGAAACGTCTCCCGTCAAAAGTGATAATCGTCACGTCTCATCGAGTAAGATTAAATTGTGGGAAAACGACTCGAGAAATGTTGTTCCAAGATAGTGCCACTATTTAATACTATCAGAGACGTTCACAACGGCATATCACACGAAAGTGTTCACAAACAAATAAAGTCTAAAACAAACACGTGCACGGCCAA
This sequence comes from Scilla litardierei, assembly GCA_030789695.1. NCBI lineage: Eukaryota > Viridiplantae > Streptophyta > Magnoliopsida > Asparagales > Asparagaceae > Scilla > Scilla litardierei. The sequence continues at coordinate 92,540,893 of CM061133.1, read as the reverse complement.
AAGCACGTGCACGAACAACGTACGACGAAAGTGGTCGTTACATCCTCCCCACCTTAGAATAAAGTCCGTCCTCGGACTTTCTAATATATCTAGTCGCTCTAATAACTACCCCAATCAAGTCACATTATATTTCAAACCAGGTATAGTCATTACAGGTGCTCATATACGCACTAGGTAGTCAAACATTAACACTACCAACACGTATATATATACATTCACATACGTCATATACGTATACCTATTATAGTCAGTCAATTTCATACATGTATTTAAATCATATACATAAGCATACATCCCTTATATAACTACTACTTACCTAAACACAAAACAATATTTCAGATACTCATATAAAGATAGTCTCACACTTAGCAAATACAATCATTACTCTACATATAGATAGCTACCTATGCACAAACATCATGGGTATACTACCCTCTAATATTTCCTAGTATACATCCAACGTATCAACTCATGTAGTCACACCATACCATTATTAAGTCAAGGTTCACTATATATATATACACATTCACCACTACTATAATTTCACGATATATAGTCATACAATGCATGCAAATAGTTCACCATATATTCACATCACGTACGGTCCTATAACTGTATCTACGACACGCCACATATATCATAGTCATCAATACCTATAACTAAGCACATACTTACCCATGCATGGTGCACACCCATACACGCTAACATTTCATTTACATACACCAATCAAACCATTATATAACTAGCACACATACACACCTAGTTTTAGCTAGTACACATACGTTCACACAGGCAAGTCCTTAGTAAATAACTATGCCACAAGACCAACACCTATAACTATATACTGGTGTAGCGACCCACAATCATGTGTGTAACACAACCAGGCACAAACGTTCCTATCACTATACATACATCAAACATCGCTATATTCAAACTTCAGACATACATTCAATGTACTTAGAGTATACCCACTCAAGCTTGAGTGAGACTCAATACATATATCAGAATATTCTATATACGTAACACGACATTCATACCTATACCAATACCACTCCCATATATATACATCTACCAATACAACCGTATACATTTCATAGATCAATCACACTTAATATTTAGTCAGGCAATACTCACGTAGTTCAATCAATTTATATACCATAATAATAATAATACAGACATCAGCACACGTATAATTATAATACACTCCCTAATACATGCATACGTATTCATCGTATAGTCACACACACATGTAACATATATATATGTATATTCACACCATAGCCTACTACCTATAATTAGTATACTAATACACCTATACATACGTAATTAAGATGTGCAATAGTCGTGTATACCTCACAGTATGCACGCATGCAACATCCCGCGAAAGCAAACAATACCAATCAAAATTATAACCCTACTACCATATGTATATCACTTATATACTCAGGCAACAAAACATAACTACTTACGTCTAACACTATATATATCTACCTACGAGCACATACTCATACGTACTAACTTATGAGTCACTCAATAGGCCTACTTTCGTACACCTATTATCATTACTCCTAACATACACATAGCTTTAACAATCATTTATTTCAACCATTACAAGTATCTCTTACTACATACACAACTTAGATATTTCAACGCTAACTCCTATACACACAGGCATCCCTAGTATGGTATAGCTATCCACTCACAATTCTATAAATATTAACACCCAAGCAACTTCGTAATATTACGAATAACTCCGAGTATATATATATATATATATATATATATCACACAATAGGCAAGCATCAATATACTATGGGGGGGTACGCTCATTCAAGCCCACGTACACAACTTAGGTACGTGCACTATGACACCTCACCAAGGTCCAAGGGTCTACTAACAACTAAGAGTTGACACAGACATTGACGGACCCTAAGGCCTAAGCAATAAAGAGGGGTCGAGAGCGTGACGAGGGAAGGATCGATAAGCACGAGTTCAGATAGGACGATTACAAGGAGACGGCTTGGTTAGGGAAAACATTGGCTCAATGGTGATGTTTAGGTTGAGGGAAAAAGGAAGATGTAGTGATGCTTATATAGGAGGGGGAAAAGAAATAGGGTAAATAGCATAAGCTAAACTTACGCGAAATTTGAAAACTGTCGTACTTCAAAGTTAAAATCCTCGTCTGTAAAGAAATATTTGGAGATTGATAAAACGAGTTGTTCAAAATAAATTTGAGTCGAACATTCATAATAAGAGAAAATGGTCTATTGGTTTTAAAAATCATTATAAAAGGAAGTAAAATCATTTACACGAATATTAAGGACGTGGTTTAGAAAATTTATACGTCAGTAATTTAATATAATGTTGTCAAAAGTTTTGGAAAGTCAAGAATGAAATCAAGTAACGGAAGAATTTAAACTCAGGTTAAATGCTTTCAAAAATTTTAGGCTACGGAAGATTTAAAATAGTCAATTTTGAAACTTCTTTTAGAAAACCATGGTTTGCCAAAAATGAGAAACAGAGTTACACAAGGTTCTTAATATACGAGCACAACCAGTCTGGTACGAATATAAAGATAATTGAAAGTATGTATGGTGCACGGAGAAATAATAATAATGACTTAGTAGTAGAATTTTCAAGATCGAATCGCAAATCCTTAAAATCAAATCAGGGAGGGTCTAAAGCAGGAAGTGGTTATGAAAATAGTAATTTTGCAAAAATTCTGAAATAGCGAGAACGAAGAGCAAAAACCAACTTGCTGAAAGCTGAAATTCCATGTGCCTTGAAAGTATATGAATGGCATAAATCAGGAGAGAAAATTACAAGTTGGACAAAAGTACGATTCAGAATAAAATTAATATATGAAGGGACGACGCATTTACCTAAGTACGAAAAATATAGGCTGGGAAAATACTATAAACTAGTATTCAAAAATTCCGACAAACGTTTTAAACATTTAAATCAACGAAGGAGTATGAAATATAAGATATATATATTAAAAATTTGGACAAATTTAAACTTAGTGAAAGAGAAGATCGAAAAATACTTTCAGAAAATTCAAGACTTGTAATGGAGAGGTTCGAAAATTGACGACGATCGTCATGAGGCGATCTCGTGAATCGAGGCAAGGAAATTTGTCGGATGATCAAAACATGCATATGCCTAGGGTATGAATCAGGAGAATCTACGGGGAACTCCTACGGTCGACCAACTAAAGATTAAGAACTAAGCGCTAAGACTTTCTAAGGAGCTAGACGGTAATGAAATGCGTTCAGCTTGGTCTGAAATCGATGGACCCAAACGAACGACGGAAGGAAATTCTAGGAGTCTACTATGGTCAGAGGTAAACAAGGACCACTAAGGTAACTCCTACGACGATTGAATCAATTGCTGACAGGGAGTCTAAATAACAGTCAGGGCCTCTATCTAGCAAGCACAAACGTCTAACTAAGCCTTCTTACTCCTAGTTTCATAAGAAAACGACTAGACTCAGGGCTTATTACTCGGATGTTGCAATTTATTTAATGGACATTCCGTTATTATCGTTGTTCCGTTAATTCGCAATTGCAAGACTGGACCTGCATAGGCCACCAACAAAACCTGTCACGCCCCGCTTCCCAAAAATATGGAGGCGAAGCGTGAGAAGGTCCGCTCAGACTTGAAGCTACAAAGCTGCAAGTCCGATAAGCGTCAATCAAATTTAAAACTGCAGGTCCTTGCAACGCGAAACGAAACAAAGATAATAATAATGAAATGGGACGAAGAATAATCTCAGAATATCCATAAATATAAATTCCAACATCGCAGAAAAGCCACCAGGCAGAAATAAAAGAGAGTCTAAAGGCCCAAACATGGCCAACAAAAGTACAACGTACAAAACAAAGGTGCCACGCACCGACAGCTAACAACAAAACCTAAAACAAAAGAAACTCAGCAAAATCACCAAGAAAGGTCACCGGTGTCCACAAAACTCCTCCTAGGCAGACATGGACTCAGGCTCAGCGGCAGCAACACATCACGTACTCAGCAACGGTCTCTGGCTCAGGGTCTAACATGTGACACCCAAAAGAGCAAGTGGCACATGTCAGCAAGTCTCCAAGAGACTTGTGCAAGGAAACTAAAAGTAGGTAAAGCAACCTAGCAGTTCTAGCATGAATGCAATGACATGGCAGTTTAAAGTATGAGTAAAGTAAAGTAAAGTAAAGTAAAGTAAAGTACGAGCATGGCATTTAAACATGGCATGGATGACAAGTATTTCATGAATCATTCACAAGACAAGTACAAGACAAGAAAAGTAAGCACCTCATGCACAGAGATTCCGTCTTCTGGCTAGAGGGCGGATCAGGCCACTCCTAAGCTCAGTTGACCGTTTATCCCTACCCCTCCACGTGTATCGAGCCAGGGCCTTACCCCCGAACGGGAATGCTCGCTTCTGGATCACGAGCCAGGAAGTGTTTTTAACGAGTATGGCATAGGGGTGCACCTAGCCGGTCCAGGGAACCCGGGCATTGGCTTTTGACCAACACATGAGGCCCGTTTTCCCGGAAGTAGTATTCAAGGAGTACAAGTATTGTAGCGTGTGCTACGAATGCAACAATCAACTGGGATGAGATGTAAGATGCAATGCATGGCAGTTAAAAGTGCGTACAGATAAGAAAAGTAAACGTGACAGTTTAGTATGCATGAACAACAAGTTTAAAGAGTTGGATCTAGCTTCGTTGTCAAGCTAGATCAATTAGGTGACGGATCTAGTTTCGTTGTCAAACTAGATCAAGTGAGCGTCTAGCCAGCTATCATTTCACTGACTAGTCTCTTTTACGCTAGGAACAAGGAAGTGGCCTAAAAACATGGCCCTACACAAGAGTTGGCAAGTTTCACTTGCCTGCAAGTATCACTTGCCTGCAAGTACGACGTCTGAGCACACCGTCCAATGAGTCCAAAAATCACAATTATCCTACGTGCACAAGTCCACCGGCGTAAAGTCCATATTATTAACCTTGATTAGTGAATTTAAAACATTTAAAATACTTTAAAAATACCGATTTTAGTCTTGATTAGCATGCAATTGGGTTGGGGGTCCTAGGGGTGCAAAGCGTTACCTCAACACGACGCAAAAGCTACACCGGCGTCGGGTAGCGACGCCGGGGGTTGGAATAGAAGAACGCGCTCCAAGTCCTGATTCCAATATAGTTTCCTTGCTGGAAAGTTCAGAGCATCAACCGGAGCAACGGTTCCAGATTCCAAAGCTAGCACGTGCGACGACGGGCTACGACGTGTCGTAACGTCGTGCACGGCGAATCGTCGGAGAGAAAGCACCTAGGTGGGGCCCACAGTAGTCCTAGGGACCTTTGGGGGACCCATAATACCTCTGGAGAACTTGGGGGGCCCATGGTGGCAAGTGGTGCGACGGGTGCGGGGTTGCGACGTTTGGCTCTCGGTCGTACAGCCTCGGTACGGGGAGCTCCGTCGATCAGACACATGGGATGCGAGGGTTGCAGCGTTTGGGGTCGGTCGCTGCAGCGGGCGGGGGCTTGGTGCGGGGCTGTGCTTCGGTCGTAGCGGGGGACAGCACCGGTCGTGCGCTGCGGATGCGGGGGAGCGAGCGCTGCAACGTTGCAAGCGTTGCAACGTTGCGGGGGCGGGCGATCCGCTCGGTCAGGCGCTAGCGGATGCGGGGCGACAAGGCGGGCGCTGTGCGGAGCGGGGATGCGGGGGACAGCGGGGATTTCCCTCGGTCTGACCGAGGGAACGGAGCGGGCGATGCGCTGCGATGCGAGCGGCGATGGATGCGGGGGCGGCTAGCGGTCGGAGCGGGCGATTTTGGTTGGTTTTCTCGGTCAGTGCGGGGGCTGAACGTCGCAACGTTGCGACGAATCGTCGCAACGTCCAATTTGGGTTTTGGAAGAGGCTAGGGCTAATTTCTTGCGAAAATAGGTCTTCCTAGGGGTTGCTTATATAGTATAGATGGGTTGACTTGGTCTAGGGCTAAATCTAATAGGATTAGAAGTTTAAAATAATTTAAAATTCGAAATTAAACTTCTCCAACTCACCCAAGGATTTGACTTGGTCCAAATGAGCTGGAAATTGGCTCAAAAATTCTTTAATACGTTTAAAACTAAAATAAATTTTATTTGGCCGAAATTAATATAAAAATTAATTATTAAAAATATTATAAACCTTGTTAAAAATATAAAAGTGGTCAAATAAACTCCAAAAATTATAAAATAATTATCGGGGTGATCGTGATGACGACTGTGAGCTAACTAAGAAGACGGATCTCAATTTCGACATCGGACGATGAAACTAAAAATAGAAACGTCTCCCGTCAAAAGTGAAAATCGTCATGTCTCATCGAGTAAAATTAAATTATGGGAAAACGACTCGAGAAATGTCGTTCCAAGATAGTGCCACTATTTAATACTCTTAGAGACGTTCACAACGGCATATAACACGAAAGTGTTCACAAACAAATAAAGTCTAAAACAAACACGTGCACGGCCAAAAGCACGTGCACGAACAACGTACGACGAAAGTGGTCGTTACAATCCTCCTCAACACTTTGCTCCGGGTCCGCTAGCACGGCCCCTTCAATAATTTCCTCTGGTGCTGCAAGCTACTCAAACTTATGTAGCTGGTAGGGAGAGCAACGATAGCATGCACTGGCTCTGCAGCGACACCTCCCGAGTGTCTCATCGCAGTTGTCTCATCAGAGATAGTCGCATCAGTGCCAGTTGCTGTTGTTCCGTCTTTGGTGGCAATATGGAAATGAAAAGTATCTCCCCCAAGCTAAACATGAACGTCTTCCTCAGTTGTACCTGCAGCAGACACATGATTCATGATAAAATTTATAACTTCTCATTCAATTGGCTCACTTTCCATGACAACTAATAAACCAGTGGATCGAGCGTCATTCGGCATGCATCCCAAAGCTGCTGCCGAATATAGATCGTCGATGGTATTCACTTGCATCCGGTTCATGAATTCAGATGAAGGTCCCCGCAATCCTTTAGTGAAGAAGTGCAGTAGCCTTGTGTTACGCCTATTTGGCCGAGACCCGTAAAGCACGAGCCCAGGAGCCTGACTACTGGTCAAAAGCCCATCTGCGTCCTCAAAGCCCATTCGACAAAGGCCCTACAAGGGACCTTCTCGAACGCCGATCCGACCCGGCCCCAATAACCCGTTGGTCGCTCGCCCACTCCTGCGAAAACCACTCCCCCGGACGCGCGACCACTAAATAGCGATAATGGGGAGGTGCTGGCAGGGCGGAGAGAGCGGCGGCAAGGGGGGACTGATGGGGCACGATCAATGGCGGACGTGGGACGTGGGTCAGAGGCGATCACGCCGGGGCTCTACAAAAGGGCCAGGAAGACGACGAAGAAAGGGACCGCATCTCAGGTAACAAAACCTAAGGTACTCCATCAACGACCTCGTTCCCCCAATTCATCTCCTTCCTCCCCCGCTCGCGCCGAGAGACACCGTCACGATCTCCTCACGAGTCGGACCGTCTCCGCCGGGCCTCCTTTCTCAGATCTCTATCTGACTTAGGCATCGGAGGGGATTTGGCCGGAACCAAGGTCCGGCCCCCTGACGAGCGTTCTCGTCTACGCAGGTGAACAACAGACCAACGGGCCGAGGCTACCCCTCGCCCCTCTCCGACCACTCGATCAACCGGACGGTGAGGCTTCCCCTCACCATCAGCCTTCCTTGGCTGAGCACGCCCTACCGAGGCCGAGCGTCCTAATCGGGTCTGAGACTCACCCTCGCCACCTGACGACCGTGCATCTACCCGGGCGATTGAGGCTACCCCTCGTCCCCCTTCCAGCCGAGGCCGAGCACGTCTGTCCGAGGCCGAGCGTCTCAACCAGGGCCGAGGCTTCCCCTCGCCCCTTCCGCCCCGATTCGAAGCCCCCGAGGGACCCAAAGCGGGCCCCTTGACCACATTGACCGGGTTCTCCACGGTCAACGCATTGTAGTGAGAAAACACTCTGAAACATCTGGCACCGTCTGTGGGAACGAGAAACCGTCCCACGAAGAAGCAAACCACACCAACAATGGCACGAGCCAGCAATGGGAGGAAGCGCATGCCCCCCATCCCAGAGGAGGGGAATGGCACAACAAACGGCAATCCCGAGGACACACCCGTCAGCGGCCACCCCACCCTCTCCACCGAAGAAGCCGGCGGCTCAGAACTGGCCACGCAGGGACAGCTCCGCGCCCTAGCTCAGGAGACCAACGTGAGCCTCCAGACGTTGGTCGCAACGGTGCAGCAGCTCGTCGGCCCTGCGCCACCCAACGGAGGCACGTTGGACGACAGCCATCGATGGGCGGGGGGTCCCCCACACTTGCGGTCCGCCGTGGTCGACGACCACGGGACCCAGAAACCGAACATGGAGCGTCGGTTCACGCTGTCCGGCTCTCGTCAGGCGAGGTCACGCGCCTCCTCACCCAATCGCGAAAGGAGCCGAAGAGAGACCGAAGGGACGGACGGCGAATCAAGGACGGCCTCGTCTCATCGATCGCGGTCGTCTCGCCGCAGGAGAAGCGAACGACACCACTCGAGAGACCGATCGCGGCGGAGCAGGAGCTCCCGCAGGAGGAGTCGGGAACGTCGGGACAGCCCGGCCCCCAGCGTGGCGAAGGCTGCGGAGCCAGCCCCGCTGGCGCCGGTGGTACCCCCACCCCCGGTCGATCCAGAGGCAGGCGAGTACCGCATCCCCGGAGGCATCCACGGAGATCGATGCCCCTTGTCACGGAGAATAACCGACGCACGGGTCCCCTCCCGATTCCGGATCCCGGTGCTGGGAAAGTACGATGGAATAGGAGACCCGGCGCACCACGTGATGGACTACGAGGGGGACATGGCCTTCCAGGGAGCTGACGATGACCTGCTTTGCCGGGGCTTCTATTCTACTCTCAGGGGAGCGGCGAGGATCTGGTACCACAGCCTGCCTGGCCGCTCCATCGACAGCTTCGAACAACTCGCCCAGTTGTTCTGCAAACAGTTCATGGCGGGGAGGCTGATCAAACCTGGTGCTGAACATCTGTTCAACATAGTACAAGGCCCGGCCGAACCACTCCGACAGTTCATGCGCCGCTTCAATGCGGAAAGGCTAAACGTGAACAACCCACCCGACCTGGTGGTCCAAACGGCTCTTAAGAAAGGGCTTCGCCACAGGGGCCTCAAGAAGTCCCTGCACAACGACCCCCCAAAGGACCTCCCCGGGATCATGGCAAGGGCCGAGCGCTTTATGCTGACCGAGGAGGCCTTGGCCGAGGATGCAGGAAAAACCGCTCGAGGGACCAAGCGTGGCGACGGCGGACGAGCAAGCCCCGAAGGATACCGGACCGAAAAGAGACAAAGGAACAGGCAACGGGGAGAAAGCGCGAGGGACACCACCCCAGACGCCATTCTCGCCCAAGTACAGAAGGAAGAGCGAGCTGATCGCCCCCCGCCGAAGGCTAAAAGAGGCGGGAAGAACAGGGAGAAGTACTGTAAGTACCATAAGGATGATGGTCACGACACGGAAGATTGCTGGCATTTGAAGAAGGACATTGAGAAGCTGATGAGCCGAGGGCACGCCAGGAATCAGGCCGACGAGCCGGCCCATGGAGAAGGGACCTCCACACAGCCGGACAAGGGGAAGAAGATCAACACCATCCAAGGCCCCCTCCGCATCGTAGAGTGAGCAGGCAACATCCTTCCCCCCGGGGGGCAGCCTAAGTATGAGGGAGATATCTAGTTTTACATCCCTCTGTTTAGCTTCATTTCCCCTTTTCCGTTTCCTCCAAATGTACCGGTCCAACTGGACCCATGAGAGTACAAACGCCTTCTTTTTATTGTCTTTATTTAAAATTCCGACAGAGTTGACATGTCGCCAGTAACCTAAAAGGCCGGGGACCGCCACCTCACTGGAGGAGGAAGAGGAGCTTTACCCTCACCGACTATCTCCGGCACTCATAAGTCTGGGAGCAATTCCTCCAGCAGACGCGGACGCCGACCGGTCCTAAGCCGAGGAGCTTGGCCCTTGCCGACCGACCCCAGTGCACATAAGTCTGGGGGCGACTCCCCCGGCAAAGCACGGGCGCCGACCGGTCCTAAGCCGAGGAGCTTTGCCCTCACCGACCGACTCCAGTGCCCATAAGTCTGGGGGCGATTCCCCCAGCAGGCACGGACGCCGACCGGTCCTAAGCCGAAGGGCTTGGCCCTCGCCGACCGAGTCCAGAGCTCATAAGTCTGGGGGCGACTCCCCCAGCAGGCACGACGCCGACTGGTCCTAAGCCGAGGAGCTTTGCCCTCGCCGACCGACTCCAGCGCTCATAAGACGGGGGCAATTCCCCCAGCAGGCACGGACGCCGACCGGTCCTAAGCCGAGGAGCTTTGCCCTCGCCGACCGACTCCAGCGCTCATAAGTCTGGGGGCAGTTTCCCCAGGAGGCACGGACGCCAACCGGTCCTAAGTCGAGAAGCTTCGCCCTCGCTGACCGACTCCTGCACCCCTAAGTCTGGGGAGAATCCCCCCAGCCAACGCCAGTTTCGTCCATTCCCAAGCCAAGAACAAGGCAACAACGCCAAGTACACAAAAATTCCAAGTAAGTCGATTTCATTTATAATAGTTAACCCGAGTACAAAAATGCGTCTTATTTACAGGGGATCAAGGCGAAGGGAACACCCTACAAACAGTCTACTCGCGACAAATGATAGAGTTCAGATCGACACCGACAAAGCAAAATTGGTTGATAAAAGACCCAGAGTAGGTGACCCAAGCTAGCGGCCATGCAACCAGCAATTGTTGGCCGCGGGGCTGAAGGAGAGGGCGGGGGCCGGGGATCCATTTCAAGTAGACTGGCCCAAAGCGAGGCGTATGCTTAAAAATTTGAGGATAAGGCTGGGAGGGACTGCTTAAGGAGCCCGAGCTCGGGAGGACACATCCTCGGGCACTTCGCCCTGCTCGGAGCGAGGGGACTCGACTGGCGGAGGGGCTTGCCGGACACGTTCCGCACATTCCCGGAAGGAAGACTGGACGACTTCGACGATCCGGGGGGCGATGATGTCTATATACTTACCGAAGGCCCCCCTGAGAACCTCGAAGATCTCCTTCCCCAGGGTCTCGACGACGCCCTTCTCGACCTCCTCCGCCAGCCGCATTACCTGACGCCGGTCCGACAGCTCCCTCTGAAGCTCCTCCCTCTCCAGATGATCACTCCTTATTTTACACCCTTTTCCCGCATGTTTGCATGCCATTTTGATCGCCCAAATCATGTTTTTCACGGTATATCGACGATATTGCGATGCTTTTCACGATTTGTTGTTTTTGTCGCATTTCAGGTGATTTGGCGCGATTAGGAGTGATCTCGAGATGCGTGTAATCTAGACGGCCACCGACGACCTCCCCGAGGGGTATTTTGCTGTTGGAGAGGAGCGGAAGAAGAATGGACGTCGCCGGAGCGACGAGGAGGCCAAAACGACCAGTTTGGGCATTTTTTGTGTCCCACTCGGCCGAGTGGAGGAGCCACTCGGCCGACCAGCGAGACACTGCTCGGCCGACCCGTTCAGACACGACTTCCATGTGTACTCGGCCGAGCGACGGAGACCACATCGGCCGAGTGACGATACCACGTCCGCCCGAGTGGCGCCCAGACGAAGGCCCTCAAAAAGACCGAAGTTACTGTTTTTCGGCCATCTGAGCTTCAGAAGACCCACTCGGCCGAGTGGCAAATCCCGTCCGCCCGAGTGAAGTGAAGCCATCGGCCGAGTGACGACAACTCACTCGGCCGAGCCACCCCCGAACTGAAGACCCCTGAAGTCCCCGACTTACTGGAAAATTGACAGGGTTTTCACTCGGCCGAGCGACTTTTGTCACTCGGCCGAGTGCGATGCGCTGCCTGTAGCGAAATTTGCGGAAAACAGGCTGTGCAGGGGCGTTTTGGTCAGGATTTTTAGACGATTTTTGGGGCTATTTAAGCTCTGTTTTTACCCTAGTTTTGAGAGCCACCTCTCAGATTTTTTGCAGCTTTTTGAGTCTACTTTTTAGCTTTATTAATTGTGATTGGTGAAGAGAAAAACTTGGATTTTTGTTGGGTTGATTGAAGATCTACATTGGTTTGCACTTCTCTTCCACAAAAACTCTATTTTTATTGTTTATATCATTGTTGTGATGAATTCCATTGTCTATTTCTTTGCCAATTATTGTGCTATTGCTATGATTAGTGAGTATTCTCCACGTCTTGGGGCGTGGGGATGAACCCTACGAGCCCAATTTCGTATTTGTGTTGAATTGGTAGGAATTGAGCCAGGATTGTTATTAGGGATTAGATTGGGATCGAATTACTACGGATAGCTAGGTATTCACGTCAATAGGGATTTGCAAGAGATTGGATCCCAATTCGATAGGAAGCCCTAGAAATCCGAATTGGGTTGGAGTCGGATTTTCGAAGTATCGGTTTGCAAGAAATTGGACCGATGCTAGGATCTCCGGTTGCAATTCCGTGCCGATACCCGTTTGCAAGAGATTGGACGGGTAGGAACTATCCTAATCTAGATTGTGGACCGAGTTTGCAAGAGATTGGGCTCGGTGCGCAATTGGACGATGATGTTGATCCTAATGCTAGCTTCCCTAGGCTAGGGTTTGCAAGAGATTAGACCCAAACCCAGGATAGCTATAGACCGGCAACAGCGCGAGAGCGTGAGCCTGGTTCCACATTTAGTTGCAACTAGTTCATCCGAATTCTCATCCTAGCGATTTCGATACCGACGAACCACAATTGTGAAATACGGTGAGTAGTGGGGATTCCCCATTCCCTAGGCGTTCTCTATTTGATTTGATATTTTGCACTTTTGTCTGACGATTGTGACAGGATCGCCCAAGGCAATTATCCCTCTGAATAGCCAGGTTGATTAGGAGCAAGCACGGTCATTCGTCCTCCCTGTGTTCGATACCCGCTCGCCGCTATACCGTGCGCTTGCGGTAAAACTACAACCGTCGCCTCGGGACGTGTACGCCGGGGCGCGATCAAGTTTTTGGCGCCGTTGCCGGGGAGGCGATTGCGTTTGATTCTTTTTCACCTAGCTATTTCTTTCTTTTATTTTCTTTTTATTTTATTTCTTTTACCATTATTATTTCCTTTGCTATTTTTACCTAACCCTTCCACGGTACTAATCATCTCTTTGAAACTCTGTTTTCACTGTGCATGTACACGAGATCTACGGCGGACCCCGAAGCCCTATTATTCGATCCCGAGATCGAACGTACCGCGCGGAGACTCAGAGCGGAAAGGAGACAATATCCGGAAGGGGGGTTTATGACCAACCGGGAAACTCCCGAAGAATTGGCGGAGAGAATGGCGAGAATAATTTCTATTCGCGATAGGCTTCGGCCTAAACCCTCTTCTACTACGTCATCCATCGCCGTGCCGGAGTTGGCGGCCGACAAGAACTTCGAGCTAAAGACGGGATTGGTGGTTTTGATGCAACAAGACCCATTTCATGGGAACGCTCACGAGAACCCCCACTACCACATCCAATCATTCTTGTCGAAGTGCGCCACTTTCCAAATGCCGGGGGTCCCGATTGATGCCATCAGACTGCGCCTCTTCCCCTTCACGCTAAAGGACAAAGCACTCTATTGGCTGAGGACGCAAGCTGACGGAGTTTTCACCTCTTGGGACGGGTTGGCGGATGCATTCATTGATAAATTCTATCCACCATCCAAGACGGTGAAGATCCGGAGCGCTCTCATGTCCTTCAAGCAAAGACCACACGAGACGCTCTATGAAGCTTGGGAGCAATTTAAGGATATGCAGCACCAGTGCCCGCACCACAGTATAGAAGATTGGGAGTTAGTGCATAGCTTCTACAACGGTCTCCAACCGGGGACCAAACAAATTATTGATGCCGCGGCGAATGGTGCAATCTTGTCAAAGACTCCCGAGGAAGCTATGGCCCTAATTGAGGAGATGGCCTCTAATAACCAACAATGGGGCGATGAGCGAGGACACTCTACGTCCTCCTTAAAGCCGACTAGCATCTACGAGGCAAAGGCCGTAGCGGAGCTTACGAGCAAATTTGATTCTCTCCACAAGCTGGTGGAGAGATTGGAGAAATTCATCACGGAGCCCCAAGGAAGCCCTTCCACCTCCGCGCCGGCAAGCCAAATGAGTGATTGGCAAGACCAACCTCAAGCCATGTATTCGGGAGGAGAGCAAGGAGAAGGATCCTTGGAGCAAGTGCAATATGTTGCGGGGAACCAAGGTTATTGGTCCAATCCGGTCGCAAGAAATCACCCGGGATTCTCATACGCCAACAATGAAGGAGCTTTGAACCCGCCACAACAACCGCCTAATCAAGCTCGACCGCCACCACCCCAACAACAATACTATCTGCCGAGGGGACCTACACAACAAAACTTCCAACCAAAGCAACAAGTCCCACCTTATAGGCCTCCCGGATACAATCAAGGGTGGAGGAATCAAAACCAAAACCCTCCACAAGCTCCACAACGATCCGATTTCGAAACTAGAGTGGAAGCGTTCATGGTCGAGCAGAATAAGGTGAATGCTACTTTGAAGGCGGGGCAAGAATCTCTCAATACCGTAGTGGCTCAAATATCGGAGCAATTAGCGTTGCTCAACCGGAACACTCAAAGATTGCCGGCGCAACCGGAGCAAAACCCACGGGGCAACACGGGCCACATCAACGCCGTAGTTGCCGTCACTACTAGAGGCGGGAAGGACACCACCCCCGCCATGATTCCTATTGAGGAGGCCGTGGAGGAAAGTTTGGAGCCGGTTGAGCCGATAATCGAGATTGAAGAGGAGAAGGAGCCACAAGACAAGGAGAAATCTAGGGAGAAGCTATTAATTGAGGAGAGGCGCTTCATGCCACCGGTCCCATTCCCCCAAAGACTAGCGAAAGCGAAAATGGAGAAAAGGCTAGCGAAATTCCTCGAGTATCTAAGAGGAGTTAGCCTAAATATTCCCTTCCTTGACGCCATCATCGAGATCCCCACATATGCCAAATTCTTGAAGGACTTGATTTCGGGGAGAAAGAGGAAGGAAAAGATCATGCTAGCCGAGGAGGGCTCTTGGTTCACCAAGAGAGAAAAGGAGCCGGCAAAATTTAAAGATCCGGGGAGTTTTCGGATTCCTTGCACGTTGGGCGGCGTGCCTCTTCAAAAGGCGTTGGTTGATCTTGGGGCTAGTGTGAGTCTCATGCCCCTCTCCATGTTCTTAAAGCTTAACACCGGGACAAAGTTGAAACCCACCGACATGCGCATTCAATTAGCCGATGGACGGATAACAAGGCCGGTGGGGACTGCCGAAGACATCCCACTTCAAGTCCCGGGTGGAATATGCTTGCCATGTGACTTCGTCATCATGGACATTAAGGAGGAGGGAGACACCTCATTGATACTTGGGCGCCCATTCCTCGCCACCGCCGGAGTCATCGTCGACGTGCGCGAAGGTACCTTAACCTTAAACGTCGGAAACATCGAGGTGGAGCTCCACATTCCCAAGGCAATGAAGCACATGCCTTACCATGAGGAGCTCGATTATATGGACCTCCTTGATGAGGTGATAGAGGAGGCGATTCCTCACTCAATTGGTGCCCTTTTTGATGAAGAATTGGATGAAGGCCCGGATTTAGGCCATGAGGACAATAATGATGATTCCCCCGACTTCTCCGCTGATGAAGATGAAGGCGACGCTGATGTCGCAAGGATTCGAGAGCTCTGCAAGCTCTCGAAATCAAAGTCTCCAAAGAAAGCTCCGCCGGTACGGAAATCGGCATCGCCGGCTAAGCCGTTGACCGGGGCAAATGCTAGCTTGGGGGAGCCTCCCCCCAACACTATTCGAGATAGGAGACCACCGCGGGAGAACGCTTCGCCGCCACGTCCGAATCCAAGCGCGCTCCCCGGAAAGTTTGACGGGTGCATCTCATATGCACCAAACATCCCGCATTGATTGAAAATTATAGGGGGTCGAGCTCACGACCTAAAACGAGCGCTTGTCGGGAGGCAACCCGACGGTTTTTGCTTTATTTTCGCTTTTTCTTTATTTTCGTTTTAGAAATTTTTAGTGTTTTGAGTCATCCGATCAAAAATTTTGTGATAACGGGTCCTATTTTTCTTGACAGGAGAGGAGATAGGTAGATCATCATGAGGAGGTTGAACGAGACGATGAGGAGCACCCTAAGAAGGCGTTCGACGCTTAGGAGGAGCATGAAATCGACTGGAGGAAGAAAGACGGAGTTTAGAGTCTAAACGAAGACAAACAGCAGAATGCAAGGCTCACTCGGCCGAGTATACTAGTCACTCGGCCGAGTACAGAAGTTCGTCCGGCCGAGCCGCTCACGAACAAGGGAAGTCTGCTGTACCCAACTCTTTGTCTATTTTCCTCATTTCATTATAACTGCTACTCGGCCGAGTATATATATTCACTCGGCCGAGTGAAACAGATACCCTCCTTGGGCGAGTCATGCCGAGTAGCTTGAGTCACTCGGCCGAATGGAGTTACTCCACTCGGCCGAGCCTGGCAAGGCCACTCGGCCGAAGAGATATCGGGGAGAAATTTTTATTTGCCTCGCTCGGCCGAGTGATCACGTCACTCGGCCGAGTCGTAACTTTTTAATATAAAGCCAAAGGGGGAGGCGCAGTTTTCGAAAACGAAACAAAACCCTTTCGCCCGCGCCCCCTCAGCTTCCCCTCGCCCGATCGCGCCTCGCCCAACATCCACTCGCCCGCGCGCGCCGCCGCTCGGCCTGCCACCGCCGGCCGACCGTCGCCGCACCCCGCCCGAGTCGCCGCCGGCAACCCCCGTCTCCGATCACCTCCGGTTCGCTTATTTTCACCATTTTCTTCTCTTTTTGCGTAGTTTTTGAGGATCCGTGTGTCAATCGAACCCCTAACCCGAATCAAGTCACATATCTATCTGTTATACCCCTATTGCTCCATACATTTTGATTATTACTCGCTGATATCGCTTTTCCATGCGCAGGTTGCTTTTTGGAGCTTAGGGGAGCTCAGGGGAGCTTCTACGGGCTGCTCAGGACTTCGTGGAGGTGCGGACTTCGCACGCTTCCACTACTTAGCACTCGCGGCGTGTTTGGGTAAACTCTTTCCACTCTTTGTGCACACGCCGCACTTTTCACTTTTTCGGCGCGCGCTCGGGGCAGATATGCCGCCCCGGACACGGCCGCGGTCGAAGAGAGCTTCCGCCAAGCGGAAGCGATCGGATGATGCCGGCCCCTCCCACGAGTTGGAGGACTCTCCTCCACCGTCCCCCACACACCCCGCACACCCCGCACAGCCTGCAGGCTCCGCACACCCCGCACAGCCTGCAGCGCACTCTTTCGACGCCGGTGCCTTCTGGGCACGTATCACGGGTCTCCACGCCGCCTTTGACCCTAGTAGGGCCAAGGCCTCGGCCATCGTACATCCCTGCCTACGCATTGCCCAGCGCCTCATGGCGACTACCTTTTTGGCCAGATATGAGCCGGGCACGATGTCTACGCCAGAGCTTTACATGCTCTATGCGATGACACGTCCCAGAGCTCTGTCTAGGGATGGAGATGAGCTTGTCCCCACCGTCGTGATCGATATCGCGGCATGGTACTTAGACCGCATCATTGTATCGGTGGGCGCTCGCTCACCGATATGCTGCGGCGGCCTGATTACCCTGCTGGCTCTTATGACCGGCGAGGATTTCCCCGACGACCTGCGACGCGTTCCGGGCCCCACTTCCTTGTCGATAGACGTTATGGCCCGGATGAAGATGTTGCGTCCGCACGGTGAGCGTCACTGGGTCTGGTTGCACGGCCCCTATGGGGCCGATTACATGATTCTCCCGAGCCCTACTCGGACCCAGATTGCACCGGCCCACGTTGACTGGCTCCCAGATATGGATGTCCTCATCCCCGCCGCCTACGTGCTCGAGGCCGAGGAGGCCGAGCAGGGCCCCGCCGCCCACGCTGCCCAGGCTGCTCCAGCAGACCCTGCTGCACGCCCTGCCGAGCCCGCTGCCGCCCCTGTGGCCCCTCAGCCCACACCTGTCGTTTCTGCTGCTCCTGACACTTCTGTCCTCACCACTACCAGTGTCGCGAGTACCCTTGCTGAGCCCACTTCCACCACTGTCACCGCTTCCGAGGGTGTCACCACCACTCCCACTTCCACCACTGGCCCCTTGTCTGTCGAGCCTCTTTCTTCTGCCTTCCCCGAGCGCCCGCCGACCGTAGTCGCGTACGGAGAGCCCTCGTTCGTTTCGGTCGTGGAGACCATGGTTAGCATGATCTCCGCTGGGGCTACACCTTTTGGACCACACACTTCTTCCCCAGCGGGAGATTCCTCTGTCTCCACTACCGCCGTCTTCTCCGAGAGCGTCGTGGCGTCTGTCCACACTTCTGTGCCACCGACCTCACTAGCCCCTCGCAGCCGCTTTTGTACTCTTCTTCCGCTGCCGCTGCCTCCACTTCTCACCGCCCGCCCCGGCCTCACACTGAGGCCCGGCCCACATTTCCTGGCACGGCACCTTTTGTCCCATTCCCTGCTGAGCCCGTTACATACTCCACACGCGTACGCCAGCCTCGCCCTGCACAGCCTAGACCGGTGTGTCCCTCTGCACCACCCCCGCCCGACACTGTACTGCAGAGCATACGTGCTCTTGAGGTGGCGGTGAGTGGTCTTAGAGGAGACCTTCGGACCCTGTCCTCCACCGTCTCTACGATGGCTGGACGCTTTGACCTGATCCCTCAGATCCACTACTGCCTGACACAGATCTTAGAGCGTCTCCCGCGCGTACCCCCACCCACCCAGCAGGTTCCCACACACACTCCCACACACGCTCGACCTGCTTCCACTCCCACGCCCACCCCAGCTCAGCAGCCTACACCACCACCACCCCCCCTCCGCCTCAGGACGGAGACGGCGCGGCACCGCCTTCTTAGGCACTCTTGATGCCTTTATCCATTCCTGACGTTGTGCTGCCCGTCTCTGCTGGGTCCTGATGTTTTTTTTTTGACCACCCCCCCTCCTCTCACTTATTTTGTGATTATATTTTTGATCATATCTTTTTGTGCACATCATATCATATCTACTAGGGATTCTCATTTTGATAACATCTATATATATCTTTTTGGGAGAGAGGGAGCGTTTTTGGTGCCGTATTTTCATATCACTCCTGTTTGTGCATGCATCATACCCGCATCATATTTTCACTTCTTTATTTTTCCTTTTATTATTTTTTTCCTTCCTTCCCCTCATGCATGCACCCTCACTTGCCCCTCACGTTAATTGTCTCTCTGTGTGCCACACTTTGCACATTGAGGACACGGTGCCGTTTAGCTTGGGGGAGTGAGCTCTCACGTTCTTTTTCGATTTGCCACCTTTATTTTCAGTTTTTCACACCGCTTTTCACTTTTGCACTCATTTTTCGTTATTTTCCTTTTGTTTTGCCATGCATCACGTTTTCCTTACTTTCCTGTGTGCCGCATTGCATAGTTCTATTTTCCTTTTATCTTTACTTCTTCCTTTTTTCATCTCATGCTAGAGATGAATTTTCTGTGATGATGTCTACGTGGAGTTAGCTTATTCTATATGCATGCTATATTTGTCGTGTCTTAGATTTCATTTCTGATATCATATGCTATGACTCGCTTGCATTTAGAAATAGGAGCCCACACTTTTTCCTCATGAAAATGGATGAAATTTTATTATTAGCTGAGCCTGAATATTCATATGTATGCTATCACAGAAAACACACCAAGATTCACGCATTGAATGCCTATATCTGGAGTACTGACTTCTTTTCCTTTATCACTTCTATATGCATGAATTGTACACTTCACTTCCGGATGATTGAATGATGGTTAGCTATGATATATCTGGATTAGTTAGCTTTTTTGTGATCGAAACTGAGTAGATTAGATTACCCTGCTGAAGTTGTCGTGCATGTCTTATAGAGTGAGCCGAGAGTTATATTTATTTCTTTCTCCACAAATCTTGAACATCATTTCTCTACTTTTAAAATCATTGGTGAATCTCCCCTTAGTGATTCTATTTTATGGCATTTCCCCCGCTATTAATTCCTAGCTCCAAATCTCTTATTCCAAAAAAAAAATATATAATAAAAGAGAGAAGAACATTCTCGTATATCATTATCTCTCTTTGAATTGGGATCATTGTATATATGAAAAAAAATGAAAAAATGAAAAAAAAAAATGAAAAAAAAAGAAAAAAAAAGAGAAAAGAGAGAAAAGAGGAAAAATCCTCAATAAAAGATCCCATCTCGCTTACTTTCTTTCTTCTTTCTCTTCTTTGCCTTTGGAGCTATATAAAAATGGGGATGTAAATATTTTTGTGCCACCACGCTTATAGATAAGCTTGGGGGAGGAGATCCATTGATGTGTGAGAGAGCGACTACTTGACATTGCACGACAACCTAGGCTAAGTAATATTCTATACTCGGTGAGATTGTTTCTAGCTTTACGAAATCCAGAAATCTAAGCCTAGCATTCATTTCATGAAACTCATACTTTTCTATTCTCTCTATTCTATGATGTGATACTCTTATACTCCAGATAGAAAGCGTTCAATTGAAAAGTGTGTGATCTGAGACTTGTATACCGCTTTAGATGATTCAGGCGATGTTAATTTTAAAATCATTCCGTTTTTCATGATTATACCGTTGTTCGTGGGTTTTCTATTTTCTACTTGCACTATTCTACTATGATATCAAAATGAGATTCTTTGACATGTATTTCTCACTCGGTGCATGCTATAAGAGTAGGTGAAACCCACGTCCTGAGAAAATGATCTAGCATCCTACCTCTTCTTTCTTTCTTTCTTTATTTTCGTTTGGTTTTCATTCTTCTTCGTTTTTCATTTTTTTTCGTTTTTCGCCGTTTTCGTTTTCCGAATCCACCGGGTTCGCTTTTTACTTATCTTCCTCGAGGACGAGTAAGAGGCAAGCTTGGGGGATTTTGATCACTCCTTATTTTACACCCTTTTCTCGCATGTTTGCATGCCATTTTGATCGCCCAAATCATGTTTTTCACGATATATCGACGATATTGCGATGCTTTTCACGATTTGTTGTTTTTGTCGCATTTCAAGTGATTTGGCGCGATTAGGAGTGATCTCAAGATACGTGTAATCTAGACGGCCACCGACGACCTCCCCGAGGGGTATTTTGCTGTTGGAGAGGAGCGGAAGAAGAATGGACGTCGCCGGAGCGACGAGGAGGCCAAAACGACCAGTTTGGGCATTTTTTGTGTCCCACTCGGCCGAGTGGAGGAGCCACTCGGCCGACCAGCGAGACACTGCTCGGCCGACCCGTTCAGACACGACTTCCATGTGTAC
The DNA here is from genome assembly GCA_030789695.1 of Scilla litardierei. Classification (NCBI taxonomy): domain Eukaryota; kingdom Viridiplantae; phylum Streptophyta; class Magnoliopsida; order Asparagales; family Asparagaceae; genus Scilla; species Scilla litardierei. The sequence continues at coordinate 92,519,544 of CM061133.1, read as the reverse complement.
TCGGCCGAGCGACGGAGACCACATCGGCCGAGTGACGATACCACGTCCGCCCGAGTGGCGCCCAGACGAAGGCCCTCAAAAAGACCGAAGTTACTGTTTTTCGGCCATCTGAGCTTCAGAAGACCCACTCGGCCGAGTGGTAAATCCCGTCCGCCCGAGTGAAGTGAAGCCATCGGCCGAGTGACGACAACTCACTCGGCCGAGCCACCCCCGAACTGAAGACCCCTGAAGTCCCCGACTTACTAGAAAATTGACAGGGTTTTCACTCGGCCGAGCGACTTTTGTCACTCGGCCGAGTGCGATGCGCTGCCTGTAGCGAAATTTGCGGAAAACAGGCTGTGCAGGGGCGTTTTGGTCAGGATTTTTAGACGATTTTTGGGGCTATTTAAGCTCTGTTTTTACCCTAGTTTTGAGAGCCACCTCTCAGATTTTTTGCAGCTTTTTGAGTCTACTTTTTAGCTTTATTAATTGTGATTGGTGAAGAGAAAAACTTGGATTTTTGTTGGGTTGATTGAAGATCTACATTGGTTTGCACTTCTCTTCCACAAAAACTCTATTTTTATTGTTTATATCATTGTTGTGATGAATTCCATTGTCTATTTCTTTGCCAATTATTGTGCTATTGCTATGATTAGTGAGTAGTCTCCACATCTTGGGGCGTGGGGATGAACCCTACGAGCCCAATTTCGTATTTGTGTTGAATTGGTAGGAATTGAGCCAGGATTGTTATTAGGGATTAGATTGGGATCGAATTACTACGGATAGCTAGGTATTCACGTCAATAGGGATTTGCAAGAGATTGGATCCCAATTCGATAGGAAGCCCTAGAAATCCGAATTGGGTTGGAGTCGGATTTTCGAAGTATCGGTTTGCAAGAAATTGGACCGATGCTAGGATCTCCGGTTGCAATTCCGTGCCGATACCCGTTTGCAAGAGATTGGACGGGTAGGAACTATCCTAATCTAGATTGTGGACCGAGTTTGCAAGAGATTGGGCTCGGTGCGCAATTGGACGATGATGTTGATCCTAATGCTAGCTTCCCTAGGCTAGGGTTTGCAAGAGATTGGACCCAAACCCAGGATAGCTATAGACCGGCAACAGCGCGAGAGCGTGAGCCTGGTTCCACATTTAGTTGCAACTAGTTCATCCGAATTCTCATCCTAGCGATTTCGATACCGGCGAACCACAATTGTGAAATACGGTGAGTAGTGGGGATTCCCCATTCCCTAGGCGTTCTCTATTTGATTTGATATTTTGCACTTTTGTCTGACGATTGTGACAGGATCGCCCAAGGCAATTATCCCTCTGAATAGCCAGGTTGATTAGGAGCAAGCACGGTCATTCGTCCTCCCTGTGTTCGATACCCGCTCGCCGCTATACCGTGCGCTTGCGGTAAAACTACAACCGTCGCCTCGGGACGTGTACGCCGGGGCGCGATCACCAGACGGAACGATTCCGCCGCTTCCTCAGCCGACTGATGAGCATCCCCTAGCTTTCCCTCAAGGTCACCCACTTGCCCCTCCAACGCAGCCACACAGAGGGCGAGGCGCCGAGACTCCATCTGGGCCTCCATCATGGCCACCTCGGCCGCCCCGGCCCGCTCCTGAGCCCTCATGGAAGACTCCTCCATCTCCCTCAAGCAGACGGCTCGATACTGCAACTCCACAGCGAGCGCTGAACCCTGAAAAGACGAGACATGGGCTAAGAAGAGGATAAAGAGAAAGAGAGGATAGCAAGATAACCGAACCTGTTGGAGGATCCAGACCAAGGAATCCGACATCTTGTCGGCCGGGATCTTCTTGAGGAGGCTGCGGTCCCGGGGAGGGACGGAGACCTCGGCAACCTGCTGGGCCACTGCTCGGTCAGCAAACATCGAACTCCCAGGGACAACAATCGAAGCCAAGTCGCTCGCCAACAAGGCCCCGACCCCTGGTGATACGGGCGAAGACGCTGCGAGGGGGGTGGCTGGCAAAGCTATCGAAGGATCCCCGGCGGTCGCCACGAGAAGCGCGGAACCTGCCGGGCCGGAGGGATCCCCGTCCTCCTTCCTCTTCTTTCCACCGTGGAGCTCCGAAGGTGCCGGAGGAGAACGCTTCCGCCTCGCACCATCCTCACCCCCCGGAAGGGGATCGCCAGAAGAAGAGGCGGGAGGCGCGGCCACCACCTTACCCACGGCAGGCTCGGCTCGGCGCACCTCCTCCTCAACGGTCCTCTGAGGCGCCCTTCCAGAGGTACTACCTCGGCTCCGAGCGGCTCCACGACGGATCAGCTCGTCAACGTCACGGACGAATTCGCGGCCAGCCATCCCTGCAAAGGAGACCGAAATCAGGATGAGTCATAGGGCGATCCGGGGATGAAAAAGCGACCTACCTGGAGACCACAAGACGGCCTTCAGGAGTAGGTCGTCCAGCAAAGACCAAATGGACTTCGTTTCCAAAGGAAGAGCCAACAGAAGCGCAGCGGCTGCCCGGTCGGCGTCTGAGAGAACTAACGACGGGCGAGAATGGACAGAACTGCCCCAGCTTGTCAGAATCTGGGCCTCGCCCAAGAAGACCATAAAGACATAATCCAAGTTCCAATCCCCTGACCAGCGGGGTAACCCGATCAGGCATTCCCTCCTCGAACGAGCTCGGAGTAGCAGCCATGACCCCGGACCGACCATCTGGGCCTGGTAAAAGTAGAAGAGAAGGGGGAGAGTCGGCTCCAGACCACGGGTACAGCAGAGCATTACGAAACCCGTCAGTACCGCGATCGAACACGGGGTGAACTGACACAGGGACACTGTGAAATGTTCCATAACCTGGATGAAGAAGGGATGGAGCGGGAAGCGAAGACCCAGGCGGAACATCTCGACGTAGACGCCGACCTCATTGCTCCTCGGGAGGCAAATCCGCTCGTCGACGAATGGAACCCGAACCTCGTATGGGAAGCAGAGATATCTTTCCCGGATCTCCGCGGCCACCGAAGGAGGGGTCCTCGACGGCGTACGGAGGACAACCCGGGGCACATTAAGCCATACGGCAGCCAACGCCACGTCATCACGGGCGTAGTCTGGAAAAAGTTTCTCCTTCCCCTTATCTTGAAGAGAACGACTCCCGGCGGGGGAACCAGACTCCCCTAGCCGGGGTTCGCCCCGTCCGGACTCCGGAGGACCCCTCGTCCTCCGGCCAGAACCGCCTATCCTAAGAGCAGCCATAGGATGAAAGCAAGAGAGGAATTACCTATTTTCAACTATTTTGGAGAGGACAAAGAAGCGAAGGCGACGGGAAACTCCGGGTTGCTGAAGGCTCTGAATACCGGGAGGAGCGAAGAAGAAGTGGAGATCAACACAACTGGGGATCTTATACGCCAGGGGAGAATTTGAAGCGCCTGACAAGAATGCGTGGCGACGCTCGAAGAGTCGGCGGCGTTCCGAAATTGGCGCCAGTTGAAGACCAATCGATCCGCCTCATCATGACCTGCATTTATGGCCTCGCCTCGATTGAAGCGCTGCTCGGAATCCCAGGAGACATAACGGGTGATCCGAGCGAGCCGAGGCTGATCGACCCCAATGGCGGCTCACAAACCCTTCGGCTTCTCGAATTTAAGGCGACTACGCGAGCGGCGGGGATAAGCTTGCCGCTACACGTGGCAGCATCTGAAGGCCGACGGCGCTTCGGAACCCGCGCCTTAAAAACATCGAACGGGCCAACTCATGATGACGACTAATAAATGAGTCGGCATCGACTGGTGAGCTCGTCACAATCGGCAGTGGTCACATCGGCCGAGCCGAACCGGCCAAGGCCGATCAACCCGACCGATGGGGGCAATTGTTACGCCTATTTGGCCGAGACCCGTAAAGCACGAGCCCAGGAGCCCGACTACTGGTCAAAAGCCCATCTGCGTCCTCAAAGCCCATTCGACAAAGGCCCTACAAGGGACCTTCTCGAACGCCGATCCGACCCGGCCCCAATAACCCATTGGTCGCTCGCCCACTCCTGCGAAAACCACTCCCCCGGACGCGCGACCACTAAATAGCGATAATGGGGAGGTGCTGGCAGGGCGGAGAGAGCGGCGGCAAGGGGGGACTGATGGGGCACGATCAATGGCGGACGTGGGACGTGGGTCAGAGGCGATCACGCCGGGGCTCTACAAAAGGGCCAGGAAGACGACGAAGAAAGGGACCGCATCTCAGGTAACAAAACCTAAGGTACTCCATCAACGACCTCGTTCCCCCAATTCATCTCCTTCCTCCCCCGCTCGCGCCGAGAGACGCCGTCACGATCTCCTCACGAGTCGGACCGTCTCCACCGGGCCTCCTTTCTCAGATCTCTATCTGACTTAGGCATCGGAGGGGATTTGGCCGGAACCAAGGTCCGGCCCCCTGACGAGTGTTCTCGTCTACGCAGGTGAACAACAGACCAACGGGCCGAGGCTACCCCTCGCCCCTCTCCGACCACTCGATCAACCGGACGGTGAGGCTTCCCCTCACCATCAGCCTTCCTTGGCCGAGCACGCCCTACCGAGGCCGAGCGTCCTAATCGGGTCTGAGACTCACCCTCGCCACCTGACGGCCGTGCATCTACCCGGGCGATTGAGGCTACCCCTCGTCCCCCTTCCAGCCGAGGCCGAGCACGTCTGTCCGAGGCCGAGCGTCTCAACCAGGGCCGAGGCTTCCCCTCGCCCCTTCCGCACCGATTCGAAGCCCCCGAGGGACCCAAAGCGGGCCCCTTGACCACGTTGACCGGGTTCTCCACGGTCAACGCATTGTAGTGAGAAAACACTCTGAAACACCTTGAGTCATCAAACCCATGTTCTGGCGTATTTTTCACTAAATCTTCAAACATATCCAAGGCTCACCAGAAGGATTTGTTAGTTCTTGGGTTCAAGACTAACGTTGTTTTGTGATGATCAATACATTATGTTAGTGTGCTAATCAATCTTATGTTTTAGTCTCAGTTTATCTTAATTATTAAATGTCGATGAGACAAAGCACATGGCTTGGAGGATATTACAAGGGATATCTTAAAGACCTCTAAGAGTTATGGAGTGCTCAAGCTTGGATGAAGTCATGAAGATCATCTAATGAAGCCAAAGCTTGGAGCATGATGATGGATGGACATCTAGAGGAGCAATGACAAAGCTTGGAGCATAATGAAGGGAAGCTCATCAAGAGGTGCCAAAGCTTGGAGATGATTGGGGAGCATCAAGGTATCATGAGCTTATAGACTTAGACTCTAGGAGATGCAATATGTAATCCATGTAATTTCTATTACTTGCATTTCTCTTTTTAAGTCTAGGATTATTGTAATGCCTTGATAGATGGTCTACTCGCATGCATATGTATTTCACCATCTTAGTGAGCCTTAGGATTATTATAGAATCCAACCCAATAGGTCCATCTAGCCCAAAGACTCAATTGGAGTCTCTGGCTCTTCAACAGTCTCCTATTGAAGGTTTTACAGTCGACTGGGTGATTCCAGTCGCCTGTCGAGACTTCTACAGTCGCCTGTCGAGACTTCTACAGTCGACTGTGGTGCATAGTTCACGTCAACATTTCTATTGGCTCATCTAGATCTTTTCACATCAGTTGACTGATGTTCAATTTACAGTCGCATGTGTTTCTACAGTAGCCTGTGAATTGGTCGACAGTCGACTGTGCGCTTCTTGCATTTTCTGGGCTTCATCCCAATTTGCAAGACAATCGACTGATTAAGTTTTCACAGTCGCCTGTATATTTACAGTCGCCTGTGAAATGGTCTTCAGTCGTCTGAAAGGCGTAAGTGCGAAAAATGCATCTCTCTCTGTTTTTCTTCATCCCTACAGCAGTAGCCTGATGAAGGATATACAGTCGACTGTCTATTCTACAGTCACCTGTGTAGTCTTTTACAGTCAACTATCCTGGCTCAGATTATAGCTGTTGGGATTTTTCTAGCCGGTGAACAGTCGACCGTCACTTGTTCATCAGTCGACTATCTGTGCCGTAAACTACCAAAATCTAGCCGTTGCAGATTTCTTCCCTTTGGGTTTTTGGCTGGTTTTATGGGTTCCTTTGGGATTCCTATATATAGGAATTGTCTTAGTTCATTTAGAACTCTTGGTTAATATTGAATATCTTAGAGAATCAATAGCCACTCCTAATCTCTCCCATTTCCTCATTAGAGCTTTAATCTTATGCTATAGAATCTAAGCTCTAGGGAATTTCTCCAAGGGATTTCAATCTCATTCCTTTCTTGGAGATCATCTTTCTTCTCTTCATTTTCATACACTCAAGTGAGAAGTGTTAGGATTCATCCCTAGAAGAGAGAAAGATCATCAAGTGCAATCAAAGCTAATCTCAAGCACTTGGTCATTCACTTGCATGCCTTCTTCAACGTATTGGTACGATCATATCAAGGCATAGGTAAGTGTTGTTTCATTTTGTTTTTTGTTCGAACCCCTAATTCTCTTTGTGGGAATTAGTTACTCTCTTTGTGCGAGTTACTCTCTGTGTGAGAGTTTGGTTCTTTCTGTGTGAAAGAACAAATTCTCTGTATGAGGTCTCTCTGTGTGAGAGTAAGGATATCTCTTTGTGGGAATCCTAAATCCTCTGTGTGAGATTGTATTCACTTCTCTGGGTGGGAATATAGTGAATACTGGTGTGGCTGGATGTACCCAAGTTTTGGGGAACCAGTGTAAAATCCTTGTGTTTGTGTTTGTTGCTGTTGAGTACTCTGTTTATTTTCCACTGCTTATTGTGCTTTAATTTTAGTAACTTTTAATTGAGCACTTTGCTTGTCATTACACTATTCACACCCCTCTAGTGTGTGTGTAGCCCCGCAGGGTCCCTTACAGGATTCTCCATCAGCCTGCCAAAATGGGCTATCCTCATTTGGTCTATAAAAATTTGAAACTGTAAACCTTCACTCCGAATGAGGGTACCATCGTTGCACTAAATGCACTTGATCAGACAAAGATAAAAAAACACTTGAAAAAAGTGTGCTTGCGGTAAAACGACATCTTTCAATGTGTAAGTTTGGAGTCGATCAAGTTATTGGTGCCGTTGTCAGGAAGTGGATATCGAACATAGGGAGGCAATGCTATACCACCTATCGATCCTAGGGTGGTTAGCTTCATGTTTTTATTATGGAGATGGATTACAAAGGGGGTCGTAATGGTGATGGAAGTGAAATGCAAGGGTGTCGCGATCAGCAAGGCACAACTAAAGACTCCACACAAAAGAAAACAAATAAAACAGAGAAAATGAATGAGAGATAGCTACTAAGGTGTCAGTATCCCCACAAGGCCTTTCGGGCTTGAATATTACGTTTAGTATCCTTTCATTGAATTATAATTGAGGGTAAGAGTGTCACATCAGAGGATGGTAATGAGTAGTCAACTCTCATTGTCCTACTCTTCTAACGTATCTCAATGTGCATCTCCACTTTCGAAATCATATTCACATAGAAATATGTGCATTACATTTGATACGATTCCCATATCACAAATCTGTATCCACTCTCACGATCTACGTATTGGTTCTAACAGTCGGGCTAACAGTCGGGCTACTCTCATGATCTACGGTTCGTTCTAACAGTCAGGCTACTCTCGTAGTCACAGACTAGCTGATCGGGGATTAGAAGTCATACCTAGTGCACGAGTCACTCTCTGGATCACGAGCCCTAGAAAATGATGGCTAAACCCTAATTAGATTTATGGGGATTTTTACTAGAATATTGATCTACTTTCGCGATCCTCCAATTCTAAAGCTAATCCCCCAAAATCCTTGTTCAAATTACCCCAATGCAACCCTAGATTCATTCAACTAAGGGTAACCTAACATCTAATCCTTAGGATTCCAGGGTTTAACCTAACCCTAGCAAGCAATTCTACTCAAGCATGTCGAAAGATATGAAAACAACAGAGATCATTGTCACAAGCATATACGAAAAGAAATAAAGAGGATTCAACAAAAGAAATACTTAGCTTCGTAAGAGATTCAATACAAATTCACCAAGGAGGGGGCTGATGGTGTGGCTTAGCATCCGAAAATGTTGTCCAAAACCCAAAGGTGGGATCCCCCTTCAATAACGGCTACAAAAAGTATATATACAACCCCATGAAAACCTAGCAACACCATCAAGAAAAGACCTCAATTTCATGACCAAACCCAATGGGGAATGCAACTTAAGTGGTCGGCCCCAGATAGCCCGGCCGAGCTCGTTGCACAGTTCTGCCCGAGCACAATTTCCAACACACATTTGCCAACTTGTAGAAATTCATTAGGACTCATCCGACCTCCGTTTGTCACGTTCTTGGTAGCGTTGGAACCGTCATGAAGTCTACTATCTGGAAACAATATGAGAAAATATTGTAAAATCTCTGATAATATTGGTTCTTCAAAGAGTGAAGGGACGTCCAGATTCTTGCATTTTCTACTCTGTTCGGCCTAGCGGCATTGGTCGCTCGGTCGAGCACGCCCGAGCGCTCAGGCGAGTACCTCTTATGTGCTTCAATCTTCGAGTTTGATACTAAAGAAAGCTCGCCCAAGCGATAGGGCCGCTCGACCGTGCTAATTAAACAGAGAGTTTGGCTCATTCTTCAGCCTATCAGGAGGAAGGGTCTCTTGGTCGAGCAAGATGGTCGATCGGTCGAGCGACCTTTGCCTGTAAGCTCCTTTTCCTCGAATCATTACCTATCTTTTTGCATCACCAGCTCGGTCGAGCAGGATAGCTGCTCGGTCGAGCTACCTGGAACTCAACACATTCAGCCTTTTTCTCCTTCATTTCTTTCATTCATTATCCTACCACTTCTCCAGCATCTTCAACAAGTTAAACACGTCATCATTGATGCTTCGGCATCGGTGTTCATGTCCTTCTCTCCAATATGCTCCAAATTGCTCGATATTCCCTGAAATTCAATCAAACACTATCAAAGCCAAATAGTTCCAATTATCAAAATAAAAGCATTTAAAATCGGGATTAAAGAAATCAAATATGATGTGGATGTGTGGTATAAAACATGTAAAACACAGACACATCAACGGCCGTGCGGCTAACACACACAGCCGTGCTAACCCTGTTTTAGCACGTATCATGTCTTTGACCTCCGAATGACTTGAAACTAACTAGATTGACACATTAGACCCATATGAATTGTTTCACATCATCAAAATTAAGTTTTGTCTTCAATTAGAGGACTAACTTAGGCCAACAATCTCTCCCTTTTTGATGATGGCAAACAAGCATAGAAAAATTGAGAATTAAAGATATAGAGCAAGTTATATGGTGCACATGTTCATAGATTATCATGCAATGCTCCCCCTAGCAATGTGCTCTCATGATTAATGTGACAAGCTCCAAACTCAAGTTATGGACAATGTCATGATCAATGAAAGCATACGTCCATTACATGAAAAATTAAGAAGAAATCATCATATAAAGTATATGAATCATAGGTTGATGCTAGAATCTTAGATTTCAAAGACATAGAATTGTCCTAAACATATTGTGAACATTCATCTTCTTTGGAATTATTTAAAGCAACGTATAAGAAAACACCCAACATAGGATACCATGGTGTTAAATCTCGGGTCCTTTGGAGTTGAGGTGCCCTAAGTGGTTACTTTATCTACCATATGTCACACGCATTGTTCAACAAAACCCCGAAATCTGGTTACTAACCACCGGTATCAAAAGAGTTTTGTATATATTGTATATCATTTTGCTTTATTCTTTTTCTTTTGCCAATACTATCTCCCCTTTGTTACTCTTTTTTTCTTGCTATGTTGGTGTCTTAGAATAGTAACGCATGAAGGCATCGACATAATCAGCTCATATTACTCAATATGTACAAGGAGACTTATGTTTGCAATAAGTATAGAGACAATCAAGATTTCGATTTCATACGAGTTGAAACATCCACAGTGTATTTTCATAAATTATATAACTAAATCAACTGGTTAAAATCAAGCAATATGGCAAGCTAACAAATTTCACTAAGTTATTCATAATTCAAGCATGGGGAATGTGCATACATATGAGACACCATTATCAAGATCATTTTTAATATTTCTAGGATGTCTAACAAAGTTTATATCAAATGCTCAATGATATTCAAGAATATTAATGACGGTGATGCATGCACATACAATATGTCGACTAGCGTCACTAGCCTATAATGACATGAGATATAATCGATGTGTAGAGACTAGATACAATGTCTAAGAATGTGTAAGTGCAAGGATAAGTGTGCTAGTGCTCAATTAGTGACATAATCCCCAACTCTCTTCGAATGAAGAAAAATTGATTTTGATTTAAGGGTTTGGTGAAAATGTATGCTAATTGCTTTTCGGTATCAACATGATCTATATAGATATCTTTCTTATCAATATGATCACGAAGTAAATGGTGACGAATATCAATATGCTTAGTCCTAGAGTGTAGGACGAGATTTTTAGACAAGTCTATGGCGCTCTTGTTATCAAACTAAATGGTTGTTGGTAGGAAAGTAAGACAGTTATCTCTAAAGGTTTGTCTCAATCATAGAATTTGAGCACAACAACAACCTGCCGAAACATATTCGGCTTCGGTTGAACTCAATGGTATGGAGTTTTGTTTCTTGGAGAACCAAGAGACTAGAGACATACCTAGTAGCTGGCCAGTGCCCAAAGTACTCTTACGATTGGTTATATTTTCCGCAAAATCCGCATCACAATATCCAACAAGCTCAAAAGATGAGGAGCAATGGTACCATAGTCAAAAATCAAAAGTTCATTTAACATGTCGAATAATTCATTTTACTAAAGAAGGATGTGATTCTCTAGGACATGATTGAAACTGAGCACATAAACATACACTAAACATTATAGCGGGCCTACTAGATGTCAAATATAATAGGCTACCAATCATACCTCGGTACATACGCTCGTCGACAATCTTTCCATTTTCGTCCTTGTCTACATTCGCCATTGTTGACATGAGAGTAGATCATTCCTTTGCATTGTCAATGCCGAATTCTTGACCAATTCTCTTGCATATTTCTCTTGATTAATGAAAATCTCATCCTCACATTGTTTGATTTGCAATCCAAGCATAAATGTGAGTTCACCCGTCATGCTCATCTCAAATTCCCTTGACATACACTTGGTAAGCGCAAAGAGAGTTGTTAGTAGCACCAAAAACAATATCATCAACATAAATTTGCACTATTAGTAGATCATTATTTTGATGTTTAACAAATAAGGTTTTATCCGCCTTTCCTATGGAAAAAATTTTCTCAAGCAAAAATTTTCTTAGTCATACCAAGCTCCAGGAGCTTGTTTGAGCCCATATAAAACACGTTTAAGCTTAAAAACATAATCCGGGTGGTTGGAGTCTTCAAACTCGAGATGTTATTTTGACATAGACTTCCTCTGATAAAATCCCATTCAAGAAAGCACTCTTGACATCCATTTGGTAGAGTTTGAATTTCATGAAACTAGCAAATGCTAAAAGCATCCGAATTGCTTCTAATCATGCGACGGGAGCAAAGGTTTCATCAAAGTCATTCCCTTCCTCTTAGTTGTATCTTTGGGCAACCAATCTAGCTTATTTCGAATAACATTTCCCAATTCGTCAAGTTTGTTTCTAAATACCCATTTAGTACCTATGATTGTTTGGTGTTTGGGGTTTGGAACAAGTTCCCAAACTTGATTCCTCTCAAATTGTCCTGCATTGTCATAATCCCATAAGAATCTTCCAAAGCACTATATACATTCTTAGGTTCTAAAATAGATATGAAAGCAAAGTTAACCATCAAATTAAGGCTACTTCTAGTGCGTATAACTTCCATAGTGTCTCCAAGAATTTGGTCCTTAGGATTATCCTTCTTAAAGCGCGAATCCTTGGGGAGATCTTGTGATGATGTGGTAGCCTTATCTTTCTCTCTTGGTGCATTATCATTGTTTTTGCCTTTGTTCATCGGAAATACTAGTGTTCAACTACAAGCCTTCAAGTTCACCTACAATTTCAGGAGATTTTGCAACACTAGAAGATTCGTTAATAGCACTTTTCTCTTCAAAATTAACATGCACGGTTTCTTGGATTATGAGGGTCCTTTTGTTGAATACTCTATATGATTTACTATGTAGAGAGTACCCAACAAAAATTCCCTCATTCGGATTTAGCATCATATTTATCCAAGTTATCGCTACTTTCAAAATATAGCACTTGCATCCAAATGGTTTAAGATGTGATAAGTTGGGAGTCAACTCTCAATAATGCTCATATGGTGTTTTCTTCAAAATGGGTTTTATAGACACACGATTCAAAATGTAGCAAGATGTATGTATGGATTCGGACCAAAAATACAATGGTAATGTATAACCATGAATCAAGGTCCTAGCCATTTCTTGCAATGTGCGGTTTTCCTCTCAACCACCCCATTTTGTTGTGGTGTCCTCGGGGTGGAAAAATTATGTGCATATACTTTTGAAACAAAAAAATCATCAAAGCTAGCATTTACAAACTCACCACCATGATCAATCCTAATATTGATTATAGAAAAACCTTTTTTCATTTTCAACCTTTTTACATAACATTTTGAAAACATTGAAAGTCTCATGTTTATGTGTCAAGAAAAAACCCAAGTGAATCGTGAAAAACCATTGACAATGACGAAGTAATAATGCATACCACCCAAACTAGCAACCTTTGTGGGTCCAAATAAATGCAAATGTATTAGTTATAAAGGCTTAGTAGTAGAGACAACGCTTTTAGGGTTGAAACTACTTTTATGTTGCTTGCCTAGTTGACTTGCATCACAAATCTTGTCTCTGTCAATACTAATTTGAGGTAAACCTCTCACAAGTTTCTTACGAGCAAGCTTTGAGATTAGGTCCATACCAGCATGGCCTAACCTTCGATGACATATCCAACTAGTCTCATGTGATGTAACTAAACATTTTAAATTATTTGAATTACTAAGTTTGCTGGTATAGATGTTATTATATGATGTGCCTTTAAAAAGAATGACATCCTCTTTCAAAATATTTACTTCGTCATTTTCGAAATGCACCTTAAATCTTATATAGGATAGTTGACCCACATTTAGCAAATTATGTGCTAAACCATCTACAAGATTAACATTTTCAATGACCACAAGTGGATGCTAACCAATGTAACCTTTGCCCAAGATTTTGCATGTCTTCCCATCGCCAAGAGTTACCGTCCCTCCATCTTTTCTTGATAGCGTAGTGAAGAGGGATTCATTGCTCGTCATGTGGTTCGATCAACCGCTATCAAGGTACCACAAGCTATCATTCGGAGCTTGAAGATGCACCTACAAAAGAAGATGCACCTTTTGGTCCCCAAATCTTGGATCCACAATTGTTAGTACGTTGATTTGGAACTCATATAAAATATACAGCATAATATCTAGCAAAGTAATCATACATAACATGTCGTTTTATATTACAGTGAAAGCATGTAACATTGGCATGTAAAGGATTATAAGACATATTTTCGTCATGCTTGGAGTATGGAGGGCTTACGTATTTAGCAAAATTCTTCTTAATGGTCCTTTTAGGTTTCTTTTTCGTTTGTTTCTTCTTCATCTGAAATCCTAGGCCATGTTTGCTAGTATTATCGTTAAGCCCATTTATCATATTGATGAAGATTACTTGGCTACTAGTTAATTTTTTTTCGTAGAGCTAATATTTTGGTTTTCTTTTTCAAGTTCACTTATCCTAGCTTCATATTATCTCTCTTTTTTACTAGTCTCCACTTCACTAACTATGTTTTTGCCATTTATTAAGCTAGAATTTTCTTTACAAGGTTCTTCTTTTTTTCTTCGTGGCTAGCTAATTTTTGGTTTAAAAATTTTATTTCAGATTCATTAGAGCTAAAAGAGCTAATTTTCCCTTTCAATTCTTTGGCTAAATTTGAGTTATTATGTTCTAGTCTAGCCAGTCTATTATTATCTTCTTTTAGTTCTAGAATCTTGCTCTCTAAGTGGGTTTCATCAAAACTATTAATAATTTCTTTTTGTTCTCTCAACATAGCAAAGAGTTCATCTCTCTAATTTATCACACTTCCTAGTTCTTCTTTTAAGTTGTCTCGTGATTTTCTTAGCTTAATATATCTAGCAGCCATTTCCTTACAGAGTTCAACTCGGTATTCGTAAGCTTCTTCAATGTCTGAATACATGTCTTCACTTATTTGAAATTTTCCTTCATCAAAATTAGACTTGCTAGGCTTAGATTTTACCTCTGATTTGCCTGCCATGAAGCAAGTTCCATTGTTGTCAGAAGCATCGTCATCTGAAAGTTCTTCGACATTTCTATCACCCCATGCCGCTATCATTCCTTGCTTAGTAAGCCTCTTTCCTCCTTCGCCAATATTCTCCTTTCCTTTAACTTTAAGAAGAGGGCAATCTGCCTTCAAGTGTCATTGTTTAGTGCACTTAAAGCACCTTGGAGCAGAGCTTTATTCGTCATCTTCATCCTTCTTCTTACTTCTCCATATATTTCCGGTTTTTCTTATGTTGTTGCTTAAGAAGTTGGAGAATCCTTTGACTACAAGAGCAATCTCAACATCTTCAGTTTCATCTACGTCGTCGAGCCACTTGATTGCCTTGAAAGCAAGGTTCTTTTCGATCTTTTCCGCCTTAGGAGGCTTCTTCTCCTTCTTGGATGCTTCATTGCTCAACATCTTCATTTGCACTTTGTATGCCATTAACTTTGACATGAGTTGTTCGAAAGTAATGGTTGCTAGATCGTGCGCTTCCTCTATTGTCGTTCTCTTTTGTATCCAATCTCCGAAGAGTGAGTATAAGACTTTTCCTATCAAGTCTTCCTCTGGAATTTCCTTTCCAAGTGCCTTGAGAGGATTCACGATATTTGCAAAGCGAGAGAACATAGAGTTAATATCTTCATTAGGGAGCATAGAAAAGTTCTCATACTTTTGTAGCAACATATGAATACGAGTCTTTTTAACTTCAGATGTACCTTCATGGGTCACTTCTAACCTAGTCCAAATCTCTTGTGCTATGGCGCAAGAGCAAATATGATTATATTCAACTTTATTAAGACAACAAAATAAGATGCTTATGGCCTTAGCATTTAAGCTCTCAAATCGTTCATTTTCCTTGTATTGCTCTAGTGTAGGTTTATCAACTAGGGTGAAGCCTTCATTAATGATTTTCCACAAGGCCAAGTCAATGCACATAATGTGGATGTACATCCTTTGTTTCTAATAACTGCAATCAGTGCCATCAAACAAAGGTGATCGTAAATACGAATGACCTTCTTTTTTGTTATTAGGGTCTGTGGAATTTGTATGGAGAATTTGTGCCATGAGGATCGAAATTTCACTAGACTATGAGTCCAAAGAAATCATGCTCTGATACCAATTGAAAAACACACCCTAGATGTGGGTGAATAAAGTGAAGGCACAAATTAAAAATCACAACGCAAGATCAACCAATCCAAATCGCAGAAATAGGCAAACAAAGATTTTTCAACAGAGTGGCTCCCCGCCTAAGCTCCCCGTCTCTGCTCCGACCACAAACCCATGAGGATTTCTCCCTCATTTATAACCAAAAAGAGAAAACAAACCAATCACACTTCCGGGTAGTGATCTCACCGTGCAAGCTATTATTTTCAAAGTTAAAGCACACAGATAGCTTTTGAGTAAAGCTATTCACAAATATGATCTAAGACCAAAATAAAACTAAAAAGAAGTCAACGTGATGTAGATTGTCTCTCAATGAATCTGTAGGCGCAAACCATGCTTGATTCTGACGTGTGTAGATAAAGTTGTCGCCTTGTAAGATCCACGTCTGCAAATCTCCTTCTTCTTCTTCGTGCACTTGAAGCTTTGATGGATGGATGATTTTTGTCGACTAGCAAGGAGGAAAAAATCGCTAGAGCCTTTTTTCCAGATGCCTAAAAAAATCTCATCTTCAAAAGATGGCTTATCCCTTTTTATGTGAGAGTTTCCTTCAGTTTTCGGATTAGGGTTTATGCAGGTCGGCACGGCCGTGCTAGCACTATTCACAGAATTTCCAGAAACTGTTTATCTTGCACGACCGTGCTGGCCATATTTACAAGATTTCTAGAAACTGTTTTTCTTACACGGCCGTGCGCACGACCGTGCTGGCCCTGTACTGAGATTTCAAAAGCAATTTGATACGCACGGTCGTGGGGCTGACACACACGGCCGTGCTAACCCTGTTTTAGCATGTATCGTTGTCTTTTGACCTCCGAATGACATGAAACTCACTAGATAGACACATTAGACCCGTATGACTTGTTTGACATCATCAAAATTAAGTTTTGTCTTCTGTTAGAGAACTAACTTAGTCCAACAATACTTTCACCGATGGTGACATTTAACCGTCAGCAATTTACTGATGGCATTTAAAGTCGTCATTAAATGACAACTGTTTTTCTTATAGAGTGATTTGATTGATCCTTTAGGATGTTATTCTCACGCTGAGTCGTGTAAATACTGATCCCTCGTCGATGCTCCTACACAGTAGACCACCCTAACTCTTTTGTGACAATGCTTCCTTTTCGCTAACATCATGATCCTTGTGCCATCTTTGCTTATATTTGGGCAAAAATTGATGGTAAACACTAGCATTAACTAAAGCATGTTAGTGTCTATAGTGGACACAAGTTGAGTTGTTAACATGCGAGATGGAACGACCATTGATGAATACCGACGAAGATGAGGGTTCAATTAGTAAATTCTATAAACACAGCTAATTGCTTTACAAATAGACCACTTGCGCGCACACACGTCTGTTAATATGTACATTTCAATATTTTACTTTATACACGCCAGATATCCTCAAAGTACCACTATCCTCATCATCCCATTTCCTCTTCCTCCTCATTCCATGCCGCTATTGCCGCCGTCATCTCTCGCCACCCACCCAACGCAGAGGCCAAGGCGATGCTGGTCATGGCAGAGGTGGATGTGAAAAGGGGAGGGGAGAGGAAGAGTATGGAGTGGAGAGGTCGGCAAAGGCCACGTCGGTGTGCTGGGTGCTAAGCGGAGACGACGGTCGTGGTTGTGTTAGTGAAGAAGAAGAGGAATAAGTGCGAAGTAGACGAGAGGAGGGTAAAGAAGAAAAAAAATTAGTGGACACTTGTAAATTTTGAATGGGTAATAATTAATTTGTAAATTTTGAATGGGTAATAAATTTTGAATGGCAAACTTGTAAATAAATATAAGCTAATTTTCATAAAAAAAAACCTACATTGATGGTGCATCGTTTCTTCAAAGCACTGTGATAAACTTTGAAGATAACAAAAAATCGCGAGAAGTTTTACTTCACACAAATAGTGCAATGAACTTTGTTAACAGAAACTATCTCAAGCTTTCTAGAAATGCTGAAGTTAATTCCGTAAACATGTATAAGTCTATAAAAAATTTATCTCAATGGTTGAATAGCAGTTCAGACTGCCACCGCTATCTAGTAACAATTTAGAGTGATAACTTGGGAAACGCAGAGTGCAAGGTAGTTCTTTGTTATTTTTAAAACGAAGATAAAACTTTAGGGAAATGATACAACTTTAGAAGATTAGCCAAGAATGCACCAACGGAAAACAGTTGTTGTCTTGGAATTGTCGCGGCTCAATCAGTGAACAATGCAGAGCACATGTTACTTGGGAGACAAGGCAAGTCTCATATGAAGGCAAGTCACCACGCAATCATCGTAGTACTATAGGACACGGGGGCCTAACCGCGCGATGACGCAAGGCAACGTAGGCAAGTGGAATCAATTTAGTACTAGGCCATGAGAAGACCCGAGTCCGACGTCGTGTTTTTGTCTCCACGCAATCATTTTAGTACTAGGATATTGGATGCGAACTATGCGGCGGCGACGCAAGACTACAAACAGGGCCGGTCCTGGGCACTGGGGGCGTACCATGCGCCGACGCAAGACAACGAATGCGTTGGAATCTCCCGTGAACCATTCGGAACGCATGCGCCCTATATGGATGAGATTAGTGCTACTTAGGCAATCGTTTTAGTGCTAGGCATCGGAAATCTCTAGTGAACGCATGCACCACTGTTGATAAGATTAGTACTACTTTGTCAATGTTTTATTGTGCTAGTCATCGGAAATCTCTAGTGAACGCATGCACCTCTATTGATAAGATTAGTACTACTCTGCCAATGTTCCCTCGGTAATCTTTTTTGTCACCGGGAAACGTTGCCATTATTTGTCACTGTTGGGCGAACTATGCCCCTACGCAAGACAACGTAGACATTGGACCACACATCCAATACTATCTTTAACGGCTACTGTAAAATGCAAGTGTAAAATTAATAACGCCATAATATTGATTTCATGCAAATGAGAAGAACCACGCAGCCATGTTCTCCAAGCCCGTTCCTGCCATCAAGCTCAAGACATGCTTGGGCTTGATATGTTTGGTGGCTTGAGTGCAGCGCTAAAGGGCACGGATTCCGAGACAGTGAGGATGTCTGTGGAGTGACCAAGGAGCTTTGATCAATGTGGTGCTTGGATGGAGTGCTGGAGATTTTTGTTGCAATGTAGAGTGTTGTTTTTGGTGCTGCAAAAGTCTCCGCATCACAGCTCTTGTGGGCCCCAAGACTTGATGCAATTGTTGAAGACATAAATTTTGATTGGACCCTTCTGTTTGTGACTGACAGCTTGTGCAAGGGAGGCCTTTCTTTTTTGTGACCAACGGAGAGGAGACATGAGCTGCTGCATCTGCTAATTTACAGAAAAAAGAGCCAAGCTTGCTGCCATTTTTCCCTAAGCTAAGAGAATAGAAGCCGGCTGCCAATAGTTTTTGGGAGAAATTGTGAGGACTTTGAAGAGTTTAGAAGAGACAAGAATCAAGTGGATTAGATAGAGACTAAGGGTGTTCCTTTGACTCTTAGGTCTTCTAGTGTTTCTCTTTCACTTCTTCTTTCTTTGTGAGATCTGTGGGGGCTTGGAATTGTCAAGTTATTACTCACAAGAGTGTGAAGAAGAAGGCATTGGTGTAAGCTAGTGGGTTCTCCTTGATTATAATAGATCATCTCGGAATGCTAGAGTATGTTTTCGCAACCAAACTAGGGTAAATTCCTCTGCCTCATTTACTTTCAGATTGTTGAGTATTTATTGCATTTCGTTTGCCAATTTGCTCTCACAAGATCCGACGAGAGATTGGTTGGTTGGTTTGTTATGTGAACAAATTTTTCAAGCCTAAGCTCGCTGGCTAGTTGTTAGGGGTTGTTGTTCCGCTGGTACCAACATTTTTTATCAACATAGTTGACACGAACTGAGTTGTTAACATGCAAGATGAAACAACAGCGATGAATATAAAAGAAGGTTAGGCTTCTATATCAGGAAATTTTATACACAGATACCTAATTGCTTTACCCACCGACCACTCCACAAACACACCCACTAATATTTAAATTGCAGTATCTTACTTTATACACATCACATATCCACAAATTACCCATCTCCTCTTCCTCCTTTCGTCGCTTCCTCCTCATCAACCGCCGCCATGAACTCTCTCCACCCACCCAACCTAGAAGCTGAGGTGGCGGTGGCGGCAATGGCCGAAGTGGATGAGGAGAATGGAGGGGAGATGAAGAGTATGGGAATGTGATGTCAGCAAAAGGCACGCTATGGGGCTGAGCAACGACGGCGTCGGCTTCGGCGGTGAATAAGAAGAGGAATGGGAGGGAGGAGGAAGGGATGATGAGTTTCAAAAAAATTAAAAAAGGAGAAACTGTAGTGGCAACCTTTGCGAATTTTGAATGAAAAACTTGCAAGTAAACCATCTGTGTGTGAAGAAATTAGGTCTGGGCGTAGATCGGTTCCAGCTTCAGTTTGGAGTTATGGAAAAATATTACTTCAAAAGGTATGTAGATCATAAATGAAACAAATGGAAGCCTTGTATGTAGATCATAATTGTTGATGGACTAAAATGTTGGATATTGGACTCCGCGGATTTGGTTTTGGATGATGAACAAACATAAATATATTATGAACTAACAATTTGTGAGCGCAGTTATGGAGATCGTCGCCAAATTCATATGAACATCCCAAGCGACATCTCAAGACTTCTCAAAGCACGTGATCGTATGCCTAAAGCTTCGTTGAAGCTTTTGGACCACTTTAGAAGTCATGAAGATTCGATTGAAGCTTTTGAAGACGGTATCGTCAAGTTTTATTTATAGTCTTTTAGCTTCTTTCGTAGAATGTTAAGCATTGAGTAGGTCTTACAGTTTAAATCTTCATAACGCTCATATCTTAGCTCTAGGATCTTAGTTGAAGTCCATACAAACTTTCCTAAAGCATCGCGCTTCGATTCGTAACTTCTTGTGCATGTTAGTTGGTTCAAGAAGAAGAACCAACCGACTAGATGGTGATCTAGTCGGTCAGTCAAGCTTCTTAGACCAACTAGTTTCAGTCAGTCAATTCATAGCTCTTTACTGTTTACAGTTAGTCGGTCTACGTTGACTCACCGACCGACTAGTTTGTGAACTAGTCGGTCAGTGATGCTTCTTTTACCGACTAGTTGAGATTCTACTGTACATGCCAATTTTCACCTGAGCTACTGTTTATCGTTAGTCGGTCTAAGTTCATTTGGCGACCGACTAGTTGATGAACTAGTCGGTCAACTTTTGTTCTTGGACCGACTAAATCTATTTTGTGTTCAGACTATTGTTTTATCTCTTAGTCGGTCTCAGTTGAGTCACCGACCGACTAGTTGTGAAACTAGTCGGTCAGCAACTCTTCTTTGACTGACTAGTTCTAGTCAGTCTGAACTTGATCTATTCTCTGTTCACCACTTAGTCGGTTCATGTTGATTGACCGACCGACTAGTTGATAAACTAGTCGGTCAGTGGTTGTTTTTTGACCGACTAGTTTGGTTCAGAATAGAGCCGTTGGAGCTTTAATTGAAACGTTTCTCTCTCTCTCTCTCTCTCTCTCCTCTAACCTACAAATACTTGATGAGCTGCATTCATTGCACTCAAGGCTGATATTAAGACAAGTTTAGAGATCAAAGAGAAATCAATTCCAACTCATTCAAAGCCCTTTCATTTCCAATCTTGAATCTCTTCTCACTCTTATTTCAAAAGAGAGATTCATTGATTGTGAGCCTTCCAAGCCAAGTGCTTGATCCTAGGTCACCTTCAACCCCATAGCTCTCCATCACTGATCTTCATCTTGGAGCTAGGGTTTGGTGCCTTCTTCTTCCTCAAAATCATCTTTGCCCTAATTCGTAAGTATACTCAAGGCATAGGTATTTTGTCGGTAAGAAGTTCTATTTCATTTACTTTCATATTGTAAGTGTTTTACTCTCGGTTGTGAGAGTTGTGATTGTGATCCCGGGTTGTGGGAGTCACAAGTTCTTTTGTGTATGATTTGACTTGTGAATGTTTTTTCACAAGTATTTCATAGTGGAAATCTTGAGTTAGGGTTTCTAACTCGAGTATCCGGAGGGGATCCGGGTGTTTGGGACGTAGGATCGCCGGGAACAAGTCGGGGAGACTTGGGTGGATCCGAACCCCGTTATTTTGTTTGTTTGCGCTTGTCTATTTGTTGTCGATTATTTACTATTCCGCATTTCCGTATTTATTGGTAGAGTTTGCAATGTAATTAGGAATTAGCCTCTTAATTATTTTAAAGTACTATTCACCCCCCTCTAGTACTTGTGCAGTAGCTTAGCAGGGCATTACATTTGGTATCAGAGCCAAGTCTATAGCTATGTCTGCCAACGACAACAAAAGCGTTCGTCCACCTTCCGACTATAGCACCTTCAAGAACCGTGAAGGAGCGTCTTCGGTAATGGAAGGACATTACTCAACGAGGCCTCCATTCTTCAACGGTACCAACTACGGGTACTGGAAATGCCGGATGGAAACTTTCCTCCGGAGTGCTTCACTATGGAGGGCCACGATGAAGGAATACGTCGAGCCCGTCGAAGAAGATTTCGAGAAGTGGACTCCCGCGGAGATCGTCGCGGAGGTAAGCAATGCCAAGGCAATAAACGCCTTGCAATGCGCTTTGGAGCCCGAGGACTTCAATAAGATATGCACATGTAAGAGTGCATATCAAATATGGAACTCCATCCTCATTTTGCATGAAGGGACAAGTAGGGTAAGAGACTATAAACTCGTAGTAGTTAATAGGGATTACGAGTTATTTCATATGCTACAGGATGAGAAGATGAAGGAGTATTACGCTCGCTTCGTCGACATCACAAACGAGTTGGAGGCTCTCGGTAAAACCTACACCCAAAAGGAGAAAGTCTCGAAGATAATCGATGGACTTCCTTCTTGTTGGGAGAAACAGACCTTCGCCATCGAGGAAGGTAATGACATGAAAACCTATACCGTTGTTCAACTAATGGGTACCTTAATGTCATACGAGGTATGCAAAGATAGCAAGTTGAAGTTGCAGGACAAGATGAAGTCCTACCTAAAGCAAGATGAGCCAAAGAAGAAGGCTATTGCTTTCAAGGCCGCTCCATCAACTTCCACATCGACCGATGATGAAAACTCGGAAGACGAGTTGGACTTGGAGTCCATGGCACTCATGGCGAAGAAGTTCAACCGGTTCTTCCGGAAAGGTAACTTCAAAAACAAATCGAAGTTTAATTCTTTTAACGCCTCCTCTTCTTTGTGCTTTAAATGCAACAAGCCAGGACACATGAAAGCGGAGTGTCCTCTAAACAAGCAAAAGGAAAAGTGGAAGGCGCCGAAGTTCGACAAGTCCAAGAAGTACAAGAAAGGGTACAAGAAAGGACTCGTCGGAACTTTCACCGACTCCGAGGATTCCTCAAGCGGAGAGTCGGACGATGAGCAAGTGGAGCAAGCACACATGTGCTTCATGGCAAGAGAGGAGCATGATCAAGGATCTTCCTCCTCCGATGATAGCGACAACGAAGGCGATGAGGTAACCATGGATGACCTTAGAAATGCTAATGAGCAATTATGGTCTAAATACTCTAAATTAGTAAATAGGTATACTAAAGTAAAAGATGATTTAGCTAGCATCCAAACCTCACCTAAAACTATCATCACCAACAACGACACCATTGTTGAAGAGTTGAAGAATGAGATTGTTAATCTCAAGACTCAACTTGAACATGTTAGCATTGAAGATTCGGAGGAACACAAGATAGCAGATTTGATTTCTCAAAACTCGACTTCGAGTATTGAGAACGAGAATCTCAAATCTCGTGTTTATGTGCTCACATCGCAAGTATCCACTTTGGATGCTTCTATGCGTTCTCTCACCGAGAAATATGAGTGCACATTGGGCCGAATCAATGAATTCAATAAGGGTAAGGGCCGAAGTGGATGAGGAGAAGGGAGGGGAGATGAAGAGTATGGGGATGCGAGGTCGGCAAAAGGCACGCTATGGGGCTGAGCAACGACGGCGTCGGCTTCGGCGGTGAAGAAGAAGAGGAATGGGAGGGAGGAGGAAGGGATGCTGAATGTAAAAAACATTAAAAAAAGGAGAAATTGTAGTGGCAACCTTTGCAAATTTTGAATGTAAAACTTGTAAGTAAATCATCTTTATGTGAAGAAATTAGGTCTTGGAGTAGATCGGTTCCAACTTCAGTTTGGAGTTATGGTAAAATATAACTTCAAAAGGTATTTAAATAATAAATGAAAGAAAGGGAAGACTTGTATGTAGATCATAATTGCGGATGGACAAAAAGACACGGAGTGAGAGAACCAAGTCACAATTGAATATAGACTAAATTTGGAAAACCAGTTATGAATGGGGGAGACCTTTGGTCTTCACCCACTAACCATCCACCATTATGCACACTTAGTAGTGGGTGTCCCTTGGGTTCTAGATGATGTAACCCCTATATGAATGAATATAAGTATGGCTATGGATTAAACCATTAGCTAGTTCTTCCAACTCTCAACACATTATCATGCACGATTGCCTCTATAAATTTTATCTACAAAAATTCTTTCCAATAAACAAAAAAGGTGCATGAATCTTATATCTGTTGGCAGATCGTTAGCCAACAACGCAAGGAGTTTGATCGTTTGCGTAGCCGTTGATTTTCTTACGTCCTCAAGGATCGGGATTATTTTCTGCGGATTTTTCCCTCTCCGATCTTCCTGAGATCTAAACAAAGTTTATATATATTCATTTTGTTTATATCAAATTACATGGACCAAATAAGATCATACATAGTCATTGTATATCTCTTTAAATTATATAACACATAAAAAAACCAATCATCCACCGCCTGAAGCGGTTCTCCGTCTCGGTCTGCAGCCTACTGTCCTCCTGGCCTCATCCTAAACCCCCCTGAACGGGGGGGGCTTGTTCCGGCACACCACCCCCTCGAAGCGGGAGTAGTCTTTAACGGCACCCCCCGAAGGTAGGAACTTTAATCGGCACCAGCCACCCCTATTGGGGGGACCAAGCTTCGAAACCCCCCCGAAGGGGGGGTCTATCACGACGCCTCCCCCCCACCGCGACAGGGGTGGGCCTTGCCGCATTGCCACCCCCAGTCGAGGAGTGGTCCTCCCTTGCGACCCCCTCCCCCCCGTCGGGGGGGGGGGGGGCTTCGGATGCACATCCCCCCGACAGGGGGGCCTCCTTGCTGCACCTCCCCCCTACAATCTGGGGCCCTTCCGAAGCACCCCCCCACAGTCGGGGGGGCCTCCTAGCAGCGCAACCCCCGAAGTCGGGGGGCCTTCCCGCGGGCGCCGCCTCCCCCCCAAACCGGGGGGTTCCTCCCCGTGCGGCGCCACAACCACCCCGAAGGGGTGTCTTATAGGATCCTGTCAAAACAACGTTAGGATCGATGAATGAAGTCGAGACTTACGCTTGCGTACGCGGCACGGTAATCTCGGAACTTCGCCCTCGGATTCGCCACAACGGTCGATACTTCGTCACGGAGGATCGAAGCAGAGTTTCACCGCCTAAATCTCTAACTAGAAGAGGATTTTAATTGAAGGGAGAAGAAGAACATAAGATGCCTTATGCAAACTTATGGCATGGAAAGTGTGAATGAATGCCTTACCCTTGGGTCCTATTTATAGGCTTTAGGGGTGGTTATTGTAGGAAATAACCAATTATAAGCTTATTAGTATATATTAGCACATTCATTTATCTTCTTCTTTATCCACTTATCAAGTGCCATTTTTCACTTATAAAGTGGCTTTTTCCACTTATCGAGTGGCTTTTTCCACTTATCGAGTGGCTTTTTCCACTTATCGAGTGGTCCTTTTCACACGAGAAAAGGTTCCCTTCGTGCACGCCTTCGTGCACGCGACATCTGAGGTCCGTATACCCTCATACATCCCCTCATGGGTGTATTTATGTCGTCCATATCCAACATCTCCCACTCACACTTGAGGGGATTTGTAAGGAAACTTCTTTTCCTTTAACTCTTCTGTTTGTCATACCGAGAAATAGGCCGTGTGACCGTCATGCGCATAGAGTCCGTTGTTGTGCACTTGTTAGAGATACACAACACTCCTCGAGGTGCAAAGTTGAGTAGATCAACGCATGCTTTACCCTAGATTATTTCTTCACATTTCTTATACTTTATATTCAACAATTGAATCCCATCTGGATTACAATTGGCTGGCCAGCTTTGAATCTCTAAAGTCCAAATGTGAATATGAAATTAATCTTCCTCTTCTTGCGATCCTTTTGATCTTGACTTGACTCGCTTTTCTAACATGCCCCGCCAGACCGAATTAACCATAGTCCATAAGCAACATGCTAAGATAGCAATCACCCAGTCAAATCTTAAGGAACCAATTAGAGTCCATAAGGGTAACGAGTTAAGACCCATGTGGTCTTTGGGTCTCACATAATAGTAAACTTATTTACTATTCTAACCCAATGGTCAAAAATGCATACGTAGTATGAATACGTATTACAACATCGCTCCTTTCCCAGGGAGTGTATGTCTCAATGATGTTGTAAGGATGATGATCAGACACCACAATGTCTGACTTTGAGTCCCTTTTTCTACTCAAATAATCCTTTGGACTCACATCCCGTATTTAGATAGATAGGATTTCAAAATCCTCTTAGATCTTCTGTAAGCATCCATATGATGCAGATCTTTCATGCGACCATTTTGTTTAAGTCATGACTCTAAATCATCTGTCTGATGATTTTGACTTTAAATAGGTCTCATCTCTATTCTATCCGTCTGATAGAATAAGGCGGTTGCTCATGTGAGAGAGCCAACCTCAATCTGTCCGACATACTAGAAAGTATAGCTGAGATTTCAAAAAATGTATACATACATTTCTCAAGAAATTCATATGCAATGTTTGAAAAAGAACATATTCTTTTATTAAATTTGATCATTTACAGACATGTGAATTTACATTGGTACAACTCAGCTCTTACGCAATCCTTGGGATGATAAATGTTTGTAAAACACATCTCTGGGGATCGCCTTCGTGAGCAGATCCGCTATCATCTCATGCGTAGATATGTACCTTATGTCCACCTTCTTGGTCTTATCATAGTCTTTTGCAAATTTGTAGCGGATATCAATGTGTTTGGTCTTACAATGAAATTTAGGATCTTTGACATAAGCTATAGATGCTTGACTGTCGCTGTGTTTAGGTACAGCACCTGAGTCACTTGCATCAATTAGCCTGTCTAAGAATTTCCTAAGCCAAATAGCCTCTTGGACTACCATGCTAAATGCTACAAACTCGGCTTCCATAGTTGAAAGTGCGATGCAGGATTGTTTCTTGCTACTCCAGGATATTGCACCAGATCCGAGTAGAAAAACATATCCTGAGGTCGATCATCGCTCATCGAGATCACCCGTCCAATCAGCATCAGTGTAGCCTTCGAGCCTCAAGGCATCTCCTTGATAGCATAAAGCAAAGTCTGCAGTTCCTTTGAGATACCACATTATCCTCTTAACCGCTTTCCAGTGTACTTGCCCTGGGTTGGATTGGTAACGACTTACCATTCCAACGGCAAAACAGATGTCCGGTCTTGTACACATCATAGCGTACATAAGACTACCAATTGCACTGGAATATGGAACTTTTTCCATAATCTCTTTCTCCTTTTGGTTCTTAGGACATGATTTCAGACATAAATTATCGCTTTTGCTTATAGGAGTATCAATGGACTTGCAGTCCTGCATATTAAATCGTTCTAGAACCTTCTTTATATAAGTCTCCTGTGAAAGAGAAAGAAGTTTCTTCGAACGATTCCTTGAAATTTTAACTCCAAGGATATATGCGGCTTCTCCCATGTCTTTCATCTCAAAAACTGATGAAAGCCAAGCCTTGATATCCATCACAAAGCCCTTGTCATTTCCGGCTATTAAAATGTCATCTACATATAGAGACATGATAACATACTTGCTTTTAATCCTCTTGATATATACGCAGTTATCTTCATCAAGCATGGTAAAACCATTTGATAAGACACTTCTTGAAATCGTATATACCATTGCCTCGAGGATTGTTTAAGACCATATATGGATTTAAGAAGTTTACAAACCTTATGTTAGTTTCCTTCTTTTACAAACCCTGTTGGTTGTTCCATATAGATCTCCTCGTCCAATTCTCCATTGAGAAAGGCAGTCTTTACATCCATTTGATGTAATTCGAG
Organism: Scilla litardierei; assembly: GCA_030789695.1. Classification (NCBI taxonomy): domain Eukaryota; kingdom Viridiplantae; phylum Streptophyta; class Magnoliopsida; order Asparagales; family Asparagaceae; genus Scilla; species Scilla litardierei. The sequence continues at coordinate 92,491,977 of CM061133.1, read as the reverse complement.
GTCTAAGTAAGCTACCATTGCCAGAATCAGGCGAATCGAGGTAAAACACATAATAGGTGAGAAGGTCTCTTCGTAGTCTATCCCTTCCTGTTGCGTAAAACCTTTCGCGACAAGGCGAGCTTTATATCTGTCAATAGAGCCATCAGCTTTATGCTTGATCTTGAGAACCCATTTGTTCCCAATAGCTCTACGTCCTCTAGGTAAGTCAACTAAGTCCCAGACTTGGTTAACTTTCATGGATTCTAACTCCTCTTGCATCGCTTCCATCCATTTGTCTTTTGCAGGGCAAGATACGGCCTGTTTGAAAGTAGCAGGCTCGTCATCTTCTTGTAGTAAAGTCATAAAGGTTTACGGAAATTCATCCTCAAATCTTAGAGGAGCCAACCTTGTACGACTACTACGTCGTATTTGAGATTCTTCAAGTCCTTGTTGACTTGAATTTAGATCAATTCTAATATCACTCCCACTTGAAATGTCGTTAGAATTGCTCCCACTTGGATCATTATTCCCGTATGGAATAGGATAATCGTCATTCGTATAATCCATTGGTGAAGGTTGAAACGTATTTTCGTTTTCACCAAGAATTCTCCCACTCGAATGAGGTAATCCTTCTTGATCATAAATCTCAAATAGAGATAAGTCCTGACTTATCTCGCTCTGTCTTGGAAACTCGTTTTCCAAGAAAGTGACATCCCTCGACTCAAACTCAATTAGCCCACCATTGTCTTCCTGACTAATAAAAACATAACCTTTGGAGTTTTCTGCGTATCATATAAAGATACATTTCCTTCCCCTTGGCCCAAGTTTGCCAAACTTATGGGAGGAAATATGTGTGTAGGATGCACAACCCCAAGGTTTCAAAATATTTAAGTCAGGAGACCTTTGGTTCCACAACTCATAAGGAGTGGAGCTAACTGATTTCGAGGGTACGCGGTTTAAAATGAAAGCGACCGTCAATAATGCATCACCCCAAAAGGTGATTGGCAAGTTAGCTTGAGTCATCATTGAACGGACCATTTCCATTAAATTCCTATTTCTCCTTTCTACAACACCGTTTTGTTGAGGAGTATAAGGCATAGTTACCTGATGTACTATGCCTTTTTCATCACAAAGTTCCTTAAAACTTGTTGATTGATATTCACCGCCCCTATCGGTTCACAAGACCTTAATCTTACGATCTAATTGATTCTCCACTAAACTCATATAGTTTTTAAAGCAAGTCAATGCTTCACTTTTGTGGGATATCAAATAGATATGTCCGAATCGGGTGAAATCATCAATAAAAGTGATGAAATAGGACTTTCCACGTCTTGTCTTGACATTCATCGGACCACATATGTCCGAATGGATAAGCTGTAATGGAACCTCGGCCCTTGTGCCGGTTCCAAACGGCTTGCGACAAGATTTCCCCACTAGGAAATGTTCGCAGGTCGATATTTCAACCTTTGAAACATTGGATAGAAGGCCACGTTTGGCAAGTCTATCCATACGCATTGGTCCAATATGACCAAGCCTTGCGTGCCAACAAATCACATCAGACTCATAAGTCTTAGAATTTGCAATAAGGAAATTTTCATTACATGAGGAATCATACATTGTACTCATTACAATAAATCCTTTAAATACATACCCAGTACCAATAAGAGTATTATTACAACTTAAGTCCACATTACAATCATGAAAAAACCAGTTATAGCCAAGACCCATTAACACGACCACAGAAATTATATTCCTTCGAATATCTGGAGCGAAGAGGACATCATGAAGTAGGAGAGTGCGGCCGTTGTCCAAGACTAGCTTGCAAGTCCCAACACCTTTCACTTCAACACGTGTGTTGTTTCCTACATAGATCCACTTCGTTCCTTGGGGTATCCGGTGATACTCAACGAAGGACCGTCTGTCCCTTACTATGTGGTCGGTGGCACCTGAATCAATTATCCAAAGTGAATTAGATTCCACAAGAAATATTGAACTAGAAACACATATGTAACTAGTATTTTTACAAGTTACCTCGTCGCCTCCACTCGTACACGAACGAGCATAGTGACCGAGCTTGTTGCACTTGAAGCACTTGATCCTCTTCAAGTCTTTCTTCTTGTGCCCTTTCTTGTGCCCACCCTAATGTTTGGGTTTCTGGGTAGACTCAGGTTGCTTATTACGTTCATTAGTGAACTTTGAACGATCTTTCTGTTTCTTTCCCCCGTGTGAGGAACTAGCAACCATGTGCACTTCTGCACTTGGCTTGGCAGCCGCAAGCCGCTCTTCCTCTAATTCGAGGTGCTTAGAAACATCACAGAAAGTCTTGATGCTCTCATTGTGAGTGAGATGCATCTTCATTTGGTCCCACCCATTTGGTAGGGAACGTATGACTGCTTGGATTTGTTGCTCATCAGTGAGCACATGACCTGCGTCCTTTAACTCCGAGATAAGATTCTCCATATGTCACAGATGTTTCCCCATGGAATGATCTGGACATTTCTTATATGAATCGAACCTTATAGTTAAGGCGCGAAGTTTGGACACCGATGTGCCACCGAACTTCTCTTCTAGCTTGGACCATATGTCCATGGCTAGGTCATGTTCTCGGAAGATACGCATTATGTCATCAGCCATACTGCTTAATAATGTAATGCGTGCTATCTTGTTCTTCCGAGACTAAGCATCAAAAGCTTCCTTGCCTCATCTGTGTTGGGCCGTAGTGCCCAACTCGGGTTCAATCATTACGTTCTTTAGAGTTTCGAGCACTTCTTGCTCCTCTAAAACGTATTGTATCTTGATGGACCAAAGTTTGTAATTATCGCCGTTGAGTTTTTCATCTCTGTTTAACTCAGCGACGATATTCTTTGAAGCGGAAGACATTTTACTTTTAAAATGCTGCAAAAGACACAAAACCGAAGGTTTGATCAAAAACATTGCATTGAAAATTCTTAAAATATAATTCCCATTTGAAGTGATAATAGAATATCCCATTTGGATAGTTCTAATTTCAACTCCCACTTGGAAGACATTTATAATTTGATAAGTTACTTTCGAAAAATACTGAGATGTTACCCTAAAATCGAAAAGGTCACTATGTTTCCAATCACCATCTAGAGTAACTTTCAGTATTTCCCCATCACTTTATCAAAAAAAATACTCTTATAGTACTTTGCAGCGGAAAAGCGTTTTTGAAAACGTATTTTTCAAAACGTATGAAAACGTATTTTTCAAAAAATATATTTCAACATAGTACCCTTATGATACTAGTGAAATATTCGGCAATCCCTGGCCATTGCCGGGTTTAAGCCGTTGTCGTGCCAAGGTCGGATCCCCCCCTTTGAGGAGATTTTTCTGCAAGCAATTGTCGCCGGCTCCCGTATGGATCCAGGCGCTTCCCCCCTTATAGGAGAATTTTGCCGCAAATGACTGCCGTCGGCCCCGTATGGGCTAGCCTTGCAGATGGCCGGGGCCGAAATTACTGGCAAGGCCTCCGGCTGAATTGGTCAACCAAAAAACCCGAATTGGTCGACCAATGCCGACCAAGAGTTCTGGCACCCTCCACCCCCGGCCAGGGCCTCTGCCCTGGCCGAGGCTGGCCAAGGGCCGGCCAGGGGCCCTGGCCCCTCGACCAGGGCCTCTGCCCTGGCCGAGGCCGGCCGAGGCCGGCCAGGCCAAGGCCGGCCAGGCCCTGGCCAAGGCCAGGGCATTGGCCCTGGCCACTGCCAGGGCCGGCCTGGCCCTGGCCGAGGCCAGGGCGCCGGCCCTGGCCACTGCCAGGGCCGGCCAGGACCTCGCCGAGGCCAGGGCGCCGGCCCTGGCCATTGCCAGGGCCGGCCAGGCCGGCCAGGGCCGGTGATTCGGGTTCAATATTACATATTTAACCCCCCATTTAGCCCTATTTTGTGCTCATGTGATGCTACATTGTTCTCTAATTCATACATATTTTCTACACATTTATTTATTAGAGAAAACACACTATTTGAGCACAAAATAGTAATTAATGGACTATTTCTGCACTTTTTATATTTTTCCTAGCTTGGTCTCGATCTCACGATTCCAACGACTATTTATTTGTATTTTTCTGAGATCTGTGCTAATTACTGTGTATTTTTGAGTGCAGAATACCATTTATTGGAAATAAATTAATTACGCATGCATCTTGGCGCAACACGTGGCGCTCATCCGACGATTCCCGCTTCATCCTACGGCTATCGCGAGAGGGAGACGTGGAAATTCGTCAACCGTTCGATCGCGATCGGACGGCCCATAATCCGCCCGCTCGAACGCACGCAGCAGCATCGGCGGAGACACGCGTCGCTGATCCAGCACCATCCCGCAGCATCCAACGGTCACCATTAGCCCCGCAAGTTGAAAGCAGAAGGAGCGACGTGGCCAAGTGAACACCGCATGATCTTGATCCAACGGTGCACGAGCGAGATCGAACTCTAATTCAGCAATGCAACGTGGAACCTTGGGGACCACTAGATTTCGATCGAACGGATGGGATCATCTCCGATCTGAGCTCGAAGTCCTTAGCGGAGCGGGCTTGTACGAATCCTAATGCACACGTGGCACACCCAAGATCAATCCAGCCTGAGATGTGCGGCCCTCATTTGATCCGACTTTGGATCGGGTTAAAGCGTTAGCAGATAGCGGGTGTTAAACCCGATAACACAACCCAAACCCGCAATGCCTATTATATAAGCGTATTCTAGGGTTTTTGGGCGTATTCAAGCAGATTGTGGCGTATTTTGGGCGTATTGGAGGCTCTAGGAGCCGTATTTCCCCTCTGAAAAATCCTGTAAAATTCCAGAGGCTTTTATTATTATTTCCAGAGAGTTTGAAGTCTTTTCAAGGAGAATTGGTGATATATTTCTTAACTTAAACCCCGTATTTGATGCTTTTCTCTTGTATTTTGCTATGAACTTGAAGTATTTGGCTATGAAACTTGTTTATTATTGCATTATGAGTAGCTAAATCTCTGTTGTGCATGGTATGGAGTAGTTAGGGGATATTATTTGTGTTAGTTTGGTTGTATTCCTTGTGCTAAATCGTTAAACGTCGTTAAAATTGTAATCTTTGTTCTTAAATAGCCTTTTTCATCTTCCAAAAGAATTGATTTAGTTGATGATCGCCCCAAAAGGGTGAGTTTTGATCTCCCCAAAAGGGAGTTTCATACTGTAGTTTTGATCTCTCCAAAAGAGAGTTTCATATCGTATTATAAATTTAACGACGATCTCATTGAATTTTGTGTTTGAACCCCCAGAAGGGCATCTTCCGATGAATTGCTCCCAAAAGGAGAATTCATTGAGTTATATTGGATATTTTCCCGGTGAATTGCTCTTAAAAAGAGAATTCATTGTGAGATATTCATCAACCAAATTAATACGAATCTTTGATCCTAACAAACCCATACCATGTGCATACTTTTTATAGGTATTTTCATACACGAATTTCTTTGTTCGCACATCACCATCACGCACTTTCACACCATCGCCATCATTGTTGAAGTGGTTAGTTTCTTTTCGTAGGATTTCTATTTGATTTGAATTGTGGTTGCAACAGATTTATTCCCGTGGATTCGACATCTGGACTCCCAGATTTTACTACTTGTACGGACTCTTGCGCTTGAGAGATAGCACCTTTCCGGAGCCCACCAAGTTTTTGGCGCCGTTGCCGGGGAGGAATGGTTTGTGACTACGGTTTATTTCATTTAGAGGACCTTCGGTGAGATCTTTCCACTTTACTGTACATAAACTTTTTTTTACTATTTTATTTTAATTTTTAAAAATGGAGTACTTGATTTTTTATTGCACAAACAATCTATATGCTGTAAGGTATGCTAATGCACACAAACATAGAATGGAGAAGCTCAAAATTGTTAACTTTAATCAAACTGACTGTGAAACTTTCTTTCAGGCCTGGAGGAGGTTCACAAACATTATATCGAGCTATCCGCAGCATGGGTATACAAATGAAGAGCTTATGGCGTCCTTCCTAGAAGGACTACAACCTCAGCTGCAGGAATTATTGGGAGGCATGACGCCGACAGTGGCGAGGGAATACATGGAGTCTCTGCAAGAAAACGAAGAAACCATGGAAGAGACTTCAGAGAGCGATTCAACGGAGCCTTCGTGCCTTGATCAAGAAGAGCAAAGCGTATACGTACCTTTGCAATCCTTGAGAGAGGACACTTACCTGATTATTCAGACACAGGAGGCCACATCCCATCAATTCCAAGAGAATTTCCTTGCTCGGAGTCGGCAGATTCAGAAATCCATCGAAGATCTTACTCTGATTGCCACTTGCTTAGAAGAAGGTAATGCTTTTGAAACTCAATTTAAAGAATCTAATACGAGTTCATCTTCTATTGCAGGAATATTGAGCGAGCCATGTCACGTTGATGACACGAATAAAAATATCCACATGGAAAAAAGTGTGTGCAAAAGAGAGGACGAGCTAGCAATTTTGGATGAAAGAGAGGAGGAGACAGCTAGGGAAAAGGGTTTTGAGATTATCGCCATGGAGTCAGAGCCATGCCCTCCTCCAGTTTTGTCCCAAAATCATTTATCCCTCTCTCCAACGATCGAGCATCGTACAGAGAGTAGTGCATATCTTTCAGGGAGTAGTCGTCAACTTGCTTTAATTCATTTCACTTATTTTGACGACCACATTTGGAATACTTTCATTGAGAATAATTTTAAAATAATGTGGACTGACATAACTCATCTCTCGCATGACATTGGCAAACAGCTTATAGCGATGCTTGGAGTTGTGTTGCTGGGGTTCAAATTAGTTTTTGGAGGAAGAATAATCGCCGAGGAGCGCAAGGAGCAAATTGAACAACTTACTCCACCATCAAAGATTCGGGATCCGCCATTTGATCACGGTGTGTTCTTTCCAGTAGTGTAGATTTTTATATGCTTTCTAGGTTGCTGGCTTGAATAAACTCGTGCACCTTTCGACATTGAGGACAATGTCCATCTTTAGTTGGGGGGTGTGTATGAGACCTTAGGATTTTTTTGAGAAGAATAAATCACCAAATCTTATCTTTTAAAACTCTTTCATATGCCTCAAATGTGGATGATTATACATTAATTGTGTTCTAAAAATTGTTTATGGCTTGATTAATTATTTTTCCTTCATGGAATTGCCGTTAATATGCTATTCATGAAAATTTTCAATTTCCATGATTAATATCTCGAAATAGTTTGAATTGATTTCATGCATGCTAATGTGATGAAAAAGCTTAAGTATACACGATTTATTAGAAAAGTCTTCAAGTTAAAGAGGAATTTGGCCTTTGTTATTCATGTTTATATTCAAAAAAAATGGGTGTTGAGTTGCTTACAAAAGAACAAAGAAAGAAAAGAAAAGAAATAAAAGAAAAGAAAGAAAGAAATGAAGAGAAAGAAAGAATGAATAAGTTTGTCACTAATAAATAACTTGGATGGCTCGAGTAGTACAGTCCGAGGGGTCCTTTTTGGCCTAATGCCCTATTATCGTCTGATCTGGGAGCCATTGACAGGAAACTCACTCATTTGATGGAGCGATCCACGTTATACTTTTTTCTGCGAATGTTGCTTGATGCGCGTTACGTGGAACTAATAAAAGAAAAGAAATGGTGAATATACTAAGCAACTTGAATACTCATATCTTGAATGATTGTTTTGATAGGCCAATTCCTTGGAAACAAGAAAACTGGAATATAATGACGTGTTATACTTTCGCTTGCGCAAAACGATGCTTGTATGTTATTTATTCAAATTAAATTAGAGAAAATATCGTGTGATTGATTTTGTTCATGGATGTGTATATTCAGTGGCGTAACCAGGATTTAGTTTTACCCTGGGCGAAACTAAAGAGGATACAAAGAATAATATTTAAAAATACTATTGATTTCATGCGCTTCATCTCAAACAAAGATCACTATATTGCAATTTCAGTAATGATGGAAGTTTATCACATTTAAGAATGTGCGTTTAGATAATTATGTAACTAATCAAAAATAATAGTCATACTTTTTTGGATATTGCTTTGGAAATTTTCTAGGGAAATAATTAGCTTACTCATGAGCCACACTAAAAATGATAGTATTAACCAATAGAAATATGAGGAAATGAAATCGGAAAAGTTTATAAAATTATACTATTTACCAATGGTAATATTACGCCCCAACTCGAATAAATTGCTTAACAAACTTAGAATGTTTTGTAAATGAGTTTATACAATAGGTTCTTTAAGCAATACTTAATTTAGAATTTTATGACTGGAGAAAAATTTTAAAAAATCAATCAATGTATCATACTTATTTTGGATATTGCAATGAAATTGTTTTCAGGGAAATAATCAGTATACCCATGAGGCCACACTAAAAATGATAACATTAACCAATGACAATATTAAGAAATGAAAATGGAAATGTTTATAAAATTATACTATTAACCAATGTTAATATTACACCACTGCTCTTGAAAAATTGCTTAACCAACTTAGAATGTTTTGTGAAGGAATTTATACAAAAGATTCTTAAGCTAAACTTAATTTAGGAATTTTTAACTTAAGAAAAAATTTACAAAACAATTACATTTAAAAAAGCAATAAAAATGATGGCAATGGCAGGTCTTCAACCTGCAACTTCCGAAGTTGAGGTAGTAACCACGATGAAGTCTCAAACCAACCAACCAAGTAAACAACTTCAATGTAGAAAATACAAATTTTTTATTTATTCTTGCCCTGGGCAGCTGCCCAGGGCAGTGATACCCTAGATACGCCCATGTGTATATTGATGGTCAAGATCATGTTGGAATGCGTATTATTGAGCCATGCCATGAGCAATTTGAAAGAACTTATTGCTTTATTACTCATCCGTATTTATCGCTCTATTTGCTAGAGACTAGCAAATCGCTAGTTGGAGGGTGTGATTCGGGTTCAATATTACATATTTAACTCCCCATTTAGCCCTATTTTGTGCTCATGTGATGCTACATTGTTCTCTAATTCATACGTATTTTCTACACATTTATTTATTAGAGAAAACACACTATTTGAGCACAAAACAGCAATTAATAGACTATTTCTGCACTTTTTATATTTTTCCTAGCTTGGTCTCGATCTCACGATTCCAACGACTATTTATTTGTATTTTTCTGAGATCTGTGCTAATTACTGTGTATTTTTGAGTGCAGAATACCATTTATTGGAAATAAATTAATTACGCACGCATCTTGGCGCAACACGTGGCGCTCATCTGACGATTCCCGCTTCATCCTACGGCTATCGCGAGAGGGAGACGTGGAAATTCGTCAACCGTTCGATCGCGATCGGACGGCCCATAATCCGCCCGCTCGAACGCACGCAGCAGCATCGGCGGAGACACGCGTCACTGATCCAGCACCATCCCGCAGCATCCAACGGTCACCGTTAGCCCCGCAAGTTGGAAGCAGAAGGAGCGACGTGGCCAAGTGAACACCGCATGATCTTGATCCAACGGTGCACGAGCGAGATCGAACTCTAATTCAGCAATGCAACGTGGAACCTTGGGGACCACAAGATTTCGATCGAACGGATGGGATCATCTCCGATCCGAGCTCGAAGTCCTTAGCGGAGCGGGCTTGTATGAATCCTAATGCACACGTGGCACGCCCAAGATCAATCCCGCCTGAGATGTGCGGCCCTCATTTGATCCGACTTTGGATCGGGTTAAAGCGTTAGCAGATAGCGGGTGTTAAACCCGATAACACAACCCAAACCCGCAATGCCTATTATATAAGCGTATTCTACGGTTTTGGGCGTATTCAAGCAGATTGTGGCGTATTTTGGGCGTATTGGAGGCTCTAGGAGCCGTATTTCCCCTCTGAAAAATCCTGTAAAATTCCAGAGGCTTTTATTATTATTTCCAGAGAGTTTGAAGTCTTTTCAAGGAGAATTGGTGATATATTTCTTAACTTAAACCCCGTATTTGATGCTTTTCTCTTGTATTTTGCTATGAACTTGAAGTATTTGGCTATGAAACTTGTTTATTATTGCATTATGAGTAGCTAAATCTCTGTTGTGCATGGTATGGAGTAGTTAGGGGATATTATTTGTGTTAGTTTGGTTGTATTCCTTGTGCTAAATCGTTAAACGTCGTTAAAATTGTAATCTTTGTTCTTAAATAGCCTTTTTCATCTTCCAAAAGAATTGATTTAGTTGATGATCGCCCCAAAAGGGTGAGTTTTGATCTCCCCAAAAGGGAGTTTCATACCGTAGTTTTGATCTCTCCAAAAGAGAGTTTCATATCGTATTATAACTTTAACGACGATCTCATTGAATTTTTTGTTTGAACCCCCAAAAGGGCATCTTCCGATGAATTGCTCCCAAAAGGAGAATTCATTGAGTTATATTGGATATTTTCCCGGTGAATTGCTCTCAAAAAGAGAATTTATTGTGAGATATTCATCAACCAAATTAATAGGAATCTTTGATCCTAACGAACCCATACCATGTGCATACTTTTTATAGGTATTTTCATACACGAATTTCTTTGTTCGCACATCACCATCACGCACTTTCACACCATCGCCATCATTGTTGAAGTGGTTAGTTTCTTTTCGTAGGATTTCTATTTGATTTGAATTGTGGTTGCAACAGATTTCTTCCCGTGGATTCGACATCTGGACTCCCAGATTTTACTACTTGTACGGACTCTTGCGCTTGAGAGAGAGCACCTTTCCGGAGCCCACCAAGTTTTTGGCGCCGTTGCCGGGGAGGAATGGTTTGTGACTACGGTTTATTTCATTTAGAGGACCTTCGGTGAGATCCTTCATGGCCGCACATCCACGCCGGAGCGGTGGCCATGGTGGTTATTGGCCGTAGCCAACCCCCTCCGCATGGAAAGGTGGGGTGCGTCGCCTTCATAGCCCATTTGGCCATGGTGATCATGCACCAAAAATCATCTTCTCCGATGTAGATAACTACCATCATCTTCCTCGATGAAGCACCCGTTCGTCGATGAAGCACCCGTTCGTCGAGAAAGTAGTTATTTTCTAATGGTCGTGTGCCAAAAATGAAAAATAACACACTTTAAAGTTTGTAAACTACGCGCTCCACATGAAGAGAGTTCACATTCCCTATGAATGGAGACTCAGCATCCATGAAGAGAGCGAGCTTGACGATATGAACGGTCGGTTCTTCCCGTCACGGAGAGTTCCTACCATATCCGTAATGATAGGAGACCCTAACGTGAAAAGAACAACCGCTGCGTTCTCTCAGTCACGAAGCGTTCCTACCATATCCGTAATGGTAGGATACCCATTCGTGAAAAAGACAACGCCTCGTTCATCGGTTCGACGTGGTGGTGGTTTTGACCGGGGCGAACCCGTATGGCTCTGATACCAATATAGGATCCTATCAAAACAACGTTAGGATCGATAAATGAAGTCGAGACTTACGCTTGCGTACGCGGCACGGTAATCTCGGAACTTCGCCCTCGGATTCGCCACAACGGTCGATACTTCGTCACGGAGGATTGAAGCAGAGTTTCACCGCCTAAATCTCTAACTAGAAGAGGATTTTAATGGAAGGGAGAAGAAGAACATAAGATGCCTTATGCAAACTTATGGCATGGAAAGTGTGAATGAATGCCTTACCCTTGGGTCCTATTTATAGGCTTTAGGGGTGGTTATTGTAGGAAATAACCAATTATAAGATTATTAGCCTATATTAGCACATTCATTTATCTTCTTCTTTATCCACTTATCAAGTGCCATTTTGCACTTATCGAGTGGCTTTTTCAACTTATCGAGTGGCTTTTTCCACTTATCGAGTGGTCCTTTTCACACGAGAAAAGGTTCCCTTCGCGCACGCCTTCGTGCACGCGACATCTGAGGTCCGTATACCCTCATAAATGCCCTCATAGGTGTATTTATGTCGTCAATATCCAACAGGTCTCACTATGATGACAGCACCCCTGAAGGGGGTGCCCTCTTTTGTTCTTTTGGGGCTGGAACTAATCCTAAACCCTAGGGTAAGTGTAAGGGTTGTGGGATCTAGATCTAAGCCTAGAGGGGGGTTGAATAGGATAATAAAAAATTCTCGTGCAACCCACGAGAAATCACACGCAGTTTATAATCACAATCAGAGCAAAAAGAATGTAATCGCAGAGTACGCACAGATATACCCGGGTTCGGTCGTCTAATGACCTACTCTAGCCTCCAAGCAAATACTAGCATTAGTATGTTTCTTATGTAATACTACAATGAGTCTCGAGCCCCCGGCTACCCACCTAGTACGTACCACACTCCCCGAGTGCAAAACACTCTCAACCTAGTAAATGCTCTATCTTGACAAGCACCGATCGTCAAGACCCTCTTGTCTAGTCCTCCAACTAACCAAGTCCCAAAAGAACACAAAAGCGGTAAAGTTTCCCCTACAGAGATCGTTACTACTACACACAAATAATAGTAAAAGAGTTTAGAGAATCTCTGTGTGTAGGCGTAGTCGTCTCTGTCAATCGGCACGGGCCAGCTCTCGTCTGGCAAGATATAGATGTCTCGTCTCATCTGCAACTCAGTTACCGCTCTCGCTTGACTCCTCTTTGAATATTGCGGCCTTGTCTTGATGGTGAATCAGTAGTGCATGGTCTGAACCCAGCAGTGCATGGCCTGAACCATGCAGTGCGTGGCCTGAACCCTGCAGTGCCTTGTAATTCCCTACGTAGCTACTGCACAAGTACTAGAGGGGGGTGAATAGTACTTTAAAATAATTAAGAAGATAATTACTAACTATCTTGCAAACTCAACCATCAATGCGGAAATGTAAATAGAGACAACAAAGAAATGCAATCGCAAACAAACGAATTAACGGGTTCGGATCCACCCAAGTCTCCCCGACTTGTTCCTGGTGATCCTACGTCCCAAACACCCGGATCCCCTCTGGATACTTGAGTTAGAAACCTCTAACTCAAATTTGCACTATGAAATACTTGTAGAAAACCTCTACAAAGTCAAATCATACACAAATGAAATTATGACTCCCACAACCCGGGATCACAAACAAACTCTCACAACCGAGAGTAAAACACTTACAATATAAAAGTAAATGAAATACGAAATTCATACCGACAGAATCCTATGCCTTGAGTATGCTTACGAATTAGGGCAAAACGGATTTTGGGGAAGATGAAGGGGCACCAAACCCTAGCTCCAAGTAGATGACCAGCAATGGAAGCCTAGGAGGATGTTGGTGACCTAGAATCAAGCTCTTGGCTTGGAAGGCTCACAATCAATGAATCTCTCTTTTGAAATAAGAGTGAGGGAGAGATTCAAGTGAGAAATGAAAGAGCTTTGAATGAGGATTAAATGCTTCTCTTTATTCTCTAAAGATCAATTAATATCAGCCTTGAATGCTATGAATGCAGCACTCCAAGTATATATAGGATAGAGGAAAGAGAGCAAAAATCGTGGCATTTAATGCTCCAACGGCTCTATTCTGAAGCAGACTAGTCGGTCAAAGAAGGATCACTGACCGACTAGTTCATCAACTAGTCGGTCGGTGAAACAACATGAACCGACTAAGAGGTGAACAATCAAATAGAGAAGTTCAGACTTAAAGAACTAGTCGGTCCAAGAAGACTTGCCAACCGACTAGTTTCACAACTAGTTGGTCGGTGAGTCAACTGAGACCGACTAAGAGAAAAAACAAATAGTCTGAGTTCAAATACAGCTAGTCAGTTTAAGAACAACTTCTGACCGACTAGTTTCTCAACTAGTCGGTCGGTCTTTATGCTTTGACCGACTAACTGTAAACAGTAAGTTAGGCTGTACAGTAGAAGCTCAACTAGTCGGTCTAAGAAGGATCACTGACCGACTAGTTCATCAACTAGTCGGTCGGTGAGTCAACTGAGACCGACTAACTGTAAACAGTAAGTGAGCTAGAAATTAGAAGGAATTCTAGTCGGTTCAAGAAGCTTTACCGACCAACTAGATTGCCATCTAGTCGGTTGGTTTTTCTTCTTGAACCAACTAACATGCACAAGAAGTTGCGAATCGAAGCGCGAAGCTTCGGTAAAGATCGTATGGACTTCTACTAAGGTCCTAGCTCTAAGATATGAGCGTTATGAAGATTAAAACGTAAGACCTACTCAAGGCTTAACATTCTACGAAAAGAAGCTAGAAGACATAAAATAAACTTGACGAACCGTCTTCAAAAGCTTCAATCGAATCTTCATGACTTCAATAATGGTCCTTGAGCTTCAACGAAGCTTTAGGCACACAATCACGCGCTTTGAGAAGTCTTGAGACGTCGCTTGGGATGTTCATAGAAATTTGGCGACGATCTCCATAACTGCGCTCACAAAGAGTTAGTTCACGACATTTATGTTTGTTCATCATCAAAACCAAATCAGGGGAATCAATACTCAACATTCTCCCCCTTTTTGGTGATGACAAACCAACATAAATAATAATCAAAAGTAATGATTCAAATGAAATTTACTTACTCCCACTGCATTGATGACATGTTAATTCCATATTCAATAATAATCATAAGCATTAAGCAGACGAGTAAAGTATAAAATGTGAATCCAATTATCGAAATTTAGGATTTGAAATCCATTTTTATATCTTAACTGTTGGATATGGAAGACGTTTATACACCCTTGTGGGGGATGTACGAGGGAATACGGACCTCGAACGTCGCGTACACGAAGTCGTGTACAAAGGGAATCTGTTCCCTTGCGGAGAGGATCTCTGGATGAGTGGAAAAGTCGCATTATATAGCATAAGTGCATGCGACATATGGCTAATAAAGGGGGAATATCTTAAGCTTATGTTGTACCATGCATATGGTACAACTTAAGCTTATAATGTGCCATGTATCGTGGTACACCTTAATTAAGTTGTTCCAAAGGAACAACTTACCCTAAAATAACTACCTTGGGGGCTATAAATAAGACCCAAGGGTAAGCCATTTCTTACACCATTTGCATGAAATTCATGCATGCATCTTCATCCTAGCGAAGCTCTGCAGAAATCCTTTCTCTCCCTCTTATCCAAGTTCTTAATCTAAAGTAGAGATTTAGATTGTGGATTAGTAGCCTTACTCCGTTCGTGAGAAGACTCGATCCGTCGTGGCGAATCCGAAGGCGAAGTTCGTAGACTACCGTGCCGCATACGCAAGCGTAAGTCTAAAATTCATGTTATCGATCCTAACTCTGTTTTGGACAGGATCCTACATTGGTATCAGAGCCATACGGGTTCGCCCCGGAGAAACTATGAACGAGTCGTTGTCTTTTTCACGGATGGGTATCCTACCATTACGGATATGGTAGGAACGCTTCGTGACGGAGAGAACGCAGCGGTTGTTCTTTTCACGTTAGGGTCTTCTGTCATTACGGATATGGCAGGGACTCTCCGTGACGGGAAGAACCGACCGTTCATATCGTCAAACTCGCTCTCTTCATGGATGCTGAGTCTCCATTCATAGGGAATGGGCGCTCTCTTCATGTGGAGCGCGTAGTTTACGAATTTTTGAAGTGGGTTCATTTTTTGGCACACGGCCATTGGAGGACAACTACTTCCTCGACGAACGGGTGCTTCACCGGAGAAGAAGATGGTGGTTATTCCCATCGGGGAAGATGAATTTTTTTTGTGTGCATGTGCACCATGACCAAATGGGTTATGAAGGCCATGCACCCCCCTCCCCATGCGGAGGGGGTTGGCTATGGCCAATAACCACCGCGGCAACCCCCTCCGGCGGGGGTGTGCGGCCTCCCATGAAAGGGGAAAACGGCCATGGCCAAAGGGACATGACCGGTCAAGGCAAAAAAATGCCATGGCCGGGCCATGGCCGGCCATGGCCATGGCCGGGCCATGGCCGGCCATGGCCATGGCCGGCCGGCTCTGGCCGGCCACGGCCAGGGGCAGAAGGCCCTGGCCGCGGCCAGGCCAGGGCCTGGCCTCCCTGGCCGAGGCCAGGGCAGGGGCCCTGGCCCCGGCCAGGGCCTGGCCGAGGCCAGGGCAGGGGCCCTGGCCCCGGCCAGGGCCCTGCCGCCCTGGCAGAGGCCAGGGCAGCGCCCTGGCCTCAGGCCAGGGCCCGGCCGCCCTGGCCGAGGCCAGGGCAGAGGCCCTGGCCCCGGCCAGGGCCTGGCTGCCCTGGCAGAGGCCAGGGCCTGGCCGCCCTGGCAGAGGCCAGGGCAGTGCCCTGGCCTCAGGCCAGGGCCTGGCCGCCCTGGCCGAGGCCAGGGCAGGGGCCCTGGCCCCGGCCAGGGGCCTCTGGCCGAGGCCAGGCCAGGCAGAAGGCCTGGCCGGCCTCTGGCCTAGGCCAGGCCAGGCAGAGGCCTGGCCGGCCTCTGGCCTAGGCCAGGCCAGTGGCCAGGCCGGCCCTGGCAGTGGCCAGGGCTGCCGCAGGCCGTCCTTGGCCGGTTGTCGGACTGATCGGCACTGGCCGGGGGAAGTTTCAGACCAATTCGGCAAAGGCCTTGGTCGAACTAGCCCATACGGGGCCAAACGACAGTCATCTGCATCAAATTTCTCTCATACGGGGGGAAACGCCTGGATCCATACGGGAGCCGGCGACGATAATTTGCAGAAAAATCCCAAAAAAGGGGGATCCGACTTAGGCACGGCTACGGCTCATTCCCGACAAATGGTCAGGAAGTGCCGAATATTTCACTAGTATCATAAGGGTACTAAGTTGAAATATATTTTATTTGAAAAATACGTTTTCATACGTTTTGAAAAATAAGTTTTCAAAAACGCTTTTCCGCTGCAAAGTACTATAAGAGTACTAACATTTGATAAAGTGAGGGAGAAATATTGAAAGTTACTCTAGATGGTGATCGAAAACGTAGTGACCTTTCCGACTCTAGAGTAACATCTTCAATATTTTTCGAAAGTAACTTATCAAATTATGAATATCATTCCAAGTGGGAGTTGATTTTAGAACTATCCATATGGGATATTCTATTATCATTTCAAGTGGGAATTATATTTGAAAAATACGTTTTCAAACTCGTTTTTCCGCTGCTAGTACTATAATAGTACTATTGTTTGATAAGTGATGGGGGAATATTGAAGGTTGTTCTAGATGGTGATTGGAATCAAAGAGACCTTTTCGATTCTAGAACAACATCTTCAATATTTTTCGAAAGTAACTTATCAAATATAATATAATTTCAAGTGGGAGTTATATTTTAAGAATTTTATGCAATATGTTTTTGATCGAACCTTCGGTTTTTATGTCTTTTGCAGCATTTTAAAAGTAAAATGTCTTCCGCTTCAAAGAATATCGTCGCTGAGTTAAACAAAGGTGAAAAACTCAACGGCGATAATTACAAACTTTGGTCCATCAAGATACAATACGTTCTAGAGGAGCAAGAAGTGCTCGAAACTCTAAAGAACGTTATGATTGAACCTGAGTTGGGCACTACGGCCCAACACCGATGAGACAAGGAAGCTTTTGATGCTTGGTCTCGGAAGAACAAGATAGCGCGCATTACGTTATTAAGCAGTATGGCTGATGACATAATGCGCATCTTCCGAGAACATGACCTAGCCATGGACATATGGTCCAAGCTAGAGGAGAAGTTCGGTGGCACATCGGTGTCCAAACTTCGCGCCTTAACTATAAAGTTCGATACATATAAGAAACGTCCAGATCATTCCATGGGGAAACATCTGCGACATATGGCGAACCTTATATCAGAGTTAAAGGACGCAGGTCATGTGCTCACAGATGAGCAACAAATCCAAGCAGTCATACGTTCCCTACCAAATGGGTGGGACCAAATGAAGATGCATCTCACTCACAATGAAAGCATCAAGACCTTCAGCGATGTTTCCAAGCACCTCGAATTAGAGGAAGAGCGGCTTGCGGCTGCCAAGCCAAGTGCAGAAGTGCACATGGTTGCTAGTTCCTCACACGGGGGAAAGAAAAGGAAAAATCGTTCGAAGTTCACTAATGAACGTAATAAGCAACCTGAGTCTACCAAGAAACCCAAACATAAGGGTGGGCACAAGAAATGGCACAAGAAGAAAGACTTGAAGAGGATCAAGTGCTTCAAGTGCAACAAGCTCGGTCACTATGCTCGTTCGTGTACGAGTGGAGGCGACGAGGTAACTTGTAAATATACTAGTTACATATGTGTTTCTAGTTCAATATTTCTTGTGGAATCTAATCCATTTTGGATAATTGATTCAGGTGCCACCGACCACATAGCAAGGGACAGACGGTCCTTCGTGGAGTATCACCGGATACCCCAAGGAACGAAGTGGATCGATGTAGGAAACAACACACATGTTGAAGTGAAAGGCGTTGGGACTTGCAAGCTAGTCTTGGACAACGGCCGCACTCTCCTACTTCATGATGTCCTCTTCGCTCCAGATATTCGAAGGAATATAATTTCTGTGGTTGTATTAATGGGTCTTGGCTATAACTGGTTTTTTCACGATTGTAATGTGGACTTAAGTTGTAATAATACTCTTATTGGTACTGGGTTTGTATTTAAAGGATTTATTGTAATGAGTACAATGTATGATTTCTCATGTAATGAAAATTTCCTTATTGCAAATTCTAAGACTTATGAGTCTGATGTGAATTGTTGGCACGCAAGGCTTGGTCATATTGGACCAACACGTATGGATAGACTCGCCAAACGTGGTCTTCTATCCAATGTTTCAAAGGTTGAAATGTCGACCTGCGAACATTGCCTTGTGGGGAAATCTTGTCGCAAGCCGTTTGGAACCGGCACAAGGGCCGAGGTTCCATTACAGCTTATCCATTCGGACATATGTGGTCCGATGAATGTCAAGACAAGACGCGGAAAGTCCTATTTCATCACTTTTATTGATGATTTTACCCGATTCGGACATATCTATTTGATATCCCACAAAAGTGAAGCTTTGGCTTGCTTTAAAAACTATATGAGTTTAGTGGAGAATCAATTAGATCGCAAGATTAAGGTCTTGCGAACCGATAGGGGCGGTGAATATCAATCAATAAGTTTTAAGGAACTCTGTGATGAAAAAGGCATAGTACATCAGGTAACTATGCCTTATACTCCTCAACAAAACGGTGTTGCAGAAAGGAGAAATATGACTTTAATGGAAATGGTCCGTTCAATGATGGCGCAAGCTAACTTGCCAATCACCTTTTGGGGAGATGCATTATTGACGGCCACTTTCATTTTAAACCGTGTACCCTCGAAATCAGTTAGCTCCACTCCTTATGAGTTGTGGAACCAAAGGTCTCCTGACTTAAACATTTTGAAACCTTGGGGTTGTGCATCCTACGCACATATTTCCTCCCATAAGTATGGCAAACTTGGGCCAAGGGGAAGGAAATGTATCTTTATACGATACGCAGAAAACTCCAAAGGTTATGTTTTTGTTAGTCAGGAAGACAATGGTGGGCTAATTGAGTTTGAGTCGAGGGATGTCACTTTCTTGGAAAACGAGTTTCCAAGACAGGGCGAGATAAGTCAGGACTTATCTCTATTTGAGATTTATGATCAAGAAGGATTACCTCATTCGAGTGGGAGAATTCTTGGTGAAAATGAAAATACGTTTCAACCTTCACCAATGGATTATACGAATGACGATTATCCTATTCCATACGGGAATAATGATCCAAGTGGGAGCAATTCTAACGACATTCCAAGTGGGAGTGATATTAGAATTGATCTAAATTCAAGTCAACAAGGACTTGAAGAATCTCAAATACGACGTAGTAGTCGTACAAGGTTGGCTCCTCTAAGATTTGAGGATGAATTTCCGCAAACCTTTATGACTTTACTACAAGAAGATGACGAGCCTGCTACTTTCAAACAGGCCGTATCTTGCCCTGCTAAAGACAAATGGATGGAAGCGATGCAAGAGGAATTAGAATCCATGAAAGTTAACCAAGTCTGGGACTTAGTTGACTTACCCAGAGGACGTAGAGCTATTGGGAACAAATGGGTTCTCAAGATCAAGCATAAGGCTGATGGCTCTATTGACAGATATAAAGCTCGCCTTGTCGCGAAAGGTTTTACGCAACAGGAAGGGATAGACTACGAAGAGACCTTCTCACCTGTTGTTCGTTTTACCTCAATTCGCCTGATTCTGGCAATGGTAGCTTGCTTAGACCTCGAATTACATCAAATGGATGTAAAGACTGCTTTTCTCAATGGAGAATTGGACGAGGAGATCTATATGGAACAACCAACAGGGTTTGTAAAAGAAGGAAACGAACATAAGGTTTGTAAACTTCTTAAATCCATATATGGTCTTAAACAATCCTCGAGGCAGTGGTATATACGATTTCAAGAGGTTGTCTTATCAAATGGATTTTCCATGCTTGATGAAGATAACTGTGTATATATCAAGAGGAATAAGAACAAGTATGTTATTATGTCTCTATATGTAGATGACATCTTAATAGCCGGAAATGACAAGGGCTTTGTGATGGATATCAAGGCTTGGCTTTCATCAGTTTTTGAGATGAAAGACATGGGAGAAGCCGCATATATCCTTGGAGTTAAGATTTCAAGGAATCGTTCGAAGAAACTTCTTTCTCTTTCACAGGAGACTTATATAAAGAAGGTTCTAGAACGTTTTAATATGCAGGACTGCAAGTCCATTGATACTCCAATAAGCAAGTGCGACAATTTATGTCTGAAATCATGTCCGAAGAACCAAAAAGAGAAGGAGATTATGGAAAAAGTTCCATATTCCAGTGCAGTTGGTAGTCTAATGTACGCTATGATGTGTACAAGACCGGACATCTGTTTTGCCGTTGGAATGGTAAGTCGTTACCAATCCAACCCAGGGCAAGTACACTGGAAAGCGGTTAAGAGGATAATGCGGTATCTCAAAGGAACTGCAGACTTTGCTTTATGCTATCAAGGAGATGCCTTGAGGCTCGAAGGCTACACTGATGCTGATTGGGCGGGTGATCTCGATGAACGACGATCGACCTCAGGATATGTTTTTCTACTCTGATCTGGTGCAATATCCTGGAGTAGCAAGAAACAATCCTGCATCGCACTTTCAACCATGGAAGCCGAGTTTGTAGCATTTAGCATGGCAGTTCAAGAGGCTGTTTGGCTTAGGAAGTTCTTAGACAGGCTAATTAATGCAAGTGACTCAGGTGCTGTACCTATACACAGCGACAGTCAAGCATCTATAGCCTATGTCAAAGATCCGAAATTCCATTGTAAGACCAAACACATAGATATCCGCTACAAATTTGCAAAAGACTATGATAAGACCAAGAAGGTAGACATAAGGTACATATCTACGCATGAGATGATAGCGGATCCGCTTACAAAGGCGATCCCCAGAGATGTGTTTTACAAACACTTATCATCTCAAGGATTGCGTAAGAGCTGAGTTGTACCAATGTAAATTCCCATGTCTGTAAATGATCAAAATTAATAAAAGAATAAGTTCTTTTTCAAACATTGCATATGAATTTCTTAAGAAATGTTTGTGTACATTTTTGAAATCTCAGCTGAATTGTGTGTATGTCGGACAGATTAAGGTTGGCTCTCTCACATGAGCAACCGCCTTATCTTATCAGATGGATAAGATAGAGATGAGACTAGTTTAAAGTCAAAATCATTAGACGAATGATTTAGAGTCATGACTTAAACAAGATAGTCGAATGAAAGATCTGCATCATATGGATGCTTACAAAAGATCTGAGATCTGTATCACAAGGATATTTGAAAGAGATCTCATATGATTTTTTCCTATCTGTCTTATGCAGGATGAGAGTCCGTGAATATTTCACGAGTAGTAAGGGGACTCAAAAAGATAGTCACTGTGGTGTCTGATCTTTTCATCCGTACAACATCATTAAGACATACTCTCCCTGGGAAAGGAGTGATGTTGTAATACGTGTTCATACCACGTATGCATTTCGACCACTGAGTTAGTAGCAATAGTGTTTGCTATTATGTGAGACTCAAAGGCCATATGGGTCTTTACTCTTACCCTCAAGGACTCCAATTGGTTCCTTTAGATTTTGACGAAATGATCGCTATCTTAGCGTGTTACTTATGAGCTATGATAATTCGGCTCGGCGGGGCACGTTAGAAAAGCGAGTCTAGTCAAGATCAGAAGGTTCGCAAGAAGAGGAAGATTGATTTCATATTCGCATTTGGACTTTAATGATTCAAAGCTGGCCAGCCAATTGTAATCCAGATGGGATTCAATTGTTGAATATAAAGTATAAGAAATGTGAAGAAATAATCTAGGGTAAAGCATGCGTTGAACTACTCAACTTTGCACCTTTGAGGTCGTTGTGTATCTCTAACAAGTGCACAACAACAGACTCTACGCGCATGACGGTCGCACGGTCTATTTCTCGGTATGATAGATGAAAGAACTAAGGGAAAGACGTTCTCTTACAATCCCCTCAAGTGTGAGTGGGAGATGTTGGATATGGAAGACGTTTATACACCCTTGTGGGGGATGTACGAGGGAATACGGACCTCGAACGTCGCGTACATGAAGTCGTGTACAAAGGGAATCTGTTCCCTTGCGGAGAGGATCTCTGGATGAGTGGGAAAGTCGCATTATATATGCATAAGTGCATGCGACATATGGCTAATAAAGGGGGAATATCTTAAGCTTATGTTGTACCATGCATATGGTACAACTTAAGCTTATAATGTGCCATGTATCGTGGTACACCTTAATTAAGTTGTTCCAAAGGAACAACTTACCCTAAAATAACTACCTTGGGGGCTATAAATAAGACCCAAGGGTAAGCCATTTCTTACACCATTTGCATGAAATTCATGCATGCATCTTCATCCTAGCGAAGCTCTGCAGAAATCCTTTCTCTCCCTCTTATCCAAGTTCTTAATCTAAAGTAGAGATTTAGATTGTGGATTAGTAGCCTTACTCCGTTCGTGAGAAGACTCGATCCGTCGTGGCGAATCCGAAGGCGAAGTTCGTAGACTACCGTGCCGCATACGCAAGCGTAAGTCTAAACTTCATGTTATCGATCCTAACTCTGTTTTGGACAGGATCCTACATTAACTCCCCATGAATCTAACATATCAAATTAGATTCTTGGAAAAATGCTTTAAATTATCATTTAGCCCATTGTCATTATTAATTCTCTCCCCCTTTGGCATTAGCAAAAAGAGTGGGAGGAGATCAACGACAATAACAATGGCTTCAAATAAAAGCACGGGAGTCGTAGAATACGACCACGGTCCAAATGACACCAAAGTAAAATACGAATTAAATCAAAGCGTGCCAATGAGACCAAAGTCGATAATCGAAAAGTAAAATCATCAAAACTCAAATTAATATTACGAATTGAGTTATGGAATATACTTTCCAATATCAACATTCTTGGTTAATTAAGTGCATGGAAAACAATTCTATGTTTTCATAGAAAAAATTTCTATATAACCAAGTTATTATCGTCGAGCGACGAAATCAATCATCAGAAGCAATAATATAATGTGCACAAGAAATAAATGTCAACATCGATGTATATATATATATATGAACCATGGGAACATCAAAAGTATTCATCACCAACATACATAAAAGCGATCCTCAGATCGAAGCACAAAATACAACATCATATCACAAAAGATATCGGAGTATCACATACATAATAAAATATCAAAACTCCATCCAAAACGACATCAAAATACATCACAAAATCCATAACCACCATCTATCCTACCCAACTCTCTCACACTACATATATCAGCCAATGTGCACAGGAGAGTCCTCCAAAGAAGCTCAGGAGGCAGCGGGAGGATCTGCAGCAGCAGCAGGCTCTGCAGAAGGAGTGGTGGTTGTAATGCCCTGCTAAGCTACTGCACAAGTACTAGAGGGGGTGTGAATAGTACTTTAAAATAATTAAGAGGATAATTCCTAATTATCTTGCAAACTCTACCAATAATGTGGAAATGCGGAAATGTAAATATTAGACAACAAAGAAAATAATCGCAAACAAGCAATTTAACGGGTTCGGATCCACCCAAGTCTCCCCGACTTGTTCCCGGTGATCAAACGTCCCAAACACCCGGATCCCCTCCGATACTTGAGTTAGAAACCCTAACTCAAGATTTCCACTATGAAATACTTGTGAAAAATCTTGACAAAGTCAAATCATACACAAATGAAATTGTGACTCCCACAACCCGGGATCACAAACAAACTCTCACAACCGAGAGTGAATCACTTGCAATATTCAAAGTAAATTGAATCACTTTCCACTATGCCTTGAGTAAACTTACGATTTAGGGCAAAATGGATTTTGGGGAAGATGAAGAGGCAGCAAACCCTAGCTCCAAGTAGATGACCAACAATGGAGTCCTAGGTGGATGTTGGTGACCTAGAATCAAGCACTTGGCTTGGAAGGCTCACAATCAATGAATCTCTCTTTTGAAATAAGAGTGAGGGAGAGATTCTTGAATAGAAATGAATTAGCTTTGAATGAGATTTAATGCTTCTCTTTTGATCTATAAACTTCTCTTAATATCAGCCTGGAGTGCAATGAATGCAGCACTCCAAGTATTTATAGGATAGAGGAAAAAGAGAGAGAAAAACGTTTCAATTAAAGCTCCAATGGCTCTATTCTGAACCAGACTAGTTGGTCAAAGAAGGATCACTGACCGACTAGTTCATCAACTAGTCGGTCGGTGATACAACGTAGACCGACTAATGGTTGAACAGCCAAAAAGTCGAAGTTCAGACTTATAGAACTAGTCGGTCCAAGAAGACTTGCCAATCGACTAGTTTCACAACTAGTCGGTCGGTGAGTGAACTTAGACCGACTAAGAGATAAAACAAATAGTCTGAGTACAAATTGATTTAGTCGGTCCAAGAACAAATGTTGACCGACTAGTTCATCAACTAGTCGGTTGCCAAACGTTCTTTGACCGACTAACGATAAACTGTAACTAGGCATGTACAGTAGAGGCTCAACTAGTCGGTCTAAGAAGGATCACTGACCGACTAGTTCACCAACTAGTCGGTCGGTGCGTCAACGTATACCGACTAACTGTAAACAGTAAAGAGCTTAGATTTGAAGGAGGCAAACTAGTCGGTCCAAGAAGATTTTTCGACCGACTAGATCACCATCTAGTCGGTTGGTTCTTCTTCTTGAACCAACTAACATGCACAAGAAGTCGCGAATCGAAGCGCGAAGCTTCGGAAAAGTTTGTATGGACTTCTACTAAGATCCTAGCTCTAAGATATGAGCGTTATGAAGATTAAAACGTAAGACCTACTCAAGGCTTAACATTCTACGAAAATGAAGCTAGAAGACTATAAATAAACTTGACGAACCGTCTTCAAAAGCTTCAATCGAATCTTCATGACTTCAATAAAGGTCCTTGAGCTTCAACGAAGCTTTAGGCTCACAATCACGCTCTTTGAGAAGTCTTGAGACATCGCTTTGGATGTTCATATGAATTTGGCGATGATCTCCATAACTGCGCTCACAAAGTGTTAGTTCACGATATATTTATGGTTGTTTATCATCCAAAACCAAATCCGGGGAGTCAATACTCAACATTCTCCCCCTTTTTGGTGATGACAACCCAACATAAATAATAATAAAAAATAATGAATCAAATGAAATTTACTTGCTCCCCCCTGCATTGATGACACGTTAGTTCCAAAATATATATTAATCATACGCATCAAGCAGACGAGTAAAGTATAAAATGTGAATCGATTATTGAAATATCGGATTTGAAAATCCATTTATATATCTTAACTCCCCCTGAATCTAACATTTCAAATTAGATTCTTGGAAAAATGCTTTAAATTATCATTTAGCTCATCGTCATTATTATATCTCTCCCTCTTTGGCATTAGCAAAAAGAGCGGGAGGAGATCAACGACAACAACAATGGCTTCAAATAAAAGCACAGGAGTCGTAGAATATGTCCACGGTCCAAATGACACCAAAGGAAAATACGAATTTAATCAAAGCGTGCCAATGATACCTTAGTCGAAATATCGAAAAACGAAATCATCAAAACTCAAATCAAATTTACGGATTGAGTTATGGAATATACTCTCCAATATCAACATTCTTGGTTAATTTAGTGCATGGAAAACAATTCTATGTTTCCATAGAAATAATTTCTATTTAACCAAGTTATTATCGTTGAGCGACGATGTCAAACATCAGAGACATAAAAGGAATATAATGTGCACAAGAGAATAAATGTCAACATCGATGTATATATATATATATATATATGTGAAAAATGAGTACATCAAAATCATACATTACCGACATACATAAACGATCCTCGGATCGAAGCACAAAATACAACATCATATATCTCACAACATAGCATATATGGAAGTATCACAAAACATACAAAAATATCACAACATCATCAGAGATACATCAAAATACATCCAAAAATATCAAAACTCCACAACCACCATCTAACCTACCAAACACTCTCACAACTAGATCTATCATCCAAAGTGCATAGGAGAGTCCTCCAAAGAAGCTCAGGAGGCAGCGGGAGGATCTGCAGCAGCAGCAGGCTCTGCAGGAGGTGAGGTGGTCACATGGTCAGCTGGAGTGGAAGTCTCTGGCACGACAGAATTGGTCTCGGGAGCAGCAACAGAAGAAGCATCCACCAGAGGAACGGTGGCAGCATGTGTGCTCTCTGGATCACCAGCAGAAGTAGCAACATCACCAGAAGTGCCCTCAGGGGCACGAGCAGCAACACGAACAAGCTCCTGTATATCCTCCTCATCCAACTCCTCCTCGTCAGAAACTGACGGAGGGATATCAATACCCAAATGAGAAGCGATACGAGCAAGGATCTCCTCAGATCGGGCACAGCGAGACTCCACACGTTTCAACGTACGTGCGAAGTCAGTAAGAGTAGGAGAGGGAGCAGGAGCAGCTGAAGCAGAGGCTGAAGCAGACGGGGTCGTCCTCTGAACATGAAGAAGCGCCGCAAGAGACTTCTTGATGGCCGTCGCATTCAGAGGGGGACCGAGGGGATGCTCATCATCACGAGGCAAAGGGACACGAAAGTGACGGAATACGAGTGTCAGAAGGCACGGATATGGGATATGAGCAGATTTCGTGGACTTTCGGATACACTCGAAAGAATCCATCTTATCGAGAATGATCCGAGCCCAGTTAATCTCGCTCCCCATGAAGATGGCGTAAATGAGCTTCAGGAATGGCTGGGATGGCAATGAAGAAGAGCTGTACTTCGGGAGGAGGCACGACTTCAGAATCAGATTAAGTACCCAAGCATTCGGCTTGAAGGACTTAGATGGCACGCCAATCATAGCAGGAGGAATCTCATGAAAGATCTCGGCGAGCATCCCCTGATCAAGCTCAGAAATATCATCGACAGAAATATCCGAAGGAAGAAGGCCAGACGAGGAGACACCTAGCAACTCTCCTAAGATTTCTGTCGTGAGGACTATCGGTGTCCCCAAGACAATAGTATCAATAGAGTGGGTCTCGTCGTACTGACCGCGAACCCTATTAGCGTAGAATAGCTTGACAAGGCGAGGGTATGGATGTGGATTCGCCTTAGGGTCATACCGAAGATAATCGATAAGACCGCTAGACGACAGAAGATCTGCAAGGCCTGGAAAGTCAGAAAACTGTACGAAATGCTCCAAAAGCAGCGGACAGTGTTCGATACGGTTATATGCCACGAGACACATCGGGTCATAGCGACATAATGAAATATCGACACCACCAACTGGCATCGGACCCTTTCCCTTAGGCTGACGAGTGGAAGAACGGGGTGGAGGAGTAGGATCCCGAGCGGCGTGCTCGGTCTCCGGAATTTATTCCATGTCGGAATCATCAGGAGGAGTGGGGGCACGGAATGAAGCTGGTGAAACGGGTTGCTTCCTAGGCTGAGATCGGGCTCGGGGCTTCGTGGTCGCCGTCCTCTTTCGCTTAAGAGGAGGCGATGACGACGATGGATGGGTGGATTTAGATCGGCGTTTGGGTTGCGAGGGTTCCCTTGGAGGTGAATCGACGGTCATAGGCGATGGACGAGAGGGATCGATCGGAATACGTGTTCTCGCCATAAACGCGACGAGACACGAGCAATCAACATGAGATCGAAAGATCGGAAACCCTAAAACAACCCTAGGCCGAAACCCTAGATGCTGAAATCGATGTAAATTGAGGAACCCTAGGTCTAAAGGCTGAGAGGGAGGTTACCTAGGAGGAGATGGAGTGACCCTCAGCCAGAGATGGTCGGAAAGATGGCCGGAGATCGACGGACAATGGCGGAGGGAGAGGGGAAGTCGAAGAGTTTTGGGGGGGTCTTTGGCTGAGAGAGAGAAATGAACCGACTAGAATAGGATTTAGTCAGATAGAATGGATATAAATCGATCGGAAGACGAAAAGACGCAACTGTCCCTGAGCACTTAGTCGGTCACAGTTCAAGCGCTGACCGACTAGATGACGATCTAGTCGGTCGGCCAATGAGCTTGAACCGACTAAGTGCAAACAGTAACTGAAGCCAAATTTAGGGCTTGTGTTAGTCGGTATGGGTTCATTCACTGACCGACTAGATGATGATCTAGTCGGTCGGTCAATGA
The DNA here is from genome assembly GCA_030789695.1 of Scilla litardierei. Taxonomy (NCBI): domain Eukaryota; kingdom Viridiplantae; phylum Streptophyta; class Magnoliopsida; order Asparagales; family Asparagaceae; genus Scilla; species Scilla litardierei. The sequence goes on along the minus strand of CM061133.1, from coordinate 92,463,442 downwards.
ACATGAACCGACTAACAGAGTTCAAAAATTTTAGAATTTGAAATTTTGAGTTCTCTCCTAATCGCAATTGGACGAAACATCGTAACACTCTCATTAATCATTATACTACCCCATTAAACATCGAAAATCTTAAATTTGATGTTTATGAATAAATCGAGTGAAAATTTCAAAAATTCAACGAAAAATCCAGAAAATTCCAATAAATCTAGCATGTGCACATATAATGAAATTGAATAGCATGCAAGATTATTGAACATATGAATCCTAAATCTCGGATTCACCCATAATCCCCAATTCTCGACGTAACCGCACAAAGGAGTCTTCCTTTAGGGGTTTCGTGAAAATATCGGCGATTTGCTTCTGGGTTTCAACGTACACTAATTGATGTCCTTTTTAGCAACATGATCATCTAAGAAATGTTGTCGGGCATCTATGTGTTTAGAACGGGAATGGTGTACCGGATTCTTAGAGAGACAAATTGCACTTTGGTTGTCCACCATGATAGGGCAAGTATCATAGTTTATACCAAAGTCTTTAAGAGTGTGTCTCATTCAAAGAACCTGAGCACACGCGGCACCGGCGGCTATATTCCGCCTCGGTGGTTGAAAGTGATACAGAATTCTGCTTCTTTGAAAACCAAGAGACAAGAGAATTTCCTATAAAATGGCAAGTGCCACTAGTACTTTTCCTGTCGGATTTGCATCCCGCATAATCTGCGTCACTATATGAGATTAACTCATACGTGCTAGATTTTGGATAAAGTAATCTAAAATCAAGTGTGTAACTTAAATAACGAAAAATACGTTTTACCGCTACTAAGTGAGATTCCTTAGGTTGAGACTGATAACGAGCACATACACATACGACAAATATAATATCGGGCCTACTTGCGGTAAGATATAGTAAACTACCTATCATACCTCGATATAGACGAATGTCTACATCTTTTACGCCCGCATCTTTGTCAAGATGTGTAGTCGTGCTCATTGGGGTCTTCTTCCCGGAAGCATTCTTCATTCCAAATCGCTTTAGCAACTCCACCGTGTACTTGGTTTGGTGAATGAAGATTGCATCGTTCATTTGGCGAATTTGGAGACCTAAGAAATATTTGAGCTCACCCATGTGGCTCATCTCAAATTGATCCTTCATCACATTAGAAAACTCTTCGCAAAGAGTGAAGTTAGTAGCATCGAAAATGATATCATCAACATATATTTGAACTAAAATTATATCATTATTCGAGTACTTAACAAATAATGTAGAATCAACTTCTCCCATTTTAAAACCCAAATCCAAAAGAAAATTCTTTAAACGGTCATACCAAGCTCGAGGAGCTTGTCTCAAACTGTAAAGTGCTTTCTTAAGTTTGAAAACATGATTTGGAAAATTTTCATTTATAAAACCCGGAGGTTGAGAAACATAAACTTCCTCAACAACATCTCCGTTTAAAAACGCACTTTTAACATCCATTTGAAAGAGTTTAAAATCTTTATGGCATGCAAAAGATAACAATAATCTAATGGATTCTAATCTAGCTATCGGAGCAAAGGATTCTTTGAAATCGATACCTTCCTCTTGCCGATAGCCTTGAGCTACTAACTGAGCTTTGTTCCGGACGACGATTTGTTTCTCGTCGGTCTTGTTCTTGAAAATCCACTTCGTTCCTATAACGGTGTGGTTCTTCGAAGGCAATGGAACAAGCTCCCAAACCTCATTCCTCTCGAATTGAATGAGTTCATCTTCCATGGAAAGGATCCAAGCACTATCTTTGCACGCTTCGTTAATATTCTTTGGCTCTATCGAGGAGGCAAAGGCACAATGAGCGAAGTAGTTGACTTGAGATCTCGTCTTGACACTATCAATGATATTGCCAATGACTTGCTCATGAGGATGGTCACGAACGGTATGAAGCCGTTTGGGAATTCCCTGATCACTAGAAACATTCTCAAAAGATTCATTAGTAGGTTTAGTATCATTAGAATCAATAGAATTAGAATTACCAATAGAATCACATAAGACATCCATGGAGTCATCATCATTAGTAATCCTAGTCGGGACAAATCCTTCATTAAATGAAACATGAAGTGATTCCTTGATCGTTGAGGTTCGTTTGTTGTTTATCCGGTAGACTTTGCTACGTGAGGAATATCCAACAAAAATCCCCTCATCGGATCTTGGATCGAATTTGTCCAAACTACCATACGTGTTTTTAATAAAACATTTTGAACCAAAAACTTGAAAATGTTTAACTTGAGGCAATCTACCAAACAACAATTCATAACAAGTTTGTTTAATGCCTGGCCTCAAAAGTATTCTGTTAAACACATAGCAAGCGGTATGTACCGCTTCCGCCCAAAATTGATGGCCAAGTTGGCTATCATCAAGCATAGTGCGAGCACATTCCACTAGCGTCCTATTCTTTCTCTCAACAACACCATTTTGAGGAGGTGCGCGAGGGAATGAAAAGGTGTGTGTAATACCAACTTCATCACAAAAGTTCTCAAAAGACTCATTCTCAAATTCCCCTCCATGATCATTACAAATAGTGACAATGGTGGTTCCAATGAGATTTTGTACTTTCTTGACAAATATTGTGAAGTTTTCGAAAGCATCATTTTTATTACTTAATAAAAATACCCAAGTAAACCTAGAAAAGTCATCAACGATGACAAGTCCATATCGTGCATTTCCTAAAGAAGCAACTCTAGTTGGCCCAAATAAATCTAGATGTAATAGCTCTAGTGGCCGCTTAGAAGAAATGCTTTTCTTAGGTTTAAGAGATGACTTTGGAAGCTTGCCTCGTTGACACGAGTCACAAAAGCTTTTCTTTTAAAAGACAAGCTTAGGGAAGCCTCTAATAGAATTTAACTTGGAAAGCTTAAATAGTGTTCCAAAGTTCACATGACCAAAACGTCGATGACATAAGTGTTGTTCACTTGTGTTGGCAATGAGACATTGTTCATGTGATCTTGGAAGATATAGGATATATATATATCCTTATGGCGTGTGCCGAAAAACAATAATTCATTATTATCTTTTCTTAAAATATGGCACATTCCTTTCGCAAAGCTAACTTTGTAACCTTTGTCACAAAGTTGGCTTATTGAAATGAGATTGTGGTTTAATCCTTTAACAAGGTAAACATCACTTATAAGTGGTTTAGAAGGATTACCCACTTTTCCAATACCTATGATGGTTTCGCTCTCGTTGCCTCCAAAGACTACCCGGTTCCCATTTGCAATGGGCACCACTCCGGAAAGCAATTGAGCGTCACCCGTCATGTGTTTTGAACACCCGCTATCGAGTATCCAATTCCTCTTGGAGCTAAATTTAAATTTGTTGCTCCGTTTCTTTTTCTTGAGTACCTAAAGATAGAAAATATCGTATCATGGTACCCAATGTCATTGGGTCCAAAAGATTAGACCTTTGGAAGCCAAGTCCAATTGGACTTAGACTTTCCCACATAATTATCATTATCCACTACATTCATAAAATAATCATTCATGTAAACTTGTTTTTCATCCATATTTGTGTCCTTTAGGCTACAAATAGTGAAGATTTTGGGAGCCCTAATCCTATTGGGAGCATGCATGCGTTGTTGATTTCTACGTGATGCATGTCGTGGATAGGCATAAAGAACATGATGAAATGGTGCATGTGGATAATTATTCATACGATGATGTGGGTGAACATATGCATGTGAGGAAACACGTGCGTGAGGGTGTCTCACATGGTGTGCACGTGCCCGTGTATGTGGTGCATAAAAATCATCATATGTGTGAGCATGTGGAGTAAGATGTGTGTACCTACGTGGCATGGTATTTGTGTACATGTAAGCATGACCCTTCTTTGGAGGTCCACCCAAAGTGGGTTTCTTTCCAAATGAAGGTGTGTACGAGGTGGAAGCACCATTGGTAGATGAACTACCAATAGAGTGTTTGCTACCACTCGTTGAGACATCGGAAGTTGGCCTAACAAAGGTAGTGGCCGCTTTGGATGAATTTCTCATCGTATACCCCAAGCCAATGTGGTGATTGGCCGGGAGTAAGTCATTTAGGATTTTATCCAAATGGTCCTTACCCTTATTGAATTTGTTAATTCGGCCTAATGTGCACTCATATTTCTCGGTGAGAGAACGCATAGAAGCATCCAAAGTGGATACTTGCGATGTGAGCACATAAACACGAGATTTGAGATTTTCATTCTCAATACTCAAAGTCGAGTTTTGAGAAGTCAAATCCGCAATCTTGTGTTCTTCTGGATCCTCAATGCTAACATGTTCAAGTTGAGACTTGAGATTTACAATCTCATTCTTCAACTCTTCAACAACGGTGTCGTTGTTGGTGATGATAGTTTTAGGCGAGGTTTGGATGCTAGCTAAATCATCTTTTACCTTAGTATACCTATTTACTAATTTAGTGTATTTAGACCATATTTGCTCATTAGCATGTCAAAGGTCATCCATTGTTACCTCATCGCCTTCATGGTCGCTATCATCGGAAGAGGAAGATCCTTGATCATGCTCCTCTCTTGCCATGAAGCACATGTGTGCTTGCTCCACTTGCTCATCGTCTGACTCTCCGCTTGAGGAATCCTCGGAGTCGGTGAATGTCCCGACAAGTCCCTTTTTGTACCCTTTCTTGTACATCTTGGACTTGTCGAATTTGGGCGCCTTCCACTTCTCCTTTTGCTTATTTTGAGGACAATCCACTTTCATATGTCCTGGCTTGTTGCTTTTGAAACACAAAGGAGATGAGGCGTTAGAAGAACAAAATTTAGATTTGTTCTTGTAATTACCTTTCCGGAAGAACCGATTGAACTTCTTTGCCATGAGTGCCATGTACTCCAAGTCCATCTCGTCTTCCGAGTCTTCATCATCGGTAGATGTGGATGTGGATGGAGCGGCCTTGAACGTAATCGCCTTCTTCTTTGGCTCGTCTTGCTTCAAGTAGGACTTCATCTAGTCCTGCAACTTTAACTTGCTATCCTTGTGTACCTCATAAGATATTAAGGTACCCATTAGTTGAACAACGGTATATGTTTTCATGTCATTACCTTCCTCGATGGCGAAGGTACGTTTCTCCCAACAAGAAGGAAGTCCATCGATGATCTTCGAGACTTTCTCCTTTTGGGTGTAGGTCTTACCGAGAGCCTCCAACTCGTTGGTGATGTCGATGAAGCGAGCGTAGTACTCCTTCATCTTCTTACCCTGTAGCATATGAAATAACTCGTAATCTTTATTAACAACTACGAGTTAGGAGTCTCTTACCCTACTTGTCCCTTCATGCAATATGAGGAGGGAGTTCCATATTTGATATGCACTCTTACATGTGCATATCTTATTGAAATCCTCGGGCTCCAAGGCACATTGCAAGGCGTTCATTGCCTTGGCATTGCTTACCTCCGTGGCAATCTCCGCGGTAGTCCACTTCTCGAAATCTTCTTCCGCGGGCTCGACATACTCCTTCATCGTGGCCCTCCACAATGAAGCACTCCGGAGGAAAGTTTCCATCTGGCATTTCCAGTACCCGTAGTTGGTACCGTTGAAGAAGGGAGGCCTCGTCGAGGAGTGTCCTTCCATCAACGAAGACGCTCCTTCACGGTTCCTGAAGGTGCTGTAATCTGAAGGTGGACGAACGGTCTTGTTGTCGTTGGCAGACATAGCTATAGACTTGGCTCTGATACCAAATGTAATGCTCTGCTAAGCTACTGCATAAGTACTAGAGGGGGGGTGAATAGTACTTTAAAATAATTAAGAGGATAATTCCTAATTATCTTGCAAACTCTACCAATAATTCGGAAATGCGGAAATGTAAATATTAGACAACAAAGAAAACAATCGCAAACAAGCAATTTAACGGGTTCGGATCCACCCAAGTCTCACCGACTTGTTCCCGGTGATCCTACGTCCCAAACACCCGGATCCCCTCCGGATACTTGAGTTAGAAACCCTAACTCAAGATTTCCACTATGAAATACTTGTGATAAACCTTGACAAAGTCAAATCATACACAAATGAAATTGTGACTCCCACAGCCCGGGATCACAAACAAACTCTCACAACCGAGAGTGAATCACTTGCAATATTCAAAGTAAATTGAAATAGAAATTCTTACCGACAAAACCCTATGCCTTGAGTAAACTTACGATTTAGGGCAAAACGGATTTTGGGGAAGATGAAGAGGCACCAAATCCTAGCTCACAGTAGATGACCAGCAATGGGGTCCTAGGTGGATGTTGGTTACCTAGAATCAAGCACTTGGCTTGGAAGGCTCACAATCAATGAATCTCTCTTTTGAAATAAGAGTGAGGGAGAGATTCTTGAATGGAAATGAATGAGCTTTGAATGAGATTTAATGCTTCTCTTTTGATTCCTAAACTTCTCTTAATATCAGCCTTGAGTGCAATGAATGCATCACTCCAAGTATTTATAGGATAGAGGAAAGAGAGAGAGAAAAATGTTTCAATTAAAGCTCCAACGGCTCTATTCTGAACCAGACTAGTTGGTCAAAGAAGGATCACTGACTGACTAGTTCATCAACTAGTCGGTCGGTGATACAACATAGACCGACTAATGGTTGAACAGCCAAAAGGTCGAAGTTCAGACTTACAGAACTAGTCGGTCCAAGAAGACTTGCCAACCGACTAGTTTCACAACTAGTCGGTCGGTGAGTGAACTTAGACCGACTAAGAGATAAAACAAATAGTCTGAGTACAAATTGATTTAGTCGGTCCAAGAACAAATGTTGACCGACTAGTTCATCAACTAGTCGGTCGCCAAACGTTCTTTGACCAACTAACGATAAACAGTAACTAGGCATGTACAGTAGAGGCTCAACTAGTCGGTCTAAGAAGGATCACTGACCGACTAGTTCACCAACTAGTCGGTCGGTGAGTCAACGTAGACCGACTAACTGTAAACAGTAAAGAGCTTAGATTTGAAGGAGGCAAACTAGTCGGTCCAAAAAGCTTTTTCGACCGACTAGATCACCATCTAGTCGGTTGGTTCTTCTTCTTGAACCAATTAACATGCACAAGCAGTCGCGAATCGAAGCGCGAAGCTTTGGGAAAGTTTGTATGGACTTCTACTAAGATCCTAGCTCTAAGATATGTGCGTTATGAAGATTAAAACGTAAGACCTACTCAAGGCTTAACATTCTACGAAAATGAAGCTAGAAGACTATAAATAAACTTGACGAACCGTCTTCAAAAGCTTCAATCGAATCTTCATGACTTCAATAAAGGTCCTTGAGCTTCAACGAAGCTTTAGGCTCACGATCACGCGCTTTAAGAAGTCTTGAGACGTCGCTTTGGATGTTCATATGAATTTGGCGACGATCTCCATAACTACGCTCACAAAGTGTTAGTTCACGATATATTTATGGTTGTTAATCATCCAAAACCAAATCCGGGGAGTTAATACTCAACAGTGGTCACTGGGTCAGCAGGAGTGTCCACAGTCGCAATGGGAGTGGCCTTGGGAGCACCAGACGAAGTATCAACTAGAGGAATGGTGGCAGCTGGTGTGCTCTCGGGGGCACCAGCTAAAGTAGCAGCAGCACCAGAAGTAGCAGCAGCAGCTGACATACCCTCAAGGGCACGAGCAGCAGATCCAAGGAGCTCCTCGAGCTCATCATCATCCATCTCCTCCTCGTCAGTAACAGACGGAGGAACGTCTATGCCCATGCGGGAGCAGATGCGAGCTAGCATAGCCTCCGAACGAGCACAACAAGACTCCACACGTATCAACAAACGCGAAAGCTCAGCGAGAGTAGGAGAGGGAGCAGGTGCATCTGAAGCCGAGGCTGAAGCTGAAGGGGTCGTCCTCTGAACGTGACGAAGTGCCGCAAGAGACTTCTTGATGGCCGTCGCATTCAGAGGGGGACCGAGAGGACGCTCATCATCAGGAGGAAGAGGGACCTGGAAGTGACGGAAGATGAGAGTCAATAGGCACGGGTAAGGAATGTGGGCTGACTTGGTGGACTTTTGAATACATTCGAAGGGGTCCATCTTGTCAAGAATAATCTGTGCCCAATTGATCTCACTCCCCATGAAAATAGCGTAAATGAGCTTGAGGAATGGCTGGGAAGGCAAGGAAGATGAGCCGTACTTCAGAAGGAGGCACGACTTCAAGATCAGATTAAGAACCCAGGCATTTGGCTTAAACGACTTGGATGGGACGCCAATCATGGCGGGAGGGATGACATGGAAAATCTCAGCGAGCATCACCTGATCAAGCTCAGAAATATCGTCAACAGAGATATCGGAAGGGAGGAGGCCAGACGAGGAGACACCAATCAAATCCCCTAAGAATTCTGCCGTGAGGACAATCGGTGTCTCCAAGACAGTCGTCTCAATGGAATGGGTCTCGTCGTACTGACCGCGAACACGGTTCGCATAGAATAGCTTGCCTAGGCGGGGGTAAGGGTGTGGATTCGCCTTATGGTCATATCGAAGATAATCGATAAGACCACTAGACGAAAGAAGATCGGCAAGGTGAGGGAAGTCGGAGAACTGAACAAAGTGCTCCAATAGCAGCGGGTAGTGCTCTATACGGTTGTAAGCCACGAGACACAAAGGGTCATCGCGACACAACGATATATCCACATCGCCAACTGGCATGGGAGCCTTCCCCTTAAGCTAACGAGTGCTAGATCGGGGTGGAGGAGTAGGATCCCTATGGGTAGGCTCAGTCTCAGGGATATATTCCGTGTCGGAATCATCAGGAGGAGTGGGGGCACGGAATGAAGCTGGAGACACGGGTTGTTTCCTAGGCTGAGATCTAGGCTTGGCGGTCGCCGTCCTCTTCTTCTTAAGAGGAGGCGAAGACGACGAAGGATGGGTTGATTTAGATCGGTGTTTAGATTGTGGGGGGTCCGTAGATGGAGAATCGACGGTCATGGGTGACGGACGAGTGGGTTCGATGGGAATACGTGTCCTCGCCATAATCGAGACGAGACACTCACGAAATCAAAAGCTAAAACCCTAGAACAACCCTAGCCCGAAGCCTAAGTCGAATGAACCTAACCCTAGACGCAGAAATTAAACCCTAGGAGCTAGAAGAGAGTGATACCTAGGTGGATGAACGGCTACGAATCGACGGCAAGAGGTGGAGATGGCCGGAAAACGGTGAACTCGACGGAGGAAGTCGAATAGACGAAGGAGTTTTCGGGGGTTTTTGAGCTGGGAGAGGAAAACACACCGACTAGAAAGGGAAATAGTCGGTTAGATAGAGTTTAAGTCGATCAGAAGTCGAAAAGACCAACCAGTCCCCGATGCACTTAGTCGGTCATAGTTCAAGTGCTGACCGACTAGATGATGATCTAGTCGGTCGGCCAATGAGCTTGAACCGACTAAGTGCAAACAGTAACTGAAGCCAAATTTAGGGCTTGAGTTAGTCGGTCTGCGTTCATTCACTGACCGACTAGATGATGATCTAGTCGGTCGGTCAATGAACATGAACCGACTAACAGAGTAAAAAAATTTTAGAATTTGAAATTTTGAGTTCTCTCCTAATCGCACTTGGACGAAACATCGAAAAACTCTCATTAATCATTATACTACCCCATTAAACATTGAAAATCTTAAATTTGACGTTCATGAATAAATCGAGCATAAATTCCGAAAATTCAACAAAAATTCCAGAAAATTCCAATAAATCTAGCATGTGCAAATATAACGAAATTTAATAGAATGCAAGATTATTGAACAAAATATGAATCCTAAATATCAGATTCACCCATAATCACCAATTCTCGACGCAACCGAACAAAGGAATCTTCCTTGAGTGGTTTCGTGAAAATATCGGCGATTTGCTTCTGGGTTTCAACGTACACTAAAATGATGTCCTTTTAAGCAACATGATCATCTAAGAAATGATGACGGACATCTATGTGTTTAGAACGGGAATGGTGTACCGGATTCTTAGAGAGACATATTGCACTTTGGTTGTCCACCATGATAGGGCAAGTATCACAGTTTATACCAAAGTCTTTAAGAGTGTGTCTCATCCAAAGAACCTGAGCACATGCGGCACCGACAGCAATAAATTCCGCGTCGGTGGTTGAAAGTGATACGGAATTCTGCTTCTTGGAAAACCAAGAGACAAGAGAATTTCCTATAAAATGGCAAGTGCCACTAGTACTTTTCCTGTCGGATTTGCATCCCGCATAATCTGCGTCACTATATGAGATTAACTCATATGTGCTAGATTTTGGATAAAGTGATCCAAAGTCAAGTGTGTAACTTAGATAACGGAAAATACGTTTTACCGCTACTAAGTGAGATTCCTTAGGTTGAGACTGATAACGAGCACATACACATACGACAAACATAATATATGGCCTACTTGCAGTAAGATATAGTAAACTACCTATCATACCTCGATATAGACGAATGTCTACATCTTTACCGCCCGTATCCTTATCAAGATGTGTAGTCGTGCTCATTGGAGTCTTCTTCCCGGAGGCATTCTCCATTCCAAATCGCTTTAGTAACTCCACCATGTACTTGGTTTGGTGGATGAAGATTGCATCGTTCATTTGGCGAATTTGGAGACCTAAGAAATACTTGAGCTCACTCATGTGGCTCATCTCAAATTGATCCTTCATCACATTGGAAAACTCTTCACAAAGTGTGAAGTTAGTAGCATCGAAAATGATATCATCAACATAAATTTGAACTAAAATTATATCATTATTCGAATACTTAACAAATAATGTAGAATCAACTTCACCCATTTTAAAACCTAAATCCAAAAGAAAATTCTTTAAACGGTTATACCAAGCTCGAGGAGCTTGTCTCAAACCGTAAAGTGCTTTCTTAAGTTTGAAAACGTGATTTGGAAATTTTTCATTTATAAAACCCGGAGGTTGAGAAACATAAACTTCCTCAACAACATCTCCGTTTAAAAACACACTTTTAACATCCATTTAAAAGAGTTTAAAATCTTTATGGCATGCAAAAGATAACAATAATCTAATAGATTCTAATCTAGCTACCGGATCAAAGGATTCTTCGAAATCAATACCTTCCTCTTGCCGATAGCCTTGAGCTACTAACCGAGCTTTATTCCGGACGACGATTTGGTTTTCGTCGATCTTGTTCTTGAAAATCCACTTCGTTCCTATAACAGTGTGGTTCTTCAAAGGCAATGGAACAAGCACACAAACCTCATTCCTCTCGAATTAAATGAGTTCCTCCTCCATGGCAAGGATCCAAGCACTATCTTTGCACGCTTCGTTAATATTCTTTGGCTCTATCGAGGAGGCAAAGGCACAATGAGCGAAGTAGTTAATTTGAGATCTCGTCTTGACACTATCAAGGATATTGCCAATGACTTGCTCATGAGGATGGTCACCAATGGTAAGAAGCCGTTTGGGAATTCCCTGATCACTAGGAACATTCTCAAAAGATTCATTAGTTGGGTTAGTCTCAATAGAATCAATAGAGTTATAATTACCAATAGAATCACATAAGACATCCATGGAGTCATCATCATTAGTAATTCTAGTTGGGACAAAACCTTCATTAAATGAAACATGAAGTGATTCCTCGATCGTTGAGGTTCGTTTGTTGTATATCCGGTAGGTTTTGCTACGGGAAGAATATCCAACAAATATCCTCTCATCGGATCTTGGATCAAATTTGTCCAAGCTACCATACATGTTTTTAATAAAACATTTTGCGCCGAAAACTCGAAAATGTTTAACTTGAGGCAACCTACCAAACAAAAATTCATAACAAGTTTGTTTGGTGCCGGGCCTCAAAAGTATTCTATTAAACACATAGCAAGTGGTATGTACCGCTTCCGCCCAAAATTGATGGCCAAGTTGGCTATCATCAAGCATAGTGCGAGCACATTCCACTAGCGTCCTATTCTTTCTCTCAATAACACCATTTTGAGGAGGTGCGCGAGGGAATGAAAAGGTGTGTGTAATACCAAATTCATCACAAAAAGTTGAGAAAGACTCATTCTCAAATTCCCCTCCATGATCACTACGAATAGTGACAATGATGGTTCCAATGAGATTTTGTACTTTCTTAACAAAAATTGTGAAGTTTTCAAAAGCATCATTTTTATTACTTAAGGAAAATACCCAAGTAAATCTAGAAAAGTCATCAACGATGACAAGTCCATATCTAGCATTACCTAATGAAGCAACTCTAGTTGGCCCAAAAAGATCTAGATGTAATAGCTCTAGAGGCCGTTTAGATGAAATGCTTTTCTTAGGTTTAAATGAAGATTTTGGAAGCTTGCCTCGTTGACACGAGTCACAAAAGCTTTTCTTTTGAAAGACAAGCTTAGGGAAGCCTCTAATAGAATTTAACTTGGAAAGTTTAAATAGTGTTCCAAAGTTCACATGACCAAAACGTCGATGCCATAAGTGTTGTTCACTTGTGTTGGCAATGAGACATTGTTCATGTGATCTTGGAAGATCTAGGATATATATACCCTTATGGCGTGTGCCGAAAAACAATAAATCATTATTATCTTTTCTTAAAATATGGCACATTCCTTTCGCAAAGCTAACTTTGTAACCTTTGTCACAAAGTTGGCTTATTGAAATAAGATTGTGGTTTAATCCTTTAACAAGATAAACATCACTTATTAGTGGTTTAGAAGGATTACCTACTTTGCCAACACCTATGATGGTTCCGCTCTCGTTGCCTCCAAAGACTACCCGGTTTCTATTTGCAATGGGCACTACTCCGGAGAGCAATTGAGCGTCACCCATCATGTGTTTTGAACACCCGCTATCAAGTATCCAATTATTCTTGGAGCCAAATTTGGATTTGTTACTCCGTTTCTTTCTCTTGAGTACCTATAGATAGAAAATATCGTATCATGGTACCCAAGGTCATTGGGTCCAAAAAGATTAGACCTTCGGAAGCCAAGTCCAATTGGACTTAGACTTTCCCACATAATTATCACTATGCACGACATTCATAAAATAAGAATTCATATAAACTTGTTTTTCATTCATGCTTGTGTCCTTTGGGCTCCAAATAGTGAAGATTTTGGGAGCCCTATTCCTATTGGGAGCATGCATGCGTTGTTGATTTCTACGTGATGCATGTCGTGGATAGGCATAAGACACATGATGAAATTGTGCATGATGATATTTATTCATATGATGATGTGAGTGAACATATACATGTGGAGGAACACGTGCGTGAGGGTGTCTCACATGGTGTGCACGTGCCCGTGGATGTGGTGCATAAAAATCATCATATGTGTGAACATGTGGAGTAGGACGTGTGTTCCTACGTGGCATGGTATTTGTGTACATATAAGCATGATCCTTCTTTGGAGGTCCACCCAAAGTGGGTTTCTTTCCAAATGAGGGTGTGTACAAGGTGGAAGCACCATTGGTAGATGAACTACCAATAGAGTGTTTGCTCCTACTCGTTGAGTCACCGGAAGTTGGCCTAACAAAGGTAGTGGCTGATTTGGATGAACTTCCCATCTTATACCCCAAGCCAATGTGGTGATTGGCCGGAAGTAAGTCATTTAGGATTTTATCCCAATGGTCCTTACCCTTATTGAATTTACTAATTTGGCCTAATGTGCACTCATACTTCTCAGTGAGAGAATGCATCGAAGCATCCAAAGTGGATACTTGCGATGTGAGTGCATAAACACGAGATTTGAGATTCTTATTCTCGATACTCAAAGTTGAGTTCCGAGAAGTCAAATCCGCTATCTCATGTTCATCCGATTCCTCAATATGAACATGTTCAAGTTGAGATTTGATATTTACAATCTCATTTCTCAACTCTTCAACAACGGTGTCGTTGTTGGTGATGATCGGTTTAGGCGAGGTTTGGATGCTAGCTAAATCATCTTTTACCTTAGTATATCTATTTACTAATTTAGTGTATTTTGACCATATTTGCTCATTAGCATTTCTAAGGTCATCCATTGTTACCTCATCACCTTCATTGTCGCTATCATCGGAGGAGGAATCTTTATCTTGCTCCTCTCTTGCCATGAAGCACATGTGTGCTTGCTCCACTTGCTCATCGTCCGACTCTCCACTAGATGAGTCCTCGGAGTCGGAGAATGTCCCGACAAGTCCCTTCTTGTACCCTTTCTTGTACTTCTTGGACTTGTCGAATTTTGGCGCCTTCCACTTCTCCTTTTGCTTGTTTTGAGGACAATCCGCTTTGATGTGTCTTGGCTTGTTGCATTTGAAACACAAAGGAGAGGAGGCGTTAGAAGAACCAAATTTAGATTTGTTCTTGAAATTACCTTTCCAGAAGAACTGGTTGAACTTCTTTGCCATGAGGGCAATGCACTCCAAGTCCAATTCTTCTTCCGATTCTTCATCATCGGTAGATGTGGATGTGGATGGAGCGGCCTTGAATGGAATCGCCTTTTTCTTTGGCTCGTCTTGCTTCAAGTAGGACTTCATCTTGTCCTGCAACTTAAGTTTGCTATCCTTGCGTACCTCATATGACATTAAAGTACCCATTAGTTGAATAACGGTATACTTACTCATGTCATTACCTTCCTCGATGGCGAAGGTATGCTTCTCCCAACAAGAAGGAAGTCCATCGATGATCTTCGAGACTTTCACCTTTTGTGTGTAGGTCTTACCAAGAGCCTCCAACTCGTTGGTGATGTCGACGAAGCGAGCGTAGTACTCCTTCATCTTCTCACCCTATTGAATATGAAATAACTCGTAATCTTTATTAACAACAACGAGTTTGTAGTCTCTTACCATACTCGTTCCTTCATGCAAGATGAGGAGGGAGTTCCAGATTTGATATGCACTCTTACATGTGCATATCTTATTGAAGTCATCGGGCTCCAAAGCGCATTGTAAGGTATTCATTGCCTTGGCATTACTTACCTTCGCGGCGACCTCCGCGGTAGTCCACTTCGCGAAATCTTCTTCTTCAGGTTCGACGTACTCCGTCAACGTGGCTCTCCACAGTGAAGCACTCCGGATGAAAGTTTCCATCTGGCATTTCCAGTACCCGTAGTGGGTACCGTTGAAGAAAGGAGGCCTCGTCGAGGAGTGTCCTTCCATCACCGAAGAAGCTCCTTCTCGGTTCCTGAAGGTGTTGTAGTCTGAAGGTGGACGTACGGTCTTGTTGTCGTTGGAAGACATAGCTAGGTACTTGGCTCTGATACCAAATGTAATGCCCTACGTAGCTACTGCACAAGTACTAGAGGGAGGGTGAATAGTACTTTAAAATAATTAAGAAGATAATTCATAACTATCTTGCAAACTCAACCAAAAATGCGGAAATGTAAATAGAGACAACAAAGAAATGCAATCGCAAACAAACGAATTAACAGGTTTTGATCCACCCAAGTCTCCCCGACTTGTTTCCGGTGATCCTACGTCCCAAACACCCGGTTCCCCTCCGGATACTTGAGTTAGAAACCTCTAACTCAAATTTGCACTATGAATTACTTGTAGAAAACCTCTACAAAGTCAAATCATACACAAATGAAATTGTCACTCCCACAACCCGGGATCACAAACAAACTCTCACAACCGAGAGTAAAACACTTACAATATAGAAGTAAATGAAATACGAAATTCTTACCGACAAAATCCTATGCCTTGAGTATGCTTACGAATTAGGGCAAAACGGATTTTGGGGAAGATGAAGGGGCACCAAACCCTAGCTCCAAGTAGATGACCAGCAATGGAAGCCTAGGAGGATGTTGGTGACCTAGAATCAAGCTCTTGGCTTGGAAGGCTCACAATCAATGAATCTCTCTTTTGAAATAAGAGTGAGGGAGAGATTCAAGTGAGAAATGAAAGAGCTTTGAATGAGGATTAAATGCTTCTCTTTTATTCTCTAAAGATCAATTAATATCAACCCTGAATGCTATGAATGCAGCACTCCAAGTATATATAGGATAGAGGAAAGAGAGAGCAAAAAATTGTGGCATTTAATGCTCCAACGGCTCTATTCTGAAGCAGACTAGTCGGTCAAAGAAGGATCACTGACCGACTAGTTCATTAACTAGTCGGTCGGTGAAACAACATGAACCGACTAAGAGGTGAACAGTCAAATAGAGAAGTTCAGACTTAAAGAACTAGTCGGTCCAAGAAGAGTTGCCAACCGACTAGTTTCACAACTAGTCGGTCGGTGAGTCAACTGAGACCGACTTAGAGATAAAACAAATAGTCTGAGTTCAAATACAGCTAGTCGGTTTAAGAACAACTTCTGACCGACTAGTTTCTCAACTAGTCGGTCGGTCTGTGTGCTTTGACCGACTAACTGTAAACAGTAAGTTAGGCTGTACAGTAGAAGCTCAACTAGTCGGTCTAAGAAGGATCACTGTCCGACTAGTTCATCAACTAGTCGGTCGGTGAGTCAACTGAGACCGACTAACTGTAAACAGTAAGTGAGCTAGAAATGAGAAGGCATTCTAGTCGGTTCAAGAAGCTTTACCGACCGACTAGATTGCCATCTACTCGGTTGGTTTTCTTCTTGAACCAACTAACATGCACAAGAAGTCGCGAATGGAAGCGCGAATCTTCAGGAAAGATCGTATGGACTTCTACTAAGATCCTAGCTCTAAGATATGAGCGTTATGAAGATTAAAACGTAAGACCTACTCAAGGCTTAACATTCTACGAAAAGAATCTAGAAGACATAAAATAAACTTGACGAACCGTCTTCAAAAGCTTCAATCGAATCTTCATGACTTCAATAATGGTCCTTGAGCTTCAACAAAGCTTTAGGCACACGATCACGCGCTTTGAGAAGTCTTGAGATGTCGCTTGGGATGTTCATAGAAATTTGGCGATGACCTCCATAACTGCGTGCACAAAGAGTTAGTTCACGATATTTATGTTTGTTCATCATCAAAACCAAATCCGGGGAATCAATACTCAACGTGCCCGGCCTGAACCTTTTAGTGCGCACGCAGACCCCTTGGTTGCTCAAGCAGTCCATGCACAGACCCCTCCTCTTGGTGCTTGGGTGCTACTACTTGCGACTATTGAGGTCTTCAAGTATGTTGCGTCTAGGACTTTGGCTCTCTCCTCCTTGTTGCGGCCTCTTCTTGATGATGATGAAGTTAGGCTCTTTGGAGATAGGAGGAGGGTGAACTTTGGATGCTCTTTATTCCTTGGTAAAGCTATGAAGTTGTGGTTAGGGCTAGAAGATGATGAGGTCTTGATAGCTTGTGCAACTTGGAGATGAAGAGGTCTTGGCTCTTGGAAGTAGAGGCTTGCAGCTATGAGATCTTGAGGCTTAGGGAGAAGGAAACTGCACAAGGTGTTGGAGCTTTGGCCTTGGTTATGTTGTTTGCAGCTATGGGAATGTTTTGATGTCTTGCGCCAGGTAGGGATGATGATAGGCAATGGATGCTAGGTTAGGGCAATGGCCGAACTATCTCCTCCTCCTTCTTCTATGGTGTTTGTCGCAAGTCATTGGCTTGGAGTATTGTATGGGCCGCAAGTTTTATTGGCTATGGTTTGGTATATGGCCGTAAGTTTTACTTCCCTAGGAATATGGTTTATATAGCTAGGGAGAAATCCTAATGCTAGGGGGATTAGGGATTTGAATGGAGATTTGATTAGGATTCTACTAGATCTCATTGCAATACTAATTGGATTTGAATTTGGATTCAAATAGGATAGGAGATTTGATAGGATCTTATTGCAATGCTAATAGAAGTAGGATTTGGAGTGAATGGGATTTGATGGAGATTTGATTAAGAGATTGAATTGGAATTGGATATGAATGGCAATAGAGATATGAATCAATCTTAAATTGATTTGGATAGGGTCCTCTCTAATTTGACTTGGTCCAATACTTGAAGCTATAGTCACCATCTCTTTGACCAAGTCCAAGTTGCTATATGAATAGCAATTTTTCATCTTCCAATTTGCCATGTGAATAGAAATTCCTCCATCAATTGACTTAGTCATTATTTTGAAGATTTACAAGCGTGCCACTCCTGAAAACACTTAGCACACACATTAGAACGTTCACACACGTTTGTTATCATCAAATACGAAGTCATCGATCGTTGGATCCAACACACGTTGTATCCAACAATTTCCCCCTTTTGATGATGACAAACGATTATAAGATTTGCACTAACGTTCCAAATAATACATCGTGACATGTGTGTGTGAAGTGTGATAATGGGAGGATGTATGCAACAATATGACACTTGATGTACAAGCATACAAGCATGCAATGATGCAATGATAATGTGTTACAAATAAGCATGGCTCCCCCTAGTTTCAGGCTCCACCTTGAACACATACTCACATATTCAATTATTCATTAGTGATCCCCCTTAAACCAATATTCAGATATGAACGTATATGCACCAAACTTTCATTTATTTTCTCCCCCTTTTGTTATCATCAAAAGCATATAAACGAAGTCTAGTTCATGTCACATGCAATAAAGTATTATAAATTACAACTAACACTTGCATGTCTCTTTCTTAGAATAAGCATTTCAAATTCAATGAAAAGTGTAATGTAGACTTCTACACCATCGTGTAAGTTTAATGATTAAATAATTGAAGAACAAAGGGAGAAACTCTCTAGAAATCAACCAAAACCAATCCACATTTTCCAATAACCATGAAATCACTAGGATTGATTTTCCCCACCTCAATAAAATGAGTCAAGATACCACACCCCAAAAACATAGACTATAAGGACTCTTAGATGTGGGAGTGACATTGGTTGACGAGTAAAATACACCAACGCTAAGGATTACTCATATAGCATATGTTGGATACTCGTGGATAGTATACTTGCCATGAATTGTATCCATTTTACATACGGAGAAATATTCAATCTTTTACATTTTTCTTGTTTCATATTCAATTCTTTTGTGCTCAATTTCTATCCATGGCAAATACACATCATATACCTTAGATTTATCAGCTATTTTCAACTTACATTAACTTTCGAACATTTCATAAAAAAATACTCCAATTGTACAACAATATTCAATACTCGTGGAAGTGAGGGTGTAGGTGTAGAAATCACGTTATTCAATTCTTTAAGCATGTCATGGCTACTTAGTAGTTCTAACATGCACATGTAGCTATAACAATAATACAATGATTTCTTCAAAGATATGAATGACATTCAATAATACTACTTGAATGATACAAAGAGAAAAGATTTTCATTAAGCACATTTTTTCTTTTAGTATTAATTTTTTTCATTTTTTTGATTTTTTTATATAAAATGAATCAAGCAAACTAAAATCAAGCAAGCTAGCACTCAAATAAAAAATAGTTCAAGCATGCAAAAACTATTAAGGTATGAATTAATTTCAATGAGGAAAAAAGATATACCTTCGCGTCGTCGTTTGCCTAAGAAGCTTAAATAATGAAAACGGTCAATTCAAAGCTCCTCACCAAATCTCCATCGTACCTACACTGTAGATGCTATGTGTGACCTTGGAATTCTACAAGGTACAATAATGTTAGTCACCAATGATGTAGGAACCCACACTTGTTTAAACTTTATTTTCGTGTTCCTAAAATTGCAATTATAAGATGTATGACCGACACTATCACAAGTAAAGCACTTTGCACGCATATTTTTGACAATAATAGGCATATTGTGAATTTTCTTAAATTTTGAGTTTTCAACATTTTTCAAACCAAATCCAAGTCCTCGTCTATTATTGCCATATAATTGATTTCCAAGAATGATATCTAGAGATTGTTTTCCTATGGAAAATTTCTTAATAGAAAATTCAAGAATAGAGACTTTGGATTTTAATAATGCATTCTCATTCAAAAGCAAAGTACATTTACTAAGGAAAACTTTCTTGTTTTCCTCTTCTTTCTTTTCAAACTAAATCACTTTTCTTGAATAACAATAGGAATATGAGCGAAGTTGTAAATAAATAAGAAGAAGATTAGTGGTCAACTTGTAAATTTTGAATGGCAAACTTGTAAATAAATAATTTGTACGTGAAGCAATCAGGTTTGGGTGTATAGAAATTCCAACTTAAATTTGCAGTCTGTAACTTAATAATACCAAATGTTATTTAGAAGATAAGTGACACAAAGTGAAGATCAAGGGCGAGAGACCAAGCCACAATTGAATATAAGCTAATTTTCAAAAACAAAAAACTACATTGATGGTGCATCGTTTCTTCAGAGCACTGTGATAAACTTTGAAGATAACAAAAAATCGCGAGAAGTTTTACTTCACACAAATAGTGCAATGAACTTTGTTAACAGAAACTATCTCAAGCTTTCTAGAAATGCTGAAGTTAATTCCGTAAACCTGTATAAGTCTATAAAAAATTTATCGCAATGGTTGAATAGCAGTTCAGACTGCCACCGCTATCTAGTAACAATTTAGAGTGATAACTTGGGAAACGCAGAGTGCAAGGTAGTTCTTTGTTATTTTTAAAACGAAGATAAAACTTTAGGGAAATGATACAACTTTAGAAGATTAGCCAAGAATGCACCAACGGAAAACAGTTGTTGTCTTGGAATTGTCGCGGCTCAATCAGTGAACAATGCAGAGCACATGTTACTTGGGAGACAAGGCAAGTCTCATATGAAGGCAAGTCACCACGCAATCATCGTAGTACTATAGGACACGGGGGCCTAACCGCGCGATGACGCAAGGCAACGTAGGCAAGTGGAATCAATTTAGTACTAGGCCATGAGAAGAACCGAGTCCGACGTCGTGTTTTTGTCTCCACGCAATCATTTTAGTACTAGGATATTGGATGCGAACTATGCGGCGGCGACGCAAGACTACAAACAGGGCCGGTCCTGGGCACTGGGGGCGTACCATGCGCCGACGCAAGACAACGAATGCGTTGGAATCTCCCGTGAACCATTCGGAACGCATGCGCCCTATATGGATGAGATTAGTGCTACTTAGGCAATCGTTTTAGTGCTAGGCATCGGAAATCTCTAGTGAACGCATGCACCACTGTTGATAAGATTAGTACTACTTTGTCAATGTTTTATTGTGCTAGTCATCGGAAATCTCTAGTGAACGCATGCACCTCTATTGATAAGATTAGTACTACTCTGCCAATGTTCCCTCGGTAATCTTTTTTGTCACCGGGAAACGTTGCCATTATTTGTCACTGTTGGGCGAACTATGCCCCTACGCAAGACAACGTAGACATTGGACCACACATCCAATACTATCTTTAACGGCTACTGTAAAATGCAAGTGTAAAATTAATAACGCCATAATATTGATTTCATGCAAATGAGAAGAACCACGCAGCCATGTTCTCCAAGCCCGTTCCTGCCATCAAGCTCAAGACATGCTTGGGCTTGATATGTTTGGTGGCTTGAGTGCAGCGCTAAAGGGCACGGATTCCGAGACAGTGAGGATGTCTGTGGAGTGACCAAGGAGCTTTGATCAATGTGGTGCTTGGATGGAGTGCTGGAGATTTTTGTTGCAATGTAGAGTGTTGTTTTTGGTGCTGCAAAAGTCTCCGCATCACAGCTCTTGTGGGCCCCAAGACTTGATGCAATTGTTGAAGACATAAATTTTGATTGGACCCTTCTGTTTGTGACTGACAGCTTGTGCAAGGGAGGCCTTTCTTTTTTGTGACCAACGGAGAGGAGACATGAGCTGCTGCATCTGCTAATTTACAGAAAAAAGAGCCAAGCTTGCTGCCATTTTTCCCTAAGCTAAGAGAATAGAAGCCGGCTGCCAATAGTTTTTGGGAGAAATTGTGAGGACTTTGAAGAGTTTAGAAGAGACAAGAATCAAGTGGATTAGATAGAGACTAAGGGTGTTCCTTTGACTCTTAGGTCTTCTAGTGTTTCTCTTTCACTTCTTCTTTCTTTGTGAGATCTGTGGGGGCTTGGAATTGTCAAGTTATTACTCACAAGAGTGTGAAGAAGAAGGCATTGGTGTAAGCTAGTGGGTTCTCCTTGATTATAATAGATCATCTCGGAATGCTAGAGTATGTTTTCGCAACCAAACTAGGGTAAATTCCTCTGCCTCATTTACTTTCAGATTGTTGAGTATTTATTGCATTTCGTTTGCCAATTTGCTCTCACAAGATCCGACGAGAGATTGGTTGGTTGGTTTGTTATGTGAACAAATTTTTCAAGCCTAAGCTCGCTGGCTAGTTGTTAGGGGTTGTTGTTCCGCTGGTACCAACATTTTTTATCAACATAGTTGACACGAACTGAGTTGTTAACATGCAAGATGAAACAACAGCGATGAATATAAAAGAAGGTTAGGCTTCTATATCAGGAAATTTTATACACAGATACCTAATTGCTTTACCCACCGACCACTCCACAAACACACCCACTAATATTTAAATTGCAGTATCTTACTTTATACACATCACATATCCACAAATTACCCATCTCCTCTTCCTCCTTTCGTCGCTTCCTCCTCATCAACCGCCGCCATGAACTCTCTCCACCCACCCAACCTAGAAGCTGAGGTGGCGGTGGCGGCAATGGCCGAAGTGGATGAGGAGAATGGAGGGGAGATGAAGAGTATGGGAATGTGATGTCAGCAAAAGGCACGCTATGGGGCTGAGCAACGACGGCGTCGGCTTCGGCGGTGAATAAGAAGAGGAATGGGAGGGAGGAGGAAGGGATGATGAGTTTCAAAAAAATTAAAAAAGGAGAAACTGTAGTGGCAACCTTTGCGAATTTTGAATGAAAAACTTGCAAGTAAACCATCTGTGTGTGAAGAAATTAGGTCTGGGCGTAGATCGGTTCCAGCCTCAGTTTGGAGTTATGGAAAAATATTACTTCAAAAGGTATGTAGATCATAAATGAAACAAATGGAAGCCTTGTATGTAGATCATAATTGTTGATGGACTAAAATGTTGGATATTGGACTCCGCGGATTTGGTTTTGGATAATGAACAAACATAAATATATTATGAACTAACAATTTGTGAGCGCAGTTATGGAGATCGTCGCCAAATTCATATGAACATCCCAAGCGAATACAAACAGGGCCGGTCCGTGAACCCTATATGTAGAATTGGGAAATGCAAAGACTAGCCTAGAAAGTAGGCAATATCAACAAAAAAGGTTTCTGGCCTCGGAATGGACTCGGCCCGGTGCGTGAACAATGTGGAGCAAATGTAGCTCGGGATATAAGGCTAGACCCGTCTAGGCAGTCTTTTCGCACTCACTATCTAATCTTTTCGTACTCACGAGGTTAATCATTTTTTGTCACCACGTGATCATTTCAGTGCTGGTCACTGGGGGCGTACCATGCGCCGACGCAAGACAACGAATGCGTTGGAATCTCCCGTGAACCATTCGGAACGCATGCGCCACTGTTGATAAGATTAGTACTACTTTGTCAATGTTTTATTGTGCTAGTCATCGGAAATCTCTAGTGAACGCATGCACCTCTATTGATAAGATTAGTACTACTTTGCCAATGTTCCCTCGGTAATCTTTTTTGTCACCGGGAAACGTTGCCATTATTTGTCACTGTTGGGCGAACTATGCCCCTACGCAAGACAACGAAGACATTGGACCACACATCCAATACTATCTTTAACGGCTAATGTAAAATGCAAGTGTAAAATTAATAACGCCATAATATTGATTTCGGGCAAATGAGAAGAACCACGCAGTCATGTTCTCCAAGCCCGTCCCTGTCATCAAGCTCAAGACATGCTTGGGCTTGATATGTTTGGTGGCTTGAGTGCAGCGCTGAAGGGCACGGATTCCGAGACAGTGAGGATGTCTGTGGAGTGACCAAAGAGCTTTGATCAATGTGGTGCTTGGATGGAGTGCTGGAGATTTTGTTGCAAGGTAGAATGTTGTTTTTGGTGCTGCAAAAGTCTACAAAGCATAGCTCTTGTGGGCCCCAAGACTTGATGCAATTGTTGAAGACATAAATTTTGATTGGACCCTTCTCTTTGTGACTGATAGCTTGTGCAAGGGAGGCCTTTCTTTTTTGTGACCAACGGAGAGGAGACAGGAGCTGCTGCATCTGCTAATTTCCAGAAAAAGAGCCAAGCTTGCTGCCATTTTTCCCGAAGCTAAGAGAATAGAAGCCGGCTGCCAATAGTTTTTGAGAGAAATTGTGAGGACTTTGGAGAGTTTTGAAGAGAGAAGAATCAAGAGGATTAGATATTGACTAAGGGTGTTCCTTTGACTCTTAGGTCTTCTAGTGTTTCTCTTTCACTTCTTCTTTCTTTGTGAGATCTGTGGGGACTTGGAATTGTCAAGTTATTACTCACAAGAGTGTGAAGAAGAAGGCATTGGTGTAAGCTAGTGGGTTCTCCTTGATTATAATAGATCATCTCGGAATGCTAGAGTAGGTTTTCGCAACCAAACTAGGGTAAATTCTTCTGCCTCATTTACTTTCAGATTGTTGAGTATTTATTGCATTTCGTTTGCCAATTTGCTCTCACAAGATCCGATGAGAGATTGGTTGGTTGGTTTGTTCTGTGAACCAATTTTTCAAGCCTAAGCTCGCTGGCTAGTTGTTAGGGGTTGTTGTTCCGCTGGTACCAACATTTTTTATCAACATAGTTGACACGAGCTGAGTTGTTAACATGAAAGATGAAACAACAGCGATGAATATAGAAGAAGGTTAGGCTTCTATATCAGGAAATTTTATACACAGATACCTAATTGCTTTACCCACCGACCACTCCACAAACACACACACTAATATTTAAATTGCAGTATCTTACTTTATACACATCACATATCCACAAATTACCCATCTCCTCTTCCTCCTTTCGTCGCTTCCTCCTCATCAACCGCCGCCATGAACTCTCTCCACCCACCCAACCTAGAAGCTGAGGTGGCGGTGGCGGCAATGGCCGAAGTGGATGAGGAGAATGGAGGGGAGATGAAGAGTATGGGAATGTGAGGTCAGCAAAAGGCACGCTATGGGGCTGAGCAACGACGGCGTCGGCTTCGACGGTGAAGAAGAAGAGGAATGGGAGGGAGGAGGAAGGGATGATGAGTTTCAAAAAAATTAAAAAAGGAGAAACTGTAGTGGCAACCTTTGCGAATTTTGAATGGAAAACTTGCAAGTAAACCATCTGTGTGTGAAGAAATTAGGTCTGGGGGTAGATCGGTTCCATCTTCAGTTTGGAGTTATGGAAAAATATAACTTCAAAAGGTATGTAGATCATAAATGAAACAAATGGAAGCCTTGTATGTAGATCATAATTGTTGATGGACTAAAAGATATGGAGTGAGAGAACCAATGCAAAATTGAATATAGACTAAATTTGGGAAAACTGTTATGAATGGGAGAGACCTTTGGTCTCCACCCACTAACCATCCACCATTACACACACTTAGTAGTGGGTGTCCCTTGGGTTCTAGATGATGTAACCCCTATATGAATGAATATAAGTATGGCTATGGCTTATACCATTAGCTAGTTCTTCCAACTCTCAACACGTTATCATGCACGATTACCTCTAGAAATTTTTCTCTACAAAAATTCTTTCCAATAAACATAAAAGGCGAAGGAATCTTATATCTGTTGGCGGATCGCTAGCCAACAACGCAAGGAGTTTGATCGTTTACGTAGCCGCTGATTTTCCTACGTCCTCAAGGAGCGGGATTATTTTCTGCAGATTTTCCCCTCTCCGATCTTCCCTAGATCTAACAGATCTAGAAGTAAATACTAAAACTCCTATATCTAAACATAGTTTATATATATTCATTGTGTTTAGATCAAATGACATGGACCAAATTAGATCATACATATTCATTGTATATCTCTTTAAATTATATAACAAATCAAAAAAAAAATCATCCAACGCCTGAAGCAGTTCTCCGTCCCGGCCTGCGGCCTCCCGTCCTCCTGGCCTCATCCCAAACCCCCCTTTGAAGGGGGGGCCTTGATCCGGTACACCACCCCTCGAAGGGGGGAGTCTTTAACGGCACCCCCCGAAGGCGGGATCTTTAATTGGCGCCAACCCCCCTGTCAGGGGCACCTTGCTTCGGAACCCCCCCGCGAAGGGGGGGTCTTTAACGACCCCTCCACGCGGCAGGGTTGGGCCTTGCTGTCGTGCCACCCCCAAGTCGGGCGGTGGTCCTCCCTTGTGACCCCCTCCCCCCTCCTATCGGGGGGGCTTCGGATGCACAGTCCCCCTTGACGGGGGGGGGCCTCCTTGCTGCGCCTCCCCCTCCAGTCCGGGGGGGCCTTTCGAAGCGCCGCCCCCTATCGGGGGGCCTCCTAGCAGCGCAACCGCCCAGTCGACGGGCTTTCCCGCGGGCGTTGCCTCCCCCCCAATCCGGGGGGTTCCTCCCCGTGCGCCGCCACAAACGCCCCCCCGTCGAAGGGGGGCATTCACCAGATTTCCACCCCCATGAAGGGAGTCTCACTATGATGGCGGCCTCCCTGAAGGGGGTGGCCTCTTTTGTTCTTTTGGGGCTGGATCTAATCCTCAACTTTAGGGTTAGGGTTAGGGTAATATAAGACTGCAATTAACATATGGGCTAGTGGCTCGTTAACCCCTTTATTAAAAAAAATATAAATAAAATTTTTGGCTATTGGGTCTGAAGCCCGCAGCAAGCCTAAGGGGCTTCAGGCCCATATGCTTTTTATAAATAAATGGGGTATATAATTCTGTTTTAAATATATATTTAAATCAGAAAAAATCAATTAAATCTGAAAAATATCAGAAAAACAAGAAAATTACTGGAAAATTCTCAAAAATTCTAGATAATTTAGATAATAATGTGTGTCATTAATATATTACTTTTGGGATGGTTTTTGTTAATAAAATTAATTATAGGTCCATTTTCTGTTAATTTCAACATCTTGCAATTTATAAAAATTAGATTAAATCTCTTATACAATTCAGGACCTTTTTTGAACTTTGTCCAACGTGGCACTTCTGTCCTACGTGTCACCAGTTTGTCCTACGTGTCTCCTTATGTATGACTAGGAAATTCTAATTAGCCAAAATTTAAACGTTAATAACTGCTTCCGTTAAAAACTGCCTTGCAATTAAAAACTGCTTTTGTTTTCATTTAATAAAACTGCTTAAAACCTGTTGTCTGACTCAATTCCAACTTAAAAACTTTTGTCTTCATCATTCCCCTTTCTGATCTCTGGGGTTTTAATTTCTTCTTCTTCTCTGCGACATGCTCATCCTCAGGTAATCTCCTCTCTCTCTCTCTCTCTCTCTCTCTCTCTCTCTCTCTCTCTCTCAATTTCTTCTTCTCTGCAACACACAGTGTTCAACTCAACTCTGGAGCTTTTCTGATATCTTGGGTTTTACTTTCCCTAATTTCTGATCAATGGGTTAGAGATCATTTCTTTTCGTGTTTTTTGGAGAAATTTTGTCTTCGTTTCCGACTGCTTTTATGTTTTTTCTTCGTTTCTTCGTCATCACTAACAATTTGATGTCCCTTTCTTGAAAATGAAGTTAAAAAAGGGAGTTCTCTGTTTTGTTCCTTTCAAAAATCAAAATTAAAAAACGTTAATTTCTGGGCATAATTGTTATTGTTCGTCATTTTTATCTGTTTTGTCTTCGTTTTTTCTGGGCATATTTGTTATTTGTTATTGTTCGTCTTTGTTAAATAGAGTATCCGTTCGTCATTTTTTTGTGGTATTATTTGTTATTGTTCTCGCTTCTGCTCCCATCGCATTCTTATCTATACGTTAATTTCTGGGCAGTCAAGGAGATTTCATGATAATTATTGATAGCATAAAAGCTTTTTATTTTTTGATAGGGACAACGATGTTGGAGATCAAGAAATCATTTCAGAATGTCGACAACGTGTTATATAACTGGCTAAACTCAAACGTCGTTGGAGTACTGTTCTTGGAGAAGCGTTACTTGTGATAATGTCATGTTTTGGCGTCGTTGCTCTGTAAGAATCTGTTTTTAAACCTAAATCTCGAAATGTTAACATTCACTTACTGTTCGATTGCCCTGTACATCGAAAATGAGTTCATCATTTATCATTCAATTTCTTATTTTGTAGGCATCTAAATGAGTTCATTATTTATCATTTATTATTTATCTTTCATTATTTATCACTCAATTTCCCCAGACGTGTTTCTGATTGATTCTGGATTATCTATTATCTCCCATCTCCTCGAGCTCACAGCGCAGCACTTAAATCTCATTACCTGAATTTTGTGCAGGACCTGAGGTTAGCGTTCTTACTTTTGCCAGTAGTTTAGCTTCATTTTTTGGTGGTTAGGTGGTTGAATGCTTAGGTGAGATGTGATCTGTTTTGCCAAGATTTTGAGAAGGGTTGTACTAATTAATGGTTTTGAACCCAATCATTACAGTGTTCTGATTGCTTTTGGGGAAATCATTTTCGATTTTTGATTATGCCGCATTACTGTTGGAATTACATCAATGTGGTATGTGGTATGTTTTTTCGATTTTCGATTTTTGATTATGCCGAATTAATGTGGTATGTTTTTTGTAAAATTTTGGTTACGCCTGTTCGGTATGGTTACTCTTGTTCGCCCCTAAGCCAAATCAATCGCAGATTTTGATTCTGCCGAATTTTTGGAAAATTTTCAAATTTTAATTTTCCATTTTCGCTTGCCCATAAATCTGTGTGTACACAGTAATCCTCCGGTAAGCAAACATTAACGTACCTGGGGTTCAACATTACATTCTGATCCCCACTTTGATTCTGTCTACTGCTACTGTTTGCTTCTTTCTATTTCTGTTCCAGTGATTATCTCTTTGCTCTGGTCCCCAGGCTTTCTATACAACTATTATAAAATAAAAATTATTTTATATTTGATAAATTCACTAATCATAGACATTTAATTCAAGTTGGCCAAATAATCCCCAGGTTATTTTTTCCAAGCCCTGCACTTCATTAGCCTTGCAATTCATATGACTCTTTCCAAGCCCTGCACTTCATTAGCCTTGCCCGTACGTATTTGTGTCTATTTTAATAAATCTGCATCATTTGAAATTAATTAAATGACTCACACACGGTCCACGTTCGTTAATGTCGTCAAAAGGATGGGTTGCGACATTAGAACATGGGTATTATGACAGCATTTACATCTCCATCTCCTCATGACATACGTTCCTTTCTTAATCCCTAATCCCTTATCTATAATTATCCATGTGCAAAACATCCAATCATAATTTTCGTTAGGACCTATAGTGTCACTACTATAAGTAAAAAAATGGACGAATGGGATGGGGGTGTTCTAATTATCTTTATAATTACAATAGGTCCTGAATAGGTCCTGAATTTTATGCTTTTCCTTCATCCATAATGCAGATTGAAATTTTATAATTAAAACTTGCCCGTAAAGATTGAAATTTTATGCTTTTCCTTTTCAAATTTATGAGAAATGCTAATAATTGAAATGTTATTTCAAAATTGACATTGAAAGTTTATGCTTATACCTGGTGAAAATCCCTGATTTATGTGAAATGCTAAATTTAAAATTAGCTAATCCATGATGAGAAATGCTAATGATTGAAATGTTAAGCTACTAACAAGTTCCAGGCTTATGTTTGACATGTTACATCAAGTTTTCAATTTTGACAATTGATTCATTAGCACCTAGATTCTGTAAGGAAACTAATTTGACATTTGATTCATTATCATTTCAATTTTCGTTTACATGTAGCACCCAGATTTATCATTAGCATTTCATTAGCATTTC
Organism: Scilla litardierei; assembly: GCA_030789695.1. Classification (NCBI taxonomy): domain Eukaryota; kingdom Viridiplantae; phylum Streptophyta; class Magnoliopsida; order Asparagales; family Asparagaceae; genus Scilla; species Scilla litardierei. Next base: position 92,433,863 of record CM061133.1, on the reverse strand, counting down.
AAGTTGGCAGCCTTAGTTTGAATTAGCGTCAATATTGTTGGCATTTCAAGTTGCATTTCAAATTAGTTTCAATTAGCACCCAGATAATTTGAAATAGCATTAACAGGTTTCAATTAGAACCCAATTAGTTTCAATTTGCATTTCATTAACATGTTTTTTCATTACTCGGTTTCAACTAGCACCCAATTATTTTCAATTATCTGTGTTCGTTTGTTCCTTGATAATTATGCTAGATAACTATGCTTAGTGAATTATGTGTCAGTTGCCAAACAAATGTGACAGATCCCTACAGTAAAATGGCATGTATGTGAACATAGGAATTTACCAAATTGGCCATCAAGCTTTCTCAAAATAAGGTATCCTTCAGTGCACGTAGGATTATGTGATGTTCGTGTCATAACACTTCACTAATAATATGCTAATTATAAGCTAGAAAACAGATCGTATTCATGTTATAAAACTTCACGATTATATTCCTGCTATAATTATGAGGAATGCAGGTATAAGAAAACATATTCATGCTACAATCATATGCTAGAAAACAATCATTGAAATGCGCTTGGGTACATATGAAGATCAATGAGAGTTACGTATGCGGCCTAAATTACAATTTAACTCACATACACCTATCATAAATCTGACAGTTGGCCCGGATTTAGAACTAACAATATATAACACTCTACTTTTGGAACAAAAATTTACTACTATGATGTGGACTCTTCCAAATATGTTGGCATATTTTGGATAAGTACTGTTTACGGGTGTTTTCTCACCACGAAATCGTTGACCGACGACTGGACGGTCAACGTGGTCAAGGGGTCGAAGGGATCACTTAGACACGCCAAGCACACGTGCTCTCGGCATGGGTAGGCGATGGATATGTGGCTGAGCAGACGCTCCTTGGCTGAGCGTCGGTCTTCGGTCGACGTGGAGACGAGGGGGAGCCTCGGTTCCAGGTCGGGTGCTCGGCCTCGGCTGGATGAGCATCGAGGGGTAGCCTCGGCGCCTGGAATGCTCCTTGGTCTTGATTGGCGTATACTCCCGCTAGTGAAAAGTGGGTTAGTTCCGTGCCGAGGGGTAGCCTCGGCGCCTTGGTTCAGCTCCTTCCTGGACAGACGAGAAAGCTCGTCAGGAAGGCTGGACTTTGGTTCTGGCCAAGTCCCCTCCGATGCCTAAGTCAGAACGGATCTGTGCGACGCTCGGTGGGCACGACATGGCTCAGTACGAGACGGTACCCGTAACCTCAGACCGATCGATGGCGAAGGAGATAATTTGGGGGAAAAAGCAAGGTCTCGTTATCGGAATACCTCAGTTGTGGGTGTCAAGGATTCGATCCCCTTCCAGGTTTCCCCTGCCGTTCATTTGTAGGGTTTGGCCCACGATTGCCCTTAACCCACGTCCCTCGTCTACCTCCCCTACACGTCGGGGAGGGGGCGATTAGTGGGCTCCTTAATGGTCATTAAGGTTCCATGCGTTCAGGGGGACGGTTGTCTCCGGAGAGCACGAGCTGATCATGCGCTCTCCGGGCTGGGGCCGGCCTGACTTCAAGTCCCTCCGCAGGCCTCGTCATGTGGGCCTAATCCCATGTGTGGGCTTCCCGTCCTTGGCTTGGGCTTGGGTCTCTTGCTCTTGGGCTTCTCAAAATAGTCGTATCAATTGCCCCCATCGTCCGAGCCGTTCGGATTCTGCTGGTTCGGTTCGGGCGATGTGACTCTTGGGAATTTGACAGGCGCGTCTGTTGAGGCCAGCCCATTAAAACTTCTCTCGGTGCGGGTTTCGAAATGCCGCCGATCTTCAGATGCTACTGCGTGCTCCCTTCCAGACGGTTTGGATTCCTCGATTGCTTCCCATATAAAGGCGTCGGCCTCCCAAGTTTCGATTCTTTCACGCCTTCCTGATTCTGGTTTTGCAAGCTCCTTCTCTCCGTCGTCTATCTTCCTTCAGGTTTTTTCTCAAGGTAACCTCCTTTCTCCTTTACTTGCCCCATGGCTACGCTTAGGATAGGTGATTTAGCGTCAGGATCAAGGGACCCCCTGGCGCTCGAATCTGGCAATATCCGGCCTTCGGGACCCGGAGTCCCTTCAAGGACACGTCCCGTACAAGACAAGGGGAAAAGAAAGCTTTTTACGAACCCCGTCGGCGATGATTTGGCTCGGGCTGCTGAGAGGTTCGATGTTCCCCAAGCAGTCCTTGGGTCGCCGTCTCTGGTCCCATTCCCGGTGGTTATGGAGTTCCGGGAGAAGTATTTATACCATCCATACGATGTCATGATCCCCTTTAGTGACGAGCGGATTTTCTTCTCGCGGAATAACGAGGTCGGCGTCTATGTCGAGATGTTTCACTTGGGGCTCCGCTTCCCCCTTCATCCTTTCATCATACATGTCATGGAATTCCTGATGGTAGCCTTGTTCCAGTTGACTCCGTACTCCATCGCGGTGCTGACCGGGTTCATCATGATCTGACGCATCCACGGCTTGGATCCGTCTCTTCCTCTTCTCTTTAACTACTATCGGGTCCAGACGGTCGGCCACTGGTCGTGGCAGCACCTCCGGGCCCATGCGGGGAGGGGGTGTTTACTCGGGCTACCCTACTGGGTGGGGGAATGGAGCTCGAGCTACTTTTTTGTTGTCTTCCCTGGGGATGCCGAGATTTTGACAGGTTGGGGAGGGTTATGTCAATATAACTTGACATTGACCCTCTCCGAGGCTGACCAGGTAGCCGTCCGGCTTCTGTCATCTCTTCCCTTAGAGGAGAGGTCGGTCTGGCCTCTACTGGACGACCTGCTTCTTAAGAACGTCCTGTGATTTCCCGGTAGGCGCTCCTTTCCTTTCCACTTTTCCCCTCGCTCACTCTGATCTTCTTTCCTTCTACAGAGATGGCTGGGCGTGAGTTTACCCGCAATGTCAATGAGCTCATCCGGTAAGGATCCGGCCGAAGTCGAGGGAACCCATCGGGCCAGGCGCCTCGCTGCACCATTGACGAGGAGGTTCGTCAGGCCGAGCCTGCCATGGGAAGGGTGGAGCCATTGTTCATGGTCACCCCCCTTGGCCGCGACGGACATCCCCATAGGAGAGGCTACGGGGGCCGAACTCGCCCGCTCCGTCCAAGCCGAGGGAGGCAACGAGGGAGCCGAGCCGGCCCCTCGCGCACCCGTGAGTGGTCACATCGCGGGGCGTAAGCATTCCCCCCGACGTCCGCTGGACCCATCGAGAGGAAGAGGAGGAAGGAGAGTCGGGAAGCCCGCACTTCGGTGGCTCCCCAGGCACCGATGGCCTCCGGTGAAACCCTCCAGTTGGCCTCGGTGGCCACCCCTACGGTCTCGGCCGAGCTTCCTTAGTGGGAGCTGGGGTCGCGCTGGCGGACATCCTGGCGGGCCTCGAAGTTACCCTTGGGGACAAGGTATTCGTTGATCGGGCTGTGGCCAACCAATTGGCGCACAGCATCGTCCTCTAGAGGAACTGATCTCTCCTGGATAGAGCTCCTTCTGACAAACTATCGGACTCCTTAGTCTGGCAGCTTCAACAAGTTTGGCTGTCTTGCTGCTCTCAAACTTGTCTCTTGATTCTTCTTAGCATACTTTCTTTTTCTTTGCAGGCCACTGTGATGGCCGTCGAGGCGCAGCGTCGGGTGGCCTAGGCGAAGGACCTCGAGGAGTCCTCGGATCGGGAGTGTTTGAGGGCCGGGGCGGCCGAGGTGGCCATCCAAGAGGCACGTATGGAGGCTCGGCAGCTTCGACGCCGGGTTAATGAGCTTGCCTCCCAGGTGTTGGACCTCCAGGGGGCACTGGCCGATGCTCAGAGGTCGGCTCAAGAGGTGGAAAAGGTGTTCCGCCAGGAGAGGAACGATCTCCGAAACGAGCTGCCAGACTTGCGTCAGATGACCCGGTTCGCCGAGGAGGTGGAGAGGGGCGTCGACGGGGTCCGGGGGCAAGGATCGCGGAGGTCCTTAGGGAGGTCTTCAGCTCATATGAGGACCTCCTGCCCCCCCAGATTATTGACGTTGTCCGAAACTCCTTCCGACGGTTTGCAGAGCACACCCGGTAACCGCTCCCACCCACAGATCCCCCGCGCTCCGATCAGGGCGAGGTTCCAGCGGACGCTTCCTTCTGTGCCCCAGGGCCTTAGGCGGCCTTTCTCCATTTTGTTCCCCTCCCCCTTTTTGGCTTGTAATTTCGAACAATTTATGTATAAAGCTTCTTTATCGGTCCATGTACTTATCGTCGCTTTTCTTGTCGTCGGGGGTTTCTGCTTTGTGGGGGCCCTCGGTCTCTTTGATATTTTATTGCATTTGACCTTGTCGTGAATTTCCATGATTTGCTGGCATCCCTTTATCGCTCGTAGCGAGTGCGAAGGGTCTTCGGGACTCTGGGTCGATTGGCCCCATAGACTGGGGCCTTGGAGGCGCTCTCGACTGATCCGCTGTGGCTCTTCCCTCATTCGCGATACTTAGGTCGTTCGGGTAATCGCCTTGCATGTTGTGGGATTGCCCCTAGTCTCACGGCCAGTCGAGGGGTTCGACCTGAGGGAGGAATCGCCTCCGGTCCCTCGGTTGATGGGATCCCTCGAGCCGCAAGGGATGTCGTCCCTGGCTTATACTCACCCGTCGTTGAGACATGCTGGGGGGAGTTGCCCCTTGCCATACCGTTGATCAAGTCGGCCGGTCCGCTGGGGAAGCTATCCCTCAGCTTATGACTAACCGACGGTCCTGCCTGCTGGGGGAGCTACCCCCAGCCTTTGGAATGGGCCGGGCGATCGACTTGCTGGGGGCTCGCTCCCAGCCTTATGGTCGGTCGGATCAGTTGGTCGGCGGGGGGAGCTACCCCCTGGGTTATAACCAATCGATGTCCCCATCTATTGGAGGAGTTGCCCCCAGCCTTACGAGCGGGCTCGATGATCGACCTGCGGGGGGAGTTGCCCCCAGCCTTACGGTCGGTTGGATCGGTTGGTCGGTGGGGGGAGCTACCCCTCGGCTTATAACCAATCGATGTACCCATCTGCTAGGGGAGTTCCCCCCAGCCTTACTAACGGGCTCGGTGATCGACCTGCTAGGGGGAGTTGCCCCTAACCTTACAGTCGATTGGATCGGTTGGTTGGCAGGGGGAGCTACCCCTCGGCTTATAACCAATTGATGTCCCCGTCTGCTGGGGGAGTTGCCCCAGCCTTACGAATGGGCTCGGTGATTAACCTGCTAGGGGAGTTTCCCCTAGCCTTACGGTCGGTTGGATCAGTTGGTCGGCGGGGGGAGCTACCCCTCGGCTTATAACCAATCGATGTCCCCGTCTGCTGGGGGAGTTGCCCCAGCCTTACGAACGGGCTCAGCGATCCACCTGCTGGGGGAGTTGCCCCCAGCCTTACGGTCGGTTAAGTCAACTGGTCCGTCGGGGAGCTACCCCTCGGCTTATGACCAATCGACGTTCCCACCTGCCTTGGGAGTTTCCCCCAGCCTTACGGATGGGCTCGTTGATCGACCTGCTCAGGGAGTTGCCCCCAGCATTACGGTCGGTCATTTCGTTGATCTCCCCCGGGAGGTGGCTTTCTGCCTGTTCTACCATCGATCATCTAGCCAGCCAGAGTAAAAGACAAAGAGTTGTACTAACACGGTTCTTTCCATACCTCGAACCCGGGCGTACATTTGGAGGAAAAACATAAAACGGATATGGCGAGGGCAAGCTAGCCTTGCCCAGGCGAAGCGGCAAATGGCGATCCCGCCAGCTCACTCGATGATGCGCATGACCGTCTGGACTACATTCACCTTCTTCCCCTTGTTTACTGGCTTCGATGTCCCTTCCCCGGGGGTGGGGGCCATGTCGTCGGTGAAGTTCTTCAAGTGTCACCGGCTGACCAGCTTCTCTATATCCTTCTTCAGGTGCTAGCAATCATCAGTGTCATGGCTGTTGTCCTTGTGATACTTGCAGTACTTCTCCTCGTCCGTTCTGCCCCTCTTCATCCTCGGAGGCGGCCTGCTAAATCGCCCCTCTTTTTGGGCATGCGTGAGGATAGCCTCTAGGGTGGCGTCCAGCTTGGAGGGTCATGGCTCATCCCTGCTATGCTTCCCCTTGGCCTTCTTCTCCTGACGATGCTCGTCGGGGCCGTGGCGCTCGCTCTCGTCGTGCTTGGATCCCCGCCTCGTTCCCGTGGGGTGGCCTCCGTCGTCCACGGCTAGCACCTCTTCCGTCAGCATGTAGCGTTCCGCCCTGGCTATGACACCAGCAAGGTCTTTCAGCGGATCGTTGTGCATCGACTTTCTCAGGCCCCTATGTCGGAGCCCTTTCTTCAGGGCCGTTTTGACGACCAGCTCGGGGCAGCTCTCCACATTCAGTCGTTCTGCATTGAAGCGACACATGTAGTGCCTTAAGATTTCGTCGGGACCCTGAACCACATTGAACAGGAGTTCTGAATTGGGCTTCAGCGGACACCCAGCCATGAATTGTTTGCAGAACTGCTGAGAGAGGTCTTCGAAGCTATCGATGGAGCGGTTGGAAAGACCATGGTACCAACTCCGGGCCTCTCTTCGGAGGGTGGAATTGAAGCCTTTGCAGAGCAGGGTATCGTCAGCTCCCTGGAACGCCAAAACCCCTTTGTAGTCTATCACGTGGTCGAGTGGATCGCCCATGCCATCATACTTTTCCAACGTCGGCACTTTGAACCTGGAAGGTACCCGTGCCTCGGTTATCCTCCAGGACAGCAGGCAGCGGTCGCCTCTGGCGTCCTCCAGGCGTCCTCCAGCGCTCACACCGCCGTTGTCTGGTGGTGGCAAGCGAGCGCGGTCACGTCTGGGACTCGTCTTCATTCATACTGAGCTGTGGGTGGGAGCAGTTGCTGGGCGCTCCTCCGTAAACCACCGGAAGGAGTTTCAGACAACGTCAATAATCTGGGGGGCCAGGAGGTCCTCATAGGAGCTGAAGGACACCCTAAGGACCTTCGTGATCCTTGCCCCCAGGACCCCGTCGACGCCCCTCTCCACATCCTCGGTGAACCAGGTCATTTGACGCAAGTCTGCCAGCTCGTTCCGGAGATCGCCCCTCTCCTGGCGGAATGCCTCTTCCGCCTATTGGGCCGACCTCTAAGTGTCGGCTAGTGCCCCCTGGAGGTCCAGCACCTAGGAGGCAAGCTCATCCACCCGGCGTCGAAGCTGTCGAGCCTCCATATGTGCCTCTTGGGCGGCCACCTCGGCCACCCCGGCCCTCGAACGCTCTCGAATCAAGGACTCCTCGAGGTCCTTCGCCTGGGCCGTCCGACGCTGCGCCTCGACAACCATCACAGTGGCCTGCAAAGAAAAAGAAAGTATGCTACGAAGAATCAAGAGACAAGTTTGAGAGCAGCAAGACGACCAAACCTGTTGAAGCTACCATACTAAGGGTCCGACAGTTTGTCGGAAGGAGCTCTCTCCAGGAGAGAGCGGTCCCTTGGGAGGACGATGCTGTGTGCCAATTGGTTGGCCACGGCCCGGTCAACGAATACCGAGTCCCCGAGGGTAACTTCAGGGCCCGCCAGGACGTCCGCCAGTGCCACCCTAGCTCCTACTAAGGAAGGCTCGGCCGAGACCGCCGGGGTGGCCACCAGAGCCAATGGGAGGGTTTTGCCAGAGGCCCTCGATGCCTCGGGAGCCACCGAAGTGCGGGTTTCCCCACTCTCCTTCCTCCTCTTCCTCTCGCTGGGTCCAGTAGACGTCGGGGGGGAAACGCCTATGCCCCGTGCCACGACCACTCACGGGCACACGAGGGGCCGGCTCGGCTCCAGCATTGCCTCCCTCGGCTTGGACGGAGCGGGGGAGTTCGGCTCCCGTAGCCTCTCCTACGGGGATGTCTATCGCGGCCAAAGGGGTGGGTGACCGCAAAAAAGGGCTCCACCCTTCCCACGGCAGGCTCGGCCTGACACACCTCCTCATCAACGGTGCGGTGAGGCGCCTGGCCCAATGGGTTCCCTCGGCTTCGGCCGGATCCTCGTCGGATGAGCTCGCCAATATTGCGGGTAAACTCATGCCCAGCCATATCTGCAGAAGGAAAGAAGATCAGGGTAAGTGAGGGAGAAAGCAAAAAGAAAAGGAGCACCTACCGGGAGACCACAAGACGTTCTTAAGAAGCAGGTCGTCCAGCAGAGGCCAGACCGACCTCTCCTCTATGGGAAGAGATGACAGAAGCCGGACAGCTGCCTGGTCAGCCTCGGAGAGGGTCAATGTCAAGTTATATTGACATAACCCTCCCCAACCTGTCAAGATCTCGGCATCCCCAGGGAAGACAACAAAAACGTAGCTCGAGCTTGAGTCCCCCACCCAGTGGGGTAGGCCAAGTAAACACTCCCTCCCCGCGCGGGCCCGGAGGTGCTGCCACGACCCTTGGGCGACCGTCTGGACCCGATAGTAGTTAAAGAGAATAGGAAGAGACGGCTCCAAGCCGTAGAAGTGGCATATCATGATGAACCAAGTCAGCACCGCGATGGAGTACGGAGTCAACTGGCACAGGGCTACCATCAGGAATTCCATGACATGGATGATGAAAGGATGAAAGCAAAGCGAAGCTCCAAGCAGAACATCTCGACATAGACGCCGACCTCGTTATTCCGCGGGAAGCAAATCCACTCGTCGCTAAAGGGGATCATGACATCGTATGGATGGTCTAAATACTTCTCCCGGATCTCCATAACCACTTGGAAGGGGGCCATAGACAGCGACCCGATGACCGCTGGGGAAACATCGAACCTCTCAACAGCCTGAGCCAAATCATCGTCGACGGGGTCTGTAAAAATCTTTATTTTCCCCTTGTCTTGTACGGGACGTGTCCCCGAGGGGACTTCGGGTCCCGAAGGCTGGATATTGCCAGATTCGAGCGCCGGGGGGTCCCTTGATCCTGACACTGAATCGCCTATCCTAAGCATAGCCATGGGGCAAGTAAAGGAGAAAGGAGGTTATCTTGAGAAAAAAACCCGAAGGAAGATAGACGATGGAAAGAAGGAGCTTGCAAAACCAGAATCAGGAAGGCACGAAAGAATCGAAACTTAGGAGGCCGACGCCTTTATATGGGAAGCAATCAAGGAATCCAAACCGTTTGGAAGGGAGCACGTGGCAGCATCTGAAGATCGGCGGTGTTTCGAAACCAGCACCGAGAGAAGTTCAAACGGACCACGTCATGATGACCCCCATTTAATGGGCTGGCCTCGACTGACGCGCCTGTCAAATCCCCAAGAGTCACATCGTCCGAATCGCGCCGGCAGAATTCGAACGGCTCGGACGATGGGGGCAATTGATACGACTATTTTGAGAAGCCCAAGAGCAAGAGCCCCAAGCCCAAGCCAAGGACGGGAAGCCCACACATGGGATTAGGCCCACATGACGAGGCCCATAGAGGGACTTGAAGTCAGGCCAGCCCCAGCCCGAAGAGCGCATGATTAGCTCGTGCTCTCCGGAGACAACCGTCCCCCCGAAAGCGTGGAACCTTAATGACCATTACGGAGCCCACTTATCGCCCCCCCCCACGACGTGCAGGCACCTTGAAGAAGGCGGATCGTGAGGGCATGAGGGGAGGCGGACGAGGGATGTGGGTTAAGGGCAATCGTGGGCCAAACCCTATAAAGGGACGACAAGGGCAACCGGGAAGGGGATCGAATCCTTGACATCCACAACTGAGGTATTTCGATAACGAGACCTTGATTTTTCCCCCAAATTATCTCCTCTGCCATCGCTCGATCTGAGGTTAAGTGTAACGGTCTCGTCCTGAGCCGTGTCGTTCCCACCGAGCGTCGCACAGATCTGTTCTGACTTAGGCATTAGAGGGGACTTGGCCAGAACCAAGGTCTACCCCCCTGACAAGCTTTCTCGTCTGTCCAGGAAGGATCTGAACCGAGACGCTGAGGCTACCCCTCGGCACGGAATTGACCCGCTTGTCACCAGCGGGAGTACATGCCAATCAAGACCAAGGGGCATTCCAGGCACCGAGGCTACACCTCGACGCTCATCCAACCGAGACCGAGCACCTGACCTGGAACCGAGGCTCCCCCTCGTCTCCACATCGATCGAAGACCGATGCTCAGCCAAGGAGCATCTGCTCAGCCGCGGATCCATCGCCTACCCACGACGAGAGCACGTGTGCTTGGCGTGCCAAAGGGATCCCTTCGACCCCTTGACCACGTTGACCGTCCAATCGTCGGTCAACAATTCTGTGGTGAGAAAACACCCGTAAACATCTGCCTGTTCTACCATCGATCATCTAGCCAGCCAGAGTAAACGACAAAGAGCTGTACTAATCACGGTTCTTTCCATTCCTCGAACCCGGGCATACATTTGGAGGAAAAACATAAAACGGATATGGCGAGGGCAAGCTAGCCTTGCCCAGGCGAAGCGGCGACTGGCAGTCCCGCTAGCTCACTCGATGATGCGCATGGCCGTCTGGACCACATTCACCTTCTTCCCCTTGTCTGCTGGCTTCGATGTCCCTTCCCCAGGGGTGGGGGCCGTGTCATCGGTGAAGTTCTTCAAGTGCCCCCGGCTGACCAGCTTCTCTATGTCCTTCTTCAGGTGCCAACAATCATCAATGTCATGGCCGTTGTCCTTGTGATACTTGCAGTACTTCTCCTCGTCCTTTCTGCCCCTCTTCATCCTCAGAGGCGGCCAGCTAAAGTGCCCCTCTTTTTGGGCGTGCGTGAGGATAGCCTCTGGGGTGGCGTCCAGCTTGGAGGGTCGTGGCTCATCCCTGCGATGCTTCCCCTTGGCCTTCTTCTACTAACAATGCTCGTCGGGGCCGCGACGCTTGCTCTCGTCGTGCTTGGATCCCCACCTCATTCCCGTGAGGCAGCCTCTGTCGTCCACGGCTAGCGCCTCTTCCGTCAGCATGTTGCGATTCGCCCTGGCTATGACGCCGGCGAGGTCTTTCAGTGGATCGTTGTACATCGACTTTCTCAGGCCCCTATGTCGGAGCCCTTTTTTCAAGGCCATTTTGACGACCAGCTCGGAGCAGCTCTCCATGTTCAGTCGTTCTGCATTGAAGAGACGCATGTAGTGCCTCAAGGTTTCGTCAGGACCCTGCACCACATTGAACAGGAGTTCTGAATCGGTCTTCACCTGACGCCTAGCCATGAATTGTTTGCAGAACTGCTAAGAGAGGTCTCCGAAGCTATCGATGGAGCGGTTGGAAAGACCATGGTACCAACTCCGGACCGCTCTCCGGAGGGTGGAATAAAAGCCTTTGCAGAGCAGGGTATCGTCAACTCCTTGGAACGACATGCCCCCTTCGTAGTCCATCACGTGGTCGAGTGGATCGCCCGTGCCGTCATACTTTTCCAACGTCGGCACTTTGAACCTGGAAAGTACCCGTGCCTCGGTTATCCTCCGGGACAGTGGCAACGATCGTCTCTGGCGCCCTCCGGGCGCCCTCCAGCACTCACACTATCGTTGTCTGGTGGTAGCGAGCGAGCGCGATCACGTCTGGGACTCATCTTCGTTCCTGCTGAGCTGTGGGCGAGAGTTGATTGGCAGGCGCTCCTCTTCTCCCTGTGATAGTCTTGCTTCTCTGGTTTCACTCGATGAGGACTTCTGCTCCGGCGGGATCGGTTCTACGAGGCTCGGCGGCCGTCCGGCCTCCGACTGGTAGAGCCCGGTCTCCGAGACGAGGCGATTACCGATTCGCCTCCAGCTTGCTCAGGTCCTGTCCCCTCTCCCCCGCAGAGCGAGGTGGGAGTAAGGGACCTCTCTGGGATGAAGCCCGGCATGGTAAATCCCCGCTCCAGGTTGGCGTCTCCATCCCTGTGGTCGGTAACCACGACGGACCGTACTTGCGGTCGTTCTGCCCCCCGTTGGTGGGCCCCTCCCGCCCCCGCTCGACAGACGGATGGGTTGTCGACAAGTTGTTGAATCGTGGGGACCAATGTCTAGAGGTTGGCATTAGTTTCCTGAGCGAAGAGGCAAAGCTGCTCATGAGTCACCGATCGGGAGTCGCCCGTTTCTTTGGTGGTGTGGTTGTGCTGGTTCTCGGGAGGGATGTAATCACCCTCCTCTTGGATGGGGAGCATGCGCCCCAAGCCATTGCAGACAGGTTCCATTTCGGTGAGTTGAAGTGGGCTTTGTTCGTTCCCACGGACGGTGCTAGATGTTTACGGGTGTTTTCTTACTACGGAATCGTTGACCGATGACTGGACGGTCAACATGGTCATGGGGTCGAAGGGATCCCTTGGGCACACCAAGCACACGTGCTCTTGGCATGGGTAGGCGATGGATCCACGGCTGAGCAGACGCTCCTTCGCTGAGCGTCGGTCTTCGGTCGACGTGGAGACGAGGGGGAGCCTTGGTTCCAGGTCCGGTGCTCGGCCTCGGCTGGATGAGCGTCGAGGGGTAGCCTCGGCGCCTGGAATGCTCTTTAGTCTTGATTGGCGTCTATTCCCACTGGTGACAAGTTGGTCAGTTTCATGCCGAGGGGTAGCCTCGGTGCCTCGGTTCAGCTCCTTCATAGACAGACGAGAAAGCTCATCAGGGGGGCCGGACCTTGTTTTCGGCCAAGTCCCCTTCGATGCCTAAGTCAGAACGGATCTGTGCGACGCTCGGTGGGCAATGCACGGCTCAGGACGAGACCGGTACCCATAACCTCAGACCGAGCGATGGCGGAGGAGATAATTTGGGGGAAAAAGCAAGGTCTCGTTATCGAAATACCTCAGTTGTGGGTGTCAAGGATTCGATCCCCTTCCCGGTTGCCCCTGCCATTCCTTTGTAGGGTTTGGCCCACAATTGCCCTTAACCCAAGTCTCTCGTCCGCCTCCCCTCACGCCCTCATGATCCGCCTTGTTCAAGGCGCCTACACATTGTGGGGGGGGGGGGATAGTGGGCTCCTTAATGGTCATTAAGCTTCCATGCTTTCAGGGGGACGGTTGTCTCCGGAGAGCACGAGCTGATCATGCGCTCTCCGGGCTAGGGCCGGCCTGACTTCAAGTCCCTCCGCGGGCCTCGTCATGTGTGCCTAATCCCATGTGTGGGCTTCCCGTCCTTAGCTTAGGCTTGGGTCTCTTGCTCTTGGGCTTCTCAAAATAGTTGTATCAAGAACCATTGAGTATCATGCAAATTAAACTTAAGAATTTTACCATATTATTAGTTCTTTACTCATATTCTTCTCATATATTATTTGACTTCTCATATATTATTAGTTACTCAGCTTCTTCTCATATATTTAGCCTGTACTCATATTCTTCTCATATATTAGGTCTGTAATCATATTCTTCTCATGTTTTCCCCCTTAAATCTAACAAGAAGCTAAGTAAGGCTAAATACCACATGTTCATATTCTAACCATCTGAACTTCACCATTATCATATAGCCCACATCCACATCCACCGATGCCCACCCACACTCACGCCTACGCACACGCACGCACACGCGCGCGCGCGCGCGCGCGCGCGCACACACACACACACACACACAGAGAGAGAGAGAGAGAGAGAGAGAGAGAGAGAGAGAGAGAGAGAGAGAGAGAGAGAGAGAGAGAGAGAGAGAGAGAGAGAGAGAGAGAGAGAGAGAGAGAGGGGGAGAGAGAGAGAATACACCCATTCCCCGTCTCTATTTATTATATATACACACTGCAGAACCAAATAACTGGAGTAAATTAAATTGTTTTTATTGTTAAAAATTTAAGATTAGAATGTTATGAACTACTTCTAAGCACTTTACTACTGATAGCATTTTCTATATGTAACCACCCCACAATATAAATCATACGACTACCCTGATACATTGCCATTTTAAATATCAACCCAACACTTATTACGCACGTACTGCTTCCCATCTTCAAACCTTATGTCCGGAAGGCAACTATCAGTTACGTGTGCATCCGGTTTAACGAGTCTATAATAGATTTTATTGATTAACTTTGCAATGTTGCACTTATACATGATTTTCAAAATTATGCATGTTTTATATAGTTGTTTAACGTGTTTTCTTTCGTACATATATTTACTATTACTATTTACCATTTGTATTGTTATTTTATTTTAACGTTTATTTTAGCTGAATCAGTTGGACGTTTTCGTAATTTGAACATCCGCAAGACTATATCATTTCCACTTGCTTCACACCAACATGCGTCTGGTATGGCATTTGCTAATATAAATCATTGTCTTACATACTTCACGTATTATTATTACTCAACCTTATCCTGTACACTCAATTTAGGCATATGTTGATAGTTTCATAGCAAAAAGCATAGTAGCTCAACGCAAAGGGAGATATCGTGAACATGAACATATAAACATATCTCAAGGTTCCGAAGGATCGGCCTCACACACTGCTCTGAACACGATGTTGAACCATTTGCCAGGTTTTTATCCACTTACATGTCCCTAAATTCTATTCTGCCCCACTGTAATTTAATTGTATTTACTTTCGGTTGTACTTTGGGTCGTTCCTTCGCTCAACACAGAAGGAGAGCACGAGAGATAGAACAAAGAAACATTTCGCGATTTAGGCCTCCTAACAGCTCACTCGATATACCAAAAGTACCATCAACTTCCCTAATTGAAGATGTGCATGAGGGCTCAGCCTCGTAAAATGATACTTTTTCTGAACAAGATGCTCCACCTTCTGCAGGTTATCTATGTTATTATCCACTTGCCTATACATAAAATCTACTATTCTTGAGATAATGTAATTTAATTGTATTCATTTTTGTTTTTACTTTGGGTAGATCCTTAGCTCAACTTAGAAGGAGAGAACGAGAGAAAGAATAAAGGAACATTACTCGATTTATCAGTCATAAAAACATACCAGGTATACATCAAGTAACACCTTCATCATCAACTTCCCTAATTAAAGAGGTGCATGAGGTCTCAGACTCGCGAAATGATACTATTTCTGAACAAGATGCTCCACCATCTGCCAGGTTTTCTATGTTAATATCCCCTTGCATGTACATAAAATCTATGTTTCTTGAGATATTGTAATTTAATTGTTTTCATTTTTTGCTTTACTTTGGGCAGTTCCTTAGCTCAACGTAGAAGGAGAGAACGAGAGAAAGAACAATTGAACATTTCTCGATTTGTCACTCCTAACAACATTCTCGATATACCTCAATTACCACCTTTATCATTAACTTCCCTAATTGAAGAGGTGCATGAGGGCTCAGACTCGCGCAGTGATACTATTTCTAAACAAGATGCTGAACCTTCTGCCAGGTTATCTATGTTATTATCCACTTGCATGTACATAAAATCAACTATTCTTGAGATAATGTACTGTAATTATATATATTTTTGGATTTAGCTTGTATAATTTGTTAGCTCAACGCAGAAGGGGAGAACAAGATAAAGACCAAAGAGGCATTTCTCGATTTATGCATCCTAACAGCATACTCGATATACCTCAATTACCACCTTTATTATCAACTTCCCTACTTGACGAGTTGCATGAGGGCTCAGCCTCCCGCAATGATAATGTTTCTGAACAAGATGATGGACCTTCTGCCAGGTAATCTACCTTAGTCTCTGCTTCCATGAACATAAAATCATTTCTACTCTACTTTATTCTAATTGTACTTAATTTTGTTTTTACTATGGATAGGTCCTTTGCTCAACGCAGAAGGAGTGAACGAGAAAAAGAACAAATAAACATATCTGGTTTTATTTTTGCACAAGATGCTGAACCTTATGCCAGGTTATTATCCTGTTGATCATACATAAGACTTAATTTATACTACTGTAATTTGACAGTAAACTAGATTCTGTAGGTCAATTCCAAATATACTTTGTCCCCCAACAACTGTGGATTCTGTTCGGCATTCTCTTGGCTTAATGAACATTCCATGCCCTCATTGCTCAGCTTTACATTGTTTGGATGAATAATTGTCAAGGTCAACTTTAACAACTCATCTTTTTGGAACATGCTGTTTGCAAGGAAAGGTAAAATTAGATACACTTGTTGATCCCCCTACAGCAATTCGCGAATTATATAATGGTAACAATGAGCAATCAAAATCATTTTGAAAATATGCTCGGGAGTATAACGCAGCTAACGCATTTACCAGTCTTGGTGCTTCATTTGATCAATTCCGGGTAGAGGTCCTACATCTTTTACTATTCATGGAGAATTACGTCATCGAACAGGATCACTTCTACCACAACTGAATCAAACATCAAGTTATTGTCAACTTTATATATATGATCCTGCTTCTGTTATAGAGTTACGAAGTAATAGAAATCCTCATTTGAGAACAGATGTCTTACTTATCATTCAAAATTGTCTATCAGGCATAAACCCATTCATCCATCTATATCTTCAAGCTTATTCTGTCTTAATTCAAGCAAATGTATCTGGTCGTGATCTCCCTGTATATCTGCATTATAATTCAACAAAAGATTGACGCCACTATAACCTTCCAACTATAGATGAGATTGCAGTTATTTTACCTGGAGATGGCTATCGACCTACCGGGATGCGAGATATTGTTTTACATCTACGAGGAAATAATCAACTCATGCAAATCAATGAGGCTCATCCTGCATATTTGCCATTGCATTATGTCTTATTATTTCCTCATGGTCATCTTGGATGGGAACCAGAGTTGAAGCAATGGGATCCCGTGCACAATCAATCCTCACATAGACGCCTTACCATGTGTGATTTTTATTGCTACCGTATGTTTGAAAGACATACCGAGTATTCATCAATTTTACGAGCTGGCAAATTGTTCCAAGAGTTCATAGTTGATTCTTGGGCAGCAACTGAGCAAAATCGTTTGACGTTCATCAAACTTAATCAGCAAAAACTCCGTTCTGAACTCTATCAGGGTCTTGTAGATATCGATGCATATGTCAGTTGTGACCAAATTGGGCAGCAGATGATACTTCCTTCATCTTTCACTGGAAGTGCATGCCACATGTTTGAAAATTTTCAAGACTCGATTGATATCACACGATATACTCAGCACTCACATATATTTCTAACCATGACTGCAAATCCAAATTGGCCTGAAATATCTAATGCTCTTCTACCTAACCAAAAGTCTATCGATCGCCCCGATTTAGTTGCCCGTGTTTTTGGGTTAAAAAGAAAGGCTTTAATGAATGAGATTGATGCTAAAAATTTATTCGGAAGGAAAGTAGCACATGTCTTCACCATTGAATTTCAGAAACGTGGGCTTCCACACATGCATGCTCTTTTCTTCCTTCGTGGTCCAGATAAGATCCATACATGTGATCAAGTGGATAAGATTGTATGTGCTGAATTTCCTGTTCCTTCTCAAGATCCAGAATTATTCGATACCGTGATAAACTGTATGGTGCACTGTTAATGTGGTGCTCGATGTAGATTCAACAACAATGGATAAAATGTATGGTAACGGTACTAAGAAGTACCCTAGAACTTATGTAGATTCAACAACAATGGATCGTGATGGCTATCCTATATATCGTCGTCGTAATAATGGACATATCTATACTATAAGGGGTCATCAGTTTGATAACCGAGATGTTGTTCCATACAATATGTATCTTTCTAGACGCTTTAACTGCCATATTAATGTCGAAGTTTGTGCCGGAATAAGATGTGTCAAATACATTCATAAGTACATTTATAAAGGTCATGATTGAACCATAATGGTGTTGGGTGCAATAGATGAGATCCAGCAATACCTAGATGCAAGATATATTGGACCCCCAGAGGCAGCTTGGCGATTATTTGAACATCCTGTACATCAAGAGATACCATCAGTACAACGATTGATGCTTCATTTGCCAGGACAACACCGTGTTATTTTTGATCCAGATGAAGACCATGCTACAATATGGTCTAGAGCTGAAAATGAGAAGACAACTTTGACTGAATTTTTTAGATGTTGTGCTTTACATGAGTCATCACATGATCTCACTTACCAAGAATTTCCTCAAAAGTTTGTTTGGAATAAATCCACAAAGGTCTGGACTCCAAGAAAATCTGGATATTCAATTGGTAGAATGTATTTTACATCTCCAAACTCTAGTGAACGCTTCTATTTACGGTTGTTACTAACAGTTGTTAGAGGACCAACATCATGGGAAAATTTACGCAATGTCAATAATGTAGAGTACTCTACATTCAAAGCAACATGCGTTGCAAGAGGTCTTCTTGAAGATGATTCAGAATGGAAACAATGTCTTCACGAAGCTTCAATTATGAAAACAGGATATCAATTATGACGACTGTTTAGTATTATTCTTATTGAATGTTCACCGATTGACCCACTTCCATTATGTAATCAATTCTAAATGCAAATTTGTGACGATCTCCAACATAAAATTAATATCCTTTTTTCAATTTCTACACACCATCTCAATGCCACCTTGAAGATTACGGCTTATTTCTAATCAATGAATTGCTCGAGGAATATGGTAAGTGTCTATCTGACTTTCCACCGATGCCACTTCATACTGGAAATTGGAATGCAATTGTTGGCAATCGATTGTTGCATGAACATCAGGAACTTATAAATACAGCGAAACAATTGGATGCAGTGAAAGATGTTGATTGTGCACAACGTAATGCTTATTCAGCAATTACTTCGTCTGTTTTTGAAAATAAAGGTGCTACATTTTTCTTAAGCGGCGGTACTGGAATTGGAAAGACTTTTTTGTATACTGCTGTAGCAACAATGTTGCGCAGTCTAGGAAATATAGTTATCACTGTTGCATCATCTGTTATTGCATCATTGTTACTAATCTGTGGTCGGACTGCACATTCAACATTTCGCATCCCTTTAGATGTGCATGATAATTCAATTTGTAATTTTAGTAAACAATCCATAAATGCACAATTATTCAGAAAAGCAAAATTGATAATATGGGACGAAGTTCCAATGCAACACCGGCATTGTGTTGAGTCAGTGGATCGATCGTTAAAGGATATTTGTAATAACACTAAAGCATTTGGTGGTATTATTGTTGTTCTTGGTGGGAACTTCCGACAAATCTTGCCAGTCATACCAAAGGGGGTTCGAGAAGAAATTGTTGGAGCCTCATTAAGACGATCTGCATTATGGTGCGCTATACAAGCTCTAATCTTGGATCAGAATATGTGTTTGTATGACTCATCCGTTGAAAATAATAATTTTGCAAAATTTATTTTGGAGGTATTTGTTTGAATACTTTATGCTTTTAGTGGACATTTTTCTCTTAACTTACCATTGACTTAATTAATTTCTGCATATGCATCAGGTCGGTACAAACCCTACAGAAGTGGTTGAGCTTCCCTCCCACCTTTTAGGTGCAAGGATTTAAATGATTTATTATTAAGAATTAATCCGCATCTAGATGTTGAGGGTACGGTGACTCCAGCCTTCATTACTGAGCGAATAATTCTTTCTGCTCATAATGATGATGTTAACTACATAAATTCTGCTGCATTGCAAATTTATCCTGGTCAACAGATAACATATCTGGCTGCAGACAAACTGGCTGAATCTGAAAATACTGATCCTTACATTATAAACCGGTATCCAAATGAATACATAAACTCTTTGGATCCTCCTGGGTTGCCCCCATTTAAACTTGACCTTAAGGTTGGTTGTCCAATTATTTTACTTCGAAATATTGCACCAAAAGATGGTCTATGTAATGGCACTCGGCTAATGGTTGTAAGATGCGCATCCCGTGTGATTGAATCTCAAATTTTGAATGGTGATAAAGCTAGTAGTTTGGTTTTTATTCCAAGAATATCTTTGTCACCATCATCTACAGAGATACCTATTCATATGTCAGGACGAAAGTTTCCTGTTCGTGTAACTTATGCCATGACAATTAATAAATCTCAAGGACAATCCGTGAAGTTTATTGGATTAGACTTGCGTAACCCAGTTTTCAGTCATGGACATCTTTATGTGGCACTTTCTAGATGCACGTCTTTTGACCGTGTTAGTGTCCTTCTTCAGTCTGGTTCAAATAACACAGTTAACATTGTTTATCCAGAAATCCTTCTATGAATAACTCTGATGTCTGTTATATGTAAGTTTTTAAAATTTTCTTTATATCTTTTTGTGTATTTCATTCATTTAGTAATTCTTAAAAATAATTTCGAAATGAATTTGTGTCTATCATGTAGGTATACCATTAGCGTACGATACCGGGCTACATAATGTGGACAAGCATTGCTATTTACGTACATGTAATAAAATATAAAAACTATATCATGTCATTTTATGAATTTTATATTTTCTTCGAAAATATTGATTTGTATTTTTATACAAATGAATGCTGCTAAGGACCCTTATTTGCAGAAAACTTTAAGGCACTAATAAATATTTTTTCCTATATACTTGATTGCATTTTTTATTAATCATTTTTTTACATATAGGTTAATTTTCTTCAAAACAATAATATAGATGTCACACTACGTGATTATAAGAGAATTTGGTTTCATAAGGTATGCTTGACATTATAGAATTAATCATTTTCATATAAAGATTATTTAAATCAGTAACTATTTATTATTATTATTATCTTTAGAAAGTTGCAAAAAGAACGGTAGAAGCAAATGCGACATCTAATATGGATGCAAAATTAACATGTTTTTCTGAGGTAACATATTAAAAATAAGAATTTTTCGCCAAATACATTGTTTTTATTGAACATCATAATAACATTTTTGTTACAGAATTGGAAGATGGTTCTTGCTGATCTTGATTGGTTACACACACCACGATCATCAACCCTCCAACTGAATACGGTAAATAAATGCTTAATTTTGTAGTATTAATATTAGCAAATATATATCTTCATTTCTCTAACAAATTTTTTTGTGTAAATTTCCCAGGTTATTGCACATCCACATAACACTCCATTATGGCTTAAGATTGATACTTTTTCTCTTCACAATGTTTTCATGAGGAAGTTTTCTACTGCAGCATGAGGGAGTATTTTACAATCCAAATGAAAATCATCGCATGTACTCTACCAGAGAGATACTTCGTATCTTTTGAGATTTGAATCCTTGGTTAATATCTTTCCAATGTATTCTTTAATATCTTGGAATGTGTTTCCCATAACTATATTGAACAAGCAATGCTATTTCTGTACTAAAGTTCTGTACTAACTTCATATTTCTGTACTAATAGTAATGGTGATTTTTATTTACCCTTTGGGTTGGATTGGAACATCAAAAAAATTTCACGACCTAAAATGTTACATTTTGTTATTCTGCTATCATATAAAATAGTATTATCATACATTTGAATGAGGCTATTTGCAAATAAAATTACCCTTTGTCTGCAATGGTGATGCTTTTGCCTAATTTTCTTGTTGATTGCAACTTATAATGGTCGTCTTTCAGAAAAATTCAATATTTGCAAAAATATTGACTAGAGGGTAAATGGAAACTTATGTAATTCAAATTGTGGCTTTTCGTATTTTTTACTCTTCTTCTCCTTTAGATCTTTCCCTTATTTGTGGATTATGCAATGTACCCTATGTATGATGTACTGTGCTAATTTGCAATTATACGAGTACTAAAATTGTAGGGTACTAATTTTAGAGTAAAACTAAATTTGAAGGATACTAAATTTTGTAAGGAAAAATTTTGTAAGGCATTAAATTTCTTTGTATCATAAATTAATTTGTATCATAGATGAATTGTCCTACGTGGCATCAAATTATGAATAGGACAAATTGTGTGGGAGAGTAGATAGCCCTATGAAGCGTCGGTGAGTGGTTGGTTGTGGAGTTGAGTGTTTTGGTGAAACCCAAACAAAAAAGACCACCACATTCCCCTTATTTGCAAACTCGCCATTATTTTTTCCTACAACTAAAAGACCACTCTTCTACCCCCTATTTATGCGTTTTACATCACCCTTTTTCCGCTCTGCACCGACGTTTTTTTGCGCTTTAGTCCCTACTGTTGTGCCCCTTCGACGACTTACCCAGTTTTTTTTCGCACATCAATGTTGCCCCGGGGAGATGACATCCACGTCATTCTTGCACCCGGGAGATGACTACCATGTCGTCAGTTCCCCCGTTTACTGACTATCCTCCTTGGTTTTGCACCCGGGAAACGACTGACCCAGTTTTCTTTTCACCGTCAATATTGCCCACGGGTGACGACTTCCACGTCATTCTCGCACCCAGTAGACGACTACCTTATCTCCATTTCACCCGTTAACAGACTGGCCTCCTCGGTTTCGCACCCGAGAGATGACCTTCGCCGTGCCCTACGGGCACGGGTTATGACTGGTTAATTATTAATTCACGATTTAATAATTATAAGGATCTTGAGACTGCTTTGTCGTTAGTTACATAACCTAATGGGTAATGACGTTTTCGCGTGGTCCAAGTAATTATTAAACATAAATTTTATATTTGTCCAACAAATTGCTTACGATGTTGAATAAATTAAATTGTTTATGCTTGTGGTTGCATAATTATTGGAATGTTATATAAACTGCTTGGAATGTTAGTAAAACCGTGTTGTGGTTTTTGGATCGGCCTTTTTAGTCACCACTATTTATTTTCCTCGCGTTTTTTCTTTTTTTCGAGTGAAAATATAGTGAGGGATTAATTGTAAAAGCCAAAGCCCGGAGATACTTACCCTGAAGATGGAGGTAAAATTGCTAATGCTGGGACCCCCAAGGGTTTCCAAATTATAAATTTAAAATTTTCATACTTCGGATTGTATAATGGACTGTGGACTTTTATTATTTTTGGTGGTGACTGGCCGATCCCCACAACTAATTAGTTTTACTACTATGCACGTTTTAATTTTTAAAAATAATTAATTCATGCCTATTTCATGCTTAGATAAATGGCAAAGATTGAGAGCGTCGATTTTAATGTTCTCGATGCGGTTAGCAAAAATTACTTGAGCTGACAGCTGGACATGAAGTTCCACCTGCGCTCACATGGCCTAAGTCTCACAATTCAAGCTCCAACTACGCCTATGACATCTAGTGAAGGGACTTCTACTGTTAGATTCTCCGATATAGAGAAGGCGAAAGCCATTATCTATATCAGGAGACATATTGATCGGACCCTGAAGGCCGAATATCTAACAGTGGAAGACCCACATGAACTGTGGACAGCACTTGAGGACAGATACAAACATCACAAAGATGTGATCCTCCCTCGTGTACGTTATCTTCGACTTCAGGACTTCAAGTCCGTAGCTGAGTATAACTCAGCTCTCCATAACATCACATCACGCCTGAATTTGTGTGGTGAAGAAGTCTCGGATACCCACATGCTTGAGAAAACATATACATCCTTCCATGAGAAGGATTCTATTCTCATGCAACAGTATCGTGAATGCAAGTTCACGAGGTACTCTGTGTTACTCTCCTGCATTCTTATGGCAGAGCAGAACAGAGACATCTTACTGGCCACTCATAACCTACGCCCTGCTGGCTCTGCTCCTCTCCCTGAGGTTAACAAAGTTTCTTCCCAGAAGATGAAGAATAAGCACAAAGGCAGATTCAACAAGGGGAAAGCTGGGAAGAAGCAGACCAGAGCTCCTCCCCAGAACAACAATAATGAGGGAAAGAATAAGAATACGTGGAAGTGGAATACCTCTGGCCAGACGTCTGCTCCCAAGAAAAACTGGGAAGACAAATGCCACAGATGTGGCATGACAGGACATTAGTCCAAGGTTTGTCGTACTCCATGCCACCTCAAAGATTTGTATAAGACAAGCCTTAAGCCTTTCGCTGAGACAAATCTGGTGCATATATAGCCTCCAACTCGATTCACCCCCGAGGATTTCGAGAAGGACGACCTCCTAGACTGAAGCTGTTTTAGTTATCTTTTAAGCTTTTTCATTTATCTTTGATGTATCTTCTATTATGTCCATGTACTTCTTTATCTTAATTATGACTCGAATGTAGTTTTCCTTTTCATAAGAGTTTTTACATTCTTTTCTAGAGATGAAGTGTAAATGCTTACTGGACATTGCCTCCACGCACATGATCTTTCGAGATAGAAGCTATTTTAATAACATCATTAATTATAATGGTCCCGTCACTACAATTTTGGGATTATATAATATAATATAAGGATCAGTTGAAGCAATTGTATTGCTTCCAAACCAAACACAAGTTATAATAAAGGATGCTTTATTTTCTCCAAAATCAAACAGAAATCTACTAAGTTTCAAGGACATCCGTTTAAACAGATATCACTTGGAAACTAATGATTTCAATAGCGTTGAATATTTGTATGTTACTCGTCATAAGGATGGTATCGAAACCATCCTAGAACGTTTTAAAGGACTCCCATCAGGCCTTTATCAAACATACATTCAGCCTATATAAGCTAATCTGATGGTGCACCAGCAGTGTTCTACATCACCAGAATTCAGTCTCTGGCATTATAGACTAGGTCACCCGGGATCGGTTATAATGCACCGCATCATCTCCCAATCCCTTGGACACAATTTGAAGAACCTGAAGATTCTTAAAAAGGGTGATTTTCCTTGTCTCCCTGTTATAAGGGTAAACTAATCACGAGACCATCCAACCTAAAAGTGGGGTTTGAGTCTCTTAGCTTCTTGGAGAGAATTCATGGAGACATTTGTAGGCCAATTTACCAATCAAGTGGTCCATTTCGATACTTTATGGTACTGATAGATGCATCTTCAAAATGGTCATTTGTGTGCCTTTTGTCCACCCGCAACCTAGCTTTTCCAAAGCTATTGGCACAAATAATAAAGTTGCGGGCACATTTTCCAGATAACCAGATTAAAAAATACGTCTGGACAATGCTGGGGAATTCATTTCACAAGTCTTTCAAGACTACTGCCAAGCAACTGGCATTGAAGTTGAACATCCAGTAGCTCATGTTCACGCCAAGAATGAGTTAGTTGTGTCTCTTATAAAGAGACTGCAATGGATTGCTCGTCCATTGCTAATACAATCACAGTTGCCTGTGGATGCATGGGGACATGCCATTTTGCATACCGCTTCGCTTATCAGAATACGACCCTCTGGTGGTCATATTTTATCGTTGACGTAGCTTGCATTTGGTGCACCTCCCAATATTTCTCACTTGAGAGTATTCGGTTGTGCAGTCTATATTCCCATAGCACCTCCACAGAGGACTAAAATGGGTCCTCAGGGTCATCTTAGTATCTACGTACGGTATGTGTTGGGATTTTCAAGGTCCCTTAGGGCATATATTCTAGCCCGTCCTAAGTCGGACGAACAAAAATATAAAAGAAGCAGCAGAAAAATATTATTAAACTCTTTTAATAAAAGCTATCCTAAGGAAACATGCTCCCTAGTCAGGATTATCTACTGACTTGGGTTGGGTATGACCAACCTGAGAAAGGTCTAACTACTACAAAATATGAAAGGCATAATAAAAAATACTCACCCGAAATCTTGCCTTGGTACAGGCAAGATGTATCGCACCGTCTTCTCGCACCGCGCCTCGAGCTGAGCCGCTTTTCGAAACCACACCGCGCCTCGCCTCGAGCTGAAACGCCTCCTGAGCTGCAGCGTGCCTGCGAGCCGATCACTTGCCGAAGAAAGTTTCACTTGAGCAGACCCACGCTAGAGAATTCTGGATCAGATCCAAACCACCTCGTAGTCTTGCTAGGACCGATTGGAGGATAGACAGAACTATAGGCATGTGATTTTTAGTTTGATAGACGGAGGGAGAGCATCTAACTAGGTTGATAGTGTAGAGCACGTGGTGTGCGTACGAGCTAGGTGAGAGTAGATTTGGGATCTTGACTCATTGTAGATGTACAGGATTACATATCTATCTAGTATTTTCTTTCGGGGGCTGGAGTAGGTCGTGGGGACGACCGAACCAGGGTATATCTGTGTGTACTCTGTGATTGCTATTTTATTTCCCTATCTGTGCTTATAACTGCATGGGATTTCTCGTGGGTTGCACGAGAATTTTTATTAGCCTATTCACCCCCCCTCTAGGATACGATCCAGATCTAACAAGTGGTATCAAAGCCATTTTAGAGGATCTAGTCTAGATTTGTAGATGACCATGAATATATCTGATTGTGCTTTTGCTGAAGGTCAGTCTATAGCCCGTCCCCCTAAGTTTAACGGTATAGACTTTGCATATTGGAAGACTAGGATGAAAATTTATTTGGTGTCTGTAGATTATGATGTGTGGGATATTGTTGAAAATGGTTATAGTCTACCCACTATTAAAATTGAAGACACTGTTATAATTAAGCCTAAAGACAAGTGTGATTTAGCTGATAAGAAAAATTTATACTCTTAATGGTAAAGCTATGAATGCGCTTATATGCTCTCTTGATAAATCTGAGTTTAATCGTATCTCACATTGTCTAACTGCGCAGGAAATCTGACATACTCTGGAGGTGACACACGAGGGAACATCGCAAGTAAAGGAATCCAGACTTACGTTGCTGAGCACTGAATATGAGAGCTTCCGCATGCTACCAACATAATCTGTGAAAGAGATGTTTGCGAGGTTCACGGACATCGTCTACAAATCCAGTTCTCTCGGTAAGCCATACTCTAGCCATGACCAGGTACGAAAGATCTTAAGGGCACTACCAAGCTCGTTCAGGCCTAAAGTCACCGCTATTCAAGAAACTAAAGACTTATCAACAATGAAAGTGGAGGACTTGATAGGGAACCTGATGTCACACGAGCTTGAGTTGCAGAGTATAGAAGCCAGAGAGAAACCTGAAGAGAAGACCAAAGCTTCCACACCATTAGCTCTTCAAGCTAACGATGACGATCTTGATGAAGAGCAAGCCCTAATGGTCAGAAACTTCAGGAGATACATTCAGACTGATCAAGGAAGAGCTGAGATGTGAAAAAGGTTCATTCGTTCTAAAAATTCTAATTTTTGTAGAAATTCCTATGATCAGAAAGCTATTAATAGAAGTGAATGTTTTAAATGCAGGAAGAAAGGGAACCACATAAAAGATTGCCCACAACAACACACAGCTCAAGTTGTAAAAGGAAAAACGAAAGTGCTGACGTGGGACATGGATAGCGAAGCTGAGGAGGAGGATGAGGAACATGAAGCCCACTCCTGCATGGCATTGATGGCCAAACATAATGAGGTAGAATCTCCCACTAAAGCTGAATTCTTAGAAATCTGTAAAGGAATGCAACATAGAATTGATGAGCTAGAAGCTGATGTGGAATGTTATAGGAATGATAACTTTGCTATGCAACAAACTGAATATGACATGTCTATAGAAATGAAAAATCTTAAACAAGAGCTTGTTGCATGCAAATCTACCATTACCATGTTAGAAAAAGAGAAAGCTAGCTTGCCTTAAAAAATTGACTGTCCTTCATGTCCCTCTTTATTAAAGGATATTAGCATGTATAAGCTAGATAAGGTAAAGCTTGAAGTTGAAAATGAATTGCTCTCTGAAAAGATTAACATGCTAAATCTTGAACTTAAAGAAAAAATGAGGGATTTTGAAAAGAAAGAAGAGGAAAACAAGCAAGCTTTCATTAGTAAATGCACTTTGCTTGTGAATGAAAACGATATATTGAAATCCAAAGTCACCACCCTAGAATTGTCAATAAAGAGATTTTCCATTGGAAAACAAAATTTGGACAATATTCTTGGAAATCAAATTTATGGCAATAATAGGCGAGGACTAGGATATGGTCTTAAAAATGTTGAAAAATCAAAATATAGAAAAGTTCACATTGAATCAACAAAGGTTGGAAATTTTCATGCTAAGTGCTTTACATGTGGATGCGTTGGTCATACTTCATATCATTGCAAATATAGGAACAAAAACATTAAGTTCAAACAAATGTGGGTTCCTAAATCTTTGATGACTAACATGAGTGGACCTTGTTGGATTCCAAGGTCACACACAACACCTCTTTTGTAGGTGAGACGGAAATTTGACGAGGAGCGATAAATTGAATGTCTCATTACTTTTTAGCTCCTTAGTCAAATGGCGACGCGAAGGTATATCTCATTCTTTGAGCTTAATGAATATCTTCATAGTTTTTTGTGTGTGTGCGTGACTTTTCTTTGTTTGTGTGCTAGTAGTTGCATTACTATGTGTGCATGATTCTTTTTGGTTGTGTGATTGCATCTCATATTTGCTTTAGTACTTCATGCATATTAAAAAAATGAAAAAATGAAAAAAAAAAAATTGGTGCTAAAATGTTGTCACGCCCCGCTTTCCAAAAACAGCGGAGGCGAAGCGTGACTAGGCCCGCTTAGGCCAGAACTAAGGAGCCATGCCCCAATAAGCGTCGGTGTGGTACCAAGACGAAGGTACAGGTCCCTGCATGTTAGTAAAGAACAATAAGAGTGCAAGAAAGGTAAAGACAATTCATTTTATTCCAACATATCAAAAGTAGCAAATCTCAACGCCCGAAGGGCTACAACTGCAGAAAGGAAATCTAACGGTGCAAGCACCCGACCTAAACAAGGAAACAAAAAGGTGCTACGCACCCAACTAAAATAAATGGAAATCTCTGGAAACTGCAACGAGAAGTCTCTAGCTCTGGTCCTCCTCAGGATCGTACTCAGGATCAACACTCTCTGGCTCCACGTCAGTTGGCAAGTCAGTCTCCTCAACGCACTCTGGCTCAATCCCTGAGGTACAGTGCCAAAAGAAGAAACTGTACGTCAGGTAAGGTCTACAAGAAGGGGGTTAGACCAAACTGCAAGTGCACCAATTATTTAACAATGTTTTACTGGTTGATTAACATGCTGAGGTTATAACAAACGAACAGACGAAAGTACACGCAGCAGGAAAGTAATACACAACAAGGAGTAGTCGTAGCGAGTGCTACCGACTACGGGACTAGCCTACAGGTGTCAAGACAAATGGAACACGGGGAAGCCAGACATGACAAGACAAGACAAGAGTAACACGAAAGGGTTCACGCCTTTACGGTTCGAGGGGGATCAGACCCTCTTGCCGCGTGCACGCTCAACCCTACCCCAAAACCCCAAGAATCGTGACAGGACAAGGGATCACTTGCTCTAGATGGACAAGTGCCCTATTGCTCTCTGAGCTGTATATCAGTATAAGGGATCACCTGCTCTAGCTTGACAGGTGCCCTATTGCCCATCGGGCTGTGAATCGGTACAAGGGATCACTTGCTCTGGCTTGGCGAGTGCCCTATTGCCCAGCGGGCTGTGCAAGACGGGAAGGGACATGGCAAGACGGGTAGGACATGACACAACAAAACAGGAGGGGTTGTACTAGGGTGTCCACAACTCACACACACGCATGTTAATCCTATGATGTCAAAATTGTTGTTGTTGGACTCAGACTTCGTTGTCAAGTCTGAGCCTTCAAGGGCGTCCCGGACGCTATCATTTCATGTCCGGTTCTCATCATTCCATGATTTCAGTTTTAACAAGAATAAGGACTAAAAATGGCCAAGAACGAAAGTGGTACACTTGTCTGCGGTGGCGAGTGCGTCGTCTTCCTGGAACGTCTCGTCCATACGTCTACTCGGCGGAGGAACGTCTGAAATATCGTGACACGGCGACGGTGTCAGTTCGCGATTCAACAATTCCTATTAGGGTTGTGTCTAGGTTATTGGGACTATCCTATTCATAAAAATCACATTTTTAATGTATTTAACCTAATCGACGATCTATCCTATGTGCACATGCATAAAGTCCATTCGTCGATTTATCTACGGTTGTACAATGTTTTAAGGATCAACAGAAAATAAATTTAATTGATTTAGTTGCTGTTTTTAATTAGGTTTTGATTCATTTACGATGGGGGTTTCTACGAGTTTAGGGGACCAACCTGATTTGACGATCGAGCGGAGATCCTGCGTCGAATCTGAAAAAGGTGGAAGCTTTGCGTCGCCTAGAAGTTCCTAGGCCGCGGGTAGCGCAGCGAGGAATGTTGATTGTTGATGATGACGTTGGCCTCCAAAAGCGATGACGAAGATCTCGGCGTCTCCCGGGGTCGTCGTTGCTAGATCCAAGATTGAAACGTCGAGATGGATCTCGGAAAGGAAAACGAGATGGCGACCGGAGCTTGGCCGCAGATCTCAGATCTGAGGGGGGAAGAGGCGGTCGTTTGTTTGTGGGGAAAATAGGAAGGAGAAGAAGAAACGGGGGAAAGAAGAGAAAGGAGAAAGAAAGGGGAGAAGAACCTTGGAGAAGATGGAGGGCGCAAGGGAGGAGGAAGGAGAGGCAAGGAAAGAGAAGGAGGTGGGTTGGGGAAGCAAACAACTCAAAACAATGAGGAGGAATGAAGAGCAGCCACGCGTTTAAATAAGAAAACGAAATGGAGGCTAGGTCAAAACCTAGGGTTTAGGGGTAAATTAGTCGGTCAGTGAAGGGCGGTTGACCGACTAGTTTGAGAACTAGTCGGTCGGTCGTCCAACTGAGACCGACTAAAAGCAAATAGAGAATAGTGTCGGTACAGGGTTAACAAATTTAGTCGGTTTATGAAGGCCCGTCGACCGACTAGTTTGCAACCTAGTCGGTCGGCCAGTGTTCATTGACCGACTAAAGGATAAAAGTGGTCGACAGGAAGTTTTGAAAATTAGTCGGTCAGAGATGGAAACCTAACCGACTAGTTCGTCAACTAGTCGGTCGGTATTCATTCTTAGACCGACTAATGGTAAACAGTAACTCAAGGGAAAAATCTGACGGAAACTAGTCGGTCTGTGAAGGGTTACTGACCGACTAGATTAACATCTAGTCGGTCGGTCCTTCTTCATGAACCGACTAAAGTGCACACTAAGTCTCCAAATGAAGTGCGATGCTTCGGGATGGGTTCTAGGGACTTCTAAGATGAGTCTGGCTCTAAGATAAAAGCGTCATGAAGCACGCTCTGCTCCAGATAGGGGAAAGGAGACACGGAAAAGAAGAAGAGAGAGGACAAACAATCGTATATATATAAATAAATACCATCATACAGAAACCAGCCGTTACATCCTACCCACCTTAAGAAAATTCCGCCCTCGGAATTCCTATCAGAATAGGTGAGGGTAACGCTCTCTCATCTCTTCCTCTCTCTCCCACATGGACTCTCCAGGCGATCCGTGACGCCACATCACTCTCACCAGGTCGACCACCTTATTCCTCAACTGCTTCTGTCGACGGTCCAAAATCTGCATGGGCTGCTGGTCGTAGGTTAGGTCTGGACGGACCGTGATCTCCGAGAAATCCAAGGTGTGCGATGGATCACTGACGTACCGACGCTATTGAGATACGTGGAATACGTTGTGATCTCCCACCAAAGATGGTGGCAGAGCAAGGCGGTAGGCCACTGCTCCCACACGCTCTAGCACATCGAAAGGTCCAATGTACCTCAGACTCAGCTTCCCCTTCTTCCCGAATCGAATAACTCCGCGGTTCGGAGAAATCTCCAGGAAGACGTGGTCTCCAGGCTGAAACTCCAAAGGTCTCCTCTTGGTATCCGCCCAATGCTTGAATCGATCCTGTGCAACCCTGAGCTTTTCCCTGATGTCTCTCACGACATCCACAGCTTCAACTATCATCTCCGGATCCAATAGCTCCCGATCTCCAATGTCATCCCAGCTCAGTGGCGATCGACATTTCCTCCCATATAAGGCAGCAAACGGCGCCATGCCAATGCTCGCCTGGTAGCTGTTGTTATAAGAAAACTCCACCAAATGGAGATGGTCCTCCCAAGATCCCTTTAAATCGAGCGTATAAGCTCGCAGCATATCCTCTAGTATCTGAATAGTCCTCTTGGACTGGCCATCGGTCTGCGGGTGGTACGCCGTGCTGAAACTCAGACTCGTACCCAAATGCTCTTGCAGACTTCTCCAGAACTGAGATGTGAACCTCGAGTCTCTGTCAGACACAATGCTCACGGGGACTCCGTGTAAGCATACAATCTCCTGCACGTACACGGTCTACATCACAACCAGATCTAAAATGAAGTAGAGAGAAGTAAAACAGACTTTTACCTCTAGATACTTCCTCGCCAAGGCTTCCGTAGACTGGCCCACTCGAAAAGGAATGAAATGCACAGACTTAGTCAACCGATCAACGATCACCCAGACTGCGTCGTTCTGTTTCGGGGTCCGAGGTAAACCAGTCACGAAGTCCATCGTAATATGTTGCCACTTCCACTCCGGAATAGGCAGCGGTTGTAGAAATCCAGCTGTACGATGGTGTTCAGCCTTCACCTGTTGGCATATCAAACACTTAGCAATGCTGCGTGCCACACTCCTCTTCATGCCAATCCACCAATAATTCATTCGAAGATCCTTATACATCTTGGTACCACCAGGATGTATAGAATATGGCGAGCTATGAGCCTCGCTCAAAAGCTCCTCCCGAACATCTCCTGCAGGTACGCAGAGTCAGCTACCGTACCGCAGCGAACCGTCCTCATGAATTACGAACTCTGTTCACAGCCCAGCTTCAACCTGCCTCCTGATCCTCTGCAACTTCGGATCTCCTGCCTGTGCTACCTTGATCCGATCCACGATCGTGGACTGAATCCGCAAATTCATGAAAGAATGAACCACACCAGGTAGGACAACCTCCAAATCCATCTCCTTCAGCTCCTACTGAATCCTCCAGTCAGCAGTATGCATCATCACAGTAGGAAGTCTACTCAAGGCATCCGGCACTATGTTCACCTTCCCCGGATGATACAGCAAATCTATCTCATAGTCAGCTATGAGCTCTAACCATCACCTCTAACGCATGTTGAGCTCCTTCTGCGTGAATATGTACTTCAAACTCTTATGATCGGTGAAAATCTTCACGCTCTCACTCAGTAAGAAGTGCCTCTAAATCTTCAGTGCAAAGATCACTGCTGCCAACTCCAGATCGTGCGTCGGGTAATTCTTCTCATGAGTCCTTTGCTGGTGAGAAGCATACGCGACCACATGGCTATGCTGATGCAGAACGCATCCTAGACCCTTCCCTGATGCATCAAAATACACTTCGAAGCCTCCGCTCTGATCCGGTACTGCCAAAACTGGTGCCGTGGTCAACCTCGCCTTCAAGATACTGAAAGCCTCCTCACAAGCATCAGACCACAGAAACTCCACATCCTTCCTTGTCAGCTTCGTCATCGGCTCTGCAATCTTCGAGAAATTCTTGATGAACCACCGATAATAGCCTGCTAAACCAAGGAAGCTTCTGACGTCGGACGCTGACTGTAGAGTCGGCCAATCTTGAACTGCTCTGACCTTCTCCGGATCCACAGATATGCCATCACCGGACACCACGTGTCCCAGGAATGCGACTCTGTCCAGCCAGAACTCGCACTTGCTATACTTGGCAAACAACTTGTGTCGCCTCAGTGTCTCTAGCACTGTCATCAGATGACAGCTGTGCTCCTCCTCAGACTTCGAATAAATAAGAATGTCGTCGATGAAAATCACATCAAACTTATCCAAGAAGTCATAGAAAATCAAGTTCATCAAATTCATGAACACGGCTGGAGCATTGGTCACGCCGAAGGGCATAACCACGAACTCATAATGTCCGTACTTCGTCCGGAAGGCTGTCTTCGGAACATCATCATTCTTCACCTTCAATTGATGATATCCGCTCCTCAGATCCAACTTCGAGAAAACTCTCGAACCTCCTAGCTGATCAAAGATATCGTCGATGCGCGGCAGCGGATACTTGTTCTTCACGGTGACAGCATTCAATCCTCGATAGTCCACGCACATCCTGCGGGACCCATCCTTCTTCTTCACAAGAAACACTAGTGCAACCCATGGTGACACACTAGGGTGGATGAAACCCTTCTGCAACAGCTCGTCTAGTTGCTTCTGCAGTTCCTATAGCTCCGCTGGAGCCATCCTATACGGTGCCTTCGATATCGGCTGCGCACCCGACATCAGATCGATGCCAAACTCCAAAGCTCTGTCGGGTAGTAGACCCGAGATATCCTCTGGAAAGACGTCGTCGAAGTCTCTGACAACCGCTGGTCGGTCGATCTCTATCTCCATCTGCATAGCTGCAACAATCAGCATCTCCGGCTTGGCCCGAAAGCTGATGGGCCCAAGCGACTCATCTCTGCTGCGGAAATCGAACTCCGGATGGCCTGGAATCCGGAATACCACTCTCTTGCTGTGACAGACGATCGAAGCGTGGAAATCTCCCAGTCAATCGATGCCAAGAACATCATCGAAATGTGGTAGATCGTGGACGATGAATCTGCATATAACTCATGTCCACTGACCACTAGCGGAATCGATCGACATCCCATGTTCACAGTCACCACTCTGTTCCCTGTGGTGATGTCCCAACACTTAGGAAGTGTGTGGGTAGGAATGGAGTGCTTTGATATGAACTTCCGGGATATGATGCACATGGGTGCATCGGAATCAGACAAAGCCAAAGCAGGGTGAGAGGACACAAGAATAGTGCCTAGGAAACAAAGGGTCTAAGGTCAAGACACTACTCTAGCAATCAAACAAATAAGCAACACTAACAAAACTAGCAATAAGGTCAAACTATGAAATGAAAAGACTAGGTCAAGGAGTTACCTGCAATAACTACGTCCAGCTCCTCAGTCTCAACAGCTGTCATGGTATAGGCCGGCCTCTGAGGCTGCACTACCCGCTGGTACATCTGCCTCTGTGGCACCAAGGGTGGTCCACGAATAGCCGGTCCTCTGTGAATTGGGGCAGGTGCCCCAACAACAACATTGCTGGCTCTTGGACAATCCTTCGCAGCATGCGAAGCATCTCCACAAAGTAGACACCGACCCAGCTTCCTCCTACAGTTGGTCTGAACATGTCCGGGCTTGTCGCAAAAATGGCACGGACCCTTGCTCTGCTGCTGCACTGGTGCTCCAGGCCTCTTGAATGGCACAGTCTAGACTGGCCTCATCACCGGCCTGGCAGGTGGCCAGTACTGCTCCATAGGGTGCTTCCCTCTGTCCGCTGGAGTGTCAGGTAGGTGCGAAATCGTCTCATGATTCTTCGCAGCATCTAACACTTCTCTCATAGTCGAGAAACTAGCAGAGGACATGGAAGCCTGGACCTTCGGACGAAGTCCCTGACGGAACCGCTCAGCTCGGTTCTCCTCCTTCTTCACCATATGCGGGGCAAAACAGCTCAACATCTCAAACTCAGCCTCATACTCATCGATCGTCATGTCCCTCTGCTTCAGATCCACGAATCTGCCATTCAGCTCTCTCCTAGATGCCTTGGTGAAGTACTTCTCCTTGAACATGTGTCGAAAAGTCTTCCACTCCACCATCTTCTGCAGGCGCCTCTCCTCAATACGCCACCAGTTTCGGGCAATCTCAATCAGCTGCATCTTCGCGATCTCCACCCGAGTATCATCTGGAATCTTGGCAGCTATCAACTTCTCCTCAGTGCTCTGGATCCACTCATCGGCACCCAGAGGTCCCTCCTTCCCAGAGAAGGTCTTCGGTTGAAGCTCGTTGAACTGCTTCACTCCTGGAGCAGCTCGCGGAGCAGGCGGAGGTGGAGGTGGTGCAACAGGTGGGGCCTGGGCAGCATGGTTGGACTGCTGCACCAGCTGATGCTGCACCTCAAGCATCTCTCACATCACGCCAAGGAACTGGCGGAACTCTGCACCCTGGTCCTCCGGACCGTCATCACTCAAATTCGAGGATCGAGTAATGCGTCGCCCAGCCATCCTGTGTTCAGAAATTAAAACACAGGTCAGACTCGTACAATGTTTGAATATCAACATGATTGTCCTTACTCTCTCACTGTTCTGTACTTGCAGAAAGGTTGGGACACAGACCTGCATATGCCACCATTAAAACCTGTCACGCCCCGCTTCCCAAAAACAGCGGAGGCGAAGCGTGACTAGGCCCGCTTAGGCCAGAGCTAAGGAGCCCTGACCCAATAAGCATCTGTGTGGTACCAAGACGAAGGTACAGGTTCCTGCATGTTAGTACAAAACAATAAGAGTACAAGAAAGGTAAAGACAATTCATTTTCTTCCAACATATCAAAAGTAGCAAATCTCAACGCCCGAAGGGCTACAACTGCAGAAAGGAAATCTAACGGTGCAAGCACCCGACCTAAACAAGGAAACAAAAAGGTGCTACACACCCAACTAAAAAAATGGAAATCTCTGGAAACTGCAACGAGAAGCCTCTAGCTCTGGTCCTCCTCAGGATCGTACTCAGGATCAACACTCTCTGGCTCCACGTCAGCTGGCAAGTCAGTCTCCTCAACACACTCTGGCTCAATCCCTGACGTACAGCGCCAAAAGAAGGAACTGTACGTCAGGTAAGGTCTACAAGAAGGGGGTTAGACCAAACTGCAAGTGCACCAATTATTTAACAACGTTTTACTGGTTGATTAAAATGCTGAGGTTATAACAAACGAACAGACGAAAGTACATGCAGCAGGAAAGTAATACACAACAAGGAGTAGTCATAGCGAGTGCTACCGACTACGGGACTAGCCTACAGGTGTCAAGACAAATGGAACATGGGGAAGCCAGACATGACAAGACAAGACAAGAGTAACACGAAAGGGTTCACGCCTTTACGGTTCGAGGGAGATCAGACCCTCTTGCCGCATGCACGCTCAACCCTACCCCAAAACCCCAAGAATCGTGACAGGACAAGGGATCACTTGCTCTAGCTGGACAAGTGCACTATTGCTCTCTGAGCTGTGTATCAGTATACGGGATCACCTGCTCTAGCTTGAAAGGTGCCCTATTGCCCATCGGGCTGTGAATCGGTACAAGGGATCACTCGCTCTGGCTTGGCGAGTGCCCTATTGCCCAGCGGGCTGTGCAAGATGGGACGGGACATGGCAAGACGGGTAGGACATGACACAACAAAACAGGAGGGGTTGTACTAGGGTGTCCGCAACTCACACACACGCATGTTAATCCTATGATGTCAAAATTGTTGTTGTTGGACTCAGACTTCGTTGTCAAGTCTGAGCCTTCAAGGGCGTCCCAGACGCTATCATTTCACGTCCGGTTCTCATCATTCCAAGATTTCAGTTCTAACAAGAATAAGGCCTAAACATGGCCAAGAACGCAAGTGGTACACTTGCCTGTGGTGGCGAGTGCGTCGTCTTCCTGGAACGTCTCGTCCAAACGTCTACTCGGCGGATGAACGTCTGAAATATCGTGACACGGTGACGGTGTCAGTTCGCGATTCAGCAATTCCTATTAGGGTTGTGTCTAGGTTATCGGGACTATCATATTCATAAAAATCACATTTTTAATGTATTTAACCTAATCGACGATCTATCCTATGTGCACATGCATAAAGTCCATTCGTCGATTTATCTACGGTTGTACAATGTTTTAAGGATCAACAGAAAATAAATTTAATTGATTTAGTTGCTGTTTTTAATTAGGTTTTGATTCATTTACGGTGCGGGTTTCTACGAGTTTAGGGGACCAACCTGATTTGACGATCGAGCGGAGATCCGGCGTCGAATCTGAAAAAGGTGGAAGCTTTGCATCGCCCGGAAGTTCCTAGGCCGCAGGTAGCGCAGCGAGGAATGTTGATTGTTGATGATGACGTTGGCCTCCGAAAGCGATGACAAAGATCTCGGCATCTCCCGGGGTCATCGTTGCTAGATCCAAGATTGAAACGTCGAGATGGATCTCGGAAAGGAAAACGAGATGGCGACCGGAGCTTGGCCGCAGATCTCAGATCTGAGGGGTGAAGAGGCGGTCGGTTGTTTGTGGGGAAAATAGGAACGAGAAGAAGAAACGGGGGAAAGAAGAGAAATGAGAAAGAAAGGGGAGAAGAACCTTGGAGAAGATGGAGGGCGCAAGGGAGGAGGAAGGAGAGGCAACGAAAGAAAAGGAGGTGGTTTGGGGAAGCAAACAACTCAAAACAATGAGGAGGAATGAAGAGCAGCCGCGCGTTTAAATAAGAAAACGAAACGGCGGCTAGGTCAAAACCTAGGGTTTCGGGGTAAATTAGTCGGTCAGTGAAGGGCGGTTGACCGACGAGTTTGAGAACTAGTCGGTCGGTCGTCCAACTGAGACCGACTAAAAGCAAACAGAGAACAGTGTCGGTACAGGGTTGACAGATTTAGTCGGTTTATGAAGGCCCGTCGACCGACTAGTTTGCAACCTAGTCGGTCGGCCGTGTTCATTGACCGACTAAAGGATAAAAGTGGTCGACAGGAAGTTTTGAAAATTAGTCGGTCAGAGAAGGAAACCTAACCGACTAGTTCGTCAACTAGTCGGTCGGTATTCATTCTTAGACCGACTAATGGTAAATAGTAACTCAAGGGAAAAATCTGACGGAAACTAATCGGTCTGTGAAGGGTTACTGACCGATTAGATTGACATCTAGTCAGTCGGTCCTTCTTCATGAACCGACTAAAGTGCACACAAAGTCTCCAAATGAAGTGCGAAGCTTCGGGATGGGTTCTAGGGACTTTTAAGATGAGTCTGGCTTTAAGATAAAAGCGTCATGAAGCACGCTCAGCTCCAGATAGGGGAAAGGAGACACAGAAAAGAAGAAGAGAGAAGACAAACAATCGTATATATATAAATAAATACCATCATACAGAAACCAGCCGTTACAAATGTGTATCTTTCTCTTTGATTCATTAAAAGAAGTATTCATGAAAGATTTTCATATCTATGTAGAAATTGGTGTATTATTTCTCTTGCCACATGTGCATGTTCATCTTTCTGAATATTCATGGCATGTTCAATGACTGAAAATAACTTGATTTCTACACCACCTACTTCACTTCCACATGTATTATTATTGTTGCACATTTGGAGATATCATTTATGAAGTATGGAATGTGAATGTAGGTGGAAAACTTAACTGAAAATCTAAGGGATATGATATACCTTGCCATGGATAAAAATTGAGCAAAAATAATTGTTGGTATAAGTATTTAAAAAAATGTGTGTGAAAACAAAAGATAATTGCTCCGTATGGAAAATGGATACAATCCTTGGCAACGGTATTACCCACGAGTATCCAACATAAGCTTTATGGGTAAACTTTAGCGTTGGTGTATTTACTCGTCAAGCAATGCCACCCCCACATCTAAGAGTCCTTATAGGCTATGTTTTGGGGTGTGGTACCTTGAACTCATTTTTAATGGGGTGGGAAAAATCAATCCTAGGTGATAGAATGTTATTTGGAAAATGAGGATTGGTTTTGGTTGACTTTCTAAATGATTCTCCCCATGTGCTTCAATTTTAATCATCACACTTTACACGTTGGTGTTGAAGTCCTAGCTATTTGATTTCATTGGGTTTTGACTTGATTATTCTGTGAGTGTATGCATGCAATTGTTGGTAATGGTTAATCATACTCTCTTTTTGCATGTATATGATTTTGACTTCGTGTTTTGACTTTTGATGATAACAAAGGGGGAGAAAAATTTGAGAAAGATTTGATATTAATGCATGTGAAAACAT
The DNA here is from genome assembly GCA_030789695.1 of Scilla litardierei. NCBI lineage: Eukaryota > Viridiplantae > Streptophyta > Magnoliopsida > Asparagales > Asparagaceae > Scilla > Scilla litardierei. The sequence continues at coordinate 92,394,631 of CM061133.1, read as the reverse complement.
GATTGTTTGACTAATTGTTTGATTAAGGGGGAGCATCATGAATATTGGGGAAGCATTAAAATAGGGGGAGCCTTCTTATTGTTAAACTTTGTACATCGGTGTTTGCACATCATTCCATCTCATTGCATGTCACCCACTATCGTCACACTTTCACACACACTATTTGGAAACTTAATACTCAAATCTTGTAATTAGTTTGTCATCGTTAAAAGGGGGAGATTGTTGGTAGCAACGATCTGTGAACTTCGTGTTTGATGATAAAAAACGTGTGTGAACGTTTTAACGTGTGTGTTAAGTGTTTCAGGAACGTCAAACGTGCGACTAATTCACAAAAGAATTTGGTTAAAGTGCAAAGGAGAAAGGGAGATAACCTAACTTGAGCCGACTCTCATCTATTGGAGTAAAACCCTAATCCTTTTCCGTATCAAGCCCAAACTCTATCCACATTGCTAATCACCTTAGCACTAGGATTCTCCTTGCCGCACCAACTCCAAGGCCTCTCGTATATAGTACATCATCCAAAACCCTAAAGAGTGCCACTTCTGTTTGTATAAATGGGTTTTAGGGAGTGCTGCACAAAAGATTAATAAAAAGGGGTTTTGCAATGTTTTTTTTGGGTTGGCCGAAAAAGCACAGGCCTTCTAGTTAGGTTATAATTACTTCTCCCCTTTCAAAAATAACTCAGCACAATTCATTCCAAAAAACCCTAGGAGCAGCCGGCATATATAGAGTATCAAAAGTTTTTTTTTCGAGCAGCCGCACATCAAAGTTCTCTTTCCCCAGGCAAAAAAAATCTAATAATCTCTCCTATTCCCAAGAGCCTGAGGAGGTCGATTTTTGCTTCTCCATTGTTTTAATCAAGAAGCCCTGAAGAGCCGCAACTCTTGTTCCCTGCTCTTCATCAGAAGAAAACTAAGCTACAATTGTTGACAGGCACAAAAGCCTGGCCGAAAAATCATAGAGAGGGTCTTCATTTATTTCTTTGACAGAGCTGAAAATAAAATAAAAGGGAGGGCGCCGCATTTCTCATTGACGCATCTTTTAATCCCCTGCCGATTTTTTGAGTGCTCTATGCCTCAAGTTCTTTTGTGCATTGAAAACTCCAATGACCCAAGACCACTTTTAATCATCATCAATTTTTAAGGGTTTCGTTTTTGTTTTTTAAGAGCTGCAGCTTGCATCAAAAACGAAAGCAAGAGGAGCCCTTTTAAAGGCCATCAAAAATCCAAAAGGAAAACAACCCAGAGGCCAAAAGTCTTTTACAAGTGCACATCAGCACTTTGTCTTCCCCAGGGGATTTTCTTTTGTTTTGATTTGTGACTGTCGAATTTCTATTGGAGTGCAACCATATTTTTTTGTGATCATTTGCTTTGTTTGCTTGCAGGCAGCCGAATTTCTCCTGGGGGGCAACAAAATTTATGCGCTTTGAAACTCTCAAAGTTTGCCAAGTTCTCAATTACAAATTTCAAGTGCATCTCCCAAGCCACAAGGATCCAAAGAGCCATGCTGAACTCTTGATCTTCCACACAAGAATTCCGAAGGCTGCAAGTTTCAATCTTTGGTGGAGGGCGCAAGTTTCACCGAGAGGGGAGCCGGACCATTGAGGGGACATCAGAGACTACTACTTATCAGATTGATCTGACCACGCGCTGATTGACGAAGACGATACCGCTACACGATCTGAGCATTCTAAACTCTCTTGTTAATTATATTGTGTAGTTTTTGTATTAGTTCTTCGTAGGGGAAACTTTACCATCTGTGTTACTTTTTGGGGACCTGACGACTTTGGGAGTCGTCACGGAGGGAGATCATCTGACTAGGTTGATAGTGTAGAGCACGTGGTGTGCGTACGAGCTAGGTGAGAGTAGATTTGGGATCTTGACTCATTGTAGCTGTACAGGATTACATATCTATCTAGTATTTGCTTTCGGGGGCTGGAGTAGGTCGTGGGGATGACCGAACCAGGGTATATCTGTGTGTACTCTGTGATTGCTATTTTATATCCCTATCTGTGCTTATAACTGCGTGGGATTTCTCGTGGGTTGCACGAGAATTTTTATTAGCCTATTCACCCCCCTCTAGGCTACGATCCAGATCCAACAGATATAAGAAATCAATACCAAACAAAAGAGCGCAGAAGTCTATTGCGAGAATTAAGAAATCAACCAAAATATCAAAGAAAGCTTCAATCTTCCCTTAAAATCCAAACTTCTACCAAAGAAAAATAGTACGGCAGCTAAGAAACTAAAATTAACTAAATCTGAACTCTCTAAACTAAGGAAGAAATAGTGTTTAAATACTAATGGGTTCTGACCCAATAAAGCAATTAAAACCCCAAAATTTGGCTCAATCCCAGCATCTACGAGCTGCCCGACTCGACCGAGTGGCTTTTGAGTGGCAAAGCCACTCGGTCCGATTCGGGCCGAGGCTTCCTTGGTGCCTTCACTCGATGCCTTAACCTTTAGCTGCAACATTTTCCACTCGGACCAAGTGAATGATCCACTCGGTCGAGCTGCAGAGTCTGAATTTGGCTTCAAATCATCGCTCTGCCTGAATTATCACTCGATCGAGTCACCTAGGCACTCGGTCGAGCGAACATGTCCACTCGGTCGAGATGCAGAGGGTCAAAATTGCTTGGAAACGCCATTCTGTCGAATATTTTACTCGGCTGAGTAGCATAGCTAGTCAGGCGAGTAGCCTTCAAGCTCATCAAATTGGCTAAGTGTCAAACGTCCTCCTCTTTTGCCTTGCCTACTCGACCGAATGACTGAATCCACGCGGTCGAGTTCAGAGCTCAACTTTGGCCTTGAAAATGGTGTTCTGCCATATTATTCGCTTGACCGAGTAGCAATGCTACTCGGTCTGAGTGACATTTTCTGCTCAAGTGTTGGGAAGAGTTGAAGATGCTCCTCTTTGGCTAAACCTACTCGGACCGAGTGGACAAGTCCACTCTGTCGAGTAGTCGGGGAAAAGATGAGGGAGCTTGGGAAAGCATCATTCTCTAGCTCTCTTTTTCTGCCTTCCTCCTCTTCTATTCAAATCTATTCTCCACCAAATCGATCACCTAGTGTGCCATGCTATTGAAACTCTGGCGATCTCAGATGTGTACATGTTTCCATTTTTCTTCGAATCTCCTCGAAACACCTGAAAATGAGAATAAAGCTCCGAAAGTAATATAATACGATAAACGATCAAATGAGCGATAAAAATGTGTTTCGAGCGACTAAAATGGCATGAAATGAAGCGATAAAGGTATAGAACGTATGAACACATCAAGCGTCACCACTGGTGTAAACTAAACATGGCAACTATCAAGGTTCTCATTCTAAGGGAGTAAAGCCACCTATGAGGTTTTAATCTCAATACACGTTATCTCCTTGTCTAACGTGAGAGAGAAAGAGGGGAAATGCTTGGACCTCTATTGGGACCTCGATGTCTTGTCGAGAGCCCCCATTCTAGTAGTTCTAACGACTTAGGCCCAATGTCTCATCGAAGCCCAGTATTAGATAAACAATCCACAACTAGAGATGACGCACCACAACTCCGATTTCTGGTTGGTAGTTAGGGTTACGAAGCATCAAAGTCCTGATTTCTCGTCGAAGGTTAGTTATCTAGCAACCTAATGGTGAAGTTGATAAAAGCCCACATCGAACACTATACCCTACTAACAATCTAAAAGAATGATATTTGGGGATCAACCCATTTAAATAATTTACACAAAAAAATCTGCTCACTAAGCATGAGGAGAAACATCTATTAAATTAGAAGGAAACCCATCACAAATAACATAAGAAGAAAATTAAGAACAATACTAATGAAGAAAAAAATAAAAACATAATCTTTAGCGCGAAATAAATCTCATGGAGTAGCAGCCCCTAAATGAGAAAGAAGACCAAAGAAAACCAAGATGATCTCATATCAATCACTCACACTCCTATTTCATCCCCCAAGAAAAACAACAGATTAAGGATCTGAACCCGCAAGAATTGAGGGGTGCTCAGCCTTGCCTCGAATTGGTACAAATGTACCGTCGACAGGTAGCTTAGGTCATCCACAGATCTCGATTTGTGCACGGTCGTGCTGCCTAGGCACACGACTGTGTCGACTCATCTTCACATATCCATGCTTCATTCTTCAGCTCCAAATCTCGTTATTTCGCACTGCCGTGCAAACATCTCGCACGGTCGTGTCTGTAAACAGGTTAGAATGTTCCTTCTGTAATCATTTAGACATGGTCGTGTAGTGAAGCTGCACGCTGTACCGCTTAAGCTGCAGCTCCTCTCCTTGGCCTAAGATGACGGCATGGCCGTGCGTGGACACGAATGGCCGTGTGTCCTGTATTTTGCCCCTTCTCTTCTCCATATGGCCTTCGATCTTTGTCGCTTCTTTTTCCTTACTCATCATGTTATCCTTTTTCATCGTTTTATGCGCTTTTCCACCTGAAACACACGAAACATCCCCGAAGCGTGAAATGAATGAAAATAAACGAAAAGTGGATGGAAGATGTGAATAGAACTATGAAAATGAATGGGTGAGGAAAGGTAAATATGCCTAAAATATGCAAATCTAAACTCTTACTCATCTCTGAGCAAGACAAGATATGAAGAACGGGGAGGAATTGATAAGATGGTCTGAAGATCACCCTCTCGAATTGTAACGACTGGTTTTCATGTATCTGGATATATTATATTATATTATATGTTTTGGTGGATTTTCTCCTTATATGTGGTTTTCGTCTCCGTAACTTTCATTTTCGATCGTTTCGTCGTGTTTTCTCGTTTCTTCCTTAGGATCGTCGATTTTGGAGTAAGTCATTCGTGACGGGCTTCGTATCGGTCATATCTTATTGTTAGATCCAGCCTAGGAGTCTTAGGAATCGATCCCGGAGCTCCGCGCTCCATATCGGAACTTTTGGTGATAATTAGCCGGTGTAAGAAGGGACACCGACCGACTAGATGACGATCCAGTCGGTCGACAATCCTTCTTGAACCGACTAGTTTGCTTTCTAAATTTCTCAGGAGTTACTGTTTATCGTTAGTCGGTCTAAGAACGTTGGTTGACCGACTAGGTTGCAAACTAGTCGGTCGGCAATGCTTCTTTAACCGACTAACTCATCAACTATTTTTGATACTAGTTACTGTTTACTCTTAGTCGGTCTAAGAATGTTCATCGACCGACTAGATCTTGAACTAGTCGGTCAGTAATTGTTCTTTGACGGACTAAATCTAAATCCTAATTTTCGTCTGGGTTACTGTTTACTCTTAGTCGGTCTGCGTTGGTCAACCGACCGACTAGTTCCCAAACTAGTCGGTCAGTGGTTGTTCTTTGACCGACTAACCAGTGCTGTAAACCCTAGTTTTTCCCTAGACGCCACCAAACTCTATAAATACCCCTCCAAACGTTTTCTTCTTCTTCCTCACGACCTAAAACCCTAGTTTCTCCCCCATTGAGCCCCCTTCTACCTCAAACTCTTATTCCTTCATTACAAGCCCAAAATCCATCATCCAAACTCTCCTTTAACACATTCTACCTCTCATCCTCCTCAAAATCTCATCAAATCCCCAAAATCCCCTAAAACCCTATTTCTCCAAACTTCTCCAATCATTTCCAGATCTGAACCCTAGGTTCCCCCAGAGCATTTCTTCCGTCGCCGTAGTTGCTCGGTGTTATTCTCCCGTTCCCTCTACGGTAATACTCGATTCTTTAGTTTTAAGCATGAACCATTTGTGTTATTATGAAACCCTAATGAAATGAATATTGTTTGTTGATTGTTTCTCCATAACATCGACTTTCCCGTAGATTAGCGTCCGTGGGACGAACCCTCGTTGATCGTCATCCTCGGTGCTAGGCAAGTGAAACTTGCCACTTAGGGTTTAGGCCATGTTTTAGGCCATTTGCTTGTTATAGGCGTAAAAGAGACTAGGCGACGAATGATACCCGCCTAGGCGCAAATTTAGGAACTAGCTTGACAACGAAGCTAGATCCGACATTATCATGTTGCACAATTACCATGTCATGTTTAATTTCCATTAACGGTACGCAAATTAATTGTCATGTCATTGCATTCTCTAAGTGTTCCTGTGATTGCGTAGCTTCGCTACAATGCTTGTGTTCCTGGCTCGTGTTCCAGAAGCGGGCCATGTGTTGGTTGATAGCCAATGCCCGAATTGCTTGTTTCCGGCTAGGTGCACCCCTACGCCAATTGCTTATGAATCGTGAACTAGAATGCGAGCTCCTGTGCGGGGCAACCCTGGCTCATTTACTGAGCTCGTGTGCGGGGACCCTGGCTCGATTATATGTGGGTATTCGGGGTAAGAGTTAAGCGGCCAATCAACTGGGAGTCTGCCCGATCAGCAACTGCAGTGGTAAGGCGTAAACTCTGGGATTTGGGGTAGTGTTAAGCGGCCAATTGGCGTGAATGCCAAACCATTCAGTTGTAAGGCGTAAACATCTACAAACAACTTGAAACGTGACTAGTGAAATGATTGAGATTGTTAGTAGCTTGGCTACTCTTGTCTGGTCCCGATAATTGTTCTCTTGTACTTATTGTCTCGCCATGTCTTGCGTGTGCACTCATGCTATAACTGCCATGTCATGCATACTAAAACTGCTAGGTTGTTAGTTGCCTACTTTCAGTTTCCTTGCCCAAGTCTTTTAGACTTGCTGACATGTGCCCCTTTACTCTTTTGGGTGACACATGTTAGATCATGAGCCTGAGTACCTTGTTGAGGACGAGGTGTTTGCTGACGCCGAGCCCGAGCTTGTGTTTGACGGGGAGTACGTGGACACTGGGGACAAGTCCTAGTGTCTTTATTGTGTTTTCCCTTTTGTTTAGACTGCTATTTTGTTGTCGGTGCGTAGCACCTATACTTTGTTACGTTGTTGCTTTTGTTGGCCTTGGTCTGGGCCTTTAGACTCTTTCTTTTAGCCTGGTGGCTTTTCTGGATGTTGGACTTAATTTTCATGTTGGACAAATTATGAGATATGAGATTTTATTTCTGTCTCTCCTTGTGTTATTATTGTTGTTCTGTTTGTGGTTACAGGGACCTGCTTATGTTTTATTGACGCTTATCGGGTTTGGGGCTTCACAGCTCCACTCTCGTGCGGACCTTCTCACGTCTCGTCTCCATTTTTGGGAAGCGGGGCGTGACAGGTGTTATTGGTGGCCCATGCAGGTCCTTCTGTAACTGCGATTATCAGAGTGACGATAATAATATTAGAATGTCCAATAAACTGAGTTCGACGTCCGAGTCATAAGCTATGCGTCTAATCTGATTCGTTTTCTGTGTCATTAGATGGCGGGAAGGCGATTCACCCGTGGTGGAGGTAGTGGTGCGCTCCCTCATGATGAGGAGCCTGAGCGGGAACCCACCAACGGAGAGATGATGCGGATGATGCTTCAGATGATGCAAGTGCAGCAGGGCGTGCTCCTGCAAGTCCAGAATGCTCCACTTGCTCGAGCTGCCCGGGCTCTTCCGGATGTCCCTCGCTCCGAGCCGGGAGCGAAGCAATTTCGGGAGCTGGGTCCCGCATATTTTGATGGGTCTGAGGGTCCTCTGGCTGTCGATGAGTGGATTCGAAACATTGGGGATAACTTGAAGATGGCCAAGATCACCCCGGTTAGATGGGTTGATTTGGCAAAGAGACAACTCAAGGATAATGGTCGGAACTGGTGGGATGCGGAAGAGAAGATGTTGGTGGAGCCGATAGCTTGGACTACCTTTAAGTCCAGGTTTGATGAGGAATTCTTTTCGAAGGCTGCTAGGAAGGAGATGCTGCAGCGCTTTATTGATCTGAAGCAAGGGAGCTTGACGGTGGACCTATACCACCAAGAGTTTACTAGGCTGAGTCGGTTCGCGCCAAAGATGATGAAGGATGCTGATGAGAGGGCTCAGAGGTTCCTGCAGGGACTTGCTTTGGAGCTCCAGAGTTTTGTGTCTTCCTCTGATCTGGACTCTTATCAGAAGGTTCTGGTCGCTGCGAGGAGGCAGGAGCTGAACCTGAGTCAGAGGAGAGGACATGTTTCTGGTGCTGGGAAGAGGCCTATGGAGTAGGCCAGGGCGGTGGTTAGGCCTGGTTTCAAACCTAATCAGCCAGCTCAGTTTAAGAGGCCAGGAGGGCCTGTTCTGAAGACTTGCCATTTCTGCGGCAAGCCTGGCCATATCAAGGATCAGTGTAGGAAGTTTTTGGGCCAGTGTTTGGTTTGTGGTGATGCTTCCCATGTCGCGAAGGATTGTCGGCATGCGAATCAGCTACGGAGGGCACTTGTTGCAGCACAGCCGTTGCAGCAGCGAGCGTCTGTTCCTGCTGGACGTGGAGCAGCTCTTGTTCCGCAGAGGCAGGCTTTTCAGTAGGCTGTTCCGCCAAGGAGGCAGGATTTTCTGATGACCGTTGTGGAGAGCGAGGCTGTGGATGAGGTTATCACAGGTAATCCTCAATCTAGCTGTTACTTTTCTAGCTGGTTTGATTGTTAGATTGTGTTGTTTGCTTGAACATGATTGTTTGCTAGACTAGGGTTGTTAGGTGTGCTTTTGGTGTGCACATTTCCTGCACGAGTCCTCTTTGACTCTGGTGCATCGATGTGCATTATTTCTCGGAACTTCGTGGAGAAGCATTCCTTGTCGACGTCCCCTCTTCCCAAGAGTTGGAATATCGTTACAGGGAATGGCGTGGTCTCGGTGCATCGTGGTTGCAATTCTTGCTCGTTGGTGGTCTGTGGACATGAGCTTTTCATTGATTTCATTTGTCCACGACATCATCAACTATGATGCAGTTCTTGGGATGGACTGGCTTGCGAGCTTCTATGCTACGATCGACTGTCGGAGGAAGAAGGTGGTGTTCGAGATTCCCGGACATCCAGTATTTGAGTTCAGCCGTGGTAGCAGTTCGCTTGGCCCTGTCCGATTTCGGGCCAGACCGGTGGAGGTTGTGGCTATGCAGATGGAGTTGGAGTGGCCAGCTGTGGTGCGTGATTTTGATGACGTCTTCCCCGAGGAGATGTCTGGTTTGCCACCTGATCGAGCTCTAGAATTTTCTATTGATCTTGTTCCGGGAGCGCAGCCGATTTCGAAGGCGCCGTATCGTATGGCACCCGCTGAGTTGGAGGAATTGCGGAAGCAGCTGGATGAGATTTTGCAGAAGGGTTATATCAATCCTAGTGTGTCTCCGTGGGGAGCACCGGTGCTGCTGGTGAAGAAGAAGGATGGTTCGCGTCACATGTGCGTGGACTATCGGGAGTTGAATGCGGTGACCATCAAGAATAAATACCCGTTGCCTCGCATCGATGATATTTTTGATCAGCTTGGAGGTTCAAGGGTGTTTTCTAAATTGGATTTGAGGAGTGGTTACCATCAGTTGAAGGTGAAGAAGGATGATGTTCCGAAGACATCGTTCAGGACGAAGTATGGACACTACGAGTTTGTGGTTATGCCTTTCGGTGTAACCAATGCATCCGCAGTTTTCATGAATATGATGAACCTGATTTTCTACGACTTTTTGGATAAGTTTGTCTTTATCTTTATTGACGACATTCTGATCTATTCAAAGTCAGAGGAAGAGCATGCCTCACACTTAAGGATGGTGTTGGAGATTTTGAAGAAGCATCGGTTGTATGCTAAGTTTTCGAAGTGCGAGTTTTGGCTGGATAGAGTTGCTTTTCTGGGGCATGTGGTGACTGGAGATGGTATTTCAGTGGATCCCGAGAAGATTAGGGCCATCAGAGAGTGGCCTGTTCCGTCGTCAGCGTCTGAGATCCGGAGTTTCCTTGGACTTGCTGGTTACTATCGGCGTTTCATTAAGGACTTTTCTCGTATTACTGAGCTGATGACCAGGTTGACCCGGAAGGATGTACCTTTTGTTTGGTCGGGTGATTGTGAGAATGCTTTTGGTGTTCTGAGGGAGAGGTTGACGACTGCCCCTATTCTTGTTGTGCCTGATCGCAGCGGTGGATTTGAGATCTTTTGCGATGCTTCTAGCAAGGGTCTCAGTTGTGTGTTGCATTAGCACGGGCATGTTGTGGCGTATGCTTCTCGTCAGCTCAAGGTTCATGAGAAGAATTTCCCGACGCATGATTTGGAGTTGGCTACCGTTGTGTTTGCTCTTAAGATTTGGAGGCACTTCTTGCTGAGTGAGAAAGTGAAGATTTTCACCGATCACAAAAGCTTGAAGTATATTTTTACTCAGAAGGAGCTCAACATGCGACAGCGTCGATGGTTGGAGCTCATGGCGGATTGAGATTGATTTGCAGTTTCACCCTGGCAAGGTGAATGTGGTTCCTGATGCACTGAGTAGGCTTCCAGCGGTGATGGTTTTGACCTCGCAGTGGAGATTGCAGCAGGATTTTTGCGAGTCTGGTGTGGAGATTGTTCTTCCCGGGGAGGCTCCTTCGTTGATGTACATGCAGGTACAGTCAACAATCGTGGATCGGATTAAGGTTGGCCAGGCTGAGGATCCGAAGCTTGTGAGGATTCGGGAGCAGGTGGAAGCCGGTCTGCGAATGGAATTTTTGATTCATGAGGATGGCTCGTTGAGGTTTGGAGCCAGCTTGTGTGTGCCAGCTGGAGATATTAGAGAGGAGTTGATGGTGGAGGCACACAGTTCGCCGTATTCTGTGCATCCTGGTGGCACCAAGATGTACCAGGATCTTCGTCTGAACTATTGGTGGCATTGCATGAAGAGGAGTGTGGCTCGGAGTGTAGCCAAGTGCTTGGTTTGTCAACAAGTGAAGGTGGAGCATCAGCGTACGGCCGGGTTGCTACAACCGCTTCCGATTCCGGAGTGGAAATGGCAACACATCACTATGGATTTCGTGACTGGACTACCTCGGAGTTCGAAGCAGAATGACGCGATTTGGGTGATCGTAGATCGATTGACCAAATCTGCGCACTTTATTCTGTACTGAGTGGGACAGTCCACTGAGGCGCTAGCGAGGAGATATATGGAGGTAAATTCTTTTACTCTCCGTTTTTATTTCCTTTTTCCTAGTTTGGATAGTGATGTAACGTGAATCATGCAGGAGATCGTACGACTTCATGGGGTCCCCGTGAGTATCGTGTCGGACAGAGACACGAGGTTCACATCTCAGTTCTGGCAGAGTTTGCAGAAGAGTTTGGGTACGCGTCTGAGTTTCAGCATGGCGTACCATCCACAGACGGATGGCCAGTCCGAGAGGACGATTCAGATTTTGGAAGACATGCTGAGGGCGTGCATGTTGGATTTCAAGGGTTCGTGGGAGGACCATCTACATGTGGTGGAGTTTTCTTACAACAACAGCTTTCAGGCGTCTATTGGCATGGCGCCTTTCGCCGCTCTTTATGGGAGGAAATGTCGATCCTATTGAGTTGGGATGACGTTGGTGATCGGGAGTTGTTGGGACCTGAGATGATCGTGGAGGCTGTGGAGGTTGTCAGGAGCATTCGGGAGAGGTTGAGTATTGCTCAAGACCGTTTTAAGCATTGGGCGGATGCTAAACGTCGTCCTTTGGAGTTTCAGCCGGGTGACCATGTGTTTTTGAAGATTTCCCCGAATCGTGGAGTGATTCGTTTTGGGAAGCAAGGGAAGTTGAGCCCGCGATACATTGGACCGTTTGACATTCTGGAGAAAGTTGGCGAGGTAGCTTATCGTTTATCCTTGCCGCCATCTTTGGAGGGAGTCCACAATGTTTTCCATGTGTCGCAGCTTCGTCGATACATTAGCGATCCGTCTCATGCTGTGGATTTCTCAGAGATTACCGTTCGCCCCGACATGACGTATGACCAGCATCCAGTGTAGATTCTGGACAGGCGTCAGAAGTCACTTCGGAACAAGGTTGTCAATCTTGTGAGGGTGATGTGGCGACACGGCTCGCCCGGAGAGTCTACTTGGGAGAATGAGGATGAGATGCGAGAGCGTTTCCCACTTTTGTTCCCGGACACGTGAGTGTTGGGAAATTCCGAGGACGGAATTTTTCTTAAGTTGGGGAGGATGTAACGACTGGTTTTCATGTATCTGGATATATTATATAATATTATATGTTTTGGTGGATTTTCTCCTTATATGTGGTTTTCGTCTCCGTAACTTTCATTTTCGATCGTTTCGTCGTGTTTTCTCGTTTCTTCCTTAGGATCGTCGATTTTGGAGTAAGTCATTCGTGACGGGCTTCGTATCGGTCATATCTTATTGTTAGATCCAGCCTAGGAGTCTTAGGAATCGATCCCGGAGCTCCGCACTCCATATCAGAACTTTTGGTGCTAATTAGCCGGTGTAAGAAGGGGCACCGACCGACTAGATGACGATCCAGTCGGTCGGCAATCCTTCTTGAACCGACTAGTTGGCTTTCTAAATTTCTCAGGAGTTACTGTTTATCATTAGTCGGTCTAAGAACGTTGGTTGACCGACTAGGTTGCAAACTAGTCGGTCGGCAATGCTTCTTTAACCGACTAACTCATCAACTATTTTTGATACTAGTTACTGTTTACTCTTAGTCGGTCTAAGAATGTTCATCGACCGACTAGATCTTGAACTAGTCGGTCAGTAATTGTTCTTTGACCGACTAAATCTAAATCCTAATTTTCGTCTGGGTTACTGTTTACTCTTAGTCGGTCTGCGTTGGTCAACCGACCGACTAGTTCCCAAACTAGTCGGTCAGTGGTTATTCTTTGACCGACTAACCAGTGCTGTAAACCCTAGTTTTGCCCTAGCCGCCACCAAACTCTATAAATACCCCTCCAAACGTTTTCTTCTTCTTCCTCACGACCTAAAACCATAGTTTCTCCCCCCATTGAGCCCCCTTCTACCTGAAACCCTTATTCCTTCATTCCAAGCCCAAAATCCATCATCCAAACTCTCCCTTAACACATTCTACCTCTCATCCTCCTCGAAATCTCATCAAATCCCCAAAATCTCCTAAAACCCCTATTTCTCCAAATTTCTCCAATCATTTCCAGATCTGAACCCTAGGTTCCCCGGAGCGTTTCTTCCGTCGCCGTAGTTGCTCGGCGTTATTCTCCCGTTCCCTCTACGGTAATACTCGATTCTTTAGTTTTAAGCATGACCCATTTGTGTTATTATGAAACCCTAATGAAATGAATATTGTTTGTTGATTGTTTCTCCATAACAGCGACTTTCCTGTAGATTAGCGTCCGTGGGACGAACCCTCGTTGATCGTCATCCTCGGTGCTAGGCAAGTGAAACTTGCCACTTAGGGTTTAGGCCATGTTTTAGGCCATTTGCTTGTTGTAGGCGTAAAAGAGACTAGGCGACGAAATGATACCCGCCTAGGCGCAAATTTAGGAACTAGCTTGACAACGAAGCTAGATCCGACATTATCATGTTGCACAATTACCATGTCATGTTTAATTTCCATTAACGGTACGCAAATTAATTGTCATGTCATTGCATTCTCTAAGTGTTCCCGTGATTGCGTAGCTTCGCTACAATGCTTGTGTTCCTGGCTCGTGTTCCAGAAGCGGGCCATGTGTTGGTTGATAGCCAATGCCCGAATTGCTTGTTTCCGGCTAGGTGCACCCCTACGCCAATTGCTTATGAATCGTGAACTAGAATGCGAGCTCCTGTGCGGGGCAACCCTGGCTCATTTACTGAGCTCGTGTGCGGGGACCCTGGCTCGATTATATGTGGGTATTGGGGGTAAGAGTTAAGCGGCCAATCAACTGGGAGTCTGCCCGATCAGCAACTGCAGTGGTAAGGCGTAAACTCTGGGATTTGGGGTAGTGTTAAGCGGCCAATCGGCGTGAATGCCAAACCATTCAGCTGTAAGGCGTAAACATCTACAAAAAACTTGAAACGTGACTAGTGAAATGATTGAGATTGTTAGTAGCTTGGATACTCTTGTCTTGTCCCGATAATTGTTCTCTTGTACTTATTGTCTCGCCATGCCTTGCTTGTGCACTCATGCTATAACTGCCATGTCATGCATACTAAAACTGCTAGGTTGTTAGTTGCCTACTTTCAGTTTCCTTGCCCAAGTCTTTTAGACTTGCTGACATGTGCCCCTTTACTCTTTTGGGTGACACATGTTAGATCCTGAGCCTGAGTACCTTGTTGAGGACGAGGTGGTTGCTGACGCCGAGCCGAGCTTGTGTTTGACGGGGAGTACGTGGACACTGGGGACCAGTCCTAGTGTCTTCGTTGTGTTTTCCCTTTTGTTTAGACTGCTATTTTATTGTCGGTGCGTAGCACCTATACTTTGTTACGTTGTTGCTTTTGTTGGCCTTGTTCTGGGCCTTTAGACTCTTTCTTTTAGCCTGGTGGCTTTTCTGGATGTTGGACTTAATTTTCATGTTGGACAAATTATGAGATATGAGATTTTATTTCTATCTCTCCTTGTGTTATTATTGTTGTTCCATTTGTGGTTACATGGACCTGCTTATGTTTTATTGACGCTTATCGGGTTTGGGGCTTCACAGCTCCACTCTCGTGCAGACCTTCTCACGTCTCGTCTCCATTTTTGGGAAGCGGGGCATGACACGAATCAAGCATGAATGCAATTTACTCTTACAACAAAATTAGGGCTCACTCCAAGTACACATCACTCCATCAATATAACATGGTGTAAGACTCAAAGCTATAAATCTCCAACACTGCTACAAAGTTAACACACTTACCCATGGAAAAGACAAAATCTGTAAAAGACATCTCTTAGTGGATTTAGATTGATAGAATTCAACCATTGTCTTAAAGTAGTGAAGGGAAAAGTCCCAAGAGTGTGTTGTAGGATCTTAGCTATCTAGGATTAAATATGCCAAGTTAGTTTATCCTAAACCATGGTGATAGGAAGGCTCAATATACATATTTTTATATGGGAATTAGGTGATTTATGTAATGAGATTTCGGCCAATAGCTCCCAATCCAGATGAATCTAGGGCATTAGGCCAAGATGGACTCCTCGGGCCTACTCTCTCAAATCACCTAAGACCTATTATCTCTATCTAATGCACTCCCCCAAACTCACTTTTTAACATGAGTCTACAATGCTTCCTGAGGCACGGAGATCAGGCTACTGGTGGAATACGGAGAACGACACACTTGCTTTAAACTGTTTTTTGTACTCATCTTTTTCATATTTTTCTCTTTTTGAGCATATCAATCATACATGGCCTAAGGATAACTAGACTATATACATGAACAAATCCTATCGAACTAAGGGCCACTCAACACCGTTGGCATGACCTAGGCTCATGCATCCTAAGGGTTGAATAAGACGATCAATCTAGCCTACCGAAGACAAAAGCAAAGATATCATTTATTCATGGGAAAGGCTTAAAATAGAATTCGTGAGGAAGGATTAATGACGAGGTCATGCCATGAAGACATCTAGAGTATGTATGAAGGAAGCGAACCTAATTTAAGCGTATAAATGAAATTGCATATAAGAAAAAGGTCATCGAATGCTCATTTCGTAAACATAATTTTTCATTGGATGTAAGTGTATGGATGCAAAAACAACCCAAAAAGTGTGGAATGCAACATGCAAATGGTGGTGCAAGTGGTGTGTTTGGCCTCCTCCCCTAAGCTAGGAGTGGAACATTTTCCCCAAGCTAAAATTAAGCATTGTCCTTAATGCGAGAGTAATAGAAGATAAGGAGGAGTAGAAATGTACATAGAGGTGAAAATAGGGATATAATTTGGTTGCATTGAAAACATAGGAGTATGTTTGAATGTACAGGAGTGCCTCCCTAAGAAAAAATAAAGCATCGCTCAAAACAAAATAGAGATGTCAATAGCAAGGGTTCAAGTGGGGGGGATAATGAAAAGATCGAAGCTATATGGATTCTTGGGGGCAAAATGATATCATGTGAAGTAGTTGAGAGGTGAAAGACTTATTAAAGACTTCTAAACCCTAATACATTCTTATCGCTATATGGAGGAGACAAGATTATTCAGATACTAACCTAGAAAGCATATAAATTATCTACCCTATTGGGTTATGATGCACCTGATCAAAGGGTGGATAAAGGATTTGCAATGGAGCATGCAGTTGTTTCCCCTGGTACTTTCGTGGCTCAGCCAGCTGCTTTACTCAACCAACATCATTGAGCCCCAGTGACAGCTCACAGCATCACTTGATGGTGTGCACATGTAACCTGCAAGGAATGAGCCATGCCGACCCAATGAAGAAACTTATTCCCATCTATGAAATTACGCCAGAGTAAATTATCAATGTATGTAGGAAATTCTAAAGCAAGTAGATGAATACTCCCTGTAGAAATGGAGAAATCTTGCTAATCTGAGGGGTGGATATGATCAGATACTCGTCCTTCTCATCTCTAGAATGGTCTGGTGCCAGTTCAACCAAGTATGCATCCGATGCATGTGTATTTATGTCCGGTGGGAGGCACGTTGCGTCAGATATATTTGAACTTAAACATTAATTTAGTAAACAATTTGTTTTAGAAAAGGAGTGCTAAGGGTTTAAGAAATCTTCCTGAACGATGTTATGTGGATGCTCATGTTCTGGTTAGGTGAAGAGTGACTGCGATGGTGGTAATGATGTGGACATGGTTCGGATCCACTGAAGTCAATCGTCATGTCCATGACCAAACTCGTGGCCTTTTCGTTGGCATGAATGTGCTTTATAGTCACCTCGATGCTAGCATTTGGCTCGAAATGAGGGATCTAATAGAAGGAAGAGGGTGGCATAGGCTCCTCTATTTCAAGCATCCTGCTCTCACCCATGCAAACCTCAAGGATATCTTAACGAAACTGGGTTAGGAGTCCCTCAAGCTTAGCTAATGCCACATCATTTATCGCATCCTCTTGTGAAGTGCAGATTTGGATCATGGTACATGCGGGATATGTGTCGATGGTATCACCCGTAGGTAAGGAGACAGATATATCGAAAATAATTTTTTTTTTCAAATAGATTACCTTCGTAGTGCAAGCAGTCGACAATGCATTAGGCCAATGAATATACTCCACTGCGGATGTAGGTTCCGCTACAATACCAAGGAAGGATGGTAGTATCATACCGAAAGGTCCTTCCAAGTGCTCTCCCTCCTTTGGTGTGGTCTCATAGATCTGACCCTATGAATTCTACTCAAGGTACCTTTTTGATTGGGAGAATTGTTGGGTTATTGGGTTATGATGGGTGTCGATCAAAATGGAGTGGGAAGGTTCAGTAGGAAAGCCTTGGTTTCCTATATTTTGTCCTCATAGTTTCAATGTGTTTTTATTCTTCTTGTGGAGGCATATAAGTTTGGGGTTGTTCATAGGAGTAGGCTGGATAATGGTTGTAGGTATATGGGATTGGGTCATAAGGAATGGTATTATATTGGCAAATATCGGCAACATGTCCCTGAAATCCGCAAATTCTGCAACTCTCTGCAACTTGTAGAAAGTAGTCATGCAGTCCCATCTGAGCATCATGGTATGTCGAGGTATTAAAATCAGCAATGTATGTTTCGTCTATCATTCATATAGCATCTCCAAATTTACATGGCTAAAAAAATAAAAGAACTAGAAAAAAGATCGTAAGTAAAACAAAGGAGTAGTTAAAAGGTGGGGGTAATTTCTTTTATTTGTTTTTTTAGAAAATGTGTTGTCTTACAAATATACAACCAAATCGATATCAATCCGATTACCTCGCTAGCAATGGTACCAAAAACTTGTTATGTTTTAAATATACCGCAAGCGCACGGTGTAATTGTAGCTTATAGGTCGAACACAAGCTGACGGTGGTTTGAATACCGATCAATTGTGGATTCAATTAGATATCCAAATGATATTGGAGATATAGGGAATACTCCTAGAAATATGAAAAGAAATAAATAATACCACGGCCAAGCGTCCCTACTAGTGTAGACTAGACATGGGATTGATCTAGCTTCTCATTCTAAGAGAGTAAAGCCGTTTATGAGCGTTTAATCTTAATACATGATCTCTCCCCGTCGAGAGAGAGAGACGGAGAGAGAGAGAGAGAGAGAGAGAGAGAGAGAGAGAGAGAGAGAGAGAGAGAGAGAGAGAACAAGTGGCAATGCTTGGACCTCTATATGGACATCGATTTCTCATCGAGAGCCCACATTCTAGTTGTTCTAACGACTTAGGCCAGATGTCTCATCAAAGCCCAATATTAGATAAACAATCTACAACTGGAGGCAACGAACTGCAACTTTGATTTCTGGTCGGTAGTTAGGGTTACGAAGCATCAAAGCCCTAATTTCTCGTCAAAGGCTCGGGTTGTGTAGCAATCTAATTGTGAAATTGATAAAATCCCACATCCAACACTATGTCCGAGCAATAATCTAAAAGAACGATATTTGGGACGATCAACCCACATGAACAATTTACACTAAGGTTTCAACTTTGCCCTAGGCATGAAAATCTACTCGCTAATCATGAGGAGAAACATCAATTAAATTGCAAGGAAACCCATAACAAATTGCGTAAGAATAAAATTAAGAACAATGCTAATGAAGAAACGATAAAACATAACCTTTAATGCAAAATAAAAGCTTACAAATCTCTTGGAGTAGCAGCTCCCAAATGGGGAAGAATACCAAAGAAAACCTAGATGATCCCCCTCTTAATCGCTCTCTATTTATCATCCCCCAAGAAAACCAACAGATTTCGGGTCTGAACATGCAAAAATTAAGGGGCGCATGGCTGTGCCACGAATCGGCACGACCATGCTGCCACCAGGTAGCCTAGGTCATCTGCAGATCTTAATTTGTGCATGGCGGTGCTGCCTAGGCACACGGCCATATTGACTCATCTCCACATCTCCAGGTTTCATTCTTCAGCTCCATGCCTCATTAGCTTGCACAGTTGTGTGAACATCTCAAATGACCGTGTCTACATGATTATGCCAAAAGGCTCATTCTGTAATCATTTAGACACGACCTGCGATGAAGCCGCACGGCTGTGTTGCTAAAGCTGAAGCATCCATCCTTGGGCAGATATGATGGCATGACCGTTCGTTGACATGCACTGCCATGTGCCCTATGTTTTGCCCCTTCTCTTCTCCCTAGGGCTTCCGATCTTTGCCGCTTCTTCTTCCTTGCTCCTCCCATCATTCTTTTTCATCGTTTTATGTGCTTTTTCACCTGAAACACACGAAACATCCCTGAAGCATGAAATGAATGAAAATAAATGAAAAGTGGATGGAATATAGGAATGTAAGTATAAAATTTCATTGATGAGGAGATGAAAATATGCATAAAATATACACTCAACACCCAACACGTATGAAGTAGTGCTTCCTTGGGAAAGGCGACGAAGACAAGCCGAGTCCACCAATCACTAACTTTATGAGATAACCAAAGCAGGAGGTTCCTGCCCCTCCTGGCAGAGATATGTACACTGTTCCTGAAGGGGAAAGACTTACTTGGAAGAAGTAGAGGAAGAGTGGCAAGGTCGGCACTGCTCCGTGCAGCTGGAAGAGCAAGAGAAAGCTGACCAAAGGAGGGATAAAATGTGGCATTAGCTGACAGAGGGAAAGCTCTAAAGAGCTCAGGACCTCAATAATAAAGGGATGAAGGGGGAATGAAGCCTTAACCGAAACATCTCGATGTAAACCCTGACTTCGCACTTCATTGGGAACCAAATCCTTTCATCGTAAACAGGGACCCGAACCCCATATGGTAGAAGATAATGCAGACCTGATCTTATCGAGCACAGAGTAAGAAACAGAGGAGGTCACATCTCGGACTATCAGAGGAGCCGATGAAACATCATCCCAGAATGGGTCCCCTAAGGAACTGACAAGCAAACATTTGCCCTTTACACCCCCCCAAACCCTAAAGGCCGAGCGATTCTTGGCGTGGCTCTAATAGCCCTGGGGGTGGATATTTCCTGATCCTCAACATACCAACCAAATGCCAAAGAGAGGACATTAATGAAATAGAAGGATCACCTTGCTCATACAAACATGAAATGGTGCAAGAAGCATGCAGACGCAGAACTATCGGAATGCAAATGGAAGCCCCGCCTACTTCCTTGAATTAACTGCCTTATATACGTGAAAGTATCAATCCACAATGTCTAACATGGAGCATGTGTTGACATCTGGTAACATCAACTCTCCAAAATTCTGTATCATTTTTGGCACCCTCACCATAGGGCATGGAGCACTGGCGGCCAACAATAAATGCGATGTCTCGACTACCGCACCAATCCAATCCTCCACGTCACATACCCCGATCGAGACTGCCACATTGGTCTAGATCAGGTGATGAGGCCATTGATACAACCCCTAACCACCCCAGGGTCCATCAAATCAAATGCGACTAATTGTACGACCATTACAATCCTGGGCTCTAGCCCATGGAGCCTTACGAGCGGGTCATCATCTCTCCATTCAAGACAAAAGCCAGATTGACCACCTGATCCTTGAAATTGAGGAGACAATTCCTCTAACCAAGAATCCATGATTGCCATTTAAACTACCATCAATACATACAACATAGTGGGGAGGAAATGAATGCCATGAATGCACGGTCATAATGGGGGGAGGCTGTAGACAAAACGCTCGCCTATAAATAACCCAACAAAGGAAAGACGAAAGGACAAATCCCCGATATATGATACTCAGTTACTCCTATACTCTAAATCTGCTTCCAATTAACAAATTTCTCCCTCCTTGTAGCTCGACCGAAGAACTACTGAACGACCCCCCAATTGGTCGAAATCAGTTCCACCGAGTATCCTTTTGTCATGATATGACTTAAGCAACGTAGGGGATTTGGTCGGAACACAGATCTGACCCCATAACGTGCTTGTTATCTTGCAGATCACTGAGGAGATCATTTAGCCAAAGCTTCATGCATCTCCCATCGCTCGGCTGGAAGCTTGCTCATCCCAGCATCAGTTTGGCTGATGTCCTGATGGTCGGCCTCATTTGACACGTCAGTTGTGACCTTCGAACTTCCCTACATCAAATCTATGGTGAGAAAACACCCTAGAACTATTTTTGTATTGGTTTTTACTCTTACTAGTATGTGGTAAGGGGTTATTAGTGGATACTAATCACTAGTGAGATTTGCCAGCAGGTTATCGGAGTTAGATTCTAGGATGTCGAGATTTTACTCAAGGGAATCCAAATCAGGGTATATTCCTTGTTTGGGATTGCATTTTCTGTGGTTGCTTGCCTCATTTATTCATTTCTGCACTATTTGGTTCTAGTGCTTTTAATTAGGCATAACTTCCTTTTTTATTTATTAAACACTATTCACCCCCTCTACTATTTTTCACATAGTTTCAGGTTCTACAATTGGTATTGAAGCAAGGTTAAGCCATGGAAACAAACAATAATACCCATGATGGCGCATCTTCTATTGTCGAAGACCAATCCACAATTCGACCCATTCTCTTCATTTGGTCAAACTACATGTATTGGAAAGCTAGTATGGTCATCTTCCTTAAGAGAATTTCACTATGGAGAATGGTGGAGGAGGAGTACATCGAGTCCTTTGAAGAAGACTTCACCAAGTGGAATCCTGTGCAAACACATATGGAGGTGAACAATGCAAAAGCGATGAACTCGCTTATTTATGCCTTAGATGCGACTGAGTTCAACAAGGTGTTGAACTGCACGTCTGTATACCAAATATAGAACCACCTCCAAGTCACACTTGAAGGGACTACGCTGGTGAAAAAGTCTAAACTCCATGTATACGTTCAACGATTTGAAATATTTCAAATGCAGGAGAAAGAACAGCTTTCAATCACATATGATAGGTTTACAGATATTATGAATGATTTGAAAGCTCTTGGAAGACATACACCTAAGTAGAGAAGGTAATAAATCTCATCATGGCCAACACTCTGGAGTGGGAGAAGAAGAAGATGATGGCAATCGAGGAAGGCAACTGTATAAGCAAATACACCATGGATAACTTCATTGGTAACCTTATTGGGTATGAGGTTAGAAATAAAGATAGATAGCAAATGGAAGCTCTACGGGCACTAACCAATCCCAAGAAAAGCCATCGCCTTTAAAGCCTCATATAATAATGAGGAATCCGATGAAGAGATGGACATGAATTCCATGGATTTTATGGCACAGAAGTTCCAAAAGTTCTTTTATAAAGGATACTTCAAATCCAATGATAAATTTGACTCTTCTAACACCTCCACTCTTTGCTCAAAGTGTAACAAGCCAGGGAATATTAAGAAGGGTTTCCACATGCTAAAGAACAAAGTGAGTGTGGAAGGCTACTAATTACAAGAAGATAGAAAAGTCCAAGGAGAACAAGAAGAATAAAGGTTTGGTAGGTAAACGTGATGACTCAAGCGAAGATTCACGTAGCAAGGATTCAGATGGGGAAAAGGGAGAGGTTGTGCACATGTGTTTCATGACGTGAGAGGACTCTCCAAAGGATAATCCAAGTGATAGCGAAAGAGACTTGGATGAGGTTGTTGTATATGGATGACGTTTGTACACCCTTGTAGGGGATGTACGAGGGAATACGGACCTCGAACGTCTTGTACACGCAGTCGTGTGCAAAGGGAATCTGTTCCCTTGAGGAGAGGATCTCTAGATGAGTGGGAAAGTCGCATTATATGTGCATAAGTGCATGCGACATATGGCTAATAAAGGGGGAATATCTTAAGCTTATGTTGTACCATGCATATGGTACAACTTAAGCTTATGTTGTACCATGTATGATGGTACACTTTAGTTAAATTGTTCCAAAGGAACAATTACTCCTAAAATAACTACCTTGGGGGCTGTAAATAAGACCCAAGGCTTAGCCATTTCCTTACACTTTTGCATGGTATTCTTGCCTTGCATTTCATTCTAGCGAAGCTCTGACGAAATCATTCCTCTCTCTTTATCCAAGTTCTTAATCTAAAAGTAGAGATTTAGATTGTGGATTTAGTAGCCTTACTCCATTCGTGAGAAGACTCGATCCGTTGTGGCGAATCCGAAGGCGAAGTTCCGAGACTACCGTGCCGCATACGCAAGCGTAAGTCTCAACTTCATTTATCGATCCTAACACTATTTTGACAGGTTCCTACATTGGTATCGGAGCCATACGGGTTCGCCCCGGTCAAACCGTCGCCCCGTCGAACCGATGAATGAGGCGTTGTCTTTTTCACGAATGGGTATCCTACCATTACGGATATGGTAGGAACGCTTCGTGACGGAGAGAACGCAGCGGTTGTTCTTTTCACGTTAGGGTCTTCTGTCATTACGGATATGGCAGGAACTCTCCGTGACGGGAAGAACCGACCGTTCATATCGTCAAACTCGCTCTCTTCATGGATGCTGAGTCTCCATTCATAGGGAATGGGCGTACTCTTCATGTGGAGCGCGTAGTTTAAGAATTTTTGAAGTGGGTTATTTTTTTGGCACACGGCCATTGGAGGATAACTACTTCCTCGACGAACGGGTGCTTCACCGGAGAAGAAGATGGTGGTTATTCCCATCGGGGAAGATGAATGTTGGTGCATGAAATCTATAGCCAAATGGGCAATGGAGGCAATGCACTCCCCCTCCCCATACGGAGGAGGTTGGCTACTGCCAATGACGACGAACACCGCCACGGCCACCCCCTCCGGTGGGGTGTGCGGCCAACCCCGTGAATGGGGGAGGCCGGCCATGACCAATGGGTCATGGCCGGCCAAGGCCAAAATGGCCATGGCCGGGCCATGGCCGACCATGGCCGGCCTCTGGCCGAGGCCAGGCCAGGCCAGGGGGCCAGGCCGGCCTCTGGCCGAGGCCAGGCCAGGCCAGAGTGGCCAGGCCGGCCTCTGGCCGAGGCCAGGCCGGCCTCTGGCCGAGGCCAGGCCAGGCAGAGGCCTGGCCGGCCTCTGGCCGAGGCCAGGCCGGTGGCCTGGCCGGCCCTGAAAGTGGCCAGGGCTGCCGCAGGCCGTCCCTGGCCGGCCAGGGCAGAGGCCCTTGGCCGGCCCTTGGCCAGCCTCGGCCAGGGCAGGGGCCCTGGCCGGGAGTGATGTAGACCAAATTTTTGGTCGACCAATTTGGGTGTTTTGGTCGACCAATCCGGCGAAAGGTCTTGGTCGATCACGAACTTGCCGACTAGCCCATACGGGGTGTCAAAAGGCCTTGGTCAAACACGAATGTGCCGACTAGCCCATACGGGGCTAACGACAGTCGTCTGCTCTTATTTTATAAAGTTTTTTCTTGGGCTCTACTCCTTGAAGATTAGCCATAGTGCTCTACTTCATGCGAGATTAGCCATGTCATTGTGCTCTACTCTACGGAGATTAGCCAGTGTACTTATGACGTTGTGCTCTACTCTACGGAGATTAGCCAATGTATTTCAAATTTTTTGAAAAAGATGTTTTCAAATAGGTTATGTCCTGTCCTTAATCGGGATAGAGCAATTTAGAATTCCAAGTCCTACCACGATCCGGCCATGGTTATCTAACCCATGGGTGTGTAGAACAGGTCTCGTGGCTTGGCAATTGTTGCGCTAAAATTCTTTGTGCAAACTCTCACCTATTCCATTTTGAAAGATATGTTTTTTAAAAGTATTTTTCCGCTGCTGGTACCATACGGGTATCATTTCTGATTTCTTTTTACATGAGATAAGCAAGAGGGATACTTTGAAAGTTACTTCTAGATGGTAGTTGGGAACGTAGTGAACTTCTCGATTCTAGAGTAACATTTCAGCGCATCCAAGGAACTTATCAAGTGTTTAAAGAATCGAAACTTTATGCATAGAATTTTGATCGTGTTTTTCATTTTCTTTGCAGTTTTTTGATTCGAATATGTCTACCGCTTCTAAGAACATTGTCGCCGAGCTTAACAAAGGTGAGAAGCTCAACGGCGACAATTATAAACTTTGGTCAATAAAAATCCAATATGTTTTGGAGGAGCAAGATGTGCTTGAAACACTCCAAAACGTAATGGAAGAACCTGAGTTGGGCAATACGGCCCAACACAAGAGGGACCGAGAAGCTTATGAGACTTGGACTCGAAAGAACAAAATAGCACGTATTACGTTATTGTCCGCAATGGACAATGACATAATGCGTCTATTTCGGGAATTCGACCTAGCCAAAGACATATGGTCTGGGCTAGAAATAAAGTTTGGTGGAACTTCGGTCACCAAACTCCGCTCCTTAACTATTCAATTTGATTCGTACAAAATGCGGCGAGATCAATCTATGAAAAAGCATCTCCACCACATGGCGAATCTCATAGCTGAATTGAAGGATGCGGGTCTTACGCTGTCTGACGAACAGCAGATCCAAGCAGTCATTCGTTCACTCCCAGATAGCTGGGATAACATGAAAATGCACCTCACTCATAATGAGTGCATTAAAACTTTAAGCGATGTATCCAAACACCTCGAACTCGAGGAAGAGCGGATTCAGGCCGCAAAACCTAGTGCCGAAGTGCACATGGCCGCTAGTTCCTCACACGGAGGAAAGAAGCGGAAGGATAAACGCTTAAGGTTTATGAACGAACGAAAACAAGAACCTGAAACCTCAAAGAAGACTAAGAACAAAAAGTGGCAAAAGAATGTGCACTCAAAGAAGAAAAACTTGAAGAAGATCAAGTGCTTTAAGTGCAACAAGTACGGTCACTTCGACCGTACGTGTACGGATGGAAGTGATAAGGTAACTTGTAGGGCTAGTTACATATGTGTTTCTAGTTTCATGTTTCTTGCTGAATCTAACTATTTTTGGTTGATTGATTCAGGGGCCACAGACCACGTAGGGAAGGACAGAAGGTTCTTCGTAGAGTATCGGAGGATAACTCAAGGAACAAAGTGGATATACGTCGGCAACAACACTCGTGTTGAAGTCAAGGGCATCGGAACATGCAAGCTAGTTCTCGACAACGGTCAGACTCTATTATTGCACGACGTCCTCTTTGCTCCAGATATACGAAGGAATATCATATCCGTGGTCATGTTAATGTCTTTAGGTTATGAATGAAGGTTCTATGAACAAAATGTTGACCTTGTTTGTAATAGTTCTTTAGTTGGGTCGGGTAATGTTTGTAATGGATTGATTGTTTTAAACACTATGTATGATGATTCTTCTTCTATTAATGAAAGTTTCCATTTGACAAATGCTTCTAATTCTGAATCTGAGATCATTTGTTGGCATGCAAGACTTGGTCACATTGGACCAACTAGAATGGATAGACTTGCCAAAAGTGGCTTGCTATCTAATGTTTCAAAAGTTGAAATGTCAACTTGCGAACATTGTTTTGTAGGGAAAACTTGTCGCAAGCCGTTTGGAACTGGCACAAGGGCCGAAGTTCCATTACAGCTTATCCATTCGGACATTTGCGGTCCAATGAATGTTAAGACAAGACGCGGGAAGTCCTATTTCATCACCTTCATTGATGACTTCACCCGTTTCGGTCACATTTATTTGATTTCCCACAAACATGAAGCTTTATCTTGCTTCAAAAACTATATGAGTTTAGTGGAAAATCAACTAGATCGCAAGATAAAGGTCTTGCGAACCGATCGGGGTGGAGAATATCAATCAATGAGTTTTAAGGAACTCTGTGATCAAAAAGGAATAGTTCATCAAATAACTATGCCTTATACTCCGCAACAAAACGGTGTTGCGGAAAGAAGAAATAGGACATTGATGGAAATGGTCCGATCAATGATGTCTCAGGCAAATTTGTCCATCACCTTTTGGGGTGATGCATTATTGACGGTAGCATTCATCTTAAACCGTGTACCCTCGAAGTCGGTAAGTTCTACTCCTTATGAGTTGTGGAATAATAGAACTCCAGACTTAAGCATTCTAAAACCTTGGGGTTATGCCTCTTACGCACATTTATCCTCTCACAAATATGGCAAACTTGGGCCACGTGGGAGGAAGTGTATCTTCATCCGATACGCTGAAAACTCCAAAGGATATGTTTTCGTCGGTCAAGAGGATAATGGGGGTCTAATAGAATTCGAATCAAGGAATGTTGTCTTCTTGGAAAACGAGTTTCCAAGACGGGGTGAGATAAGTCAAGACTTATCCTTGTTTGAGACTTGGGATCAAGAAGGATCGGAACGTTCGAGTGGGAGAATTCTTGGTGAAGAGGAGAATGACCCTCATACTTCACCTATGGATGATACGAACGATACCAATCCTATTCCGAGTGGGAGTGATGTTATTCCAAGTGGGAGTGATGTCATTCTATGTGGGAGTGATCAAACTCAAGCAAGACGTAGTAATCGAACGAGGCTAACACCTCTGAGATTTGAGGATGAATTTCCTCAAACAGTCATTACTACAAGATGATGACGAACCTGCAAATTTCAAACAGGCCGTCACATGCCCTGCTAAAGATAAATGGATAGCGGCGATGGAAGAAGAACTTCAATCCATGAAAACAAATCAAGTCTGGGACTTGGTTGATTTACCTAAGGGACGTAGAGCCATTGGGAACAAGTGGGTTCTCAAAATCTAGCATAAGGCTGATGGCTCCATCGAGAAATATAAAGCTCGCCTTGTTGCGAAAGGTTTCACGCAACAGGAAGGAATAGACTACGAAGAGACTTTCTCTCCTGTAGTGCGTTTTACCTCCATTCGCTTAATTCTGGCAATGGTGGCGAGGGTCTATGTTTGGAGATATGTCCCAAAGATCCAAAAGAAAAGAAAGCTATGGAAAAGGTTCCACACTCCAGTGCTGTCGGGAGTCTGATGTACGCCATGATGTGTACCAGACCGGACATTTGCTATGCTGTTGGTATGGTAAGCCGTTACAAATCCAACCCAGGACAGGCACACTGGAAAGCGGTGAAGAGGATATTAAGGTACCTCAAAGGGACTGCGGACTATGCGTTGTGCTATCAAGGCAATACCTTGAGACTCGAAGGCTATACCGATGCTGATTGGGCAGGTGATCTCGACGAGCGAAGATCTACCTCAGGCTTTGTTTTCTTGCTCGGGAATGGTGCAATATCCTGGAGCAGCAAGAAGCAAACCTGCATCGCCCTATCAACCATGGAAGCCGAATTTGTAGCATTCAGCATGGCGGTCCAAGAAGCTGTTTGGCTTAGGAAATTCTTAGACAGGCTGACGGATGCCACTGACTCGAGCACTGTTCCTATATACAGTGATAGTCAAGCTTCGATTGCCTATGTCAAAGATCCTAAATTTCATTGTAAGACCAAACACATTGATATTCGATTCAAGTTTGCGAAGGACTATGACAAACGGAAGGAAGTAGACATAAGATACATATCCACGCATAAGATGATAACGGATCCCCTTACTAAGGCGATCCCCAGAGATGTGTTCTTCAAACACTTATCATCTATGGGAATGCGTAGGTGCTGAGCTGTATCATTTCCCATGTCTATAGAAGATCAAAGTTTAATAAAAAGAAGAAGTTTTTTTAATATATTGCATACAAGTTTCTTACAAATGATTTTATATACATTTGTGTTTAAGTCTCAGCTATTTTATTGTGTGTATGTCGGACAGATTAAGGTTGGCTCTCTCACATGAGCAACCGCCTTATCTTATCAGATGGATAAGATAGAGATGAGACTAGTTTAAAGTCAAAATCATTAGACAAATGATTTAGAGTCGTGACTTAAACAAGATAGTCGAATGAAAGATCTGCATCATATGGATGCTAACAAAAGATATGAGATCTATATCACAAGGATATTTAAAAGAGATCTCATAGGATTTTTTTAAATCCTATCTGTCTTATGCAGGATGAGAGTCCGGGAATATTTCATGGGTAGTAAGGGGACTCAAAAGATAGGCACTGTGGTGTCTGATCTTTCATCCGTACAACATCAATAAGACATACTCTCCCTGGGAAATGAGTGATGTTGTAATACGTGTTCATACCACGTATGCATTACGAGCACTGAGTTAGTAGCAATAGTGTTTGCTATTATGTGAGACTCAAAGGCCATATGGGTCTTAACTCTTACCCTCAAGGACTCCAATTGGTTCCTTTAGATTTGACGAGATGATCGCTATCTTAGCGTGTTGCTAATGGGCTATGATAATTCGGCTCGGTGGGGCACGTTAGAAAAGCGAATCAAGTCAAGATCAGAAGGTTCGTAAGAAGAGGAAGATTGATTTCATATTCGCATTTGGACTTTAATGATTCAAAGCTGGCCAGCCAATTGTGATCCAGATGGGATTCAATTGTTGAATATAAAGTATAAGAAATGTGAAGAAATAATCTAGGGTAAAGCATGTGTTGAACTACTCAACTTTACACCTTCTAGGTCGTTGTGTATCTCTAACAAGTGCACAACAACAGACTCTACGCGCATGACGGTTGCACGGTCTATTTCTCGGTATGATAGATGAAAGAACTAAGAGAAAGACGTTCTCTTACAATCCCCTCAAGTGTGAGTGGGAGATGTTGGATATGGATGACGTTTGAACACCCTTGTAGGGGATGTACGAGGGAATACGGACCTCGAACGTCTTGTACACGAAGTCGTGTGCTAAGGGAATCTGTTCCCTTGAGGAGAGGATCTCTAGATGAGTGGAAAAGTCGCATTATATGTGCATAAGTGCATGCGACATATGGCTAATAAAGGGGGAATATCTTAAGCTTATGTTGAACCATGCATATGGTACAACTTAAGCTTATGTTGTACCGTGTATGATGGTACACTTTAGTTAAATTGTTCTAAAGGAACAATTACTCCTAAAATAACTACCTTGTGGGCTATAAATAAGACCCAAGGCTTAGCCATTTCCTTACACTTTTGCATGGTATTCTTGCCTTGCATTTCATTCTAGCGAAGCTCTGCCGAAATCCTTCCTCTCTCTTTATCCAAGTTCTTAATCTAAAAGTAGAGATTTAGATTATGGATTTAGTAGCCTTACTCCATTCGTGAGAAGACTCGATCCGTCGTGGTGAATCCGAAGGCGAAGTTCCGAGACTACCGTGCCGCATACGCAAGCGTAAGTCTCAACTTCATTTATCGATCCTAATGCTGTTTTGACAGGTTCCTACAGAGGTAACTATGGATGAATTATGCTTAGCTAATGAGTAATTATTTGATAGGTATCAAAAATTGTTTAAATCATATATGATTGTGAAGGATAAGTTAGCTAGTATTGCCACATCATACACATCCATCACACTGCATGATAACACCTGTATTAACACACTAGTTAATGAGAAATCTACTTTACTTTCTCAAAATGACACCTTGAGAAATTAGGTTAGTTCACTAAAATCTCACTTGAACCGAGTCCATGTCGTTGAGTGTGATGACATTGAGATTGAAAGACTTCGATCTCAAAAAACTCTTTTGGGAAATGAGTAGCTTACAAATTCCAAGTGCATGAGCTCACTTCATGCGTATCCACCTTGGATACTAATATTTCTTCACTCATAAACAAGTATGAACTCATGTATGCCAATGTTGATAGGTTCAGCAAAGGCAAGGAAAAATTGGATGCATTATTAGAAAACCAACTTCCCGAAAATTAACGTGGAGGTCTTGGTTATTCCAAGGCCAATGCTACCAACTCATTCACCAGCTATAGTGGAATCACTATAGATTTCGTGAGGCCAACGTCCGGTGCATCCATAAGTGGAGCCCACACCACCTTGGATAGTTCCACTACCATGAAAATCTCCATTCTGTCCCATCCCTCATTTGGAAAGAAACCACCAAGGGTGGAGCTCCAAAGAAGGGACATGCTTACATGTACACTAGAACACACTCACATATGAGAGCTCCCGATACACATGCTACTTATGATGATTTTTATCCACCACAGCCTTGTGCACGTGCAAACACACAAATGAGACACCATCTTGTATGAGCTCTTGCACATGCTTATGTACAACCACACAAACACATATGCATGCTCATCACATGCTTCATATGTTCCACATTCTTCTTATGGACCACATGCATACACTCACGATGCAAGACCACATGCTTATACATCTCATGGATGCACACATCATGTTAAACCACATGCCAACTATCATGCACACCCTGACTACTACTATCAATATGTGTATGTTAGTCTACTTGCCCACACACCACGTGCATCACATTGCCGCCAACCACCTATGCATGCAACGTTTAGGCGTAGGACACCCAAAACTTTCACCTTTTGTGGGTCCGAAGGACACAAGCATAAATGCTAGGAATTTATATGTTTTATATGTACAATCTTATTTTCATGATGGGGTAAACAATGATAACTATATTGGAAAATCTAAGTCCACTTGGACTTGGTATCCAAATGGCTAATCCCCTTGGATCCAATATGCTTGGGTACCACGTGCTTATGGTTTTCTCTATAGGTACCCAAGAAGAGGAAAAAGACAATGAAAGTCAAAGATTGCTCAAAGTGCTAAAGGAAGAGTTGCATACTCGACAATGTTTGCTCCAAACATATGACGGGTGACCCGAGTTTTCTCTCCAAGATGATCTGCATCAACAATAGTGGGACAGTCACTTTCAGAGGCAACGAATAAGGTAACATCATAGGTATTGGTAAAGTCGATAATCCTTCTAAACCCTTTATCGATAATGTGTATTTAGTAGGTGGATTAAATCACAAATTAATCTCCATTAGTCAACTTTGTGACAAGGGTTATAAAGTTGACTTTGGTGATGATGTGTGTAGTATATATGATAGTTCTTGTAAAAATAATTTGTTTAGTGGCACATGCCAAAAAGGTATTTATATTTTGACTATGCCACACATACTAGACCAATGCATGTCCACACGAATGAGCAAATTCTTTGGCCCCGATGCTTTGGTCATGTGCATTTTAAACATCTTTACAAACTATCAAAGCATAATCTAGTTAGAGGTTTTCCTAAACATAATTTTACTAAGAAAATTTTTTGTGATTCATGCCAATGTGGTAAGATCCATAAATCCTCATTTAAGCTTAAGAATATAACTTCTACTTCCAAGTCCCGAAAGCTTTTACATCTAGATTTATTTAGGCTTACTAGAGTTGTATCCTTAGGGAATGCTTTTTATGGATTTATCATAGTTGATGTCTTCTCTAGATATATTCGGATAAGGTTTTTAAATAGTAAAAATGAGGCGCTTGAAAATTTTATTATATTTTATAAGAAAGTTCAAAAGATTCACGATACCACCATTGTCACCATTCGCAGTGATCATCAAGGTGAATTGGACAATGAACTATTCTCTAAGGTTTGTGATGGGAACCGAATTACGCAAACAATCTCCTTCCCTTGTGCCCCACCAAAAAATGGTGTTGTGGGAAGTAAGAATAAAACCTTAATTGAGTATGCACGCTTAGTGATAGCCGGCTTGGATTACAATGTTGGGCAAAAGCCGTCCATATATCGCGTGCTATGTGCTAAATAGGAATCTAGTGAGACCCCGTATGAATGAAACATGTTAGAATTATTTTATGAAAAGATGCGTCAAGTAAATTAGTTCTGTGTTTTTGGTTTTAAATTTTTTATTAAAAACACACACGATTATTTAGATAAATTTCATTCTCGATCGGGTGAATGGATTTTTATTGGATATTCATATGTATCAAGGCTTACTGGATATATAATAAAAGAACTTTAACGGTTGAGGATTATCTTCATGTTTCGTTTTATGAAGATTTTGATGCTCACGTTACTAATGTTGATGATAGTATTGAGTTTCTAGTAGATTCGATACATAATGTTAGATTAGATGATTCTAATAAGACTAACCCTACTAACAAATTGTTAAGAATGTTCATAGTGATCTAGGTATAATTAAGACATTTTCTATGGTCCCACATCATCCACAATACCAAGTAATAGGCAACATTGGTGATGGATTCCATAGAAGGTCAAGGGTGGAGCACTTCACACATTATGCATTTGTCTCGACGATCGAGCCAAAGAACATTGATGAAGCGTGTGAAAATAGTGTTGGGAGATGGATGCCCTCGAGGCAATTTGTCTCTGTGTAATTGTACAAACATCTTGTTCAAAATTATAGTAAGCTGTATGGTAAGTAATTTATCTAAGTTAAATCATAATGCCGTTATCATTAGAAACTTAGGTAAAGTTCTGAGACTTAATGCAAGGTCAAACATATATCGAGATGAGGATCTCGATCATGTAGAAGTGCTTGACCATCTGTAGTATAAGTCTAGAAACGTTCTTGGTCGTAGATGTTTCGAGAAAAGGATATCGAGACATCGGATAGACCATTGTGTCTTTGTCTTCATCGTGTAGTGGTGACGATGATCTCATGGTCGTTCGACTTGGCGAAGTCGGACACGAGACACAGGTGCTCATTGGAGATTGAGTTCACTGAACGACCCAACGAGAGTTATCATATAGTTATGATTGACCAATCTGTCAATGATAACTCTTGGTGATGATATGCAAGTTAGTCTTTTGACTTGAGGTCATTGTACGAACTTGTACGTGAACGGGGTCACTTAGATCCATTACCTAGCTTCGAGGCAAGGCCTGTCAGAAGGCTTTGGCTGGTTGACATTTGAAACGTGCGAGGAGAGTAATGACCAAGATAGGATTTGTCTCTCCCTGGTCAATGGGAGTTAGTGTTTGTCGTGTTAGTTTGGTCTTAAGTGAAAACGCTGGCCAGTGTATGTTGGAAGATGTCCAACATTATTTGACTAAAGATAGATGGAGACTAACCAGCTTCGAGCTATTGGGATTGACAGTTTGACCGTACCCTAGGCTTGAATTAAACGACATAATTTTGACGAAGAGACTAAAACTGCGGAATTCATCACAGAAACAGACATGGTGGTCATGACAACACTCATGTCAATGAGTTAACCACATAAGTATGATACTGAAATAGGGATGGCACCTGCTGCTCGTGGTCACTGTCGTCTGGGGCTTCGAGACCCACCTGTAGTAGGGTCAGGCTGTAGGGTCTCACACAGAGTGTGACCTTTCGTCTAGTAATAGGTAGAAACATTAGGGAGAATGTGCATTTGATGCAAGGGATAGAAATCTGCATTTGATGCAAATGTTATTTTTAAGCTTACATAAGGGACTATTTTGCATATGATGCAAACAGAGTTAAATGTGTCGTAAATTGTTTACAACCATATTTAACTTAATAAATGCCTAGGAAAGGTTTACCTGGATGACGAGATCGTCCCGATCTAATCACATGTTCGAACGGATCATAAATCGGACTCTGAATGCTCAAATAATAGCCAAAACAGTGCCAAAGCCCAAATGTTGGGCATTGCGGGTCTGGCGCCTGCTAGGCAAGCACCCGACCTGCTCAATGACAACAGCCCACATCGTGAGGCGTGCCTGCACCAGCCAAGCGGGCACACACCTGCTTATTAAGGCCAGCACCCAAAGGCGCGGGCGGGGCCCGCCTACCCTCTACGGGCACGTGCTCAGCATGTGCCCGTGCAGGCCGCATGCTCTTTGGGCGCGTGTGGCTAACAGGTGGGGCCTCGCGTGGGCCCCACCTCAAGGGTTTTGGAGCCTATTTCTGCAACGACTGCAGTTTGTGCGAAATGTTACTTCGGGCTGATCTTTGAACGATCAATTGAAGGATCAAATGGACTCCGATTGACTCACCGTTTTTTTCAAACGCGTTCACCGTTCAACGCTCTTCGATTTGATAGCTTGTATCAAATATGAAGCTCAACTGTTAGGGAGTTAAAATTCATGGAAGTTTGGCCTTTATGAAAGGCAAAATAACTTGAATTATTTACTCCAAATAATTAGTCACACATCGGAAGTGGAGTAAAAGGGAGGGGTCAGCCGCCTATATAAATAGGGGCATGCTCCCCTCCTCTAAACTCGTCCCAAGCTCTAGATCTGAGCGGCTCCCAAAAGTTTGGAGCATGCTCGAATCTAAGCTTAAATTAAATATTTTCTCCTCTCCGAAAATTTCTGTCTGCCTCTTGAAGGACTCTAGCAAAGCCACGAAGGGGCTCAGATCGCATCCGAAGTCTTGACAGAGGATCCAATCAAGTGAAACATTCTTCGACGCGTGGTTGGCTCAGCGACAAGGGGTTGCTTGCCTCGGGATGCGGCGTGGTTCAGGAAGCGTTTCAGCTCGGGACACAGTGCGGTCAGGGAAGCGGTTCGGCTCGGGACGCGGTTCGGTACACCTTGCCGGTGCAAGCAAGGTTTCGGATATGTAGTTTATTTGCGTTCTTTTAATATATTGCAGTATATTAGATCCTTCTTGGGGTGGTTAGATCAATCTCAGGTTGGTAGAGATCCTGCAAGGGTCTTGAATCCTTAGGGTTGCATGTTAAATAGTTTAACAGTTCTCTTCTGCTGCTTGTTTTATGCCTCTTTGGTCCGTTCGACGTAGGATGGGCCTATAGTTTGTGCCCTGAGGGTCCTTAAAAATCCCAACATTGGTATAGCGCATAGCTCTGCATGCGATCTGAAGACTGCACTATGTTAATTGAATGTATGTTTTTAATCTACTTTTAAAATCCATTTTTGACTTTATGAGATAATGTTAAAATGAGATTTTATTTTTAGTTGCTTTATAAAATCTTTTATGTGATAAAATCTGTTTATAAGCATGCTAATGTTTTATGATGATTTTATAACAAAATTTTTGAAATAAAAAATTAAGTGATAATTTTATGTTTTAAAATCATTATTTTAATTTAAGAGTTAAATTAAAGATGCATATTAATTATTTATTAGATAATTTTTTAATATGTTTGTTTCTATTTAAATAGTCGGACACACCTATTTTATGTGATAAAATTAGTGTAGTTTATGTTTAATGGCCATGCTTAATTATTTGATAATTCATGAAACCTTTTAGGTTAGCCAGTAAAAACCTGTTTAAAATTTATAAGATAAATTTTAAATAACATGCTAGGTTTTAATAATTCATTACAACCTTTTAAAACCTAATTCCTGATTAGGGTAGTCCTTTAACGACGATTATTATTTTAATCGTTATGATAATGATTCTCATTAAAAGACTACACTTTAAAGTGTTGAAATTGAATTTGTTAAAATCCTAATAATTATTAGGGTATCACGTTATACGCATGAACCTTATAGTTGATAAGGACTTAATAAAAGTTATTAACAAATTCTAATTAATTTTGAATTTTAGGATTCACTATTAGATAGGATTAACTAGTTATAATAAAAGCCTTTTAGTCTATGGCACGCATATAATAGTTATATGTTTCATTTAATGGACCATGATCCGGTTAATGTGCTTGGCTAAGTTTGTTGGATCACCCAATTTGGACTGTGGATAAGTTATCCTAGCTTAGTCAATTCCCTCGCCGTGTTCCACTGGACCACATTGACGCAAATCATGATTATATGACACCCTGGACTATACATAATTCTAATACGTTAATGATATTTTTCAAGATTAGCCGTAGCCCTCCATGTTTTAGGGGTTGGTAACTATCGGACCAGTGTTCCAGTTTTTGAGCTACACTCAAGCTGTGACATGGCAACCTTGTAGAAACCAACTTCTTAAATACATATGATGTAATCTTGACTTGACCCAAACCGTCATGTCGTGAAACATCAAGCGTCGGCGTAAGTTAATCTAATGATGTAGATAGACTTGACCCAAACCGTCGTGTCGTGAATACACCATGCGCCAGCGTAAGTTAAGCTAGATGCGAATACAAGGGTCTGACTGGGCTAGTCATTATGATTTGGATGAGCACACTCATGATCATAAGTGGCTAAGGGTAAAAACCAATAAGAGAGTCATATATGATATGAATAATGAAGAGTCATCTACCAATCGTAGAGTCAAGCAATTTGTTGACCACACTCAAGGTTGTAAGACTCAGGGTGGTTGGATCTCTTACACATTAATTTTATTTAATTAAATCGTTCATTATTATGGCTTAAAATGATCGTAAAAATAGTGGAAGGATATAGTTAGACAAAATCCACTCTATCTATATTTAATATTGAACATAGGCTAAACTATGGTAGTTCTATATTTACTAATGGAATCAAGAACATAGTATTCTAAGAGCATAAGTTAACTGGTCAAAATAGTTGATGGATGAAATATCAACTCAAAATCTATTTGATAAACTAAACTATGCTCTCGTTGACATTAAAATAACATTATTAAATACAAGCTTAAGGATAATGATTTCCTTAAGCTCTAGGTCCAACAAATAAATGCACGCTACATGTCACTTGCCTCTATAAGGGGCAGCTTGAACATATTGATGTTCAAAGCAAGTTTCTCCATGCGATTTGTTGAGTAAACTGAAGGTTGTATGGAAAACGGTTTCGATCCGCAAGGTTCGAAAGTTTGATCAAATTGTTCGAATCGAATATGAGTGCATGTGCGGTACAAGGCAATGTATCCAAATCAGATCGTGAGTCAAGCAACTTGTTGAGTCAACTTAAGGTTGTGAAGCTCAAGTGTTTGGATACGTTAGGTGCTTGTACTGTAAATTAATTTGTTGAGACACGTAATATCTAAATGAGATTTAGAAAAGGAAGAAGGCACTAAGGAAAGTCAATTGAGAAAGATAGTTTTATTTATCGTTAGTAATGGCATAAGTAGGAGGAACTGAAAATGTGACATATATGATGTCACGGTTTCAGGATAACTATATATGTAAGGATCCTGCCTATGGGGAAAACACTAGAAGGGGGGGTTGAATAGTGTTTATGCAAATTTAATAGGAATTTACGCCAAATAAAATGCAATCCTACAAATAGTGCGGAATAGAAAACAACCCAAAGAGAAACACACGCAAACGCAGTTATGTTTCAAGGGTTCGGATTACCCAAGTCAACTCCCGACTTGTTCCCGGTAATCCTACGTCCCTACCACCCGGATACCACCGGATACTCAAGTTAGAACCCTAACTTGAGGTTTCCTTAAAACCCACTTGTTTCAACCCTACAAGTGCAATCGAATACAATCGATGTCCTTGACTCCCACAACCAGGGAGCAAGCAAAAACCACTCTCACAACCGAGAGCACAATTCAAATAATGAAGTTATGAAATCTGAAAGCAACACTTACAATCACCTATGCCTTGAAGTAGAACTTGAAGGAGAAGTGTGATGTGTGTTGAAGAACTCTCTTGGAAGAGAGGAGGAAATACATTTCTCTTGACTGCACCAAATGCCTAGAGGATCAATCTTTGGTTCTAGGTTGGAGAGTAAGAGAATCAGATTTGGAAATACTTAGGGCTTTGGATTTGAAAGCTTTGATATTTGGAAATGAAAGCTTGAAGGATTTTGCAATGAATGAGTAAACTTCCAATGAAACAGTAGAAGCTCTATTTATAGCTTTCTCAAATCCACAAAACAGTTTAGGTAAAAACCCAATCGAAATCCGTGAGAAAAATCTCAACGGATATAATCTGAACTTGCGACAGGCGACTGATGAACAAACCACAGTCGACTGCTGCACAGTCAGCAAGGGTAGGTGAGAATTCATAACTGTAACTTACCACGTGGACAGTCGACTGATGAAGCCAAGACAGTCGTCTGTAAAACCAACAGGCGACTGTACATACTTCGACATGCGACTGGCCGAGAGAAGAGTAAGTTAGATGAAATACTGGAAATCTCACAAGATACAGGACAGACGACTGATGCAAGGAACCCAGTCGACTGTTAATCAGAACAGGCGACTGTATAACCTTAAACAGACGACTGTCACAGACAGGAGAAATTTCCAGAGAGCTAAGTCAAAAAATAGACTTACAGACAGGTGACTGTTGCAGCATAGACAGTCGACTGATCTAATATACAGTCGACTGTATATACAGCATAAGTCGATTGGCCGTAGAAATCGGATCAAACAGAGTTTGGGCAAGGAGAGACAGGCGACTGATGAACCATTCACAGTCGACTGTCGCTAAGACATGCACCTGATAAACGTTCAACAGTAGCCTGTGCAAGATAATCAGAGAGGAGCCAAAAACTGCATTGTAATAGTCTGTGCATAACATGCAACTGTAGAACAAAACACAGTCGACTGTTTTTGAGACAGGCGACTGCAAACTGTTAAGCAGTCGGCTGTTATAAACAATCCTAGCACAAACAAAAGAGAATTGAATTGCGATCAAAGGACAAAGGTCTAGAGGTGTCCTATGACCGAAAGTAGATGTGTGTGAGTGCTCCATCATAGTTCTACTTCTAAGTTACATACTAGAAGAGATAAAAGAAAAATTACATTGACGAATAATCTCTTCTTTCCATCGTATGAGCTTGAAGTCTTTACGGAGCTTCAATCATCAATCTACGATCATCCAATTCATATCATTTGCCTTCAATCACGTTTGTGAGTCATCCATTGCTAGTTGATCTTCATAATAAGCTTAGACAATGGATTAACTGCAAAATAGGGGATTAGTCACAAGTATTTATGTTTGCTCATCATTAACACCAAGTAGGGAGAAGTCTAATACTCAACATTCTCCCCCTTTTTGATGATGACAAACAAACATAAACAAAAAGATAAATAGTTGTGTGTAATGAAAACTTACTCCCCCTACATAGATGCCAATCAAGTTAGTCAACAAATATTAGAGCATCTATATAGCAATTGAAGCAAATGAGTGAGATAAGAATGAATTTAATTCAAGAAATCTAGAAAATAAAAATCCCTATTCATTGTAATCTTACTCCCCCTGAATCTAAGGCAATGTAAATCTTAGATTCAAGCGTTAGAACATACTTAGCACATCCATTATGAATCTTGTATGTTTATTTCTCTCCCCCTATGGCATTATCCAAAAAGGTGGTAGCAAATAATAACAACAATAATAGTGCTAAAATACGA
This sequence comes from Scilla litardierei, assembly GCA_030789695.1. Lineage (NCBI taxonomy): Eukaryota > Viridiplantae > Streptophyta > Magnoliopsida > Asparagales > Asparagaceae > Scilla > Scilla litardierei. Next base: position 92,355,004 of record CM061133.1, on the reverse strand, counting down.
ACTAACAACAATCAAGGAGTATAAAGATATATCGAATCAAAAACTCATAAAGTCTCATCATATACACATGTGAGTAAAGGAATTGAAATCCAATATCAACATTTTAGATATTCGAAATGAAAATAATTTTCACATATTCATCACATCAAGGAAAGAGCATGAATTATCCAATATCAAATTCTTGTATTGTCTCAAAAACATAGCAAGAAGAGTGAAGCATACATAGAGACAATATATCATACATCATACAAAAGTTAATCAATATAGCATAGTGTGACACAATAGAGAGATGCAACATCATATATATATAATATAAAGCAGCTGAGTACATCAACGGATGGTCATCAACATGGCCATCCCAAAAAGAAACATCATGAGCAACAAAAAAGTAGCTACATCATGACGACATCAAAGACTATATATATAAAAAGTGTCGCATACAGCATCATCCATCATACAACGACAAAACATATAAAATCACTCAAAAATATCGATCTAAGGATGAGTGTCTCCAGGGTTTGCGGATGAGGAAGCAGGCTCTGACGCAGCAGGAGTGTCCTCTGGAGAAGGATCAGACGGAGCAACAGAAGCAACAGCAGCAGCAGCATCCTGTGTAGAGGCAACACCAGGAGGCTCAACGACACCAGAAGGCTGAGGAGGCACATGTGTCTGAGGAAGATACCGTCTCAAATCCTCAGGGAAGGGAATTCCCTGATGGAGGAGAGAGAGAGACAGCAGCCGGTAAATACCAGAGATCTTCGACAAAATAGTATCCTGAGACGGTGGAGCAGATGATGATGAAGGAAAATCAGCTGGAGGCACAGTGGATGAGGATGGAGCTGAAGTAGTCTTCCTCTTCTTCGAGGCAGTCTACAGAGCCGAAGAGGACTTCGACTTCGCAGAAGCGTCGAGGAGAGGGCCAAAGGGCATGGGCTCGTAACGGGTCAGGTCAATACCAAAGTGACGGAAGACACGAGTCAAAAGACCACCAAAGGGAATGTGAGACGAGGAGGACGTGAACTCAACCTTGTCCATCCTGTCAAGGAGGACACCGGCAGAGAACATGGATGATCTGACACCCGAATCAAGAGCTAAAGGAACCTCTCAAAACAAATCCCAGAGAACAGACTGATCAAGATCGTCAATCTCAGAAAAGCTGATATCAGTGGGGAGGGAACTGACAGAAGGAATCCTAAGGATAGTCCCTAAAAGAGAGGGAGTGAGTTGAATGTGGGTTCCCTGGACGACAGTATCAAGGATGCCAGTAGTCGAATACTCACCGCGAACGCGGTTCGCATAGAAGAGATTCACCAGAAATGGGTAGGCTCTGGGGTACTCGCTCTGAGAGAAGCGAAAAAGATCGGCCAGGTAAGTAGCGGACAGAATGTCAGAAAGTCTCTCGGCAGTGAATGCGGGAAAAGCAATGTACCACTCCCTAAGCAGATTGATCCCAAGGAGAGAGTGAAACTTTGCCAGACAAAGATCGTCTCTGCAAACGGGAACCATGGGATCAGAGGGGGGTATAGCAGGAGTTTCTTCAGACGAACTGGATGCAGAAGGAGACACATGAGGAATCTCAGCAGCAGGCTCACTGATGTGAACACCAGTAGGCTTGCGCTGACGACGAATCAAGGGCTGAGCATCGCTCGAAGAAGAAGAAGGGGAATAACCCGGCGAAGATGAACGTATAGGAGACTGGGCATGCTTGGTTCGAGCTTTATAGGGTTTCTTTCTCTTGGCTATGAGTTTCTTAGGTGCCCTAGGTTGTTTAGAAGCAATGATCTTCTCTTTTTCTTTAGGTTTAGGAGCCATGGAAACAAGAGAGGAAGAACAAACGCAACAAACGGAAACAACGACGGTCAAGAGAGAGAAAACACACCAACCGAGGGAAGACAGACGATCGTGAAGATGAAGATCAAAGACGACGGAAGGCCATGATCGACAGCGACGTTTAGGAGGAGAACGACGGTTGAAGACACGAAATCGATTGATTTTGTAGAGAGAATCGAGCGGGAAGTTGAACGGTCGATGTGGAGGAGAGAGAAAAACGACGTGGGGAAATGATCGCGTCGATTGAATATAAATTAGGGAAAATCAATCTGAGCCGTTGGATCAACGATTCGATAGCTCGGATTAAATCAAATGAACCGACACAGCAGGAGACAGTCGACTGTAAGAAGTGATAAAATTAAATCTCAGAGAGATGGGCAGTCGACTGGCAAGTATAATGCAGTCGCCTGTCCGCTGGACAGTCGACTGACATATACTCAACAGTCGGCTGGCCGAGAATTAATACATATCACAAGAAAAACAGAGCACAATGTAAAAAAATTAACAGAGAGAACAGTCGCCTGATGACTAAATTGCAGTCGCCTGTTACACTAACAGTCGACTGTAAAACAGTCAGCAGTCGGCTGAGCGAAAGATATCCATTTTCATATGGAGGATATAGAGTAGGGCAGTCGACTGTCAAAAGAAACACAGTCGTCTGTCCTGGTCCAAAAATGCACAGTGAGATAGAATTCCAGAGAATAAGAACACTCACCCTAGGACCTATACTCTAATCACAAATACATCTTAAAATCATTATGAAAATAATAAATCTATTGAAACACAAATTATTCCAATCAACTTCGAAAACTCATGAAATCAAATAAGTCACAATTGTCTTTCTTAATCTCATAAAACAATAAAGCACATGAAGAAAGACAATCACAAATATATGAGCTCAATAAGGAGTTATAGCATGAAAATTGAGCTTCTAGATTTCAGATTCACCCATAAGTCCCAATTCTCCACGCAACCTCACAAATGAATCTTCTTTAAGAGGTTTAGTGAAGATATCGGCAATTTGTTTTTGGGTTTCAATGTACTCTAAGATGATGTCCTTCTTAGCTACATGATTATTTATAAAATGGTGTCTCACGTCTATGTGTTTGGTATGGGAGTGGTGTACCGGATTCTTGGAAAGACAAATAGCACTTTGATTATCAACCAAGATAGGGCAAGTATCACAATTGACACCATAGTCACTAAGAGTGTGTCTCATCCAAAGAACTTGTGCACATGCAAGACCCACGGCAATATATTCCGCTTCAGTCTTGGACAATGACACCGAATTCTGTTTCTTAGAGAACCAAGAAACTAAGGAATTTCCTAAGAAATGGCATGTGCCACTAGTACTTTTCCTGTCGGACTTGCATCCGGCAAAGTCGGCATCACTATATGAGATTAACTCATATGTGCTAGACTAAGGGTAAAGTAACCCATAATCTAGGGATTGATTGAGATAACGAAATATTCGTTTAACCGCAATCAAGTGTGACTCCTTAGGTCTTGCTTGATATCTAGCACAAATACATACGGAAAACATGATATCGGGCCTACTAGCGGTTAAGTAAAGTAAGCTACCGATCATACCTCGATATAGACGAACGTCTACATCTTTTCCGCTTTCATCCTTGTGTATATGAGTAGTAGTACTCATGGGAGTCCTTTTGCATGAAGACGATTCCATCCCGAATCGCTTAATAAGCTCTCCTGTGTACTTTGTCTGATGTATGAAAGTGACATTCTCCATTTGTCGAATTTGCAATCCAAGGAAGTAGGTGAGCTCTCCCATGTGGCTCATCTCAAACTCATCCTTCATAGACTTGGAAAATTCTTGACAAAGATGAAAGTTAGTAGAACCGAAAATAATGTCATCTACATAAACTTGAATCAAAAGAATGTCATTTTCATAATCTTTAATGAAAAGTGTAGAATCAACTTCTCCCATTTTAAAACCTAAATTCAAAAGAAAGGACTTAAGGCGATCATACCAAGCTATAGGAGCTTGTCTCAATCCATACAATGCTTTCTTCAGTTTGAAAACATGGTTTGGAAATTTCTCATGAATAAAACCGGGAGGTTGAGAAACATAGACTTCTTCATTTACAAATCCATTTAAAAATGCACGTTTAACATCCATTTGAAATAGTTTAAAATTCTTATGGGAAGCAAAAGATAAAAGCAACCTAATAGCTTCTAATCTAGCTACGGGGGCAAAGGATTCTTCAAAATCAATACCTTCCTCTTGCCGATAGCCTTGAGCTACTAACCTTGCTTTGTTTCGTGTGATTACCTCGTTTTCATCCATCTTGTTCTTGAAGATCCATTTGGTCCCAATAGCTTGGTGACCACTTGGAAGAGGTACACGTTCCCAAACTTCATTTCTCTCGAATTGCGCTAGTTCTTCTTCCATTGCCACTATCCAAGAACTATCCTCACAAGCTCCTTGAATGTTCTTTGGCTCAATGGTAGAGGCAAATGCGCAATGGGAGAATTCTTCAATTCTTGATCTCGTTCGAACACCCACACCAATATCTCCAATGATTTGGTTATGAGGATGGTTGAGAACGGTTGGATAAGCTTTGGGTAAACCTAGATCACTAGGAACAACTTCAACAACTTCGTTAGAAGTTTTTGTTTCAACAATATTATCATTAATCTTAACATTATTAAGAGACTCACAAAGAATATCTACATTATCATCATCAACATGAGGAAAATCAAAATCTTCATAAAAAGATACGTGAAGTGATTCCTCAATCGTTGAAGAAGTTTTTTTGTATATCCGGTAGGCTTTGCTACGTGTGGAATATCCAACAAAATTCCTTCATCGGATCTTGGCTCAAATTTGTCTAAATTACCAAAGGTGTTCTTTATAAAACATTTTGAACCAAAGACACGAAAATATTTCACTTGAGGCTTTTTATCGTAAAACAACTCAAAACAAGTTTTGTTTGTTCGGGGTCTCACTAGGATTCTATTGAGCACATAACATGCCGTGTGCACCGCTTCTGCCCAAAATTGTAGTCCTAAATGACTATCATGGAGCATAGTGCGAGCACACTCAATAAGAGTCCTATTCTTTCTTTTTACAACACCATTTTGTGGTGGTGCACGAGGAAAGGAAAAGTTATGAGTTATCCCGGAGTCATCACAAAACTTAGTAAAAGACTCATTCTCAAATTCTCCTCCATGATCACTACGAATAGTGATAATGGTGGATCCTAAAAGATTCTGAATATTCTTTGCAAATTTGGTAAACTCTTCATGAGCTTCATTCTTATTAGTTAAGAATGAAACCCAAGTAAATCTAGAAAAGTCGTCAACGACAACTAGTCCATAATGAGCATTACCTAAAGAAGCGGTTCTAGTTGGCCCAAACAAATCTAGATGTAGAAGTTTAGGGGCCTCTTAGAAGTAATCCCTTCTTTAAGCTTAAATGAAGATTTACTTAGTTTACCTCTTTGACATGAATCACAAAAGTTTTTCTTATTAAAAACAATCTTAGGAAAACCTTTGACTAGATCATGCTTAGCTAACTTATATAAGTGCTTGAAGTGAACATGACCAAAACGGCGATGCCATAATAGTTGTTCACTTGTGTTAGCAACTAAGCAATGTTCTACGGTTTTAGGCAAGCTTAAATAATAAATATTTTTATGCCTAATACCGGAAAATAAAACATTTGAATCACAATCAACAATAGTACACAATCCTTCTCCAAAGTTAACCTTGTAACCTTTGTCACAAAGTTGACTTATGGAAATGAGGTTGTGACATAAACCACTAACAAGATAAACATTAGTAATTAGGGGTTTGGAAGGATTACCAACGATACCTACTCCAATGATGGTTCCCTTTTGATTACCTCCAAAAGTGACCGTTGCACCATCTTTGATGCTAATCACTTCGGAGAGCAATGAGGGATCTCCCGTCATGTGTTTGGAGCAACCGCTATCAAGAATCCATCCTTTCCCTTTAGAGCTAATAAGGCATTTATTGTTCTTCTTCTTTCTCTTGGGTACCTATATATTATACCATAAGCTTATGGTACCCAATGTTTGTTGGGTCCAAGGGGATTAGCCCTTTGGAAGCCAAGTCCAAGTGGACTTCCGCTTCCCAACATAGTTACTATTTCTAATTACATCATGAAAAAGGGAATCAACATAAGCATTCCTAACATTTAAACTAGTGTTCTTAGGACCCCAAATAGTGTACATCTTGGGAGTCCTATTCCTAGTTGCATGCATATGAGTTGGATTTCTATGTGGTGCATGCTTCTTAGGAACATGATTTCTAGCATATATATGAGGTGGAGGATATGCATTGTACATTCTTGAATGATATGAATTCTTGGGAGCATGCATATTATATGAAGGATATTGATCATGCATGACATGTGGAGAATTAGCATATATGAAAGAATGATGCGTATGAGAATATGGGTGTGTGGGAGCACGTACATGAGTATTTCTCATGTGTGGTTGTGTACGTGTCCGTGGGTGCAGAGCATAAAATGTGTCATGATTATCCACTTGTGAAGTAGGATGTTTCCTACGTGGATGAGTATTAGTGTACATATAAGCATGGCCTTGCTTTTGGTTTCCACCCTTAGTGGGTTTCTTGCCAAAAGGAAGAGAAAGTGATGTGGTGACATTCTTGGTAGGATTGCTACCTATAGTGTCTTTGACACCACTTGTGGATGCACCGGAGGAAGGCCTCACAAAATCTATAGTGACACCACTATAGGAGGTGCGATCATTAGATGCATTCGCTTTAACAAATCCAAGGCCAACACGATGTGTGGCCGGAAATTGATTTGCAAGCAAATCATCCAATTGTCCTTGTCCCTTATTGAATCTCACAATACGGGAGGACCTGAGCTCATATTTCTCCTTTAAAGAAGAAATGTTGGTATCCAAGGTGGACACCCGTGCTTTGAGCTCGTGCACTTGGGTTTTAAGAGAATCATTCTCTAATCCCAATTGTGTGTGGCGTGTAACTAGATCACTATTATCCATGGGATGTGTTTGATCTAGTTGAGATTTGAGGGAATTCACCTCATTTCTCAATGTGACATTTTGAGAAGCTAAGTTTGCTTTCTCAAGGGTTAAAGTATCAACAATGGTGTCATTGTTGATAATGCATGGAATGGATGACTTGCTAACTTTTGATTTCTTTAAGCTAGAATATCTAAGCATTAAAGATTGGTATTTAGCAAATAGTTCTTCATTAGCTATGCGAAGTTCATCCATTGTTACCTCGGTGTTATCCGTATCGGAATCACTCTCATCCGAGAGTGGGTCTTCAAGTGACATGAAGCACATGTGGGTGCTCTCACCCTTCTCATCATCGGAATCGCTTGATGAGTCATCACTTGAGTCATCAAAGGTACCGACGAGTCCTTTCTTCTTGTCTTTCTTGTTCTTGTTGGACTTGTGGTACTTTGGTGCCTTCCACTTTTCTTTGTTGTTTAGCATCGGGCAATCCCTCTTGATGTGCCCTGGCTTATTACACTTATAACAAATAGAGGAAGTAGCATTAGTGGATTCAAAACATTTGTTGGAGGGAAATTTACCTTTGCGGAAGAAGCGTTGGAACTTCTTCGCCATTTGGGCCATTTCACTCAAATCCATCTCGTTCTCGGATTCATCACTTTCGGAGGATGACGAATTGGTGTTGAACACCAAAGCTTTCTTCTTGGCCTCCGAGGGATTCATCATGGCTCGAATCTTCAACCGGTTATCCCGTCTTACTTCGTAAGACATAAGAGTCCCGATGAGATTCACCACAGTGTAGTTCTTCAAGTCATTGACCTCTTCAATGGCGATTGCTCGTCTTTACCATTTGTAGGTCATCCCCATGATAATCTTCCTTACCTTTTCAGGTTCGGTGTAGATTTGGCCAAGGGCTTCCAATTCGTTTGTGATGTCGGTAAAGCGTCCGTACATAGACGCAATGCTCTCATTTTCCTGCATGTGGAACAAGTCGAAGTTTTGCACGGCAACATATAACTTTGAAAGCTTTACCTTATTCGTTTCCTCGTGGGTAACGATGAGATGGTTCCAAATTTGATATGCACTCTTACATGTGCATATCTTGTTGAACTCATTTGGGTCCAACACACAATGAAGAGCGTTCATTGCTTTAGCGTTGTTGACTTCGACGGACTTTTCGGAAGTCGTCCATTTCTCGAAATCATCTTCGGAGGGCTCGACATACTCCTTGTGGAGAGTTCTCCAAAGAGAAGCACTCCTAAGGAATGTCTCCATCCTACACTTCCAATAACCAAAGTTAGTACCATTGAAACGTGGAGGACGTACCGTAGATTGACCTTCGAAAAGTGTGGACGCTCCATCATGGTCATGATTGTTGTAGGTAGGCGGTGGAGGAACGTTGTTGTTGTTGGATGCCATAGATAAAACCTTGCGCTTTGATACCAATTGTAAGGATCCTGTCTATGGGGAAAACACTAGAAGGGGGGTTGAATAGTGTTTATACAAATTTAATAGGAATTTACGCCAAATAAAATTCAATCCAACAAATAGTGCGAAATAGAAAACAACCCAAAGAGAAACACACGTAAACACAGTTATGTTTCAAGGGTTCGGATTACCCAAGTCAACTCCCGACTTGTTCCCGGTAATCCTACATCCCTACCACCCGGATACCACCGGATACTCAAGTTAGAACCCTAACTTGAGGTTTCCTTAAAACCCACTTGTAGCAACCCTACAAGTGCAATCGAATACAATCGATGTCCTTGACTCCCACAACCAGGGAGCAAGCAAAAACCACTCTCACAACCAAGAGCATAATTCAAATAATGAAGTTATGAAATCTGAAAACAACACTTACAATCACCTATGCCTTGAAGTAGAACTTGAAGGAGAAGTGTGATGTGTGTTGAAGAACTCTCTTGGAAGAGAGGAGGAAAGCCCTTTCTCTTGACTGCACCAAATGCCTAGAGGATCAATCTTTGGTTCTAGGTTGGAGAGCAAGAGAATCAGATTTGGAAATACTTAGGGCTTTGGATTTGAAAGCTTTGATCTTTGGAAATGAAAGCTTGTTGGATTTTGCAATGAATGAGTAACCTTCCAATGAAACAGTAGAAGCTCTATTTATAGCTTTCTCAAATCCACAAAACAGTTTAGGCAAAAACCCAATCGAAATCCGTGAGAAAAATCTCAACGGATATAATCTGAACTTGCGACAGGCGACTGATGAACAAACCACAGTCGACTGCTGCACAGTCAGCAAGGGTAGGTGAGAATTCATAACTGTAACTTACCACGTGGAAAGTCGACTGATGAAGCCAAGACAGTCGTCTGTAAAACCAACAGGCGACTGTACATACTTCGACATGCGACTGGCCGAGAGAAGAGTAAGTTAGATGAAATACTGGAAATCTCACAAGATACAGGACAAACGACTGATGCAAGGAACCCAGTCGACTGTTAATCAGAACAGGCGACTGTATAACCTTAAACAGACGACTGTCACAGACAGGAGAAATTTCCAGAGAGCTAAGTCAAAGAATAGACTTACAGACATGTGACTGTTGCAGCATAGACAGCCGACTGATCTAATATACAGTCGACTGTATATACCGCATAAGTCAACTAGCCGTAGAAATCGGATCAAACAGATTTTGGGCAAGGAGAGACAGGCGACTGATGAACCATTCACAGTCGACTGTCGCTAAGACATGCACCTGATAAACGTTCAACAGTAGCCTGTGTGAGATAATCAGAGAGGAGCCAAAAACTGCATTGTAATAGTCTGTGCATAACAGGCGACTGTAGAACAAAACACAGTCGACTGTTTTTGAGACAGGCGACTGCAAACTGTTAAGCAGTCGGCTGTTATAAACAATCCTAGCACAAACAAAAGAGAATTGAATTGCGATCAAAGGACAAAGGTCTAGAGGTGTCCTATGACCGAAAGTAGATGTGTGTGAGTGCTCCATCATAGTTCTACTTCTAAGCTACATACTAGAAGAGATAAAAGAAAAATTACATTGACGAATAATCTCTTCTTTCCATCGTATGAGCTTGAAGTCTTTACGGAGCTTCAATCATCAATCTACGATCATCCAATTCATATCATTTGCCTTCAATCACGTTTGTGAGTCATCCATTGCTAGTTGATCTTCATAGTAAGCTTAGACAATTGATTAACTGTAAAATAGGGGATTAGTCACAAGTATTTATGTTTGCTCATCATTAACACCAAGTAGGGAGAAGTCCAATACTCAACATTATACAAACGAAATAGATTGCCTACGTGTTGGAAAAGGAACAATTGTTGTTTCTTGGACCATGTAGGGCGTCAAACTTATTTTTGACGAATGTCGTCACCTTGTTTCTGAAGCAATGTTTTATGTGAGCAATTTGTATAACGATAATGCATTAAATGTTAATACATGAATACACAAGATAATAACAAAACTTATATGGAAAAATAGACTAGGCCGTACCAAAGAGACTAAGCTTCACAAGTCACATAAAGTGGGGTCTGACCACTCGTATTATGAAGTCTGTTGACACTTGTGAATCTTGTCTCAAATGTATAATGGCCCAACACCTTCTGTGAGACAGTGGGATCGTCCATCAGAGCTGCAAGATCAACCAAGCTTACGTGTACCACTAGACTCACCCCTCTCTCTATGTGTTTGTGCATGTGGTGCACGAAGTCGAAGAACAAACTCGGGAGAGCGCGACCTATAAGGGATCTCAGCAGGACTGGAAATAGGAATAAGGTGGGTTCTGGTGCAGATTTAGGGAGGATAGGATATCAGTTGGAACAGACGTTGTGGCGATAGATGTGGGGAAGAAACCATGACGCCTCAGTGAATACGGCAGTGGTAGGGACATAACTGCTCCTAAAAGGGAACACAGATATTATAGATGTGGACTTGGAAGTGATGGGAATGATAGGCACTGAGTCCATAGGTGCACATACGATAGAGGTAAGGATAGCAGATTCAGCAGGCTCGCTAAAGACATGCTCGCTAGAAATATGCTCAATGACAGGTGCCGTAGCGATAGATACAAAAATACCCTCAGAAGCGGGCAGTGCATAAGATAGTGCAGGAATGTTGATCTCATGGATAGAAGTAGGGACTACCCTAGAGGTGAAACTCACAGCTGGGATGGTGGTGGGTGTAACAGTAGTAGGGGCACAGACAAAAGTGGGTATAGAGGTGCTATCTATTGGGGGCAGAAGTGGTGGGGACAGCTACTCTCTCACGATCCTAATCAGAACTAAGTACCCAATCGCTATCTCCCTACTCAGTGGAAGATGAAGGGGAGATCGAGATGAAGGGGTTGAGAGTGAGAGTCGATCGAGTAGGTAAGGCTGCTCTGTCGGACTGGGCGGTGGTCGAAGGGGCGAGTTGAGCGAGATCGGGAGGGAGGAGCCCGGTTGATGATTTTTTCTTTAAGATAATGGGGGGATGATGGAAGGGGGTTTGGGCTTTAAATAGGCCCGAGTTGAGTGATAATACTCGACCGAGCTGCTTGAGTGAAGTGCGTGCCCCATCTCACTTAGCGATTGCTCGGTCGAGGGACTGTAGTCGCTCGACCGATCTAAAATATGAAGAGAGTGGTATATTCCCTGTTGCATGCATGATTCTCTACTCGATCGAGCAACCTACTCTACTCGGTCGAGCTAAAATGGTGGCAGTAGGCCGTTTTTTCGCTTTTCCTCCAGTGCCTGAGCTCGACCGAGTGGCTTAGCCCTCTCGGTCGAGTTAAGGTGGTGACAGAGTTTCGTTTTGGCATCCTATGCAGACTCCTCTAATCAGGCAGAGTGGCAATGCCGCTCGGTCTAGTAGGCTTCCTTCTCCTCCAATGTCAGAGCATGATCCTCTCCTCTTCTCCTTTCAACTCCTCCTTCGTTCATTCATCGTTTTGCATGCTCTTATCATTGATCACCTGCACAAGAACGTAAGCGACAGAAATTTTTATATTTTATGTGTAGATGATTTTTGAATGCAATAAAAACATTTTTATTGGGTTTTTGGAATAAAACTGAAAGAAATTAAAGAAATGAAATCTAAAACTAAAAAAATTCGGGTTTCCTCCTGATAAATGCTTGTTTAAAGTTGTAAGCTCGACTCTATTTAAATCTTCACATGATAGATCAACATGCGATGAGGCTATGAGTTTCTCTTCCCTCAATTGGCTCGACTTCTATGTAAGGCTTTAGTCATTGCCCATATACTTTGAATTTACCATTCTTCCCCTCAATCTCTATCGCTCGGCCCGGATATATGTTTGTTATCTTGAAAGGGCCGGACCATCTTGATTTCTATTTCCTGGGGAAGCGTCTTAGCCTTAAGTTGTAAAGAAGTACAAGGTCACCAACGTCGAATCGTCTCACTGTGATTAGCTTATCATGATAAACCTTGGTTTTTTCCTTATATATCTTTGTGTTCTCATAAGCATGTTGCCAGATCTTGTCAAGCTCATTAATGTCCAAGAAACATCGTGTGGCTGCGCTTTTGTAATTCGTAGTTTAGATTTTTGATTGCCCAATAAGTTCTATGATCTGGTGTCGATATAGGACTTGAAAGCCATATGGTACGCCCAAATCACGTCGCTTAGTTTTTTGACCAATCCTTTCTTATTCTACTTACCATCTTTTCTAGGATGCTCTTGATCTCACTGTTAGAGATTTCAATTTGCCCGCTAGTTTGTGGATGATATGCAATACCAATTAGGCAATGGACTCCATGTTTATTGAGCAACAAATTTCTTCTCGATAAAGTGACTCCCTCCTTCACTTATAACTATTCTTGGAACTCTGAAACGAGGGAAAATCGTATGCTTGAAAAACTTGACTACCACCTTCACGTCATTTGTCGGGATGGCTATGGCTTCCACCGAGTTTGAGACGTAATCGACCGCCACTAAAATGTGTTTGTTTTTGTGGCTTGATGGGAAGGGACCCTTGAAATCGATTCCCCAGCAGTCAAATAACTCTATCTCCAGAAAGTTATTCAGAGGCATCTCATTCGTCCCTGTAATGTTGCCCGTTCTCTTACACCTGTCACATGCTCTGATGGAATCGTTTGTGTCCTTGAAGATGGTGGGCCAGTAAAAGCCACATTTAAGGAACTTTGTCGTTGTTTTGGTGACTGCCGCATGCCCGCCACAAGGCTGGTCATCGCAATGTGAGATGATGGATCTAGTCTCCTCCTTCGAAATGTAACATCTGATAATCTCATCGACGCATGTTTTAAATAAATATGGAACATCCCGAAAGTAGTGTTCGGTATCATGGAGGAATTTCCTCCTTTGATAGGTCACCATTCCATGAGGCAATATACCGCTTACCAAGTAATTCACTATATTGGCATACTAAGGTTGTTTTGAAGAAGCTGCCGCGAATAATTGTTCACCGGTGAATGAGTCATCAATTGGTAAGTCATCGTCTACATGCATATGGATTAACCTTGATAGATGATCTACCACTACATTTTCTGCCCCTTTCTTGTCCTTGATCTCTATATCAAACTCCTGAAGGAGGAGAGTCCATCGTGTAAACCGTGGCTTTTCATCCTTCTTGCTCAACAGGTATTTCAAGTCCGCATGATCTTTATAAATGATGACCTTGGACCCCAAGAGATATGATCGAAATTTCTATATGGAATACACCACTACTAATAATTCTTTCACTGTCGTGGTGTAATTCTTTTAAGCATCATCCAAAGTCTTGCTTGCATAATAAACAGCGTGAAGCTTCCCCTCTTTTCTTTGGCCTAGCACAACCCCAATTGCTTGATCACTAGCATCACACATCAACTCAAACATTAGACTCCAATCTGGAGGTTGCATAATAGGAGCTGAAATGAGAGACTCTTTTAACCTATTAAAAGCTTGCAAACAAGCGTCAGAAAACACAAAAGGGGCATCTTTCACAAGAAGTTCAGTGAAGGGGCGTGCAATACTGGAAAAGTACTTGATAAAGCGGTGATAAAATCGCGCATGACTAAGAAAACCATGGATGCATTTGAGATTTGTTAGAGGAGGTAGTTATTTGATGACTTCTACTTTGGCATTATCAACCTCAATCCCCTTAGAAGATACAACATGGCCAAGAACTACTCCCTCTGTCACTATGAAATGGTTCTTATCCCTATTTTGTCATGGCATTGCTCAGGGCTTTGGTCAAGTTCCCTAGGCAATCGTCGAAATTGATGCCGTAAACGGAATAGTCATCCATGAAAACTTCCATTATATTTTCAATGAAGTCCGAGAAATTAGACATCATGCACCTTTGAAATGTCCCAGGTGCATTATATAATCCAAATGGCATTCTTCGGTATGCGAATGTGCCATAAGGACATGTAAATGTTATCTTTTCTTGATCCTCACAATGCAATTGGATTTGGAAGAATCCAGAATACCCGTCTAGGTAATAGAAGTATTTGTGCTTAGCAAGTCGCTCAAGCATCTGGTCAATGAATGTCAAGGGGAAGTGATCTTTTTAGGTGGCTTTGTTTAGTTTCATATAGTCAATGCACATCCGCCAACCAGTGACAGTCCTAGTGGATATTAACTCGTCCTTATCGTTCCTCACAACAGTCATACCACCTTTCTTGGGGATGACCTAAACATGACTAACCCATTTACTGTCAAAATGAGATAGATGATGTCGGCTTCAAGAAACTTTAGGACCTCCTTTTTTATACCTCTTTCATGTTAGGGTTTAACCGCCTTTGAGGCTTAATAGAAGTAGATTTGTTATCCTCGAGGTGGATCTTTGGTGCCTAGAGTTTAACTAATGCCTTTCAGATCAGCAATGATATACCATATCACCTTCTTGTGTACTCTAAGGGTTTTCATTAGACCCTCTAATTGCAGTTCAGTGAGAGTGGCACTAACAATAATGGGGTATGTGGAGTTGTCTGCCAAGAAAGCATATTTCAAGGTTGCAAGAATGGGTTTTAGTTCTACCCGAGGGGTCGCTGTATCAATGTCATTGTTTTCCTATGATAAAGATGCATCGTCTTTCGTTGGTTCATCTACTTTAAATTCGTCCTCGGCAGATTCATAGGATGAGCTTGGTGATGACAGTGTGTCGTAATAAATGTCTGTAGGCTCCACTTCCATAGGGTTAGATTCCACAATGCACCTGTCAACATGATAAGGATTTTCATTTATGCACGAATCATCGGGTGTACAGTCAAGAGAGCTTCACTGAATGATATCGCAATGAATTTGTCCATGCTCTACGCTCTCTTCATAGACGGGATCTTTGCATGTCTCGGCCTGGAGGATATTATCACCAAAGAAGTATAGAGCATCTCCCGCATACCTTACATACACTCCATTAGAAATGGGGACGCCATCCAAGAATTATGCAACCTTGAAATCACTTGCAATGCAGATTGAGAGCCCTTTTACAATAAGACTCTCCGTGGGAAATCGAACTGAACTGGCGGTCTAAACGTCAATCACAACATTCTTCAGAATATTCAAGAATTGGGATATACACCATTGCCGCAAGCTCCTCTAAGCCAAAACCCCTATCTTGCGCAACCTAGAAGTAAGCCTCATTGCAAAGAACCATTGCCATAGCTACATCAAGCAAGGGATTCCCATATCCTCCATAATCGCAAGATACAAGCTCTTCATCCTTTGCACTTTGGCCGCAACATCCAAGAGGAATGCATATTCATTGCGTAGCTTCATAGGGAGGGCCTTCAACTACATTGCGCAACACAAGAAGGGGTCTTCATCACATTGCACAAGATTCTTCAAGGGGGAGATCATCTAGGCCACAGTTTCAGAGGAGGACGTGATGTTGGTGAATACATCCCGTCAGATACGATCTGACCTGAGCTGATTAACAGATACGACTGCCGCTACACAAACTGAGATTCTCTAAACTCTTTATTATTATACTTTTGTAGTATTAGCGATCTTTGTAGAGGAAACTTTACCATTACATGTGTTTTTGGGGACTTAACGAGTTGGGGCTCGTCAAGAGTGAGAGCATCTGACTAGGTTGATAGTGTTGAGTACGCGGGAGTGCGTACAGACTAGGTGAGAGTTGAGTTGTGGCTCTTGACTCATTGTAGTTGTACCTTGATAACATATTAATATTGTAGTTGCTTTCGGGGATGGACGTAGGTCCTGGGTACGACCGAACCAAGGTAAATCTGCTGCGTACTCTGTAATTGATTATATTTACTCTGCATATGCTATAACTGCCTGTGATTGCTCGTGGGTTGCACGAGAATTTTTATTAGCCTATTCACCCCTTATAGGCTTAGATCCAGATCCAACAAGTGATATCAGAGCTGGTTTAGAGGATCTAGTCTAGATGACCATGAATATATCTGATTCTGCATTTGTTGAAGGTCAGTCTTTAGCCTGTTCCCCTAAATTTAATGGAGTAGACTTTGCATATTGGAAGGCTATGATGAAAATTTATTTAGTGTCTGTAGATTATGTTGTGTGAGATATTGTTGAGAATGGTTATAGTCCAGCCACAATTAAAATTGAAGACATTGAAATCATTAAGCCTAAAGATAAGTGGGATGCCTCTAATAATAAAATTTATTCTTTAAATGGTAAAGCTATGACTGCACTTATATGCTCTATTAATAAATCTGAATTTAATCGTATCTCATATTGTTTAACTGTGCAGGAAATTTGGCACACGTTGGAGGTGACGCATGAGGGAACGTCACAAGTGAAGGAATTTAGACGTGCGCTACTAAGTTCAAAATATGAGAGTTTTCGCATGATGCCATCTGAATCTATCAAGGAGATGTTCGCTATACTCATGAACATCGTATACAAATCCAGCTCCCTCGGTAAGCCATAGTTTAGTCTTGAGCAGGTGAGAAAGATCTTTAGAGCACTGCCAAGCTCGTTCCGACCTAAAGCCACCGCTATTCAAGAAGCCAAAGATCTATCAACAATGAGAGTGGAGGATTTAATAGGCAACTTGATGTCACTTGAGCTTGAGCTGCAAAGTATAGAAGCTATAGAGAAACCTGAAGAAAAAGCCAAAGCTCCTGCACCATTTGTTGTTCAAGCTAACGACGACGACGATCTTGATAAGGAGCAAACACTATTGGTCAGAAACTTTAGAAGATACATCAAGACTAACGAAGGAAGAGCTGAGATGACGAAAAGGTTCAATCGTTCTAATAATTTTAATTCTGATAGAACTTCCTCTAAACCAAAATCTATTAATAAAAATGGATGTTTTAAATGCAGGAGGAAAGGAAACTTCATGAGAAATTTCCCATAAGAAATAGTTAATGTTGCAGAGAAGAAAGGAAAAGCTGTGGTGCTAATATGGGACATGGAAAGTGAAGATGAGGAGAATGAAGCCCACACTTCCCTCTGCTTCATGTGAAGACACGATGAGGTACAATCTTGCTCTAAAACTGAACTTTTGAATATTTGTAAAAGAATGCAAGATAAAATAGATGAGCTAGAATCTTCCATAGATGACTATAGGAATGATTGTTTTGAATTTCAACAAGAAAATAATGACATGTCTAAAGAAATTGATAATCTTAAAGAAGAACTTGTTGCATACAAATCTACCATCACCATGTTAGAAAAAGAAAAATCTAGCTCACCTGAAAAAGTTGTTGAGTATTGGACTCCCCGTATTTGGTTTTGGATGATGAGCAAACATAAATAAATCGGGTACTAACAATTTGTGAGCGCAGTTATGGAGATCGTCGCCAAATTCACGAGAACACTCAAAGCGACATCTTAAGACTTCTCAAAGCTCGTATTCAATGCCTAAAGCTTCGTTGAAGCTTTTGGATCTTTTTGGAAGTCATGAAGATTTGATCGAAGCTTTCGAAGACCGTTCCTTAAGGTTTTATTCATAGTCTTTTAGCTTCGATTTATAGAATGTTAAGCCTTGAGTAATTCTTACATGTCTATCTTCATATCGCTCATATCTTAGAGCTAGGATTATCTTAGAAGCCATTAGAAACTTTCCCGAAGCCTATCGCTTCTTCCCTCGGCTTCTAGTGCATCTTAGTTGGTTCAAGTAGAGTCACCAACCGACTAGATGACGATCTAGTCGGTCGGCAACTCTTCATGAACCGACTAGATGTCCTAACTCATTTCAGCTCAGCCATGTCGATCAATTAGTCGGTCAAAGAAGGTTCACCGACCGACTAGATGACGATCTAGTCGGTTAGGAATCCTTCTCAGACCGACTAGTTGAGCTTGCCTCTGTACAGCCTGAGTTACTGTTTACAGTTAGTCGGTCCAAGAACATTCATCGACCGACTAGTTGTGAAACTAGTCGGTCAGAATTTGTTCTTAGACCGACTAGTGTAACTTGTATTCAGCTTCGTACATTTCACTCTTAGTCGGTCAAAGAACACTCACCGACCGACTAGTTGGCAAACTAGTCAGTTGGTAAGTCTTCTTAGAACGACTAGTTCATGTTGCCTGGAAATCACTCTTTTGGCTGTCGAGCTGTTAGTCGGTCCATGTTGAATCACCGACCGACTAGTTGATGAACTAGTCGGTCAGTGATCCTTCTTAGACCGACTAGTCTGCTTCAGATTTAGATCCGTTGGAGTTTTGAAAGCGACGTTTCTTTCTCTCTTTTCCCTTGATCCTTTAAATACCTGGAGGGGTTATTTCATAGAATCCAAGGCTGCCATTTCCAGAGCTCTATTGATTCAAAGAGAAGTTTTTCAACTCTCATCTTCAAGCTCTCCCATTCTCAAGAATCTCTCCCTCACTCTTATTCTTCAAGAGAGATTCATTGGTTGTGAGCCTTCCAAGCTAGAAGCTTGATTCTAGGTCACCATCTGGACCCTAGGCTTCCATTGCTGGTCATCTTCTTGAAGCTAGGGTTTGGTGCCATCTTCCTCCATCAAAATCCTCTTTGCCCTAATTTGGTAAGAAATCTCAAGGCATAGGTATTTTGTTGGTAAGCATTTCATTTCAGTTATATTTGAATTGTATACTCTCGGTTGTGCGAGGTTTTGCGTGATCCCGGGTTGTGGGAGTCACGGTCATCGATTGTAGGTCGTTTGCACTTGTGAGGTTTTTGCAAGTGGTCATATTGGAAATCTTGGGTTAGAGGTTTTCTAACTCAAGTATCCGGAAGGGATCCGGGTGGTTGGGACGTAGGATCACCGGGAACAAGTCGGGGAGACTTGGGTGGATCCGAACCCATTAATCCATTGTGTTTGTGTTTGCTTTAATTCTTGATTGTAGTTATTCCGCATCGTTGTTTGTTAATTGCACGATAATTAGGAATAACACTCCTTATTATTTAAAATTACTATTCACCCCCCCTCTAGTACATGTGCAGTGGCTTCCCAGGGCACTACATTTGGTATCAGAGCCAAGGTTCAAAGCTACACATAGCCAAAGTTCAAAGCTATGACGAACAACGATTACAACGTCTTCAAGAACCGCGATGGAGCTTCTTCTGTTATGGAAGGTCTATCCTCCGTCAGGCCTCCACACTTCAACGGTACCAACTACGGGTACTGGAAATGCCGGATGCAAATTTTCCTCCGGAGCGCTTCACTATGGAGAGCCACCATGACGGAGTATGTCGAGCCTTCCGAAGAAAATTTTGCGAAGTGGACTCCCGCGGAGGTCGCCGCGGAAGTAGCCAATGCCATGGCAATGAATGCCTTGAATTGTGCGTTGGAGCCCGAGGACTTCAACAAGATATGCACATGTAAGAGTGCATATCAAATATGGAACCAACTCCTCATATTGCACGAAGGATCGAGTACGGTAAAAGATTCTAAACTCGTCGTTGCTAATAAAGAATTTGAGTTGTTTCATATGGAGCAGGGCGAAACCATGAAGGAATATTACGCTCGCTTCGTGGATATATCAAACGACTTGGAAGCTCTTGGGAAGGTCTATACCCAAAAGGAGAAAGTCGCGAAGATTATCGACGGTCTTCCATCATGTTGGGAAAAGCGTACCTTCGCCATCGAGGAAGGTAATGACATGAATAAATATACCGTCGTACAACTAATGGGTACCTTGTTGTCTTACGAGGTACGCAAGGATAGTAAGATCCGAATGAAGGAAAAGATGAAAGCGTACTTGAAGCAAGATGAGCCAAAGAGAAAGGCGATTGCCTTCAAGGCCGCTCCATCTACCGATGATGAAGAATCGGAAGACGAATTGGACATGGAATCCATTGCCCGTATGGCAAGGAAGTTTGATCGATTCCTCTGAGAAGGTATATCTTTGAATAAATCTAAAGTTAGTTCGACTAATGCTTCTACTCCCGTGTGTTATAAATGCAATAAGCCAGGACACATCAAACCGGATTGTCCTCTCTACAAATACAAGGAGAAGGGGAAAGCATCGAAGTACGACAAGTCGAGAAAGTACAAGAAAGGACTTGTTGGCACATTCACCGACTCCGAAGAGGATTCCTCAAGTGGAGAGTCGGATGATGGAAGAGTGGAGAAAGCAAAACTTTGCTTCATGGCTAATGAGGCAAAAGATCGAAAGTCCTCCTTCGATGAAAGCGAGGATGAAAGCGAGGATGGTAGCGAGGATGAAAGCGGAGAACCTACTATTGATGAAATGAGGTTAGCAAACCAAGAAATTTGGGCTAAATTTACTAAATTAGTAGATAGATATAATAAGACCAAAGATGAACTTGTTAACCTCCAAACCTCTCCTAAGTCTACCATCACCAACAATGACACCATTGTTGAGACACTCACCAATGAGAAAGCAAGTTTGCTTACTCATAATGGCTTGTTGAGAAATGAGGTGAAGAACCTCAAATCTCAACTTGAGCATGTTCATTTTGAGAAATCGGATGAACACAAGATGGCGGATTTGACGTCTCAAAACTCAACCTTGTGTTTTGAGAATAAGAATCTCAAATCTCGTGTTTATGCACTCACATCGCAAGTATCCACTTTGGATGCTTCGATGCATTCTCTCAAAGAGAAGTATGAGTGCACGTTAGGCCGTATCAATGATTTCAATAAAGGTAAGGGCCATTTGGATAATATCCTAAATGACTTACTTCTGGCCAAACACCACATTGGCTTGGGGTATAAGATGGGAGACTCATCCAAATCGCCTACCACCTTTGTTAGGCCGACATCCGATGCCTCGACGAGTGGGAGCAAACAACCCATTGGTAGTTCTCCTACCAATAGTGCTTCCACTTCGTACACACCCCCGATTGGAAAGAAACCCACTTTGGGTAGACCTCCAAAGAGGGGTCATGCATTTTTGTACTCACATGCTATGCCACGTAGGAACACACATCCTACTCCACCGGTGCATGCAAATATTAATGATGATTTTTATACTCCGCACCCACGAGCACGTGCAAACACTCATATGAGACACCCACGTGCACGTAATCATGCTCATGCACATCCTAATGCTTATGTTCAAACAACTCATCAACATGTGCATGCATACTCTCATAATCATCCTCATGCATACACACCTCATGCTTATCCACGTAGGTATGCTTCACCAAATCATGGATCTCATGATCATCATAATGCTATTGCTAGATCTCATGCTCCTAGGCCCCATGCACCACATAGAAATCAACCTTTTGTGCATGCAACCACTAGGAAGAGGATTCCCAAAATGTACACTATTTGGGGTCCCAAGAACACTAGCGATGATGCTATGAATGTTTATGTGAAATCATATATTAATGATGTTATTTTGAATGATGATTATGTTGGGAAGTCAAGTTCCTCTTGGACTTGGTTTCCGAAGGGTTAGTTCCTTTAACTCTTCAATGCTTGGTACCATGAGCTTATGATCATGTTATGGGTACCAAGGCATATGTTTATAAAATTGATTTTGATTATATTACTTTATGGGTTACAATAATTTTTATTTCGTATTTCAAAATTGTTGTCTAACCCATTGGATCCAAAAGGATTTTTGGATACCAAAATGAAGTTTTCTAGGTTCAATCCACCGTGGGATACCAACCCTACCAACTCCTCAATTTGCGAAGACTTTCATTCAAACAGAGTTGATGGTGCTTAGGTAATGCACCAATGTAGGGGGAGCTTAATGTTGTAAGTATGATATTACATTTGGTCTCCATGAGGATTGAATGCATGATTGGTTAAAATCTATTTCTTTACATTGGTATCATTTTGTCTCTCCTAGCATGATAAAATTGGGAATGCCATAAATGCTTTGAAATTCATATCTATTTTTGGCATGACATGTTTTAAAAGTTATAATGATAATTTTCGTATTACTTTTATCACATTGTCACTTCTCATCGCACACTTCACTTAGTTTTGATGTGCTTTTACTTTATGTTCATTTTTGATCGATTTTGTGTCATTTGATATTCTATGTTGTGCACCACTCTTCTGATGGTTCATTCCTTTTTGCACATTTTATGTATGTCTCTGATATTGATTTCGTCGCTAGACGATTTATTTTGATTCAATAGCTTTAGTTGTATGAAAACATAGAATTGTTTTCCATGCACTAAAATAGCTATAAATGTTGATATTGGAGAATAAATTCCTTTCATCAATACGTGAATTTACAATTGGTATTTTGATGACTTCATTTTTCGTTTTTCGACTGAGGTCTCTTTGGCACACCTTTAATATGTTTTGGTTTTTTTACTTTGGTGTCATTGGACCGAGGTCGTATTCTTCGACTCCCGTGATTCATGTATTATTTGGCCATGATCTATTATCATGGACTTCCTCCCGCACTTTTTGGATTATGCCAAAGGGGGAGAGATATAATAATGGCATGTGCTAAATGATAGTTTAGCATGAATCTAATTTGATATGTTAGATTCAGGGGGAGTTAAGAAAATATAAATGTATTTCAAATTCGATAACTGGATTTGTATTTTTAATTTTCTCGCCTGATTGATGCATATGTTTACTATTTCATATGGATCTAATGTGTCATCAATGCAGGGGGAGTAAGTAAATTTCATTTAGTACATTATTATTGATTATTATTTATGTTGGTTTGTCATCACCAAAAAGGGGGAGAATGTTGAGTATTGGACTCCCCGTATTTGGTTTTGGATGATGAGCAAACATAAATAAATCGTGTACAAACAATTTGTGAGCGCAGTTATGGAGATCGTCGCCAAATTCACGAGAACACTCAAAGCGACATCTTAAGACTTCTCAAAGCTCGTATTCAATGCCTAAAGCTTCGTTGAAGCTTTTGGACCTTTTTGGAAGTCATGAAGATTTGATCGAAGCTTTCGAAGACCGTTCCTTAAGGTTTTATTCATAGTCTTTTAGCTTCGATTTATAGAATGTTAAGCCTTGAGTAATTCTTACATGTCTATCTTCATATGGCTCATATCTTAGAGCTAGGATTATCTTAGAAGCCATTAGAAACTTTTCCGAAGCCTATCGCTTCTTCCCTCGGCTTCTAGTGCATCTTAGTTGGTTCAAGTAGAGTCACCAACCGACTAGATGACGATCTAGTCGGTCGGCAACTCTTCATGAACCGACTAGATGTCCTAACTCATTTCAGCTCAGCCATGTCGATCAATTAGTCGGTCAAAGAAGGTTCACCGACCGACTAGATGACGATCTAGTCGGTTAGGAATCCTTCTCAGACCGACTAGTTGAGCTTGCCTCTGTACAGCCTGAGTTACTGTTTACAGTTAGTCGGTCCAAGAACATTCATCGACCGACTAGTTGTGAAACTAGTCGGTCAGAATTTGTTCTTAGACCGACTAGTGTAACTTGTATTCAGCTTCGTACATTTCACTCTTAGTCGGTCAAAGAACACTCACCGACCGACTAGTTGGCAAACTAGTCAGTTGGTAAGTCTTCTTAGAACGACTAGTTCATGTTGCCTGGAAATCACTCTTTTGGCTGTCGAACTGTTAGTCGGTCCATGTTGAATCACCGACCGACTAGTTGATGAACTAGTCGGTCAGTGATCCTTCTTAGACCGACTAGTCTGCTTCAGATTTAGATCCGTTGGAGTTTTGAAAGCGACGTTTCTTTCTCTCTTTTCCCTTGATCCTTTAAATACCTGGAGGGGTTATTTCATAGAATCCAAGGCTGCCATTTCCAGAGCTCTATTGATTC
The DNA here is from genome assembly GCA_030789695.1 of Scilla litardierei. NCBI lineage: Eukaryota > Viridiplantae > Streptophyta > Magnoliopsida > Asparagales > Asparagaceae > Scilla > Scilla litardierei. Next base: position 92,331,096 of record CM061133.1, on the reverse strand, counting down.
AAAGAGAAGTTTTTCAACTCTCATCTTCAAACTCTCCCATTCTCAAGAATCTCTCCCTCACTCTTATTCTTCAAGAGAGATTCATTGGTTGTGAGCCTTCCAAGCTAGAAGCTTGATTCTAGGTCACCATCTCCACCCTAGGCTTCCATTGCTGGTCATCTTCTTGAAGCTAGGGTTTGGTGCCATCTTCCTCCATCAAAATCCTCTTTGCCCTAATTTGGTAAGAAATCTCAAGGCATAGGTATTTTGTTGGTAAGCATTTCATTTCAGTTATATTTGAATTGTATACTCTCGGTTGTGAGAGGTTTTGCGTGATCCCGGGTTGTGGGAGTCACGGTCATCGATTGTAGGTCGTTTGCACTTGTGAGGTTTTCGCAAGTGGTCATATTGGAAATCTTGGGTTAGAGGTTTTCTAACTCAAGTATCCGGAAGGGATCCGGGTGGTTGGGACGTAGGATCACCGGGAACAAGTCGGGGAGACTTGGGTGGATCCGAACCCATTAATCCATTGTGTTTGTGTTTGCTTTAATTCTTGATTGTAGTTATTCCGCATCGTTGTTTGTTAATTGCACGATAATTAGGAATAACACTCCTTATTATTTAAAATTACTATTCACCCCCCCTCTAGTACATGTGCAGTGGCTTCCCAGGGCACTACATTTGGTATCAGAGCCAAGGTTCAAAGCTACACATAGCCAAAGTTCAAAGCTATGACGAACAACGATTACAACGTCTTCAAGAACCGCGATGGAGCTTCTTCTGTTATGGAAGGTCTATCCTCCGTCAGGCCTCCACACTTCAACGGTACCAACTACGGGTACTGGAAATGCCGGATGCAAATTTTCCTCCGGAGCGCTTCACTATGGAGAGCCACCATGACGGAGTATGTCGAGCCTTCCGAAGAAAATTTTGCGAAGTGGACTCCCGCGGAGGTCGCCGCGGAAGTAGCCAATGCCATGGCAATGAATGCCTTGAATTGTGCGTTGGAGCCCGAGGACTTCAACAAGATATGCACATGTAAGAGTGCATATCAAATATGGAACCAACTCCTCATATTGCACGAAGGATCGAGTACGGTAAAAGATTCTAAACTCGTCGTTGCTAATAAAGAATTTGAGTTGTTTCATATGGAGCAGGGCGAAACCATGAAGGAATATTACGCTCGCTTCGTGGATATATCAAACGACTTGGAAGCTCTTGGGAAGGTCTATACCCAAAAGGAGAAAGTCGCGAAGATTATCGACGGTCTTCCATCATGTTGGGAAAAGCGTACCTTCGCCATCGAGGAAGGTAATGACATGAATAAATATACCGTCGTACAACTAATGGGTACCTTGTTGTCTTACGAGGTACGCAAGGATAGTAAGATCCGAATGAAGGAAAAGATGAAAGCGTACTTGAAGCAAGATGAGCCAAAGAGAAAGGCGATTGCCTTCAAGGCCGCTCCATCTACCGATGATGAAGAATCGGAAGACGAATTGGACATGGAATCCATTGCCCGTATGGCAAGGAAGTTTGATCGATTCCTCTGAGAAGGTATATCTTTGAATAAATCTAAAGTTAGTTCGACTAATGCTTCTACTCCCGTGTGTTATAAATGCAATAAGCCAGGACACATCAAACCGGATTGTCCTCTCTACAAATACAAGGAGAAGGGGAAAGCATCGAAGTACGACAAGTCGAGAAAGTACAAGAAAGGACTTGTTGGCACATTCACCGACTCCGAAGAGGATTCCTCAAGTGGAGAGTCGGATGATGGAAGAGTGGAGAAAGCAAAACTTTGCTTCATGGCTAATGAGGCAAAAGATCGAAAGTCCTCCTTCGATGAAAGCGAGGATGAAAGCGAGGATGGTAGCGAGGATGAAAGCGGAGAACCTACTATTGATGAAATGAGGTTAGCAAACCAAGAAATTTGGGCTAAATTTACTAAATTAGTAGATAGATATAATAAGACCAAAGATGAACTTGTTAACCTCCAAACCTCTCCTAAGTCTACCATCACCAACAATGACACCATTGTTGAGACACTCACCAATGAGAAAGCAAGTTTGCTTACTCATAATGGCTTGTTGAGAAATGAGGTGAAGAACCTCAAATCTCAACTTGAGCATGTTCATTTTGAGAAATCGGATGAACACAAGATGGCGGATTTGACGTCTCAAAACTCAACCTTGTGTTTTGAGAATAAGAATCTCAAATCTCGTGTTTATGCACTCACATCGCAAGTATCCACTTTGGATGCTTCGATGCATTCTCTCAAAGAGAAGTATGAGTGCACGTTAGGCCGTATCAATGATTTCAATAAAGGTAAGGGCCATTTGGATAATATCCTAAATGACTTACTTCTGGCCAAACACCACATTGGCTTGGGGTATAAGATGGGAGACTCATCCAAATCGCCTACCACCTTTGTTAGGCCGACATCCGATGCCTCGACGAGTGGGAGCAAACAACCCATTGGTAGTTCTCCTACCAATAGTGCTTCCACTTCGTACACACCCCCGATTGGAAAGAAACCCACTTTGGGTAGACCTCCAAAGAGGGGTCATGCATTTTTGTACTCACATGCTATGCCACGTAGGAACACACATCCTACTCCACCGGTGCATGCAAATATTAATGATGATTTTTATACTCCGCACCCACGAGCACGTGCAAACACTCATATGAGACACCCACGTGCACGTAATCATGCTCATGCACATCCTAATGCTTATGTTCAAACAACTCATCAACATGTGCATGCATACTCTCATAATCATCCTCATGCATACACACCTCATGCTTATCCACGTAGGTATGCTTCACCAAATCATGGATCTCATGATCATCATAATGCTATTGCTAGATCTCATGCTCCTAGGCCCCATGCACCACATAGAAATCAACCTTTTGTGCATGCAACCACTAGGAAGAGGATTCCCAAAATGTACACTATTTGGGGTCCCAAGAACACTAGCGATGATGCTATGAATGTTTATGTGAAATCATATATTAATGATGTTATTTTGAATGATGATTATGTTGGGAAGTCAAGTTCCTCTTGGACTTGGTTTCCGAAGGGTTAGTTCCTTTAACTCTTCAATGCTTGGTACCATGAGCTTATGATCATGTTATGGGTACCAAGGCATATGTTTATAAAATTGATTTTGATTATATTACTTTATGGGTTACAATAATTTTTATTTCGTATTTCAAAATTGTTGTCTAACCCATTGGATCCAAAAGGATTTTTGGATACCAAAATGAAGTTTTCTAGGTTCAATCCACCGTGGGATACCAACCCTACCAACTCCTCAATTTGCGAAGACTTTCATTCAAACAGAGTTGATGGTGCTTAGGTAATGCACCAATGTAGGGGGAGCTTAATGTTGTAAGTATGATATTACATTTGGTCTCCATGAGGATTGAATGCATGATTGGTTAAAATCTATTTCTTTACATTGGTATCATTTTGTCTCTCCTAGCATGATAAAATTGGGAATGCCATAAATGCTTTGAAATTCATATCTATTTTTGGCATGACATGTTTTAAAAGTTATAATGATAATTTTCGTATTACTTTTATCACATTGTCACTTCTCATCGCACACTTCACTTAGTTTTGATGTGCTTTTACTTTATGTTCATTTTTGATCGATTTTGTGTCATTTGATATTCTATGTTGTGCACCACTCTTCTGATGGTTCATTCCTTTTTGCACATTTTATGTATGTCTCTGATATTGATTTCGTCGCTAGACGATTTATTTTGATTCAATAGCTTTAGTTGTATGAAAACATAGAATTGTTTTCCATGCACTAAAATAGCTATAAATGTTGATATTGGAGAATAAATTCCTTTCATCAATACGTGAATTTACAATTGGTATTTTGATGACTTCATTTTTCGTTTTTCGACTGAGGTCTCTTTGGCACACCTTTAATATGTTTTGGTTTTTTTACTTTGGTGTCATTGGACCGAGGTCGTATTCTTCGACTCCCGTGATTCATGTATTATTTGGCCATGATCTATTATCATGGACTTCCTCCCGCACTTTTTGGATTATGCCAAAGGGGGAGAGATATAATAATGGCATGTGCTAAATGATAGTTTAGCATGAATCTAATTTGATATGTTAGATTCAGGGGGAGTTAAGAAAATATAAATGTATTTCAAATTCGATAACTGGATTTGTATTTTTAATTTTCTCGCCTGATTGATGCATATGTTTACTATTTCATATGGATCTAATGTGTCATCAATGCAGGGGGAGTAAGTAAATTTCATTTAGTACATTATTATTGATTATTATTTATGTTGGTTTGTCATCACCAAAAAGGGGGAGAATGTTGAGTATTGGACTCCCCGTATTTGGTTTTGGATGATGAGCAAACATAAATAAATCGTGTACAAACAATTTGTGAGCGCAGTTATGGAGATCGTCGCCAAATTCACGAGAACACTCAAAGCGACATCTTAAGACTTCTCAAAGCTCGTATTCAATGCCTAAAGCTTCGTTGAAGCTTTTGGACCTTTTTGGAAGTCATGAAGATTTGATCGAAGCTTTCGAAGACCGTTCCTTAAGGTTTTATTCATAGTCTTTTAGCTTCGATTTATAGAATGTTAAGCCTTGAGTAATTCTTACATGTCTATCTTCATATGGCTCATATCTTAGAGCTAGGATTATCTTAGAAGCCATTAGAAACTTTTCCGAAGCCTATCGCTTCTTCCCTCGGCTTCTAGTGCATCTTAGTTGGTTCAAGTAGAGTCACCAACCGACTAGATGACGATCTAGTCGGTCGGCAACTCTTCATGAACCGACTAGATGTCCTAACTCATTTCAGCTCAGCCATGTCGATCAATTAGTCGGTCAAAGAAGGTTCACCGACCGACTAGATGACGATCTAGTCGGTTAGGAATCCTTCTCAGACCGACTAGTTGAGCTTGCCTCTGTACAGCCTGAGTTACTGTTTACAGTTAGTCGGTCCAAGAACATTCATCGACCGACTAGTTGTGAAACTAGTCGGTCAGAATTTGTTCTTAGACCGACTAGTGTAACTTGTATTTAGCTTCGTACATTTCACTCTTAGTCGGTCAAAGAACACTCACCGACCGACTAGTTGGCAAACTAGTCAGTTGGTAAGTCTTCTTAGAACGACTAGTTCATGTTGCCTGGAAATCACTCTTTTGGCTGTCGAGCTGTTAGTCGGTCCATGTTGAATCACCGACCGACTAGTTGATGAACTAGTCGGTCAGTGATCCTTCTTAGACCGACTAGTCTGCTTCAGATTTAGATCCGTTGGAGTTTTGAAAGCGACGTTTCTTTCTCTCTTTTCCCTTGATCCTTTAAATACCTGGAGGGGTTATTTCATAGAATCCAAGGCTGCCATTTCCAGAGCTCTATTGATTCAAAGAGAAGTTTTTCAACTCTCATCTTCAAACTCTCCCATTCTCAAGAATCTCTCCCTCACTCTTATTCTTCAAGAGAGATTCATTGGTTGTGAGCCTTCCAAGCTAGAAGCTTGATTCTAGGTCACCATCTCCACCCTAGGCTTCCATTGCTGGTCATCTTCTTGAAGCTAGGGTTTGGTGCCATCTTCCTCCATCAAAATCCTCTTTGCCCTAATTTGGTAAGAAATCTCAAGGCATAGGTATTTTGTTGGTAAGCATTTCATTTCAGTTATATTTGAATTGTATACTCTCGGTTGTGAGAGGTTTTGCGTGATCCCGGGTTGTGGGAGTCACGGTCATCGATTGTAGGTCGTTTGCACTTGTGAGGTTTTCGCAAGTGGTCATATTGGAAATCTTAGGTTAGAGGTTTTCTAACTCAAGTATCCGGAAGGGATCCGGGTGGTTGGGACGTAGGATCACCGGGAACAAGTCGGGGAGACTTGGGTGGATCCGAACCCATTAATCCATTGTGTTTGCGTTTGCTTTAATTCTTGATTGTAGTTATTCCGCATCGTTGTTTTTTAATTGCACGATAATTAGGAATAACACTCCTTATTATTTAAAAGTACTATTCACCCCCCCTCTAGTACATGTGTAGTGGCTTCCCAGGGCACTACAAAAGTTGATTGTCTTTCTTGTCCCTTATTATTAAATGAGATTAGCATGCTTAAACAAGATTTGATTAAACTTGAAACTGAAAAAGAATATGTGATTAGAGAGCTTAATGATAAATTGTGCATGTTAAATAATGATCTTAAAAGAAACATGATAGATTTTGTGAAAAAAGAAGAGGAAAACAAGAGAGCTTTCATAAGTAAGTGCACTTTACTTGTGAATGAAAATGCGCTATTGAAATCCAAAGTTACTAGTCTAGAGCTGTCCATTAAGAAATTTTCCATTGGAGAACACTCTTTGGATATTATTCTTGAAAATCAATTATATGGCAATAAAAGACGTGGATGTGGATTCGGCTATATAAATGTTGAAAAGCCTATGTATAAGAAATTTCACAATGTGCCAACCATGGCTAAAAATGTTTATGCAAAGTGCTTTACTTGTGATAGTGTTGGTCATACTTCATATCATTGCAAATATAGGAACACCAATATGGGTTACTACATCTTTGATGACTAACATGACTGGACCTTGTTGGATTCCAAGGTCACACATAACATCTACTGTGTAGGTAAGATGGAGATGGCGAGGAGCTATGAATTGATCGCTTCATTATTAGTTCCTTAGCCAAACGACAATGCGAAGGTATATTTTTTTCTTTAAACTTAATGCATACCTTCATAGCATTTTTTTTGGGTGTGCTTGACTTACTTTTTGTGTGTGTTAGTTTGTTTGCTAGCTAGCTTAGGTCTTTATAATCAAAAATATAAAAAAATGAAAAAGTTAAAAAGAAAAAAAATGGTGCTTAATGCATATCTTTTCTTTTGAATCATTCAAGTGATATTAATGAATGATAATCATATCCATATAGAAATTGATGTATTATAGTTAGGGCTATATGCACATGTTTGATTTTCTAAATAGCCATGACACGTTCAATGATTAGAATAATTTGATTTCTACACCTACACTTTCACTTCCACGAGTATTAAATATAGTTGTACATTTGGAGACAGCTTTTAAGAAATATTGAAAAGTGAATATATGATGAAAAATAACTTAAAATCTAAGGGATAATGGATATGATGAGTCTTTCCATGGATAAAAATTGAGCACAAAAGAATTGAATATGAATTTTTTTTTGAAACATAATGAAAATATCTCCGTATAAAAAATGGTTACAATCCTTAGCAAGTACACTACCCACGAGTATCCAACATATGCTTTACGGGTAATCTTTAGCGTTGGTGTTATACTCATCAAGAAATGCCACCCCCACATCTAAGAGTCCTTATAGGATATGCGTATGGGTGTGGTATCTTGAACTCATTTTTAATGAGGTGGGGAAAATCAATCCTAGGTGATTTCATGTTTAATGGAAAATGTGGATTGGTTTCGGTTGAATTTCTTAAAAGTTCTCCTTATGTGCTTCAATGTTTAATCATCACACTTACACCAAGGTGTTGAAGTCTATGTTACAATTTTCTTTGAACTTAAAGTGCTTATTCTATGAATGTCTATCTGCAAGTGCTAGTTGTAATTTATAATACTCTTTAGTTTGCTTGTGATATGAAATTGACTTTATGTATACACTTTTGATGATAACAAAAGGGGGAGAAAGAATTAAAAGATTTGGAGTGTGCATTAATGCTTATATGGTGAATACATGAATATTGGTTTAATGGGGAGCATTAATGAAAAATGAAAATGTGCTTATTGAATATATGAATAATGGTTCAAGGGCGAGCATGGAAAAAGGGGGAGCAGGCATACATGTTTGAATGCTTGAACATCATTGTCGCATGCTTGAATATTTGCACATCATTGCCATACTCATTACATATTGCATACTTCCTCCATCATCATGTCAGATATCGTTTGAATCATTATTGCAAATCTTATATTAGTTTGTCATCATCAAAAGGGGAAGATTGTTGGATAAAACGTGTAGTTGGATACAACAATCGATGACTTCGTGTTTGATGATAACAAACGTGTGTGAACGATTTATGTTTGTGCTAAGCGTCTTCAGGAATGGCACTCTCGCAAATACTCAAATAGAGACTAAGTAAAAGTGATGGAGAATGTGCCATACATTAGCCAAGTGGACTAAGTCAAAAATGGAGATAATAGCAACAAAAATTGGACTAAGTCAAAGATCGGAAGATAAGGAGGAAATCAATTCAAATCCATATTTGAATTGATTCAAATCAATTGGTGCAACATTCAAATCCTAATGCCATGCAAATTGAAGACTTGGTCAAAGATGGAGAGATATGTAGAATCTTATGCAAACCAAAGGTGATTACATCCTATAGTTACTCAAATTCAATTCCATAGCCATCCATATTCAAACTCCATATCCAAAGACATTCATTCAAACCCTAATCAATTTAGGAGTCCTTCCCATCTACATCAATTATGGGTTTCTAATTGATCCTATCATATCACATCCACTCATATATAAACACATATTCAAAGAGAGAGATTTTTGAGAGTGAGGGAAATAATACACCAAGGAAAAATTCGGCCTATACCAAGAGGAAAGATCTAGGCCGCACCATCTCATCTCCTCTCCTATCCACCTTTGCGCAACTTGCACTGCTATCATCCCCTTGCGCAATCTACCATCTCCAAGGCCATAAGCTCCATTGTCCAAGCACGTTGCAAAATCCTCATTGCCAAGTATCCTCACATATTGTGCAAGCCATCACCCAATCCATAGCCACAAGTTTGCAAGGGATCTACACCATTGCTGCAAGCTCCTCTAAGCCAAAACCCCTATCTTGCACAACTTAGAAGTAAGCCTCATTGCAAAGCACAATTGCCATAGCTACATCAAGCAAGGGACTCCCCTATACTCCATAACCGCAAGATGCAGGCTCTTCATCCTATGCACTTTCGCCGCAACATCCAAGAGGAAGGAGTATTCATTACGCAACTTCATAGGGATGGCCTTCAACTACATTGCGCAACACAAGGAGGGGTCTTCATCACATTCCACAAGCTTCTTTAAGGGGGGAGATCATCTAAGGCGCAAGTTTCAGAGGAGGATGTGACGTTGGCAACTACATCCCGTCAAATACGATCTGACCTAAGCTAATTGACAGAGACACCCGCCGCTACAAAAACTGAGATTCTCTAAACTCTTTATTATTATATTTGTGTAGTAGTAGCGATCTTTGTAGGTGAAAATTTACCGTTACTTGTATTTTTGGGGACTTGTCAAGTTGGGGCTCGTCAAGAGTGAGAGCATCTGACTAAGTTGATAGTGTTGAGCATGCGGGAGTGCATACAGACTATGTGAGAGTTGAGTTGGGGTTCTTGACTCATTGTAGTTGTACCTTTATAACATTTTAATCTAGTAGTTGCTTTCGGGGCTGGACGTAGGTCGTGAGGACGACCGAACCAGGGTAAATCTGCTTCGTAATCTGTGATTGAGTATATTTACTCTGCATCTTTTATAACTGCATGTGATTACTCATGGGTTGCACGAGAATTTTTATTAGCTTATTCAACCCCCCTCTAGGCTTAGATCCAGATCCAACACCCTTGACCTTCGTCAACATGGCCCTTCCTCACCCCCCCTGACTCCATCTCATGGTAGCAAAGATGCATCACCTAGAATTGAAAAACTAATCCATGACCTTCATCAACAACCATAGTATCAATCTAAGTACTCTACATCTTTAAATCAATGGAGGGATACGGATAATCCTTAAAAACATTTTGAACGTAATAAACTTAATATAGTTGGAATAACTAAGCCATGTAATTAAATTGGCTAATATAATTCAAATTAATCACTTTGCTAGGGGGCACTGTAGGGGGAGGAAGGTTTTTCATGGATTCATACAGCAAACTCCATGTTCCTTAATTTAAGATCATCGTCCATACATGCCTTTAGTTAAACACCAATATCAAAAGTAGAATTTTGAATCCAAAAAAATTTGCATGCACTATAGTAGATCCAACTTCCTTTGGTTTACATCCACTAATTAATTGGATTAATTAGGTTTTTGTGTAAAATATGGTACATGAACAAACTGATTTGTAAATAAACTATATTTTGCAAGCAATAACACAACAAGCGATTTTATTTAGCAAGCTACCCCACAAGCAGTTATAAAATCACTAAATAATTAATTGGACCATGGGACAACGTCCTACACAATTAGATTATATTATTAATGACAGATCAGACGTTGGATCCTTATAATTATTTAGTCAATAATCATATTATGGCTAACACATGCATGCTCACATCATGAAAGTATTTTCAAATAATTTAACACAATTTTAAATTTCCTTTAAAACAAGCATCTTTGAAGATCTATCATGTTTTAAAAAAATTTTAATAATGTTATCAGATAACATATCATGAATAATTTTTAATTTAAAAATTATGTATTTAAAATCATCAAAAATGTTGCCTAGTATTGGATTAATTGACTAGTCGTCATACGATAGTTGACTAATCCAAAACCTGCAGGTTATGCAAGTCGCCTGAAGGTGGACTAGTTGACTAGCCCATAAAACTAGTCGAAAAGTCCACAAATTAGTCGACTAATAGTTGACTACTAATCGACTAATCACTATATCAGGCGACTTACGCGAAAAGGACTTCCTGACGAGAAAAAATCTGATTTTTTTATGTTCTAACATGTTTTAAATCAAAATAAACCAAAGATTACAGTAAATCTCTAATACCACTATAAGGGAATGATGGTAGTTTTCTAAGCAATATAGAACATCCAACGAAATATAGAAAATTAAAAATTTCTAACTAGCACTTGACATGCCCAAGATCTTTTGCAATTCTAGCGATGCACAACTGACATAAAAACATAAACATCTTACCTTTGCATGCGTATACTCAAGTGATACTCACTGCTCCTAAATCTCTTTCGGTGAAGACCTGAAGCGCGATGTTCTCCTATTTAAGTAGTGCCTTAAATGTTTTATTGGATGAAGAACGTCTCCATGATCAATGAGCACATAAAGAACTTAAACTGTCCTTCATGCCTTACTAGAGCGATGAATAAAGAGAAGGAAAAAAATTTGATTTCGTTCGAGAGATCTCCCTCTAAATAGGTTTGAATATCGCTGCACTATGAGACTCTCTCCATAAAGATTATGCTGCCTGATGCAAATTGTAGTGTTTCTCAAAATAGCTGTGGAAGACCGCCGTATATGGTGCTTGGGTCACCCCATAATTAGATAGGGTTAGAAGTTTGAGTTGAACCCAACCTCATCCATAAACGTGCAAAGAAAAAGATGAGTTCTATGAGTTCTAATCTTATTAAAACACTATCATAAAGCTAGATGGAAGTTTGGTTTGAAGTAAGACTAATTTTCATGTCAAGTCATGCACCAAGTTCAAATTCTGAATCATATTTCATTAGCACCAGTCGAATAGGCAGTTGATTGGGCCAATTTACATTGCCTAGCCTGACTAGTCGACTATTCTAAACTACTAATTGGCAATTTAGTTAACTACGGGACTAGCCACTGCTAAGATAATTGTTTCATCTTCATTCTTCAAGCTGATCACAACACTTTTGATCTTGTCCTTATATATCGCATATACTTAAAGTTTCTTCCTTTGTTTTTTGTGAAGAGTCATCATCTTTGTGAGACTCTAATAGCCTGATTCTTACTTAAGTATCGACATGATCACATAGTGTCACCAATCGATAATGGACATAGCTAAGCGTGTCGACCGCCATTTTAGAACCGTCATTATCTAATTGGTATGAGACTGGAATCTCTATGAGATAATCTATGCCTTATAATGACAGATTACATGCAGTCTGGTCCCTTCGTCAAAACTATGCACCAATCTGTTTAGGTACGATTTAGTGTCAAATCCAATTACTCCTTAATCTCTTGAGTCAAATGTGAACTCATAGTTATCGATTGGATGACACTTGTTAACTCATTAACAATTTCATCTTCTACCCTGGCCGGGGATTTACTATGTATCCATTTGATTTTAATGTGACACTAACCTCCCATATCAGAGTACAAAAATCTTAGTAAATGGCCACTCCAATTGAACGCTTCCAACCATACATAGAAATGACCTACACATAAGCTTTAATGCTAATGTTCGATAACTACCTAAGTATAATCATCAAGTAAGGTCTTTTAGCACATATCTAGTCTAAGGACTAAGCTACACCTACTACCACCTGAGAGCATTCTGTTTGACATACAGAGTATGACAACCATACAGAAAATTCTTGGCAAGTCGTTCTGCGAATTTGTTCTTCAACAAGCACATGTTCATTATATATTGATGTCTCCACACCGAGTGGCTATGAGGACAGCCACTACCATTTGATGGTATAGATTATGCACACTGGTCTTACTAGAATATCATTGTCGAATCTCGATATTCCTCAGACAAGGAACATTTTTAGACATGTCCATGGACACGTAGGCCTCACTATTATGATCTTATTATGATCCCAATGTTCCTCACATAAGTTCTGGGACTTTATCCATGCGTATATAACATAACATCAACCAGAAGTGAGATAGATGATTACACAGATAAAGATTTACAAAATAGTAGACTATTATTTCAAATGAGATGTCTATTATAATTACAATAATTTTCTTAAGGGCATACATTCCCAAACAAGTATATCGTCTCCTACAAAGACATCTTTAAGCAAAGAGGGTTGCCATCCTCATTAGGGGATGGGTGAAGATGTACTGCACTTTGGGCCTAGGAGGCCATGTAGGCAAGCGTCTGTGGAATAGATATTGCAGAACCACTATCGCGATGCCTATGCAATGAGATCTACTTCTCACGGATCTGTTGTTAAGCCGTATCCTCTGGCGGGCCATGTCGACTCAGAGGAAGAGATTGAATCCCACCATTATGCCTTGACCAAGCTCTTGTGAAAGGGGAAGAAGAGATCAGATGAAGGGACGTAGGTTGAACTACCATAAAAGATCAAGGCGGTGGCCCCAGCACAGGCATCGAGTCTGCCACTGTTCGAGTATGCAAGTTCATGGTGTCAAGGCTTTGTAATATAGAAAGATGTCAGTCCGAGTAGGGCATATCTACTTTGCTTGCACTTCGAATCTTTGTCAGGGGGATTAGGTTGCTCGGACCAAGTGGATGGCCCACTCGGTCGAGCTGCAGAAGGCCTATGCTTGGCCAAAAAGTCGCTCTGCTTCATAATTAGCTCGACCGAGTAGCAAGGCTACTCTGTCGAGCGACTTGGTCTGCTAGCACGAGCGGCAGGGGGTAGAAGTGCTCCAAAAATCTACGTTCTGTCACTTAATTAACTCGACCGAGCAGCGAAGCTGCTCGGTCGAGTTGTCTTCGCTGCTCTCTAAGCGGCTAAGTGTTGAAGATGCTTCATCTTTTACGCCTTTGCTCGATCGAGTATGTCATATGACTTGGCCCGAGCGGCTGTTCTTCCCTTGGTGTTGTGTTGCTTCTTAGTGTTGCTTCTTAGGACAAATTCATTCGGGCCGAGTGGCATGGCCTACTCGACCGATTAACCTGGAAGTACTGAAGCCCTTTAGAGGTTTCATTCTTTTGCTCCTTTTCTTACTTATCTTTCTTCTCATCCTCGAATCTCCATCTCTACCTCATCAAGCCCCAAGCAGACCTTGCCATTGATGCTCCGGCTAGCTCGGATGTGTCCATGTCTTCAATTTACTCCAAATCGCTCCAAAGTTCCAGAAAATCCACAAATCTCTACAAGAATCAAATATATCGTGAAATGCACGATAAAGTATAGAAAAGTGAACTTTGGACGATGAAAATGCTATGAAACAATGCAATAAAAGTATGGAAAAATGGACCCGTCAAAATCCCCTAAACTTACCTCTTACTCGTCCTTGAGGAAGACGAATCGGACAGTCATCAGGAAGTAAAAAGAAGAAGATGGAAAAGAACGCAAAGAGAAGGGGGTCGCTAGATTATTCTATCAGATCTCGTGCCATACACGACATATCACGACTACTCATGAAATAACTCACATGCTACCCAGAGATTTCATATATTAAATAAATGAAGTACTTAAGATTTTAAAATCGAATAAATGTGATCTCTCTAGAGTTCATACAATTAGCTTATATCCATATCATGCACTTCATAGCGTTGAATATACACAACATTGGCAACACACATTTCAATCAAAAGCTTTAACTGAAGCACCGAAATTTCATACCAAGCATGCACTAAAGAATGGAATGGAAGTCTAGGCATACACATACTCATATCAAATCATAGGAAATCCCTATAACTTAGTTCTTTCGTTCAGTTTCAGCATTATCAAATCTTCCCGTTCGTGCACCACTCCACTCTAATGTCATGCTCACACATTTTGGTCAAAATATTTTTTCCCCCAAGCTTAAATTGAAGCGTCGCAGCAAAGAAATTTTTGTGGAATATGAATTTTTGTTTTAGTTTTTGCAAAAGTGTATGAATTGGCTCCAAAAGATGAAATTTTGAATTTTCTTTCGAATTTTGAACATTTGGTTCTTCCATTTTCTTTTTGGAATTTTGTAGGAGCAATTGTATTTATATTTTGATTTTTGGCTCCTTTTTGGTTTTTTGACCTTTTTGGAGAAGCTTTGCAATTGTATGAGATTTTGGGAAAGGAAGCGATAAAAATAGCCTTGGGGAAGAAAATCAAATGACATGTAGAGAATGTAAGATATTTGTGGAGGACGAATAAATATAACACTCGGTTCACTCAAAAGTGTGCACAAACAGTTCAGTAAGATAATACATTAACTAAACTCATATATAAGCATGTGTAGTCATAATCTTATCAATAAGAAGTGAAGCCTAGCAGTAATGTTTTTCAAACAAATCAAGCATGCAATACGAGTTTCGAATAAGAGAAAAGCATGGCTTCAAATATGCTAGTGATGCGTGAATCTTGGTGTGTTTCCAACGAAAGTATACTAAATACTAAGCTACACATTCAGTTTCAAATAAGCTTCATGCATTTACTTTAAAAAGATAATCAAAAGAAATTGATTGCAAGCACTTATAAAGAGCAAGATTATGAAATAACTCTATGTAGCAAAGCATGGAAATAAGTGTTGTAGTAGTAGTGAAAGCCTTGAGATATAACATCACAGAGAAATCATCTAGCAAATGAAAGAAGAAATTAGAGAACATAAAATAATTGGATGCATGCATGCACACAAAAGGAAAAAATATGATGCATAAAGGGGAAATGTGGTGAAAATGATGGAAAAGTAAGGTGAAAATGTGAAAAATAAATGAAAAATAAATAAAAAGCGATATCACTCATCTCCAAGCTAAACACAGTAGTGTCCTCACTGCTAAGAACACGTGTGAAAGATAGAAAATGGTGCTATGGGTGGGAGGGTGGCATAAAATAAAATAAAAAACTGAGAAATAAGGAAAAGAAAAGGAAAATCAAACTAATGCAGATGTATGGTCCTAATACCTAATGCAAAACTAGCATACATATGATGTGATGATATGAATGTAATGGAATATGATGGGTTCTCCCCCAAGCTATATGGCACAGGACCCCGTGGTGATAGATGGGCACCAAAAGTGATAGGGGAGAACTGGAGAAAAATGATCAGGAAGCGATAACACCCTCTGTTGGTGGTGATGGGTCCTGCTGCTGTGGACCGGGGGTAGCATCATATTGTGGTGCAGAAAAAACAGGTGGTGCTGCAGGAGAAATTGGTGCAAGTATGACCGGTGGTGAACCTCGTGCTCTAAGAATCCCTAATATCCTGCTGCACTGACTCATATGAGTAGCGACTGTCTGGGTGAAGGCGGCGATGTCATGCCTCCGATTGGTAAACTCAGTCTCTACTGCGGTCAGGCGTGCGTTAGAGTTGCAGGATCAACCAAGCTTACGTGTACCACTAAACTCACCCCTCTCTATGTGTTTGTGCATGTGGTGCACGAGGTTGAAGAACAAACTCGGGAGAGGGCGACCTACGAGGGATCTCAGCAGTATTGGAAACAGGAATAAGGTGAGATCTGGTGCAGATTTAGGGAGGATAGGAATATCAGTAGGAACAAACGTCGTGGCGATAGATGTGGTGGTAGAAACCATGACGCTCTCAGTGAATATGGTAGTGGTTGGGACAGAAATGCTCTCAGAAGGGAACACAGATACTATATGTGTGGACTTGGAAGTGATGGGAACGATATGGACTGAGTCCACAGGTGCATATACGATAGAGGTAAGGACAGTAGAATCAGCAGGCTCGCTAAAGACAGGCTCGCTAGAAAATGCTCAACGGTAGGTTCAGGAGCGACAGATACAGAAATGCCCTCAGAAGCGGGCAGTGACGAAGGTAGTGCATGACTGTTGATCTCATGGACAGAAGTGGGGACTACCCTAGAGGTGAAACTCTCAGCTGGGATGGTGGTGGGTGTGACTGTAGTAGGGGCACTGACAAAAGTGGGGACAGAGGTGCTATCTACTAGGGCAGAAGTGGTGGGGACAGCTACTCTCTCAGGATCCTCATCAGAACTAAGAACCAAATCACTCTCTCCCTCCTCAGTGGAAGATGAAAGGGCGATAGAGATGAAGGGGTTAAGAGTGAGAGTCGACCGAGTAGGTGAGGCTGCTCGGTCGGACTAGGCGGTGGTCGAAGGGGCGAGTTGAGTGAGATCGGGAGGGAGGAGCCCAGTTGATGGTTTTTTATTTGAGATAATGGGGGGATGATGGAAGGGGGTTATGGCTTTGGCCAGAGTTGAGTGATACTACTCGACCGTGCTGCTTGAGTGAAGTGCGGGCCCCATCTCACTTAGTGGTTGCTCGATCGAGGGATCATAGTCGCTCAACCGTGATAAAATGAGAACAAAGTGGTATATTCCCATTTGCAGGCATGATTCTCTACTTGATCAAGCAACTTACTATACTCGGTCGAGCTAAAATGGAGGGAGTAGGACGTTTTTCTCTTTTCCTCCAGGCGCCTGAGCTCGACCAAGTGGCTTAGCCTGCTCGGTCAAGTTAAGGTGGTGACAGAGTGTCGTTTTGGCCTCCTCTGCTGACTCCTCTACTTGGGTAGAGTGGCAATGCCGCTCAGTCGAGTAGGCTTCATTCTCCTCCAATATCAGAGCATGATCCTCTCCTCTTCTCCTTTCAACTCCTCCTTCGTTCATTCATCGTTTTGAATGCTCACTGACGTCCCCTAAAGTTTTACGATCATGCAAGTGTGCAATACCAGATTTAAATATTTGTACCGCAATCGCACGGTGTTGTAGTGTGGCTTGGGGGTCGAACACAGGGAGGCGTGGTTGTGCTTGTCTCAGAGAGGAACCGGTTCACCCTATGATTGAGCTAGCTCGAATCGACAGGTGGGTTGTCACGAAATGTAGATACGAGGTTAAATAATATAAAAGGAAACCTAGGACTTTGTTTCCACCCTATCATGTGTTCTCACTATTACGACCGACGGATAGGACAACGATCGGAAATAGGGTTTAGTGGTGCGATGTTGCATCTAAGAGTGAGTCAGTGGGTATTCCCATGTCCATTAACACTGACCGATTTCGGGAGCACTAAGCTCACAACGATAACTCCCAACATCTCATCCTGCCATTCCCACGTGCTAGGATTCGATGTCCACGCTAAGGGCGTGAGCTATGGCTAGGGAGTCAACCGCCAAGTTTATTCCCCCTTAGCCCAACGGTCAAAGGCGGTTTTTTCCCACCGATGATAATAAAACACCCCGCGTAACCAATAGATTCCTATTTCCTATCGATTTCCTAATCCTATGGACGCATTAGGGAGAACCCACAAAGGGGTTTCCACCAAAATCCCAGATTTGGGAACTACTCACACATTATAGCTAAAAAGAAATCAAAATGAAAATCGACCGTAAAAATCATAATCGGGCAATTGAAATGAAGTAGTAGCAATGCTATTAAGATAATATCAAAGTTTTATAAAGATCAGAGCACTTACAAATAACAATAAAATTCCAGCCATCACAAATAGATAGAAAACAGGAAAAAATACAAAGCCCTTGTTTCTGAAAACCTAGGGAAACTATATATAGAAAACGACGTCACCCGCTCGGTTGAAGTATTAACGATCGGGTGAGCTGCTACATCGCTTCGGCTGCGGGCTTCAGAAACTTCACCCGCTCGCTTGATCCGATCGGTTGACACAAGCGGGTCGTCGTTTGAGGAGGAACGGCATCAGGTGAACCGATCGATTGAGTTATCAAACGATCGATTGGAATTATCGCCCAAAAGAACAGAGACTGCTGAAGAACAGACACAGTCAACGAACCGCCGATTGAGATGTCCGGGTCGTCGCTCGGGAATTTTGCTTCAGATGAATCGATCGGTTGGAATTCAGCTCCAAATTCCTGAGAACTCTGTTGGGATGAACCGGTCGTCGAACCGATCGGTTGATCTTCACTTCGCTTTAGCTTCTGTCCGTGTCGGACAGGCGTGCACCACCCGATCGGTTGGCTGTGTCCAACCGATCGGTTGAGGGTTGAAAATTGGCAATCTTTGTCGTTTGACCCCCTGGATCATGCGTGACTCATCCCATTGCTCTGGGGACTTATGATATCTTCGTTAGATGTCCCCTACACTGGCGATCTCCTGCAAATACACAAAAACACCAAAAAGTTAAAGAAAACTAAAAATCCCAAGAAAACGGGTACGGGATGGCGGAGAATAACGGAAAAACACAAAGAAGACGTGCGTGAATATATAAAATATAAACACACGTCAAAATCCCCCAAGCTGAACCCTTCCTCGTCCTCGAGGAAGACGAGTGAGAGTAGGAGCTCGGAGGGAGAAAATAGAGAGGAAGAGAGAAAAAGACAAATCTGAATACTAAATCGCCCGTCAGGGCCAACAAAATCAAAAACGCCACACCAAGCAAGCAAACGACAAATCACAACACTAAACCAAGGAATACGAGTCCAGACAAGTGTCGCGGGCCCACACGGTGAAGCGCGAGTGAGTGTGGTCGTGTGCTAGCAAACGGTTTCACTATCTACATTGTGCAATAAGCTCTATATACACATATCCAAGAAAAGACCCAAATATCGATTCGATTTGAAATAGGCGGTGAATATTTAGTTCAAGCATGCATGAGAACAGAGTAGGAATCGAATGGCATCATGCATCAGGGCTCCACAACTAGGGACTAGGAAATCACCTCACTATCGCCTAGATAATAGCCAGAAAGTCCATATTCCAAGTGTTTTCGAAAACGATGGGGGTTGAGATGATGTGGAGAAGAACACTCGGTGCAAATTCTCGCCTTTCCTTTATTCTCGGTAAGTAGCAAAATATTCACACAGCGATTTTTTTTGGGTTTTGGATATATGTATTTTTTTTATTTTTGGCTATACATATATTTTTTCTTTATTTTCTCTTTTCACTTTTTTTGGGTTTTTTCTTTTCTCCTTTTTTTGGATTTTTGGATTTTGGGGTATATACATTTGTGTACTCTTCCAAATGGGAGAACGGTACACGACGAGGGGATTTGCACCAAGTAAAACAAAAAAAGAAATCGGATTCTAAACACTTGGGCAAATGAGATTTTTCGCTAATCAGAGCATTGGCTAAATGGGTTATCCTAGTCCTAATTGTGGAATCCCGACACATGGGAAATGAAGCATACGATATATATATATATATATATATATATATATATATATATATATCTCTATTATACATTTGACAGTGTTTTTTGAATCCTAGGGCTGACTAGGACAAGCTGACTAGGACAAAGGGGTTGATAGAAAGACGGTTATGATTTAATCTTTAGAAATGAACGGGTAGGATTGTGTAAATTTTAGATTGAATATTTTGTATTTTAGATGGAAAAAAATTTACGGGATTTGATTTTTGTGAATCGACGGGAAAACAATCTCAATTACCGTGTGCTGTCAAATCGTTCTGACTCAGTTAATTGCCCCAGGCTGTCAAATTCTTCTGCATCAATTAATTGCCGCTAGCCATAGAGCACCTAAATGAGCTGGCCTGCAAGGTTTGGGGCCAACCTTTACATTTGTGAACCATGCCATTTTGCTTTTGTTCTGCACTTTACTGCGGACGATTACATTTGATCTGATAGAGAACTGTGATATTACACTTTGCACTTTGATATGCACTTTTCATTTGAGAACTAAAATTTGATTTGCACTTTGCAGTGGGCCCCACCTACATTTAAGAACCGTGCAAAACGAACAATGCAACTGTAGTCTCTTAAACTAAAAATTGATTTGCAACACGAACAATGCAAAAAAATACAGATTATGCCAATTGGAGTCTCTTAAACTAAAATTTGATTTGCACTTTACAGCGGGCCCCACCTACAATTTAAACCATGCCATTTGCTGCATGGGTGAAACTGTGCCTTAATGAGCGGGCCCCACGTTGCAGCATCTCACAATTGATGGCATGGCCCTCTGAAATCTGGCGTGGCCCTCTGAAATCGGAAAAAACCTCTTGAAGTAACCTTTTGCAGGCATTAACTTCTTACAGGTTTGGTGCCCACCTTTAAGGTGGTTTTTTCTTTGCTGCCATTCTAACGTGATTTTGAAAATTTTGGTGGGTCCACCACTGTATCCCGTGCATTTGCAATGCCAGGGCACATGCTTGCCATGTCATCGATCCAACATTCAAAACCAAACGCATCATAACCTTCCAAACTTTCAAAGATCAACGACAGATACGTCCCTTATTTTTCCCCAGCAGATCGATCCCCACAAAAGACATCTTCAAGCATCCAAACTTTAAAAACACCAGAAACTTCTCTGGGTCCTATGATATCTCACGTAAGGGACAAAATA
Organism: Scilla litardierei; assembly: GCA_030789695.1. Taxonomy (NCBI): domain Eukaryota; kingdom Viridiplantae; phylum Streptophyta; class Magnoliopsida; order Asparagales; family Asparagaceae; genus Scilla; species Scilla litardierei. Next base: position 92,310,243 of record CM061133.1, on the reverse strand, counting down.
ATTCTCCATTGTTCCAACCCATCGCTCTATACTCAGATCACCAAATTCTCAAGCTCTATCAGGTAAGAAACATAATCAAATGCTAATTTTTCCACCTTAAATTTCCAACTAAGGTTTCCTTTCTCTAATCAGCCCTTTTATCTTTCAGCAAGGTCTCAGGCAATGGTGGCAAGGGCTTGGGCAAGGGCCCCTGGAATGTTCTCCGGTAAATTGCGCAATTTCCATCGCATCACGAATTTTGCGCAATATCTTGAAAAGGGTTTCATTTTTTTCTTTTTTTTGTTTGAGGTATTTATAAAGTTTTATTTTTTCATTGATGTTGAAATACGCCTGCTAAAAAGTTTTTGAACATTTCTATGCAATGGATGTACCTAATCCCCATTGGGATGGTTGTCATGAACGCTGTCACACAAGCATTGAGTATGCGAGGAACAAGTCGCTGGACAGCCCGGTGCCCAACCACAGGCAGTAGTTGCGTAGAGTGCACCCAGTCCTGCCGTGAGAAGAAGACAATAGGCAGGGGGTCAACTGTATCTCCAAAGCAGTCATACTGATGAATCAATGCGCAACGAAATATCAGGATAGCATTTCAAGCCCATTAATCGCTTCGGAATCACTGCTAATCTCGCCACCTAATTCTGCTCTATCTATAGGGATCTCGAAATGGAGAAGGGTTACGGCTCTTTGAGCAGATCAGAGCGGTGAAGATTGTTGGATGCGGTTTTGATGGGCTTGAAACAAGTCTCCTTTTGAGGATTTAGGTTCTTTGTGAGAGATTCCAAAGTAAAATGGCGATCTGCTAGAAAAAAATTTGTTCTTATTGGTCCTGAAAAAACATTTGGTTGACATCGTTTCTGTGTTTTTCGTTTTTTAGAGTCTGTTTCAAGGAAAATTTGATTTGAAGTATTATTCATATCGGTTTTCTGGATTGTGCTTCGGACTTTTTGATTTATTTGGTGATTTCTAAAGGTTTTGTGATGGTTGAATGTATTGAAAATTTCGGTCAAGATTTAAAAATTCAAATTTAGAAATTAAAATTTCGGTCAAGATTTAGAAATATGTGTAAATCCCCCCTTTTCATCTCTATTTTATTATATTTTGGTTGAAGTTTTAAGTAAATTAGAATAGATTATTTCTTACGAGATCAGTTAGTGCAACTAGATTAGTTTCATATTTCTCTTTATCTTTGTTAAATGGTTTATTATTTTATCTTTGATTTAGTATACTGTGAGAAGTTTTTTGAAGCATGTTCTTCTTTGTCAGATCAATTTTCACCCAATTTTTCATAGCCTTTTTGTGTTTTACGTACAGTACTTCTAATGTTTTGTGACTTCGCTTTTTTTCCTTCCATCCAGATCATTGGATTGGATGCAACTTGGATTCTTTAGCATTATTTCAGCCAATTCGTCGAAGCCGAATTTTCGTGAATAGGAGGAATTGGTGGGGTACACGAGCCTGTGTCTGACTATGCAGATCATGTAAGGACCAACGAGTATACAATATCATCAAATAGGATAGTGCGTAGTAAAATGGTCTAAAAATTGTTGTTTGGTTGCCTTTAAGTAATATGTGACATTTGTGATTGATCTGGAAATTAGTGGAGAGTATTGAATGTTTATCATCTGTTGAGGCTTTGGATTCGACGGATTTGAACATTATTATTACCCGTTTATGACATGCTTTGTTTTAGAATTACAGCTTTTTCTGGGGATCGAGGGGTTGAGCAGGGGGCTTGAGGACTCACTGAAGAGGGCGGAGGTCACTGGATGGCGAAAGGGAATTTACGACATCGATTGGCCATTCAGCCACTGCTCCTTTTGTATATGGATCTATAACATTTCTAATTTTTTGTTTTGTTTCTTAAATCTTTGGTAGATTTTTGAGTCTTTAGATAGAGATGATGTGAAATCAGTGGGTTTGTATGATGCGACGAGGAGTCTGGCAGTCGAGATGCGATAGTAGAGCATGGATGCCGAAGGCATCTGGTGGAGGCGGTTATACCTCTGCTTTTAATTTTTGTAACAAATATGATAAGATAAAGGACCGGACTACATACACGGTGTATGAAAAAAATTTCCATTTTAGGCAAACTAAATCACATTCACTGAGATGTGATTTTATTTGCCTAACAAGGTAAAAAGCCTAAATACACCGAACATAGTTAGGTGTATTTTGTAATATCCTAAGATAAATAAATAATTGTTTTTTTCCTTCTCTTTGGTGATCAATATGGCATAGTAGACATCTTACAATTCAAAAATTAGTCTATTAACTCAGGATGCAGATTATGATGAATTTATTTATCATTTCTGAGATGGTACATGGATACTGCATCAGCTTTCCAATGCATCAGCTATCTAATGCAACTCTCCAGTAGATTAAGAAAGCATGTTATAATCTCATAACAGCTTGCAATATGGATTTGAGTGTTGATGATCCAAACATCAGAAACATCATCTGCATGTTCATCAACGAGGTCTGCTTCAAATTAGGACTTAAATATCATTCACCAGAAACATGAACATTTCTCAATTCTACTTCATATATTAGGCTAATATAAATCAGCCAACAACATGTGCTTAGCGATCCTATACAGTGAAGGGTATATAACACAATTCATGGATACACATTGACAGTAATCAAGATACTATACAGTGTATGGTATATAACAAAATTCATGGATATGCATTGAAAGCTATCAATCCTTTCCATGATGACACTGCTCTAAAGGACCAAGCATTTGTTGATGCGTTTAGTTGCATATGTATGAATAATTCCTTTTTAAATCTAAAATATTTGTAATGAATACATTTGTTATTCGTTTAAAATAACGGGACTTACGATTTTGAGGGAAATATTTAAAATGAACTGTGCCCTTAGGGCATGGGTTATGACTATCTATATATTAAAACACAACTGTTTTTGAATTCTAGGGCTGACTAGGACAAACAGGTTGATAGAAAGACGGCTCAGATTTAATCTTGAGGAATGAATAGTTGAGATGAGATTTTGTGGAAGTTTTGGAGGGAAAAACATTTCTAGGGAAATGAAAGTTTTTTGAGAAATGAAACTTTATGGGGAATGAAAGTTTCTTGGGAATATCATAGTGCACGCAATTAATGCATTTGAAAAAACATTAACTTGCACTTAATGCTGCAGATCGCCTCTCCCTCAACGCATGATCTCTCCCTCAACGCGGGACCCATTGGGCAAAGACGAGAATAATTGCCCGCGACGAAGGCGCCCGCGCAATTTTTTATGCTAATTTATTTTTCCAAGTCGAAGACGCCCGCGCCGGTTTTTTCACGCTAATTTGTCGTTCCGTGTCTAATGCGTCCGCGCCGTATTTGTTGTTCAACACCGAAGACACCTGTGCTGCTAAATAGTTTTACGCTAATTTGTTGTTCCGCGCAATTTTCGCTGTGGAAATAATTTTTTGGGGAACAAAGATTATGCGGGGGAAAATCTTAAATGAACCGTGCCCGCGGGCACGAGTTATGACTAGTATATATATATAGGGTAAAATGCGAATCTGAGCACGAGGGGTCGAGCGCAGGAATCCCATCTGAGCACGAGCTCAGGCGCATTTTACCCATATATATATATATATATATATATATATATATATAGACACACACATGCATACAGATGCAGAAAGGAGAAGCAAATACCGCATATTCAAATCGAAGCATGATAATCTAGGGGTCATTCCAGGACGTGTATATAAATCAAAATAACAAAGTAGAAGCACACCATAAGCTAGACACGACACATGACTCACATAAAAGCAAAATGGACCCACGATGCATAAAATGCAATTGGACTCAGCTTCCTAGGGTTAGTGAATGTGATTATCAAAGTCATGCTAGGTGTGTGTGTGTTTCTGTGGCAATTCATCATTTGGGGTCATCTCTAGGAGAGAGAGGAGAAAAAGGAAAGAAAGAAAAATAAAAACACGGTGAAAACGACTCAAAAAATGAAGAAAAAGACACAAAACGACACACGAAGTGCGACTCCCCCAAGCTAAAACTTGCATTGCACTCAATGCAATAAAAATAAATATGGGAGGGCAATGAAAATGGGGCGAACGCACCGAAACAAAAAGAATAAAAAACGAGAAAGAACACACATACGAAATTGAAAAATAAAGGAGGAAAAAGAAATACAGAAAATAAAAGATAGAAAATGACATCCGCACGACACACATAAATAGGCACACAATAGCAAAATCACATGGCAACACACAGAAAAGTCGATTTTCCCCAAGCTGGACATGACAATGCTAGCAATATGATGTGATCATGGTGATGCAGAAATAATGTGCTAGGGGAAAAAGCGGAAAAGAAAAAGAAAAAAATCAGAATGCAGGAGTGGTGGGAAGGGCATGGCATGGATGCAAATTTTATTCAAAGAAAAGTGATCGATCCTAATACGCTCCTCTCGCTGTCAGGAGGAGACGAGTTTATTCTAGTCTAGACTAGAGAGCGGTAAAATATTTTTTTACACTACTGGGTTTAGATACACTTAGCAAACGGTGGATCTACGATCTGGAGTGGAGCAGGAAGCTGCTCTTCCTGTTCTTTCTGTGGCTCTACCAATGTTCTGGTTCCACGAACACCAATGAACTCCAGCAATGCTCCCACAAGCTTCTCTCAACGATGTCCACCTAAATCATTCGAAAGAAAAGGAGCATTAGTCCGTGATGAAAAAATTTTCCCCGTAATAAATGTATCCCAAAGAGTATCGTCAAAGTGCAATGTAAAGCGTGGAAAAAGTTGACGATGACTCCTTGAGAATGTGGTGCTATGCCCTAGTGGTAAAGCGATGATCTCCTGTCCACGTTCAGTGACAAGCTCGTCAGGTGCTGACATGTCCTGACATATCTCCGTATAGTGTGAATCTGGATCCTTTGGAGGGTATGTCATGTCAGTAGTATTTGAATCCAAAAATATGTGGAATGTAATATGAGATTCAGAAATAGGGTAAAATCTCCCTGAGTGGGAGCAATAAGCTCTGGTGGATACGATGCATCTGGTGGAGTAAGGGTGATCTGTGGAGGTAGTGGTAGAGGCAAGGGAGCATGAAGCTGAATAGAATGAGTCGTGACGTTCACGGCTCCACGCTCTCCCTCCTCGTAGATATGGACATCCTCCATGGCCTCCTCAGTATCGTGAGTCTCAAAAATTGTACCTTCCGTGATGCAAGTTATCGATGATGTATGACACACGACTGCTTCTCCTCCAAAAGTAGAGGTGGTAGGCAGAAATGGAATTGGTGAATCCACCTGGCCCTGGGTTGCCGTGGAATCCTCCATCAATAACTCAAGGATAGATTTATGAGATGGAGATGAGGGTGATGGTGTTGTCGGGCCTTGATTTGCAAAGGAATTCGCCACTAACAACTCAAGATTGGTCGTAGGTGGTGGAAGTGGAAGTAGTGGAGTCATCTGGCCTCGGTTTAACATATTGTCTTCTAATAATAATTCAAGGTCAGTCTTCGGTGGGGGAAGTGGTAATGGAAGTGGAGGTGATATCAAGTGCATTTGAGTTGCAATGAAGTTTTCCAAGAATAATTCAAGGCTCGATCTTGGTGGAGGATGGGGTGTGTAAATTTGGGGGTAAGGATGGGAGGGTCCTTGATGTAGGTCGTGGGTATATGAGTGGGGGGTGTAGGGTTGGGCACTGAATTGGTAATGGATGGCAGTATGTCCCTGCATCCCACAAGCTTCGTAAACTGCGACGACCTGCGGATAATTCTCATATCCCCCCATCTGAGCATAGTATGGCGTGTAAGCATCAAAATCTCCGATGTATGATCCATCAGGCATTCACACAATTTACCTGACAAACAAAATTTTTGGCTACGACAAGCGCGTCAGTGGTACATGGAATAACACAAATTGATAATGGTGGTACGGAAAGAAAATGTTTATTGAAATTTTTATAATTTTTGGATAAAACGCAGTCTAGCGACCACGTTCATGAGCTAGTCTCAGGGATTACTTGATCCTAAATGAAAACAAACGCGTTGCCTCCCCGGCAACGGCGCCATAGAGCTTGACGTCCCCTAAAGTTTTACGATCATACAAGTGTGCAATATGATTGGGGATACCAGATTTAAATATTTGTACCGCAAGTGCATGGTGTTGTAGTGTGGCTTGGGGGGTCGAACACAGGGAGACGTGGTTGTGCTTGTCTCAGAGAGGAACTGATTCACCCTATAGGTGAGCTAGCCCGAATCGATAGGTGGGTTGTCACAAAATGTAGATACGAGGTTAAACAATATAAAATAAAACCTAGGACTTCGGTTTCAATCCTATCATGTGTTCTCACTATTACGACCAGCGGGTAGGTCAATGATCGGAAATATGGTTTAGTGGTGAGACGTTGCCTCTAAGAGTGATACCAACGTCCCATGGGCCCGTTATTCCGGTCGGTGCCCATGATGATACGCCGGACTACCCAGGTTCGGTCAGTGGGCATTCCCATGTCCATTAACACTAACCGACTCCGAGAGCACTAAGCTCGCAACGATAACACCCAACATCTCATCCTATCGTTCCCACGTGCTAGGATTCGATGTCTACGCTAAGGGCGTGAGCTATGGCTAGGGAGTCAACCGCCAAGTTTATTCCCCCTTAGCCCAATGGTCAAAGGCGGTCTTTTTTCCACCAATGAAAATAAAACACCCCGCATAACCAATAGATTCATATTCCCTATCGATTTCCTAATCCTATGAACGCATTAGGGAGAACCCACGAAGGGGTTTCCACCAAAATCCCAGATTTGGGAGCTACTCGCACATTACAGCTAAAAAGCAATCAAAATGAAAATCGACCGTAAAAATCATAATCAGGCAATTGAAATGAAGTAGTAGCAATGCTATTAAGATAATATCAAAGTTTCATAAAGATCAGAGCACTTACAAATAAAAGTAAAATTCCAGCCGTCACAAATAGAGAGAAAACAGGAAAAAATACACAGCTCTCGTTTCTGAAAACCTAGGGAAACTATATATAGAAAACGACGTCACCCGATCGGTTGAAGTATCAACCAATCGGGTGAGCTGCTACAACGCTTCGGCTGCGGGCTTCAGAAACTTCACCCGCTCGCTTGATCCGATCGGTTGGCGCAAGCGGGGTCGTCGTTTGAGGAGGAACGGCATCAGGTGAACTGATCGGTTAAGTAATCAACCGATCGGTTGGAATTATCGTCCAAAAGAACAGAGAATGCTGAAGAACAGACACGGTCAGCGAACCGCCGGTTGAGATGTCCGGGTCGTCGCTTGGGAATTTTTCTTCAGATGAACCGATCGGGTGAGAGGTCACCCGATCGGTTGGAATTCAGCTCCAAATTCCCGAGAACTCTGTTGGGATGAACCGGTCGTTGAACCGGTCAGTTGATCTTCATTCTCTTCAGCTTCCATCTGGGTCGGACATGCGTGCACCACCCGATCGGTTGGCTGTGTTTAACCGATCGGTTAAGGGTTGAAAATTGGCAATCTTCGACGTTTGACCCCCTGGATCACGCGTGACTCCTCCCGTTGCTCCGGGGACTTATGATATCTTCGTTAAATGTCCCGTACACTGGCGATCTCCGCAAAAACACAAAAACACCAAAAAGTGAAAGAAAACTAAAAATCCCAAGAAAACGGGTACGGGACGGCGGAGAATAACGGAAAAACACAAAGAAGATGTGCGGGAATATATAAAATATAAACACACGTCACTCACATCATTGATCACCTACATTAGAACGTAAGAGATAGAAATTTTTATATTTTAAATTTTACGGATTTTTGAATTAACTAAAAACATTTTTATTTGGTTTTGGAATAAAACTGAAAGAAATGAACGAAATGAAAGAAATGAAAGCTAAAACTAAAACAATTCAGGTTTCCTCCCTATAAGTGCTTGGTTAAAGTCGTAAGCTCGACTCCTTCCAAATCTTCACATGATAGATCAACATGCGATGAGGCTATGAGTTTCTCTTCCCTTAATTGGCTCGCCTGCTATGTAGGGCTTTAGTCGTTGCCCATTTACTTTGAATTTCACATTCTTCCCATCAATCTCTATCGCTTCGCTCGGAGATATGTTTGTTAACTTGAAAGGGCCAGACCATCTTGATTTCAATTTCCCAGGGAAAAGTCTTAGCCGTAAGTTGTAAAGTAGTACAAGGTCACCAACATCGAATCGTCTCACAGTGATTTGCTTATCGTGATAAACCTTAGTTGTTTCCTTACATATCTTTGTGTTCACATAAGCATGTTGCCGGATCTCTTCAAGCTCATTGATGTCCAAGAAACATCGTGTGGCCGCGCTATTGTAATCGTAGTAGCTTTTTGATTGTCCAATAGGCTCTATGCTCCAAATCAATTGACAAATGACATGCTTTTCCGTAGACTATCTTGTAAGGTATGGTGACGATAGATGACTTGAAAGTCGTATGGTATGCCCAAAGCACCTCGCTTAATTTTTGGGACCAATCTATTCTTAATCCACTTACCGTCTTTTCTAGGAAGCTCTTGATTGTAATGCCCTACGTAGCTACTGCACAAGTACTAGAGGGGGGTAAATAGTACTTTAAAATAATTAAGAGGATAATTCCTAATTATCTTGCAAACTCTAACCAACAATGCGGAAATGCGGAAATGTAAATAGAGACAACAAATAAGAACAATCGCAAACAAACGATATTAACAGGTTCGGATCCACCCAAGTCTCCCCGACTTGTTCCCGGTGATCCTACGTCCCAAACACCCGGATCCCCTCCGGATACTTGAGTTAGAAACCTCTAACCCAAGATTTGCACTATGAAATTCTTGTAGATAAACCTCTACAAGACCAAATCATACACAATGTAATTGTGACTCCCATAACCCAGGATCACAAACACACTCTCACAACCGAGAGTAAAACTTGCAATATTCAAAGTAAATTGAAATGGAAATGCTTACCACAAAAACCTATGCCTTGAGTAAAACTTACGATTTAGGGCAAAGAGGATTTTGGGGAAGATGAAGAGGCACCAAACCCTAGCTCCAAGTAGATGACCAGCAATGGAGTCCTAGGTGGATGTTTGTGACCTAGAATCAAGCTCTTGGCTTGGAAGGCTCACAATCAATGAATCTCTCTTTTGAAATAAGAGTGAGGGAGAGATTCAAGTGAGAAATGAAAGAGCTTTGAATGAGGATTAAATGCTTCTCTTTGATTCTCTAAAGATCAATCAATATCAGCCTTGAATGTAATGAATGCAGCACTCCAAGTATATATAGGATAGAGGAAAGAGAGAGCAAAAATCGTGGCATTTAATGCTCCAACGGCTCTATTCTGAAGCAGACTAGTCGGTCAAAGAAGGATGACTGACCGACTAGTTCATCAACTAGTCGGTCGGTCAATCAACATGAACCGAATAAGAGGTGAACAGCCAAATGACAAAGTTCAGACAAAAGAGAACTAGTCGGTCCAAGAAGACGTGCCAACCGACTAGTTTCACAACTAGTCGGTCGGTGAGTCAACTGAGACCGACTAAGAAATAAAACAAATAGTCTGAGTTCAAATACAGCTAGTCGGTTTAAGAACAACTTCTGACCGACTAGTTTCTCAACTAGTCGATCGGTCGTTGTGCTTTGACCGACTAACTGTTAACAGTAAGTTGGGCTGTACAGTAGAAGCTCAACTAGTCGGTCTAAGAAGGATTCATGACCGACAAGTTTCACTACTAGTCGGTCGGTGAATATTCTTTAACCGACTAACTGTAAACAGTAAGTGATCTAGAATTGAGAAGGCATTCTAGTCGGTTCAAGAAGCTTTACCGACCGACTAGATTGCCATCTAGTCGGTTGGTTCTTCTTCTTGAACCAACTAACATGCACAAGAAGTCGCGAATCGAAGCGCGAAGCTTCGGGAAAGATCGTATGGACTTCTACTAAGATCCTAGCTCTAAGATATGAGCGATATGAAGATTAAAACGTAAGACCAACTCAAGGCTTAACATTCTACGAAAAGAAGCTAGAAGACATAAAATAAACTTGACGAACCGTCTTCAAAAGCTTCAATCGAATCTTCATGACTTCAATAATGGTCCTTGAGCTTCAACGAAGCTTTAGGCACACGTTCACGTGCTTTGAGAAGTCTTGAGACGTCGCTTTGGATGTTCATAGAAATTTGGCGACGATCTCTATAACTGCGCTCACAAAGAGTTAGTTCACGATATTTATGTTTGTTCATTATCAAAACCAAATCCGGGGAATCAATAATCAACATTCTCCCCCTTTTTGGTGATGACAAACCAACATAAATAATAATAAAAAATAATGATTCAAATGATATTTACTTACTCCCCCTGCATTGATGACATGTTAATTCCCTATTCAATAATAATCATAAGCATCAAGCAGACGAGTAAAGTATAAAACGTGAATCCAATTATCGAAATTTAGGATTTGAAATCCATTTTTATATCTTAACTCCCCCTGAATCTAACACATCAAATTAGATTCTTGGAAAAATGCTTTAAATTATCATTTAGCTCATCGTCATTATTATATCTCTCCCCCTTTGGCATTAGCAAAAAAGAGCAGGAGGAGATCAACGATAACAACAATGGCTTCAAATAAAAGAACGGGAGTCGTAGAATACGACCACGGTCCAAATGACACCAAAGTAAAATACAAATTAAATCAAAGTGTGCCAATGCGACCAAAGTCGATAATCGAAAAATAAAATCATCAAAACTCAAATTAATATCTCGAATTGAGTTATGGAATATACTCTCCAATATCAACATTCTTGATGAATTAAGTGCATGGAAAACAATTCTATGTTTTCATAGAAAAAATTTCTATTTAACCAAGTTATTATCGTCGAGCGACGAAATCAATCATCAGAGGCAATAATATAATGTGCACAAGAAATAAATGTCAACGTCGATGTATATATATATATATATATATATATATATATATATATATGTATATATATATGGGTACATCAAAAGTATACATCGCCAACATACATAAAATCGATCTTCGGATCGAAGCACAAAATACAACATCATATCACAAAAGATATCGGAGTATCACATACATACAAAAATATCAAAAAATCCATCCAAAACAACATCAAAATACATCACAAAATCCATAACCACCATCTATCCTACCCAACTCTCTCACACTACAAATATCATCCAATGTGTACTAGGAGAGTCCTCCAAAGAAGCTCAGGAGGCACCGGGAGGATCTGCAGCAGCAGCAGGCTCTGCAGAAGGAGTGGTGGTCACTGGGTCAGAAGGAGTGTCCACAGATGGAAGTGTCGCTATGGGAGTGGCCTCGGGAGCACCAGACGAAGAAGCATCCACAGGAGGAATGGTGGCAGCAGGCGTGCTCTCGGGGGCACCCGCAGAAGTAGCAGCAGCACCAGATGTACCCTCAGGGGCACGAGCAGCAGCAGATCGAGCAAGCTCCAGTATCTCATCCTCATCTAACTCCTCCTCGTCGTCAGAAACAGACGGAGGAATCTCGATGCCAATGTGATGGCAGATGCGAGCGTGCATCTCCTCAGAACGAGCACAATGAGACTCCACACGTCTCAACGAACGTGCAAGCTCAGTGAGAGTAGGAGAGGGAGCAGGAGCAGCTAAAGCAGAGGCTGAAGCAGAAGGGGTTGTCCTCTGAACGTGACGAAGCGCCGCAAGAGACTTCTTGACGGCCGTCGCATTCAGAGGGGGACCAAGGGGACGCTCATCATCAGGAGGGAGAGGGACCTGGAAGTGACGGAAGACGAGAGTCAATAGGCACGGGTATGGAATGTGGGCTGACTTGGTGGACTTTCGAATACATTCGAAGGAGTCCATCTTGTCAAGTATAATCCGTGCCCAATTGATCTCACTCCCCATGAAAATGGCGTAAATGAGTTTGAGGAATGGCTGGGAGGGTAAGATAGATGAGCCGTACTTCGGAAGGAGGCACGACTTCAGGATAAGGTTAAGAACCCAGGCATTCGGCTTGAAGGACTTCGAAGGGACGCCAATCATGGCAGGAGGGATCTCATGGAAAATCTCGACGAGCATCACCTGATCAAGCTCAGAAATATCGTCGACAGAGATATCGGATGGGAGGAGGCCAGACGAGGAGACACCAATCAGCTCCCCTAAGATTTCTGCCATGAGGACTTTCGGTGTCCCCAAGACAGTCGTCTCAATGGAGTAGGTCTCGTCGTACTGACCCCGGACACGGTTCGCATACAACAGCTTGACTAGGCGAGGGTAAGGATGTGGATTCACCTTAGGGTCATGGCGAAGATAATCGATAAGGCCGGAATGTGAAAGAAGATCGGCAAGGTGAGGGAAGTCGGAGAACTATACGAAGTGCTCCAATAACAGCGGGCAGTGTTCTATACGGTTGTAAGCCGCGAGACACATAGGGTCATCGTGACACAACGATATATCCACACCACCAACTGGCATGGTAGCCTTCCCCTTAGATGGTCGGGTGCTAGAAGTAGGACGTGAGCTAGACGTCGGATGAGTGGTAGACCTAGGAGGTGGAGTAGGAGCCCTAGCGGTATGCTCGGTCTCCGGAATATACACGGTGTCGGAATCCAAAGCACCGGGAGGAGTGGGAGCACGGAATGAGGCTGGGGATACTAGCTCTTTCCTAGGTTTAGGCTGTGATTGGGGCTTAGCAGTCGCTGTCCTCTTCTTCTTAAGAGGAGGTGAAGACGACGAAGGATGGGTCGTTTTAGATCGGCGTTTGGGTTGCGGGGGTCCTGTAGGATCCTGTCAAAACAAGGACGTTAGGATCGAATAATCCAACATCTCCCACTCACACTTGAGGGGATTGTAAGGAAACATCTTTCCTTCAACTCTTCTGTTTATCATACCGAGAAATAGGCCGTGTGACCGTCATGCGCATAGAGTCCGCTGTTGTGCACTTGTTAGAGATACACAACACCCCTCGAGGTGCAAAGTTGAGTACATCAACGCATGCTTGATCGCTTCCGGGCGTACACCCAAAAAGAGCGACCATGTAGTTTTACCGCAAGCGCACGGTGTAGCGGCGAGCGGGTTATCAAACACAGGGAGGACGAATGACGGTGTCTTCTCCGAACAACCTGGCTATTAAGAACAGAAAAGAGGGAATTTGCCTTTTCGCGATCCTGTCACAATCGTCAGACAAAATATGGAGATATCAAATCAAATAAAGGATGCCTAGGGAATGGGGAATCCTCGCTACTCACCGTATCTCGTCAACGTGATTCATTGGTGTCACCATTGCTAGGGTAGAAATTCGGATGAACTAGTTGCAACTGAATGTAAAACCTAGCTCACGCTCTCGCGCTGTTGCCGGTCTATAGCTAACCTAGGTTTGGGTCCAATCTCTTGCAAACCCTAGCCTAGGCAAGCTAGCATTAGGATCAACATCATCGTTCAATCGCGTCCCGAGCCCACTCTCGTGCAAACTCGGTCCGCGACCTAGGTTGGGATAGTTCCTACCCGTCCAATCTCTTGCAAACGGGTATCGGCACGGAATTGCAACCGAGAACCCTAGTATCGGTCCAATCTCTTGCAAACCGATAATACGGAAACTCAATTTCAAACCAATTCAGATTTCTAGGGTTTCCTATCGAATTAGGATCCAATCTCTTGCAAATCCCAATCGATATGAACACCTAGCTATCCGTGTTAAATCGATCCCAAACTAACCCTAATAGCAATTCTAGCAATATTTCTACCAAATCATCACAAATCAGAAATTGGGCTCGTAGGGTTCATCCCCACGCCCCAAGACGTAAGGACTACTCACAATTCATGGCACAAATACAAAAATAATCAATGGAAATAACAAGAGAATTCATCACAATATTCAAATAAGCAATAAAAATAGTATTTTTAAAGGAGAGAGAGACAAACCAATAGAGTTCTCCAAGAATCCAACAAAAATAATCCTTTCTCTCCTCTCCAATCACAATAATCTAAAGCTAAAAAGTTTAATGTAAAAAGCTGCAAAAAGTAAAGAGAAAAAGCTCCCTAACCTAGGTCAAAAACTGGGGTTAAATACCCCCCAAAATCGTCCAAAAAACTCTGACCAAAATGCCCCTGCGCAGCCTGAAAATCGCAATTTTCGCTACAGGCAGCGCATCGCACTCGGCCGAGTGACAAAAGTCACTCGGCCGAGTAAGAAACCCTGAAAATTTCCAGTAAGTCTGGGCCTTTGGGGGTCTTCTCTTCGGGGGTCGCTCGGCCGAGTGAGTTGTAGTTACTCGGCCGATGGCTTCTATACACTCGGGCGGTCGGCATTTTCCACTCGGCCGAGTGGGTCTTCTGAAGCTCAGGCAGACGAAAAACAGTAAGTTGGCTCTTTTGGATGGGCGTCGTCTGAATGCCACTCGGGCGGACGGAGTCTCGTCACTCGGCCGATGTGGTTTCCGATGCTCAGCCGAGTGCACATATGATGCGTGTCCGATCTGGCCGGCCGAGCGGGGTCTCACTGGTCGGCCGAGTGACTCCTTCACTCGGTCGAGTGAGACACCAAAAATGCCATTTCAGCTTGTTTTTGCTTCCTCGTCGCTCCTGCGACGTTCTTTCTTCTTCCGCTCCTCTCCAATGGCAAAATACCCCTCGGGGAGGTCGTCGGTGACACTCTGGAGTAGGCGTATCTCGGGATCATTCCAAATCGCTCCAAATCACCTGAAATACGAAAAAAACAACAAATCGTGAAAAGTATCGCAATATCGTCGATATATCGTGAAAAACATGATTTGAGCGATCTAAATGGCATGCAAACATGCGAGAAAAAAGTGTAAAATATGGAGTGATCAAAATCCCCCAAGCTTACCTCTTACTCGTCCTCGAGGAAGATAAGTAAAAGGCGAACCCGGTGGATTTCGAAAACGAAAACGGCGGAAAAATGGAAAACTAAAAATGAAGAAGAAAGAAGAAAGCGAAGAGGGAAGCTGCTAGATCATTTTCTCAGGATGTGAGTTTTGCTCAATCATATAGCATGCACCGAATGTAAAACACATGTCAAAGAATTTTATTTCGATATCATAGTATAATGGTGCAGATAGAAATAGAAAACCCAAGAATATTGATATATCATGAAAAATGGAATAATTTTAAAATTAACATCGTCTGAATCAATTAAAGCGGTATACAATATCGCAGATCACACACTTTTCAATTGAATGCTTTCTATGAGGAGTATAAGAATATCACGCAATAGAATAGAAAGAATAGAAAAGCATGGATTTCATGAAATGAGCGCTAGGCATTGATTTCTGGACTTCGTAAAGCTAAAAATAATCTCACCGAGTATAGAATATTACTTAGCCTAGGTTGTCGTGCAACGTCAAGTAGTCACTCTCTCACACATCATTGGATTCTCTCCCCCAAGCTTATCTATAAGCGTGGTGGCATAAAAAAAATATTTATATCCCCATTTCTATAAAGCTCCAAAAGTGATAAAAATAAAAACAAAAGAGGGAAATTAAAAGAGAACATGAGATGGGATCTTTTATTGAGGTTATTTTCTCTTTTTCTTTTTTTTTGAATAGCATATATGCACAATGATCCCAAATCAAAGAGAAGTAAGGATATACAAGAATTTTTCTTTTTTTTCTTTGGTTTTGGGAAATTTGGAGCTAGGAATCAATAGCGGGGGAAATGCCATATATTAGAATCGCTAAGGGGAGATTCACCAATGATTTTAAAATAGAGAAATGATGTTCAAGATATGTGGAGAAAGAAATAAATATGTCTCTCAGTTCACTCTATAGGACGTGCACGACAACTTCAACAGGGTAATCTAATCTACTCAGTTTCGATCACAAAAAAGCTAACTAATCCAGATTTATCATCGCTAACATCATTCAATCATCCTGAAGTGAAATGTACCAATCATGCATATAGAAGTGATATAGGAAAAGAAAACGGTACTCCAGATATAAGCATTCAATGCGTGAATCTTGGTGTGTTTTCTGCGATAGCATACATATGAATATTCAGACTCAGCTAATAATAAAATTTCATCCATTTTCATGCGGAAAAAGTGTGGGTTACTATCTCTAAATGCAAGGCAAGTCATAGCATATGATATCAGAAATAAAATCTAAGACATGACAAATATAGCATGCATATATAGAGAAAGCTAACGCCACGTAATCATCATCACAGAAAAGTCATCTCTAGCATGAGATGAAAAAGAAATAAAGATAAAGGGAAAATGAAACTAATAACAATGCAACACACAAAGAAAATAAGAAAAACGTGATGCATGGCAAAAGGAAGAAAAAATGATGAAAATGAGTGCAAATGCGGAAAATGGCGTGAAAAAACAAAAATAAAGGTGGTAAATCGAAAAGAACGTGAGAACTCACTCCCCCAAGCTAAAGTGCACAGTGTCCTCAATGTGCGAAGTGTGGCACACCGAGAGACGTGTAGAGTGAGGGGAAGGTGAGGATGCAAGCATGATGATGAAGAAACTAAAATAACAAAAGAAAAATAAGAAATAAAAATATGATGCGGACATGATGCATGCAGATAGTGGAGTGAAATAGATATAAGAATGTGACACCAAAAACTCTCACTCTCTCCCAAAAATGATATATAAATATATGATCAAAATGTGTATCCAGTACAGTGAGGGGAGGGGGGGTGGGCAAAAGACATCAGGACCCAGCAGAGACGGGCAGCACGACGACAAAAAGATCAATGGCATCAAGGGTGCCTAAGAAGGTGGGGCTGCGCCATCTCCGTCCTGAGGCGGAGGTGGTGGTGGAATAGACTGCTGAGTGGGTATGGGTGTGGGTGTGGTAGCAGGCTGGGTGGGTGTAGGAGTAGGTGTGGGTGTGCGTGTAGGGGTAGGTGTTGGATCTTGATCCTAGCCTAGAGGGGGGGTGAATAGGCTAATAAAAAATTCTCGTGCAACCCACGAGAAATCACACGCAGTTAAAAGCACAACCAGAGTAATGAAAAGCGGACACAGAGTACACATCAGATTTACCCTGGTTCGGTCGTCCCAACGACCTACTCCAGCCCCCAAAGCTAATACTAGATTGAATAGTGCAATAGGTACAAAGTCACAAGTTAGAGCACGCTCAGAGCACCCTCTACGTCCCTACACTCGCCAGACTCTCAGTACCCCACACACAGTGTTTCCTCTCACTATCAATCCTAGCAAAGCTTTCTACCAGCTAGTCCCAAACTAGCTGGGTCCCACTTGTCTAGTCCCAACTAGACAAGTCCCAAAATAGTCACCAAAAACAGGTAAAGTTTCCCATACAAAGATCTACACGGTCATAGAGATAATAAAATGAAGTTTAGGATTGCTCAGTGATGGTGCGTCATCTCTGTCATTCAGCACGTGTCAGATCTCGTCTGACGATGATGTATACTTGTCTCCTCTTGAAGTCACGGCCGATTTCTTGGATGTTGCTTGATGTTGCGGTCAGATCCAATCTAAGTTTGGCAGCTTGCAATTGATTCCAAAAATATGTGATAAGAGGCCTTCTCTCTCTCTCTCCCTTTTCTTTTTCTCTGTCTTCAGCTTTGTTTCACATACAACGGCAGCACATGCACCCCTTTCCTTTTTTTCTTTCAACCTGCAACCTTTTTGAGAGGCCTGCAACACCAAAAGTTATGGAGAAAACAATCTTTTCTTTTTAATAAAAAACAAACAAACTACTCCCCTGATTTTTGTGATTGGGTGCGGCTGTGTGATGCGTAAAAAAAATGGCCGATCCTTTTGTTTCATGAACTGTCGTTTTCTTTTGAAGTGATATGGCCGGCCTCTCTAATTTATTGCTCACGTTTGCTTGGATGACCCTGCTTCAAAATTTCGGCATGGGGTCTTGGAACTTGATAGACTTGGAGATAAGAGATCTTTGTCTGGTGCCCTTGGTGATTCAAACCTTTGTACCCAATCAAATTTCAATCTCCTGCAAAAAGCAAGTAGCCTTCAATATTATTATAAATAAAAAAACTGCTTACCTTTTGTCAACGTCTGCACATGGATCATATGCAACCGAATATAGACCAAAAGAATGTTGTGCCTTCTAAAAGTAACTGTTTTTAAAACAAACCAAAACCCAACATTAAAACCAACCAGAGATGGGTGCGGCTTCACAAGTCTCCCTTCCCCTGATTATTTCGGCCATGTAGAAAATTGTTCCCCTTCAGTTTTCGGCCAAGCTCTTGTGATTAACGCATGCACCCAGGGATTTGAATCAAAGATCCTTGCGATTAACGCATGCACCCAGAGATCCTTGCGGCTCCTTCTTTTGAATCAAAAGGGTTGACCGGCCTTAAAAAAACTGTGATGTGCTTCTCTTGTTTTAATTTTCAAAGTGAATCAAATAAACAAAAGGGTATGTGTTCATGGAATATTGCAAGAGAGAGAGGCTTTTTGAATTCGGCAGTCAGTCAATAGGCATAGACCTCTAAAAGTAGTTGTTTTTTTTAAAACAAACAAAAAAAGCATGAACACATGCCGAAAATTAATGAGCACCCCAAAAATAAAATGAATGGAAGCAAGACATGTTGATGGCTAGAAATTGGTGCCCACGTAAGAGAACTTTGAAGACATTTGAATACAACAAAGAAATTGAGCCCATGTGAATCTCAGGGAAAGATGACAATATTTAATCTTTAAAAAAGGAACTTATCTTTGTAAGCCACCTCTTGATCTTTTGATTGCCGCACCACGTGAATACAAAATATATGCCGTTCAAAAGTATTTTGTAGCCCCTCTTGATTTATTTGGTTGCCACTCTTTCTTCAACCCTAGAAGATGGGTATTTATAGGACAAGGGTAATAGGGTTGTGCCAACCGCTTAGGGATTTGACCCAATCATTATGGGATTTGATTTGTGGTTTGAATAGGAAATGGGTAGTCACAAATCCATCTAATTGATTTGATCAAATATTAAATTGATTTGAATCAATCCAATCTCCTAAGTCAATTTGACTTGGTCCACTTTTCTCTCCTTTGACCAAATCAAACTTCTTTGTGCACACACAGACTCTTTCTCCCAATATGCTATACGAATAGCAATTCCTCCAAATAGTGATCGCCAGTCCTGAAACACACTAAGAACACACATCAGATATACCGACACGTTTGTCATCATCAAACCAAGATCCTAGATCGTTGCTCCCAACAATCTCCCCCTTTTGGTGATGACAAACCCATAAAAGATTTGATCAATAAGTTTGAAATAGAAATGAGTGTGTGAAGTGTGTTGAAGGGTGTAATGCAATATGAATCATGAGATGAATATTCAAGCACTACAACATGGCATGCACAAACTAATAACAAATACAATAGCATGCTCCCCCTTTTTTCAAGCTCCCCCTTCAACAAGTATTCAAGAATATATCATGCTCCCCCTTCAACAACTAATATCAACATCAAAGCTCAAAGCTGTCAAAATCTTTTCTTTCTCCCCCTTTGGAATCACCAAAAGTGGATTAATGAAGGCACAAAAATATCCCATGCAAAAATAAATCATTATTAGAAGTAGCGTGCAATTTGCATGAGTTTTCCAAATAATGGACAAGTCAAGTTCATAGAATTTCATACCAAGACTTCTCCACCTTTGTGTAAGTGAAAAGATATAGACAATAAAGTGCAAGAGGAGATTCAATATCAGAAAATCAACCGAAACAATCCACATTTTCCATTTTTCATGAATATCACTAGGATTGACTTTTCCCACCTCATCAAAGATGAGTTCAAGTTACCGAACCCCGAAACATAGCCTATAAGGACTTTTAAATGTGGGGTGGCATTGCTTGACGAGTTATATACACCAACGCTAATGATTACCCATGTAGCACAAGTTGGATACTCGTGGGTTGTGTTTTAGCCATGAAGTGTATCCATTTTTCATACGGAGCAAATATCGTTTTTTTTGTTTTTTTTGGTTTTTTTAATTCTTTTATGATCAATTTTAATTCATGGCTAAACACATCATATCCCTTAGAAATTTCAGAAATTAATCATTCCTACATTCACTTTCCATTATTCTTCAAAAGAATCTCCAAAAGCACTAAAAAGTCAAATATCGTGAAAGTGCAAATGTAGGTGTAGAAGTCAAGTTTGAAACTTATGAGACATGTCATGGCTACTAAAAAGAATAACATCATGTTCATGTAGCTACAACAATAATGAATTGACTTCTTCAAGGGATAGAATTGATCATTCATACAATATCACTCAAGAGATTCAAAAAAGGGTTCAATAAGCACACAATTTTTTTTATTTTTGATTTTTCAATTTTTTTTTCAGAAATAAAAACATTAAAAATCATCCATGCAAGCACACAAACCAAAATAAATCAAGCACACAAAAAATCTATGAAGGTATGCAATGAAATGCAAAGAGGGGTAGAAAATTATACCTTCTCGTCGCTTTTTGACGAAGGAGCTAAAAGAATGAAACATTGAATTTAACGCCCCTCGGCAAAACTCCATCACACCTACATGAAAGGTGTTAAGTGTGACCTTGGAATCCAACAAGGTCCACTAGTGTTAGCCAATATCGTTTTAGGAACCCACACTTGTTTAAACTTGATTTTAGTGTTCCTAAATTTACAATAGTATGAAGTATGGCCTACACTATCACAAGTAAAGCACTTTGCATATAAGTTCTTCGCAATAGACGGTGCATTGTGGAATTTCTTGAATTTTCGCTTTTCAACGTTTTTAAGACCAAAGCCAAGTCCTCTTCTATTATTGCCATATAATTGATTCTCTAAAATAGTGTCCAACGATTGTTTTCCCGTAGAGAATTTCTTAATGGCCAATTCAAGATTAGAGACTTTGGTTTTCAACAATTTATTTTCTTCCACAAGCAATGTGCATTTACTTATAAAAGCTCTCTTGTTTTCCTCTTCCTTCTTTTCAAATTCAACCATTTTTCTTTTAAAATCATTATCCAACATGTAGAATTTATCATTAAGCTCTCTAATAACATAGTTTTTTTTCAGTTTCGAGCTTAATCAAATCAAGTTTAGGCATGCTAATATTATTCATAAGGAAGGGCAAGAGAGACAAGGTGCATCATCATTAAAACTGGATTTTTCCTTTTTCAAAGTATCAATAGTAGAGTCACGAGCAACAATATCAATTTTGAGTTTTTCAATCTCTTTAGACATTTCATATTCAGATTGTTGCATTTCAAAGTTTTCATTTTGGTAGTTATCTATAGTGGATTCAAGCTCTACTATTTTATCTTGCAACTCTTTAGAAAGAGTAAGGAGTTCAGTTTTACTACCAGAAATTACCGCATCGTGTATTCCCATCAATGCCATGCATGAATGGGCTTCGTGTTCCTCCTCCTCGCTCTCAGCTTCGCTATCCATGTCCCAAGTAAGCACCTTGGATTTTCCCTTTTCTTTAGCTACCTGAGCTGTCTCATGTGGGCAATCCCTCATTCGATGTCCCCTTTTCTTGCATTTAAAACAAGTCATTCTATTAGTAGTATTCTGATCATAATTTTGCTTAGAAGACTGGAAAAAGTTAGAGCGATTAAACCTGGGTGCCATTTCTGCTCTTCCTTGCTTGGTCTGGACAACCTTTCTGAAATTTCTGACCATTAGCGCTATGTCATCATCATCTTCTTCACTTTCTTCAGCTTTCAGAGCAAGTGGCTTGGTAGCTTTTTCTTTTTCCTCAGGTTCCTACCTTTCATTAATATTTTGCAATTCAAGCTCGTGGGACATTAGATTACCTATCAAGTACTCTACCTTCTTCTGTGACAGATCTTTCGCTTCTTGGATGGCAGTGACTTTATGCCTGAAAGAGCTTGGCAGAGCTCTTAATATCTTCCTTACCTGCTCAAGGCTAGAATATGGCTTACCGAGCGAACTAGACTTGTAGACAATGTTGGTGAACCTCTCAAACATTTCTGATATCGTCTCTGAAGGTAGCATGCGAAATCCCTCGTATTCCGTGCTCAGCAGTGCAAGTCTAGACTCCTTCACCTGTGACGTTCCCTCGTGCGTCACCTCCAAAGTATGCCATATTTCCTGCGCAGTTAGACAATGTGAGATTCTATTATATTCAGATTTATCAAGTGCACAAATGAGAGCATTCATAGCTTTAGCATTTAAAGAATAAGATTTCCAATCATTCTCATCCCATTTGTCATTTGGTTTTTCAATCTCAGCATTTTCTACTTTAATTACAGGCAGTTTATATCCTTTTTCAATTATTTGCCAAGCCTTGTAATCAACAGAAATAAGGTAGATTTTCATACGATTTTTCCAATAAGCATAATCACCTCCATTAAACCTAGGGGGACGGGAAACAGACTGACCCTCAGCAAAAGCACTATCCATATGGTTATTCATGGTCAATCCTAGGCTATATCCCAAAACCTGCTCTGATACCACTTGTTGGATCTTGATCCTAGCCTAAGGGGGGGGGGGGGTGAATAGGCTAATAAAAAATTCTCGTGCAACCCACGAGAAATCACACGCAGTTAAAAGCACAACCAAAGTAATGAAAAGCGGACACAGAGTACACAGCAGATTTACCCTGGTTCGGTCGTCCCAACGACCTACTCCAGCCCCCAAAGCTAATACTAGATTGAATAGTGCAATAGGTACAAAGTCACAAGTTAGAGCACGCTCAGAGCACCCTCTACGTCCCTACACTCGCCAGACTCTCAGTACCCCACACACAGTGTTTCCTCTCACTATCAATCCTAGCAAAGCTTTCTACCAGCTAGTCCCAAACTAGCTGGGTCCCACTTGTCTAGTCCCAACTAGACAAGTCCCAAAATAGTCACCAAAAACGGGTAAAGTTTCCCATACAAAGATCTACACAGTCATAGAGATAATAAAATGAAGTTTAGGATTGCTCAGTGATGGTGCGTCATCTCTGTCATTCAGCACGTGTCAGATCTCGTCTGACGTTGATGTATACTAGTCTCCTCTTGAAGTCACGGCCGATTTCTTGGATGTTGCTTGATGTTGCGGTCAGATCCAATCTAAGTTTGGCAGCTTGCAATTGATTCCAAAAATATGTGATAAGAGGCCTTCTCTCTCTCTCCCTTTTCTTGTTCTCTGTCTTCAGCTTTGTTTCACATACAACGGCAGCACATGCACCCCTTTCCTTTTTTTCTTTCAACCTGCAACCTTTTTGAGAGGCCTGCAACACCAAAAGTTATGGAGAAAACAATCTTTTCTTTTTAATAAAAAACAAACAAACTACTCCCCTGATTTTTGTGATTGGGTGCGGCTGTGTGATGCGTAAAAAAAAATGGCCGATCCTTTTGTTTCATGAACTGTCGTTTTCTTTTGAAGTGATATGGCCGGCCTCTCTAATTTATTGCTCACGTTTGCTTGGATGACCCTGCTTCAAAATTTCGGCATGGGGTCTTGGAACTTGATAGACTTGGAGATAAGAGATCTTTGTCTGGTGCCCTTGGTGATTCAAACCTTTGTACCCAATCAAATTTCAATCTCCTGCAAAAAGCAAGTAGCCTTCAATATTATTATAAATAAATAAAAACTGCTTACCTTTTGTCAACGTCTGCACATGGAACATATGCAACCGAATAAAGACCAAAAGAATGTTGTGCCTTCTAAAAGTAAATGTTTTTTAAAACATACCAAAACCCAACATTAAAACCAACAAGAGATGGGAGCGGCTTCACAAGTCTCCCTTCCCCTGATTATTTCGGCCATGTAGAAAATTGTTCCCCTTCAGTTTTCGGCCAAGCTCTTGTGATTAACGCATGCACCCAGGGATTTGAATCAAAGATCCTTGCGATTAACGCATGCACCCAGAGATCCTTGCGGCTCCTTCTTTTGAATCAAAAGGGTTGACCGGCCTTAAAAAACTATGATGTGCTTCTCTTGTTTTAATTTTCAAAGGGAATCAAATAATCAAAAGGGTATGTGTTCATGGAATATTGCAAGAGAGAGGGGCTTTTTGAATTCGGCAGTCAATCAATAGGCAGAGACCTCTAAAAGTAGTTGTTTTTTTAAAACAAACAAAAAAAAGCATGAACACAGGCCAAAAATTAATGAGCACCCCAAAAATAAAATGAATGGCAGCAAGACATGTTGATGGCTAGAAATTGGTGCCCACGTAAGAGAGCTTTGAAGACATTTGAATACAACAAAGAAATTGAGCCCATGTGAATCTCAGGGAAAGATGACAATATTTAATCTTTAAAAAAGGAACTTATCTTTGTAAGCCACCTCTTGATCTTTTGATTGCCGCACCACGTGAATACAAAATATATGCCGTTCACAAGTATTTTGTAGCCCCTCTTGATTTATTTGGTTGCCACTCTTTCTTCAACCCTAGAAGATGGGTATTTATAGGACAAGGGTAATAGGGTTGTGCCAACCGCTTAGGGATTTGACCCAATCATTATGGGATTTGATTTGTTGTTTGAATAGGAAATGGGTAGTCACAAATCCATCTAATTGATTTGATCAAATATTAAATTGATTTGAATCAATCCAATCTCCTAAGTCAATTTGACTTGGTCCACTTTTCTCTCCTTTGACCAAATAAAACTTCTTTGTGCACACACAGACTCTTTCTCCCAATATGCTATACGAATAGCAATTCCTCCAAATAGTGATTGCCAGTCCTGAAACACACTAAGAACACACATCAGATATACCGACACGTTTGCCATCATCAAACCAAGATCCTAGATCGTTGCTCCCAACAATCTCCCCCTTTTGGTAATGACAAACCCATAAAAGATTTGATCAATAAGTTTGAAATAGAAATGAGTGTGTGAAGTGTGTTGAAGGGTGTAATGCATTATGAATCATGAGATGAATATTCAAGCACTACAACATGGCATGCACAAACTAATAACAAATACAATAGCATGCTCCCCCTTTTTTCAAGCTCCCCCTTCAACAAGTATTCAAGAATATATCATGCTCCCCCTTCAACAACTAATATCAACATCAAAGCTCAAAGCTGTCAAAATCTTTTCTTTCTCCCCCTTTGGAATCACCAAAAGTGATTTAATGAAGGCACAAAAATATCCCATGCAAAAATAAATCATTATTAGAAGTAGCGTGCAATTTGCATGAGTATTCCAAATAATGGACAAGTCAAGTTCATAGAATTTCATACCAAGACTTCTCCACCTTTGTGTAAGTGAAAAGATATAGACAATAAAGTGCAAGAGGAGATTCAATATCATAAAATCAACCGAAACAATCCACATTTTCCATTTTTCATGAATATCACTATGATTGACTTTTCCCACCTCATCAAAGATGAGTTCAAGTTACCGAACCCCGAAACATAGCCTATAAGGACTTTTAAATGTGGGGTGGCATTGCTTGACGAGTTATATACACCAACGCTAATGATTACCCATGTAGCACAAGTTGGATACTCGTGAGTTGTGTTTTAGCCATGAAGTGTGTCCATTTTTCATACGGAGCAAATATCGTTTTTTTTGTTTTTTTTTTGTTTTTTTTACTTCTTTTGTGCTCAATTTTAATTCATGGCTAAACACATCATATCCCTTAGAAATTTCAGAAATTAATCATTCCTACATTCACTTTCCATTATTCTTCAAAAGAATCTCCAAAAGCACTAAAAAGTCAAATATCGTGAAAGTGCAAATGTAGGTGTAGAAGTCAAGTTTGAAACTTATGAGACATGTCATGGCTACTAAAAAGAATAACATCATGTTCATGTAGCTACAACAATAATGTATTGACTTCTTCAAGGGATAGAATTGATCATTCATACAATATCACTCAAGAGATTCAAAAAAGGGTTCAATAAGCACACAATTTTTTTTTATTTTTGATTTTTCAATTTTTTTTTTCAGAAATAAAAACATTAAAAATCATCCATGCAAGCACACAAACCAAAATAAATCAAGCACACAAAAAATCTATGAAGGTATGCAATGAAATGCAAAGAGGGATAGAAAATTATACCTTCTCGTCGCTTTTTGACGAAGGAGCTAAAAGAATGAAAAATTGAATTTAACGCCCCTCGGCAAAACTCCATCACACCTACATGAAAGGTGTTAAGTGTGACCTTGGAATCCAACAAGGTCCACTAGTGTTAGCCAATATCGTTTTAGGAACCCACACTTGTTTAAACTTGATTTTAGTGTTCCTAAATTTACAATAGTATGAAGTATGGCCTACACTATCACAAGTAAAGCACTTTGCATATAAGTTCTTCGCAATAGACGGTGCATTGTGGAATTTCTTGAATTTTCGCTTTTCAACGTTTTTTAGACCAAAGCCAAGTCCTCTTCTATTATTGCCATATAATTGATTCTCTAAAATAGTGTCCAACGATTGTTTTCCCGTAGAGAATTTCTTAATGGCCAATTCAAGATTAGCGACTTTGGTTTTCAACAATTTATTTTCTTCCACAAGCAATGTGCATTTACTTATAAAAGCTCTCTTGTTTTCCTCTTCATTCTTTTCAAATTCAACCATTTTTCTTTTAAAATCATTATCCAACATGTAGAATTTATCATTAAGCTCTCTAATAACATAGTTTTTTTCAGTTTCGAGCTTAATCAAATCAAGTTTAAGCATGCTAATATTATTCATCAAGGAAGGGCAAGAGAGACAAGGTGCATCATCATTAAAACTGTATTTTTCCTTTTTCAAAGTATCAATAGTAGAGTCACGAGCAACAATATCAATTTTGAGTTTTTCAATCTCTTTAGACATTTCATATTCAGATTGTTGCATTTCAAAGTTTTCATTTTGGTAGTCATCTATAGTGGATTCAAGCTCTATTATTTTATCTTGCATTTCTTTACAAAGAGTAAGGAGTTCAATTTTACTACCAGAAATTACCGCATCGTGTATTCCCATCAATGCCATGCATGAATGGGCTTCGTGTTCCTCCTCCTCGCTCTCAGCTTCGCTATCCATGTCCCAAGTAAGCACCTTGGATTTTCCCTTTTCTTTAGCTACCTAAGCTGTCTCATGTGGACAATCCCTCATTTGATGTCCTCTTTTCTTGCATTTAAAACAAGTCATTCTATTAGTAGTATTCTGATCATAATTTTGCTTAGAAGACTGGAAAAAGTTAGAGCGATTAAACCTGGGTGCCATTTCTGCTCTTCCTTGCTTGGTCTGGACAAACTTTCTGAAATTTCTGACCATTAGCGCTATGTCATCATCATCATCTTCACTTTCGTCAGCTTTCAGAGCAAGTGGCTTGGTAGCTTTTTCTTTTTCCTCAGGTTTCTCCCTTTCATTAATATTTTGCAATTCAAGCTCGTGGGACATTAGATTACCTATCAAGCCCTCCACCTTCATCTATGACAGATCTTTCGCTTCTTGGATGGCAGTGACTTTAGGCCTGAAAGAGCTTGGCAGAGCTCTTAATATCTTCCTTACCTGCTCAAGGCTAGAATATGGCTTACCGAGCGAACTAGAATTGTAGACAATGTTGGTGAACCTCTCAAACATTTCTGATATCGTCTCTGGAGGTAGCATGCGAAATCCCTCGTATTCCGTGCTCAGCAGTGCAAGTCTAGACTCCTTCACCCGTGACGTTCCCTCGTGCGTCACCTCCAAAGTATGCCATATTTCCTGCGCAGTTAGACAATGTGAGATTCTATTATATTCAGATTTATCAAGTGCACAAATGAGAGCATTCATAGCTTTAGCATTTAAAGAATAAGATTTCCAATCATTATCATCCCATTCGTCATTTGGTTTTTCAATCTCAGCATTTTCTACTTTAATTACAGGCAGTTTATATCCTTTTTCAATTATTTGCCAAGCCTTGTAATCAACAGAAATAAGGTAGATTTTCATACGATTTTTCCAATAAGCATAATCACCACCGTTAAACCTAGGGGGACGGAAAACAGACTGACCCTCAGCAAAAGCACTATCCATATGGTTATTCATGGTCAATCCTAGGCTAGATCCCAAAACCTGCTCTGATACCACTTGTTGAATCTTGATCCTAGCCGAGAGGGGGGGTGAATAGGCTTAAAAAAAATTCTCGTGCAACCCACGAGAAATCACACGCAGTTAAAAGCACAACCAGAGTAATGAAAAGCGGACACAGAGTACACAGCAGATTTACCCTGGTTCGGTCGTCCCAACGACCTACTCCAGCCCCCAAAGCTAATACTAGATTGAATAGTGCAATAGGTACAAAGTCACAAGTTAAAGCACGCTCAGAGCACCCTCTACGTCCCTACACTCGCCAGACTCTCAGTACCCCACACACAGTGTTTCCTCTCACTATCAATCCTAGCAAAGCTTTCTACCAGCTAGTCCCAAACTAGCTGGGTCCCACTTGTCTAGTCCCAACTAGACAAGTCCCAAAATAGTCACCAAAAACAGGTAAAGTTTCCCCTACAAAGATCTACACAGTCATAGAGATAATAAAATGAAGTTTAGGATTGCTCAGTGATGGTGCGTCATCTCTGTCATTCAGCACGTGTCAGATCTCGTCTGACGATGATGTATACTTGTCTCCTCTTGAAGTCACGGCCGATTTCTTGGATGTTGCTTGATGTTGCGGTCAGATCCAATCTAAGTTTGGCAGCTTGCAATTGATTCCAAAAATATGTGATAAGAGGCCTTCTCTCTCTCTCCCTTTTCTTGTTCTCTGTCTTCAGCTTTGTTTCACATACAACGGCAGCACATGCACCCCTTTCCTTTTTTTCTTTCAACCTGCAACCTTTTTGAGAGGCCTGCAACACCAAAAGTTATGGAGAAAACAATCTTTTCTTTTTAATAAAAAACAAACAAACTACTCCCCTGATTTTTGTGATTGGGTGCGGCTGTGTGATGCGTAAAAAAAAATGGCCGATCCTTTTGTTTCATGAACTGTCGTTTTCTTTTGAAGTGATATGGCCGGCCTCTCTAATTTATTGCTCACGTTTGCTTGGATGACCCTGCTTCAAAATTTCGGCATGGGGTCTTGGAACTTGATAGACTTGGAGATAAGAGATCTTTGTCTGGTGCCCTTGGTGATTCAAACCTTTGTACCCAATCAAATTTCAATCTCCTGCAAAAAGCAAGTAGCCTTCAATATTATTATAAATAAAAAAACTGCTTACCTTTTGTCAACGTCTGCACATGGATCATATGCAACCGAATAAAGACCAAAAGAATGTTGTGCCTTCTAAAAGTAACTGTTTTTTAAAACAAACCAAAACCCAACATTAAAACCAACAAGAGATGGGTGCGGCTTCACAAGTCTCCCTTCCCCTGATTATTTCGGCCATGTAGAAAATTGTTCCCCTTCAGTTTTCGGCCAAGCTCTTGTGATTAACGCATGCACCCAGGGATTTGAATCAAAGATCCTTGCGATTAACGCATGCACCCAGAGATCCTTGCGGCTCCTTCTTTTGAATCAAAAGGGTTGACCGGCCTTAAAAAACTGTGATGTGCTTCTCTTGTTTTAATTTTCAAAGGGAATCAAATAAACAAAAGGGTATGTGTTCATGGAATATTGCAAGAGAGAGGGGCTTTTTGAATTCGGCAGTCAATCAATAGGCAGAGACCTATAAAAGTAGTTGTTTTTTTTAAAAACAAACAAAAAAAAGCATGAACACAGGCCGAAAATTAATGAGCACCCCAAAAATAAAATGAATGGCAGCAAGACATGTTGATGGCTAGAAATTGGTGCCCACGTAAGAGAGCTTTGAAGACATTTGAATACAACAAAGAAATTGAGCCCACGTGAATCTCAGGGAAAGATGACAATATTTAATCTTTAAAAAAGGAACTTATCTTTGTAAGCCACCTCTTGATCTTTTGATTGCCGCACCACGTGAATACAAAATATATGCCGTTCACAAGTATTTTGTAGCCCCTCTTGATTTATTTGGTTGCCACTCTTTCTTCAACCCTAGAAGATGGGTATTTATAGGACAAGGGTAATAGGTTTGTGCCAACCGCTTAGGGATTTGACCCAATCAATATGGGATTTGATTTGTTATTTGAATAGGAAATGGGTAGACACAAATCCATCTAATTGATTTGATCAAATATTAAATTGATTTGAATCAATCCAATCTCCTAAGTCAATTTGACTTGGTCCACTTTTCTCTCCTTTGACCAAGTCAAACTTTTTTGTGCACACACAGACTCTTTCTCCCAATATGCTATACGAATAGCAATTCCACCAAATAGTGATCGCCAGTCCTCAAACACACTAAGCACACACATCAGATATACCGACACGTTTGTCATCATCAAACCAAGATCCTAGATCGTTGCTCCCAACAATCTCCCCCTTTTGGTGATGACAAACCCATAAAAGATTTGATCAATAAGTTTGAAATAGAAATAAGTGTGTGAAGTGTGTTGAAGGGTGTAATGCAATATGAATCATGAGATGAATATTCAAGCACTACAACATGGCATGCACAAACTAATAACAAATACAATAGCATGCTCCCCCTTTTTTCAAGCTCCCCCTTCAACAAGTATTCAAGAATATATCATGCTCCCCCTTCAACAACTAATATCAACATCAAAGCTCAAAGCTGTCAAAATATTTTCTTTCTCCCCCTTTGGAATCACCAAAAGTGATTTAATGAAGGCACAAAAATATCCCATGCAAAAATAAATCATTATTAGAAGTAGCGTGCAATTTGCATGAGTATTCCAAATAATGGACAAGTCAAGTTCATAGAATTTCATACCAAGACTTCTCCACCTTTGTGTAAGTGAAAAGATATAGACAATAAAGTGCAAGAGGAGATTCAATATCATAAAATCAACCGAAACAATCCACATTTTCCATTTTTCATGAATATCACTATGATTGACTTTTCCCACCTCATCAAAGATGAGTTCAAGTTACCGAACCCCGAAACATAGCCTATAAGGACTTTTAAATGTGGGGTGGCATTGCTTGACGAGTTATATACACCAACGCTAATGATTACCCATGTAGCACAAGTTGGATACTCGTGGGTTGTGTTTTAGCCATGAAGTGTGTCCATTTTTCATACGGAGCAAATATCGTTTTTTTTGTTTTTTTTTTGTTTTTTTTACTTCTTTTGTGCTCAATTTTAATTCATGGCTAAACACATCATATCCCTTAGAAATTTCAGAAATTAATCATTCCTACATTCACTTTCCATTATTCTTCAAAAGAATCTCCAAAAGCACTAAAAAGTCAAATATCGTGAAAGTGCAAATGTAGGTGTAGAAGTCAAGTTTGAAAATTATGAGACATGTCATGGCTACTAAAAAGAATAACATCATGTTCATGTAGCTACAACAATAATGAATTGACTTCTTCAAGGGATAGAATTGATCATTCATACAATATCACTCAAGAGATTCAAAAAAGGGTTCAATAAGCACACAATTTTTTTTTATTTTTGATTTTTCAATTTTTTTTTTCAGAAATAAAAACATTAAAAATCATCCATGCAAGCACACAAACCAAAATAAATCAAGCACACAAAAAATCTATGAAGGTATGCAATGAAATGCAAAGAGGGATAGAAAATTATACCTTCTCGTCGCTTTTTGACGAAGGAGCTAAAAGAATGAAACATTGAATTTAACGCCCCTCGGCAAAACTCCATCACACCTACATGAAAGGTGTTAAGTGTGACCTTGGAATCCAACAAGGTCCACTAGTGTTAGCCAATATCGTTTTAGGAACCCACACTTGTTTAAACTTGATTTTAGTGTTCCTAAATTTACAATAGTATGAAGTATGGCCTACACTATCACAAGTAAAGCACTTTGCATATAAGTTCTTCGCAATAGACGGTGCATTGTGGAATTTCTTGAATTTTCGCTTTTCAACGTTTTTTAGACCAAAGCCAAGTCCTCTTCTATTATTGCCATATAATTGGTTCTCTAAAATAGTGTCCAACGATTGTTTTCCCGTAGAGAATTTCTTAATGGCCAATTCAAGAGTAGAGACTTTGGTTTTCAACAATTTATTTTCTTCCGCAAGCAATGTGCATTTACTTATAAAAGCTCTCTTGTTTTCCTCTTCATTCTTTTCAAATTCAACCATTTTTCTTTTAAAATCATTATCCAACATGTAGAATTTATCATTAAGCTCTCTAATAACATAGTTTTTTTCAGTTTCGAGCTTAATCAAATCAAGTTTAAGCATGCTAATATTATTCATCAAGGAAGGGCAAGAGAGACAAGGTGCATCATCATTAAAACTGGATTTTTCCTTTTTCAAAGTATCAATAGTAGAGTCACGAGCAACAATATCAATTCTGAGTTTTTCAATCTCTTTAGACATTTCATATTCAGATTGTTGCATTTCAAAGTTTTCATTTTGGTAGTCATCTATAGTGGATTCAAGCTCTACTATTTTATCTTGCATTTCTTTACAAAGAGTAAGGAGTTCAGTTTTACTACCAGAAATTACCGCATCGTGTATTCCCATCAATGCCATGCATGAATGGGCTTCGTGTTCCTCCTCCTCGCTCTCAGCTTCGCTATCCATGTCCCAAGTAAGCACCTTGGATTTTCCCTTTTCTTTAGCTACCTGAGCTGTCTCATGTGGACAATCCCTCATTCGATGTCCTCTTTTCTTGCATTTAAAACAAGTCATTCTATTAGTAGTATTCTGATCATAATTTTGCTTAGAAGACTGGAAAAAGTTAGAGCGATTAAACTTGGGTGCCATTTCTGCTCTTCCTTGCTTGGTCTGGACAAACTTTCTGAAATTTCTGACCATTAGCGCTATGTCATCATCATCATCTTCACTTTCGTCAGCTTTCAGAGCAAGTGGCTTGGTAGCTTTTTCTTTTTCCTCAGGTTTCTCCCTTTCATTAATATTTTGCAATTCAAGCTCGTGGGACATTAGATTACCTATCAAGCCCTCCACCTTCATCTGTGACAGATCTTTCGCTTCTTGGATGGCAGTGACTTTAGGCCTGAAAGAGCTTGGCAGAGCTCTTAATATCTTCCTTACCTGCTCAAGGCTAGAATATGGCTTACCGAGCAAACTAGACTTGTAGACAATGTTGGTGAACCTCTCAAACATTTCTGATATCGTCTCTGAAGGTAGCATGTGAAATCCCTCGTATTCCGTGCTCAGCAGTGCAAGTCTAGACTCCTTCACCTGTGACGTTCCCTCGTGCGTCACCTCCAAAGTATGCCATATTTCCTGCGCAGTTAGACAATGTGAGATTCTATTATATTCAGATTTATCAAGTGCACAAATGAGAGCATTCATAGCTTTAGCATTTAAAGAATAAGATTTCCAATCATTATCATCCCATTTGTCATTTGGTTTTTCAATCTCAGCATTTTCTACTTTAATTACAGGCAGTTTATATCCTTTTTCAATTATTTGCCAAGCCTTGTAATCAACAGAAATAAGGTAGATTTTCATACGATTTTTCCAATAAGCATAATCACCTCCGTTAAACCTAGGGGGACGGAAAACAGACTGACCCTCAGCAAAAGCACTATCCGTATGGTTATTCATGGTCAATCCTAGGCTAGATCCCAAAACCTGCTCTGATACCACTTGTTGGATCTTGATCCTAGCCTAGAGGGGGGGTGAATATGCTAATAAAAAATTCTCGTGCAACCCACGAGAAATCACACGCAGTTAAAAGCACAACCAGAGTAATGAAAAGCGGACACAGAGTACACAGCAGATTTACCCTGGTTCGGTCGTCCCAACGACCTACTCCAGCCCCCAAAGCTAATACTAGATTGAATAGTGCAATAGGTACAAAGTCACAAGTTAGAGCACGCTCAGAGCACCCTCTACGTCCCTACACTCGCCAGACTCTCAGTACCCCACAGACAGTGTTTCCTCTCACTATCAATCCTAGCAAAGCTTTCTACCAGCTAGTCCCAAACTAGCTGGGTCCCACTTGTCTAGTCCCAACTAGACAAGTCCCAAAATAGTCACCAAAAACAGGTAAAGTTTCCCCTACAAAGATCTACACAGTCATAGAGATAATAAAATGAAGTTTAGGATTGCTCAGTGATGGTGCGTCATCTCTGTCATTCAGCACGTGTCAGATCTCGTCTGACGATGATGTATACTTGTCTCCTCTTGAAGTCACGGCCGATTTCTTGGATGTTGCTTGATGTTGCGGTCAGATCCAATCTAAGTTTGGCAGCTTGCAATTGATTCCAAAAATATGTGATAAGAGGCCTTCTCTCTCTCTCCCTTTTCTTGTTCTCTGTCTTCAGCTTTGTTTCACATACAACGGCAGCACATGCACCCCTTTCCTTTTTTTCTTTCAACCTGCAACCTTTTTGAGAGGCCTGCAACACCAAAAGTTATGGAGAAAACAATCTTTTCTTTTTAATAAAAAACAAACAAACTACTCCCCTGATTTTTGTGATTGGGTGCGGCTGTGTGATGCGTAAAAAAATGGCCGATCCTTTTGTTTCATGAACTGTCGTTTTCTTTTGAAGTGATATGGCCGGCCTCTCTAATTTATTGCTCACGTTTGCTTGGATGACCCTGCTTCAAAATTTCGGCATGGGGTCTTGGAACTTGATAGACTTGGAGATAAGAGATCTTTGTCTGGTGCCCTTGGTGATTCAAACCTTTGTACCCAATCAAATTTCAATCTCCTGCAAAAAGCAAGTAGCCTTCAATATTATTATAAATAAAAAAAACTGCTTACCTTTTGTCAACGTCTGCACATGGATCATATGCAACCAAATAAAGACCAAAAGAATGTTGTGCCTTCTAAAAGTAAATGTTTTTTAAAACAAACCAAAACCCAACATTAAAACCAACAAGAGATGGGTGCGGCTTCACAAGTCTCCCTTCCCCTGATTATTTCGGCCATGTAGAAAATTGTTCCCCTTCAGTTTTCGGCCAAGCTCTTGTGATTAACGCATGCACCCAGGGATTTGAATCAAAGATCCTTGCGATTAACGCATGCACCCAGAGATCCTTGCGGCTCCTTCTTTTGAATCAAAAGGGTTGACCGGCCTTAAAAAAACTGTGATGTGCTTCTCTTGTTTTAATTTTCAAAGGGAATCAAATAAACAAAAGGGTATGTGTTCATGGAATATTGCAAGAGAGAGGGGCTTTTTGAATTCGGCAGTCAATCAATAGGCAGAGACCTATAATAGTAGTTGTTTTTTTTAAAAACAAACAAAAAAAAGCATGAACACAGGCCGAAAATTAATGAGCACCCCAAAAATAAAATGAATGGCAGCAAGACATATTGATGGCTAGAAATTGGTGCCCACGTAAGAGAGCTTTGAAGACATTTGAATACAACAAAGAAATTGAGCCCACGTGAATCTCAGGGAAAGATGACAATATTTAATCTTTAAAAAAGGAACTTATCTTTGTAAGCCACCTCTTGATCTTTTGATTGCCGCACCACGTGAATACAAAATATATGCCGTTCACAAGTATTTTGTAGCCCCTCTTGATTTATTTGGTTGCCACTCTTTCTTCAACCCTAGAAGATGGGTATTTATAGGACAAGGGTAATAGGGTTGTGCCAACCGCTTAGGGATTTGACCCAATCAATATGGGATTTGATTTGTTGTTTGAATAGGAAATGGGTAGACACAAATCCATCTAATTGATTTGATCAAATATTAAATTGAATTGAATCAATCCAATCTCCTAAGTCAATTTGACTTGGTCCACTTTTCTCTCCTTTGACCAAGTCAAACTTCTTTGTGCACACACAGACTCTTTCTCCCAATATGCTATACGAATAGCAATTCCACCAAATAGTGATCGCCAGTCCTGAAACACACTAAGCACACACATCAGATATACCGACACGTTTGTCAGCATCAAACCAAGATCCTAGATCGTTGCTCCCAACAATCTCCCCCTTTTGGTGATGACAAACCCATAAAAGATTTGATCAATAAGTTTGAAATAGAAATAAGTGTGTGAAGTGTGTTGAAGGGTGTAATGCAATATGAATCATGAGATGAATATTCAAGCACTACAACATGGCATGCACAAACTAATAACAAATACAATAGCATGCTCCCCCTTTTTTCAAGCTCCCCCTTCAACAAGTATTCAAGAATATATCATGCTCCCCCTTCAACTACTAATATCAACATCAAAGCTCAAAGCTGTCAAAATCTTTTCTTTCTCCCCCTTTGGAATCACCAAAAGTGGATTAATGAAGGCACAAAAATATCCCATGCAAAAATAAATCATTATTAGAAGTAGCGTGCAATTTGCATGAGTATTCCAAATAATGGACAAGTCAAGTTCATAGAATTTCATACCAAGACTTCTCCACCTTTGTGTAAGTGAAAAGATATAGACAATAAAGTGCAAGAGGAGATTCAATATCAGAAAATCAACCGAAACAATCCACATTTTCCATTTTTCATGAATATCACTAGGATTGACTTTTCCCACCTCATCAAAGATGAGTTCAAGTTACCGAACCCCGAAACATAGCCTATAAGGACTTTTAAATGTGGGGTGGCATTGCTTGACGAGTTATATACACCAACGCTAATGATTACCCATGTAGCACAAGTTGGATACTCGTGGGTTGTGTTTTAGCCATGAAGTGTATCCATTTTTCATACGGAGCAAATATCGTTTTTTTTGTTTTTTTTTGTTTTTTTACTTCTTTTGTGCTCAATTTTAATTCATGGCTAAACACATCATATCCCTTAGAAATTTCAGAAATTAATCATTCCTACATTCACTTTCCATTATTCTTCAAAAGAATCTCCAAAAGCACTAAAAAGTCAAATATCGTGAAAGTGCAAATGTAGGTGTAGAAGTCAAGTTTGAAAATTATGAGACATGTCATGGCTACTAAAAAGAATAACATCATGTTCATGTAGCTACAACAATAATGAAATGACTTCTTCAAGGGATAGAATTGATCATTCATACAATATCACTCAAGAGATTCAAAAAAGGGTTCAATAAGCACACAATTTTTTTTTGATTTTTGATTTTTCAATTTTTTTTTCAGAAATAAAAACATTAAAAATCATCCATGCAAGCACACAAACCAAAATAAATCAAGCACACAAAAAATCTATGAAGGTATACAATGAAATGCAAAGAGGGATAGAAAATTATACATTCTCGTCGCTTTTTGACGAAGGAGCTAAAAGAATGAAACATTGAATTTAACGCCCCTCGCCAAAACTCCAACACACCTACATGAAAGGTGTTAAGTGTGACCTTGGAATCCAACAAGGTCGACTAGTGTTAGCCAATATCGTTTTAGGAACACACACTTGTTTAAACTTGATTTTAGTTTTCCTAAATTTACAATAGTATGAAGTATGGCCTACACTATCACAAGTAAAGCACTTTGCATATAAGTTCTTCGCAATAGACGGTGCATTGTGGAATTTCTTGAATTTTCGCTTTTCAACGTTTTTTAGACCAAAGCCAAGTCCTCTTCTATTATTGCCATATAATTGATTCTCTAAAATAGTGTCCAACGATTGTTTTCCCGTAGAGAATTTCTTAATGGCCAACTCAAGATTAGAGACTTTGGTTTTCAACAATTTATTTTCTTCCACAAGCAATGTGCATTTACTTATAAAAGCTCTCTTGTTTTCCTCTTCCTTCTTTTCAAATTCAACCATTTTTCTTTTAAAATCATTATCCAACATGCAACAATTATCATTAAGCTCTCTAATAACATAGTTTTTTTCAGTTTCGAGCTTAATCAAATCAAGTTTAAGCATGCTAATATTATTCATCAATGAAGGGCAAGAGAGACAAGGTGCTTCATCATTAAAACTGGATTTTTCCTTTTTCAAAGTATCAATAGTAGAGTCACGAGCAACAATATCAATTTTGAGTTTTTCAATCTCTTTAGACATTTCATATTCAGATTGGTATTTCAAAGTTTTCATTTTGGTAGTCATCTATAGTGGATTCAAGCTGTAATATTTTATCTTGCATTTCTTTACAAAGAGTAAGGAGTTCAGTTTTACTACCAGAAATTACCGCATCGTGTATTCCCATCAATGCCATGCATGAATGGGCTTCGTGTTCCTCCTCCTCGCTCTCATCTTCGCTATCCATGTCCCAAGTAAGCACCTTGGATTTTCCCTTTTCTTTAGCTACTTGAGCTGTCTCATGTGGACAATCCCTCATTCGATGTCCTCTTTTCTTGCATTTAAAACAAGTCATTCTATTAGTAGTATTCTGATCATAATTTTGCTTAGAAGACTGGAAAAAGTTAGAGCGATTAAACCTGGGTGCCATTTCTGCTCTTCCTTGCTTGGTCTGGACAAACTTTCTGAAATTTCTGACCATTAGCGCTATGTCATCATCATCATCTTCACTTTCGTCAGCTTTCAG
The DNA here is from genome assembly GCA_030789695.1 of Scilla litardierei. Lineage (NCBI taxonomy): Eukaryota > Viridiplantae > Streptophyta > Magnoliopsida > Asparagales > Asparagaceae > Scilla > Scilla litardierei. Next base: position 92,271,991 of record CM061133.1, on the reverse strand, counting down.
AGCAAGTGGCTTGGTAGCTTTTTCTTTTTCCTCAGGTTTCTCCCTTTCATTAATATTTTGCAATTCAAGCTCGTGGGACATTAGATTACCTATCAAGCCCTCCACCTTCATCTGTGACAGATCTTTCGCTTCTTGGATGGCAGTGACTTTAGGCCTGAAAGAGCTTGGCAGAGCTCTTAATATCTTCCTTACCTGCTCAAGGCTAGAATATGGCTTACCGAGCGAACTAGACTTGTAGACAATGTTGGTGAACCTCTCAAACATTTCTGATATCGTCTCTGAAGGTAGCATGTGAAATCCCTCGTATTCCGTGCTCAGCAGTGCAAGTCTAGACTCCTTCACCTGTGACGTTCCCTCGTGCGTCACCTCCAAAGTATTCCATATTTCCTGCGCAGTTAGACAATGTGAGATTCTATTATATTCAGATTTATCAAGTGCACAAATGAGAGCATTCATAGCTTTAGCATTTAAAGAATAAGATTTCCAATCATTCTCATCCCATTTGTCATTTGGTTTTTCAATCTCAGCATTTTCTACTTTAATTACAGGCAGTTTATATCCTTTTTCAATTATTTGCCAAGCCTTGTAATCAACAAAAATAAGGTAGATTTTCATACGATTTTTCCAATAAGCATAATCACCTCCGTTAAACCTAGGGGGACGGGAAACAGACTTACCCTCAGCAAAAGCACTATCCATATGGTTATTCATGGTCAATCCTAGGCTAGATCCCAAAACCTGCTCTGATACCACTTGTTGGATCTTGATCCTAGCCTAGAGGGGGGGGGGGGGGGTGAATAGGCTAATAAAAAATTCTCGTGCAACCCACGAGAAATCACACGCAGTTAAAAGCACAACCAGAGTAATGAAAAGCGGACACAGAGTACACAGCAGATTTACCCTGGTTCGGTCGTCCCAACGACCTACTCCAGCCCCCAAAGCTAATACTAGATTGAATAGTGCAATAGGTACAAAGTCACAAGTTAGAGCACGCTCAAAGCACCCTCTACGTCCCTACACTTGCCAGACTCTCAATACCCCACACACAGTGTTTCCTCTCACTATCAATCCTAGCAAAGCTTTCTACCAGCTAGTCCCAAACTAGCTGGGTCCCACTTGTCTAGTCCCAACTAGACAAGTCCCAAAATAGTCACCAAAAACAGGTAAAGTTTCCCCTACAAAGATCTACACAGTCATAGAGATAATAAAATGAAGTTTAGGATTGCTCAGTGATGGTGCGTCATCTCTGTCATTCAGTACGTGTCAGATCTCGTCTGACGATGATGTATACTTGTCTCCTCTTGAAGTCACGGCCGATTTCTTGGATGTTGCTTGATGTTGCGGTCAGATCCAATCTAAGTTTGGCAGCTTGCAATTGATTCCAAAAATATGTGATAAGAGGCCTTCTCTCTCTCTCTCTCCCTTTTCTTGTTCTCTGTCTTCAGCTTTGTTTCACATACAACGGCAGCACATGCACCCCTTTCCTTTTTTTCTTTCAACCTGCAACCTTTTTGAGAGGCCTGCAACACCAAAAGTTATGGAGAAAACAATCTTTTCTTTTTAATAAAAAACAAACAAACTACTCCCCTGATTTTTGTGATTGGGTGCGGCTGTGTGATGCGTAAAAAAATGGCCGATCCTTTTGTTTCATGAACTGTCGTTTTCTTTTGAAGTGATATGGCTGGCCTCTCTAATTTATTGCTCACGTTTGCTTGGATGACCTTGCTTCAAAATTTCGGCATGGGGTCTTGGAACTTGATAGACTTGGAGATAAGAGATCTTTGTCTGGTGCCCTTGGTGATTCAAACCTTTGTACCCAATCAAATTTCAATCTCCTGCGAAAAGCAAGTAGCCTTCAATATTATTATAATTAAAAAAAACTGCTTACCTTTTGTCAAGGTCTGCACATGGATCATATGCAACCGAATAAAGACCAAAAGAATGCTGTGCCTTCTAAAAGTAACTGTTTTTTAAAACAAACCAAAACCCAACATTAAAACCAACAAGAGATGGGTAAGTCTTCACAAGTCTCCCTTCCCCTGATTATTTCGGCCATGTAGAAAATTGTTCCCCTTCAGTTTTCGGCCAAGCTCTTGTGATTAACGCATGCACCCAGGGATTTGAATCAAAGATCCTTGCGATTAACGCATGCACCCAGAGATCCTTGCGGCTCCTTCTTTTGAATCAAAAGGGTTGACCGGCCTTAAAAAAACTGTGATGTGCTTCTCTTGTTTTAATTTTCAAAGGGAATCAAATAAACAAAAGGGTTTGTGTTCATGGAATATTGCAAGAGAGTGGGGCTTTTTGAATTCGGCAGTCAATCAATAGGCATAGACCTCTAAAAGTAGTTGTTCTTTTTAAAAACAAACAAAAAAAAGCATGAACACAGGCCGAAAATTAATGAGCACCCCAAAAATAAAATGAATGGCAGCAAGACATATTGATGGCTAGAAATTGGTGCCCACGTAAGAGAGCTTTGAAGACATTTGAATACAACAAATAAATTGAGCCCACGTGAATCTCAGGGAAAGATGACAATATTTAATCTTTAAAAAAGGAACTTATCTGTGTAAGCCACCTCTTGATCTTTTGATTGCCGCACCACGTGAATACAAAATATATGCCGTTCACAAGTATTTTGTAGCCCCTCTTGATTTATTTGGTTGCCACTCTTTCTTCAACCCTAGAAGATGGGTATTTATAGGACAAGGGTAATAGGGTTGTGCCAACCGCTTAAGGATTTGACCCAATCAATATGGGATTTGATTTGTTGTTTGAATAGGAAATGGGTAGACACAAATCCATCTAATTGATTTGATCAAATATTAAATTGATTTGAATCAATCCAATCTCCTAAGTCAATTTGACTTGGTCCACTTTTCTCTCCTTTGACCAAGTCAAACTTCTTTGTGCACACACAGACTCTTTATCCCAATATGCTATACGAATAGCAATTCCTCCAAATAGTGATCGCCAGTCCTGAAACACACTAAGCACACACATCAGATATTCCGACACGTTTGTCATCATCAAACCAAGATCCTAGATCGTTGCTCCCAACAGTAGGAACCTGCTGGGTGGGTGTGGGTGTGGGTACGCGTGGGAGCCGGTCGAGGATTTGAGTAAGGCAATAGTGAATGCCCGGTAGTAGGTCAAAACGGCTGGCCATGGTGGTGACGGTGGCAGACATGGTCCTGAGGTCGCCTCTGAGGGCACTCACCGCCCCCTCGAGGGCATGAATGCTCAGATGTACAGTGTCGGGGGGAGGTGGTGCAGAGGGACGGACCGGTCGGTGCTGTGCAGGACGAGGCTGGGGTACTCGGGTGGCGTAGGTGATGGGCTCAGCAGGCATGTGGAGGTAGGGTGCTGTGCTCACTAGTGTGGGCCTAGCCTCAGGGCGAGGCTGGGACGCAGGCAGGCGTGAAGTGGAAGCAACAACAGCGGAAGTGGAGTATAAGAATGGCGACAAGGCGGCCAGAGAGGTAGATGACACAGAAGTGAAGACAGGCGTCACCACACTCTCAGAAAGTACGGCTGTGGTGGGGACAGAAGTGACTACCGCTGGGGAGGCAGTGAGGGGTCCAAGAGGAGAAATCCCAGTGGTGATCATGCTAGCCATGGTCTCCACGATCGCAGCAAAAGAGGGCTCTCCACTCTCGACAAATGTAGGTGGACGCTCGGGAAGTGCAGAGTAAAGAGGCTCAACAGACAGAGGGCCAGCAGGAGTGGTGGTGGTGGTGGTGAGCGTGGAGGTAGCGGCAGGGTCAGTGGTGGCAGCAGGCGTGGTGGTGGTGGGCTCAGCAAGTGTGCTCCCGACACTGGCAGAAGTGGAGACAGAAGTGTCAGGAGCGGCAGAAGGTGCAGGGACAGGCTGAGGGGCCACGGAGTCAACGGGCGCAGCTGGGTCAGTGAGTGCAGCGTGGGCAGCATGGGCAGCGTGGGCCTGCTCAGCATCCTCGGCCTCGAGCACGTATGCGACGGGGATCAGAAGATCCATCGCCAGGAGCCAGTCCACCTGGGCCGGTGCAATCTGTGTCCGAGCTGGGCTCGGAAGAATCATGTAATCGGCACCGTAGGGGCCGTGCAGCCAGACCCAGTGTCGCTCACCGTGCGGACGAAGCATCTTCATCCGGGCCATAACGTCTATGGACAATGAAGTGGGGCCCGGAGAACGACGCAAATCGGCCGGTAGGTCCTCGCCGGTCATCAAGGTGAGCAGGGTGATCAGACCGCCGCAGCATATCGATGAGCGAGCGCCCACCGATACGATGATGCGGTCCAAAAACCAGCTCGCGATATCAATCACGACGGCGGGGACCAACTCGTCACTGTCCCTAGCTAGAACTCTGGGACGCGTCATCGTATAGAGCATATAAAGCTCTGGCGTGGACATCGTCCCAAGCTCATACCTCGCCAAAAAGGTAGTCGCCATAAGGCGCTGAGCTATGCGGAGGCAGGGATGGACGATGGCCGAGGCCTTGGCCCTACTAGGGTCAAAGGCAGCAGGAAGACCCGTGATCCGGGCCCAGAAGGAGCCGGAATCAAACGAAGGTGGGGGAATGTGAGTGGGGGCGTAACCACGGTCGGCCCCGGGGACATCGGGCCATGAGAAGAATGCTCTCATCATACCGAGAGTGACCTGGCACTCCCGGTCCATGAACCTAAACGAGCATCCCTCGTCGGTCCGGGCGATGGAACTAAGGACCTCAAGTGTCGGACGGAGAAACGTGTCCGCCGACACCTGAAAGAAATCTCGCCAGCCCACGTTGTCATACAACGTGAGCATCCCCTCGAGTACCCCCAGGCGTCCTAGGTCTGCAAGGTGTGCGAACCTGGAGGGTACGATCGAACGCTGGGAAATCGCTCGAAGACGGCGTGGTCTGCGTCGTCTCGGAACGTAATCCCGAGCAGCCTGACAAGTGGAGCCGGTGGCGGTGGCACGGGCTGTGGGATGGTAGGGAGTGGCTGTGCGGGGTGTGCGGGCTGTGCGGGCTCTGCAGGCTGTGCGGGGTGTGCGGGGCCTGCAGGCTGTGCTGGGTGAACGGGGTGTGGTGGAGTAGGCGGGGGAGAGTCCTCCACCTCGTGGGAGGGGCCGGCATCATCCGACCGCTTCCGCTTGGCGGAAGCTCTCCTCGACATCGGCCGTGTCCGGGGCGGCATATGGCCCCCGGGAGCTCACCAAATATGTGAAAAACGCGGCGTGCGTAAAATAAAGGAAAGAGTATACCGCGACACGCCGCGAGAGCGAAGTAATGGAAGCGTGCGAAGACGACGCCTCCACGTATCCCAAAACAGTCCCCGGAAGCTCCCCTTGGCTCCCCTAATCTCCCCAAATTTACCTGCGCATAAAACGAAGAGATTAGCGTGTAATATTCAAAACGTATGGGGGGTTAGGGGTAGAGTGGATGGAAATTGAATTTAATTTGGGTTTGGTGTTCGTTAGACACATGGATCCTTGAAAAATACACAAAAGAGGAGGAAAAAGGCTAAAAATCGGGTTACCGGAGTTGGCCGGAGGCGTGGCCGCCGCCGGCGACTCGGGCGGAGGCGCGGCAGGCTCGGCCGGCGATGGGTGGCCGAGCGGCGGGGGCGGACGAGAGATCGGGCGAGTGGGGGAGAAGCTGCGGGCGAAGGAAGTCGAGCGGGTGCGAATTTGGGATTTTTGATCGTTTCGAAAAACGCGCCCCCCGTGCCCCCTTTTATAGAAAAAGTTACGACTCGGCCGAGTGACTAAGTCGCTCGGTCGAGTGAACTCAACGGAAAATATTGGAAAATTTCCCCCCGCTAATGACTCGGCCGAGTGGCCTTGCCACCCTCGGCCGAGTGGAGTAAGTCCATTCGGCCGAGTGGCTCAAGCTACTCGGCAAGACTCGCCCTAGGAGCGTATCAGTTTTACTCTGCCGAGTGAATATATATACTCGGCCGAGTGGAAATTATACTGAAATCAATAAAAGAAACAGTGAGTTGGGTACAGCAGACTTCCCTCGTTCGTGAGCCGCTTGGGCGGACGAACTTGTGTGCTCGGCCGAGTGACTAGTATACTCGGCCGAGTGAGCTTTGCTTTCTGCTGTTTGGCTTCGTTTGGGCTCTAAACTCTGTTTTTCTTCCTCCAGTCGATTTCATCTTCCTTCTAAGCATCGAGCGCATTCCTGGAGCGCTCCTCGTCGCCTCGTTCATCCTCCTCATGATGGATTTCCCTATCTCCTCTCCTGTCAGGAAAAATAGGACCTGTTATCACAAAATTTTTAGGCGGACGACTCAAAACACTAGTAATTTCTAAAACAAAAATAAAGGAAAAGTAAAAATAAACTGATAACCGTCGGGTTGCCTCCCGACAAGCGCTCGTTTAAGGTCGTGAGCTCGACCCCCTTTGATTTTCAATTAATGCGGGATATTTGGTGCATAGGAGATGCACCCGTCAAATTTTCCGGGGAGAACGCTTAAATTTTGATGTTGTGGCGGGGAGTCCTTCCTCGGTGCTCCTTTGCCTCGGGTAGTGTTGGGGGGTGGCTCCCCCAAGCTAGCGCTTGCTCCGGTCCTCAGCTTCACCGGTGACGCCAATTTCCGTATCGGCGGAGCTTTCTTCGGAGACTTCAATTTTGAGAGCTTGCAGAGCTCTCGAATCCTTGCGACATCAGCGTCGCCTTCATCAATCTCAGTGGAGAAGTCGGGGGATTCGTTCATCAACTCTTCTTGGCCCAAATCCGGGCCTTCTTCGAAATCTTCTTTGAATAGAGCGCCGATCGAATGGGGGATCGCCTCCTCAATAACCTCGTCATGGAGGTCCGAAAGGTCATCTGACCGTCCCTTAAGTAGATATATTCTATTGGTTTCTCCCGTTGGGACTCCCTCGGAATAATGTTTGAGCCTCTGACCATTTACTTTGAATGTGGCTCCGTCCTTGCTTTCCAACTCAAAAGCCCCTCCAGGTTGTATGTGCTTGATGGTGAAAGGTCCGGACCAACGTGACCTCAACTTACCGGGGAATAATCGGAGCCGGGAATTATATAGCAAGACCTTGTCTCCTACTTTGAAGTCTGTAACGGTTATGCGTGCATCGTGGATAATCTTGGTCCTTTCTTTGTAAATTCTTGAGCTCTCGTAAGCGTCTCTTCTTATCTCATCAAGCTCGTTGATGTCCAAGAGTCGCATCACCGCCGCACTCTTATAATCATAATTGAGGGTCTTGATGGCCCAATATGCGCGGTGTTCCAACTCTACCGGCAAGTGGCATGTTTTCCCATAAACAAGTTGGAACGGTGTGGTGCCGATGGGAGTGCGAAAGGCCGTGCGATATGCCCATAGAGCATCGTTCAACTTCATTGACCAATCCTTTCTAGATCGATCCACGGTCTTCTCAAGAATTTGCTTGATCTCTCTATTTGATACCTCCACTTGGCCGCTTGTCTGGGGTTGATACGCCATGCCAACTCTATGGTTCACCCCGTACCTCTTCAGCATAGCTTCAAACTTGTTTTCTATGAAATGGCTTCCCCTGTCACTTATCAAAGTACGAGGCACTCCGAAGCGTGGGAAGATATTCTGCTTGAAGAACTTAGAGACGACCCTTGCATCATTGGTAGGGGTAGCGATTGCTTCCACCCATTTGGAGACATAGTCAACAGCTAATAATATGTATTTGTTACCGTTGCTCGACGGAAATGGTCCCATGAAGTCCACTCCCCAACAATCAAAAAGCTCAATTTCTTGGATGGGCCTCATTGGCATCTCATTGCGTTTGGAAATATTCCCGGTCCGTTGGCATCTATCGCACCCCTTTACAAAGGCGTGGGTGTCTCAAAACATTGTTGGCCAGAAGAATCCGCTCTGCAAGATCTTAGCGGTTGTCTTAGAGGCGGCATGATGTCCCCCGCAAGGCATGCCGTGGCAATGCAAAATGATAGATGTTGCCTCCTCCTTAGAAACACACCTCCGAATAACACTGTCTTTGCATATCTTGAAAAGGTATGGATCTTCCCAAAAATAGCTACGAGCCTCATGCAAAAATCTCCTCTTTTGTTGTGTAGGCATACCGCATGGTTTAATCCCACAAGCCAAGTAGTTGACGAAGTCCGCGTACCAAGGCACTTCTCTGGTCCTTACGGCGTATAGCCTCTCATCAACAAAGGTGTCTTCGATAGGCAAACTCTCATCCTCCTTGTCGCGAATAAGCCTAGACAAATGATCCGCCACCACATTGTCCGTACCTTTCTTGTCTCTGATCTCCAGATCGAATTCTTGCAACAAGAGTATCCACCTAATTAACCGCGGTTTGGCCTCATTCTTGTTTAGGAGATATTTCAATGCCGCATGGTAGGTGTGGACAATCACCTTGGAACCAAGGAGGTAGGAACGAAACTTCTCGATGGAATAGACGACCGCTAGAAGCTCTTTCTCGGTAGTTGTATAGTTTTTCTGCGCGTCATCCAATGTCTTGCTCGCATAGAATATTGCATGAAGCTTCCTATCTTTCCTTTGTCCCAATACCGCCCCAATGGCTTGGTCGCTAGCATCACACATTAGCTCAAAGGGGAGGCTCCAATCCGGTGGTTGTATGATGGGTGCAGAAACTAGCGCTTCCTTCAAGGTATTGAAGGCTTGCAAGCATTCATCTGAAAAAAATAAAAGGAGTATCTTTAGCAAGCAAGGATGTAAGAGGTCGGGCAATCAAGGCAAAATCCTTGATGAAGCGGCGGTAAAACCCCACATGACCAAGAAAGCCTCTAATGCCCTTGACATTAATAGGAGGAGGGAGTTTCTCGATTACCTCAATCTTTGCTTTATCTACCTCAATTCCTCTCGAAGAGACAAGGTGCCCGAGAACTATACCTTCCGTGACCATGAAGTGACACTTCTCCCAATTTAGAGTGAGATTGTTTTGTTGGCACCTTTTAAGGACTTTAGCGAGATTGGCCAAATAAGAGTCAAACTCACTTCCATAAACCGAAAAATCATCCATAAAAACTTCCATAATATTTTCAATATAATCGGAAAATATGGATGTCATACACCTCTGAAAGGTGGCGGGAGCATTACAAAGACCAAACGGCATCCTACGGTAGGCATAGGTCCCATAGGGACAAGTAAAAGTGGTCTTTTCTTGGTCATCTTCGTGCAAAGGGATTTGGAAGAATACCGAATACCCATCTAGATAACAAAAGTATTTATGTTTGGCTAGGCGCTCAAGCATTTGATCAATGAAGGGCAATGGGTAATGGTCCTTTCGGGTCGCCTTATTTAGTTTCCTATAATCAATGCACATTCTCCATCCCGTGACGGTGCGTGTAGAAATGGGCTCTCCTTTATCATTTTTTATAACTGTCATCCCCCCTTTCTTGGGGACGACGTGAACAGGGCTAACCCATCTACTGTCAAAGATAGGATAAATAATACCGGCGTCAAGCAATTTTAGGATTTCCTTTTTAACCACCTCCTTCATGTTTGGGTTTAACCGCCTTTGAGGCTCTATGGAGGTGGCGTCGGTATCCTCCAAATGGATCCTATGTGTGCAAAGCCTAGGACTTATCCCTTTTAGATCTGAGATAGTGTAGCCAAGGACATCCTTGTGACTCCTAAGGACGTCTAGGAGTTTTTCAAGTTGATCTTGCGTGAGGTGGGAGTTGACTATCACCGAAAAAGTTAATTTATTACCCAAAAAGGCATACCTTAGATTCGGTGGTAATTGTTTAAGTTCAACCTCAAGAGGTGCCGCTCTTTCTTCTTCATCAGCTCGCATGAGTTTGGCGTCTTCCTTGTCATCCGAGTTTAGCTCATGTTCAGGCGGCGTGCTCTCATGCGAAGACTCAGACTCACTACTTAGTGAGGACGATGCATCGAAATAGGCGCTCTCCGATTTTGTGCTAGCATCGTCGATACCTTCATTCTGCTCCGGTTCGTTGCTGGAGTCAAGAAACACATCAGACGATTCATAAATGCAGGAGTGAGTGTCATAGAGTGTAACTCCCTGATCATCGGTTTGCTCGAAAGATTCTTCGGGTGTATAGTGCTCTTCGACAATTGCTCTGCCATCTTCGAAGTATAACTTGTCGTCTATCACATCAACTCTGACATTGCCCCCGATAGTCCCATCCGGGGAGACGTGATCCATCACAAAACTAGCAAACATTTGTTCGTCGGGGTCCTTGATATCGATAGCAAATGCTCCTGTGGCATGGACCTCATCGACAAGTTCCTTAAGGAGGTCTGTGAAGGAGTCATAATCTCCCTGACTGAGTTCTGTTGTCGACATTGCATCCTCCATTCTCCCTGTTAAGATCTTATGCAAAATACGGGGAGGATATGCAAATAGGGCTGCAAACAGAGTTAGAACAGGATGTAGAAGAACATAAAGAAAGAAAGAAAAATAACCGGGTGGTCGATGCCGAACACCGTCAAGATGTACTCCCCGGCAACGGCGCCAAAAACTTGATCGCTTCCGGGCGTACACCCAAAAAGAGCGACCGTGTAGTTTTACCGCAAGCGCACGGTGTAGCGGCGAGCGGGTTATCGAACACAGGGAGGACGAATGACGGTGTCTTCTCCGAACAACCTGGCTATTAAGAACAGAAAAGAGGGAATTTGCCTTTTGGCGATCCTGTCACAATCGTTAGACAAAATATGGAGATATCAAATCAAATAAAGGACGCCTAGGGAATGGGGAATCCCCGCTACTCACCGTATCTCGTCAACGTGATTCATTGGTGTCACCATTGCTAGGGTAGAAATTCGGATGAACTAGTTGCAACTGAATGTAAAACTAGCTCACACTCTCGCGCTGTTGCCGGTCTATAGCTAACCTAGGTTTGGGTCCAATCTCTTGCAAACCCTAGCCTAGGCAAGCTAGCATTAGGATCAACATCATCGTTCAATCGCGTCCCTAGCCCACTCTCGTGCAAACTCGGTCCGCGACCAGTTGGGATAGTTCCTACCCGTCCAATCTCTTGCATACGGGTATCGGCACGGAATTGCAACCGAGAACCCAAGTATCGGTCCAATCTCTTGCAAACCGATACTACGGAAACTCAATTTCAACCCAATTCGGATTTCTAGGGTTTCCTATCGAATTAGGATCCAATCTCTTGCAAATCCCAATCGATATGAACACCTAGCTATCCGTGTTAAATCGATCCCAAACTAACCCTAATAGAAATTCTAGCAGTATTTCTACCAAATCATCACAAATCAGAAATTGGTCTCGTATGGTTCATCCCTACGCCCCAAGACGTAAGGACTACTCACAATTCATGGCACAAATACAAAAATAATCAATGGAAATAACAAGAGAATTCATCACAATATTCAAATAAGCAATAAAAATAGTATTTTTAAAGGAGAGAGAGACAAACCAATAGAGTTCTCCAAGAATCCAACAAAAATAATCCTTTCTCTCCTCTCCAATCATAATAATCTAAAGCTAAAAAGTTTAATCTAAAAAGCTGCAAAAAGTAAAGAGAAAAAGCTCCCTAACCTAGGTCAAAACTGGGGTTAAATACCCCACAAAATCGTCCAAAAAACTCTGACCAAAATGCCCCTGCGCAGCCTGAAAATCGCAATTTTCGCTACAGGCAGCGCGTCGCACTCGGCCGAGTGACAAAAGTCGCTCGGCCGAGTAAGAATCCCTGAAAATTTCCAGTAAGTCTGGGCCTTCGGGGGTCTTCTCTTCGGGGGTCGCTCGGCCGAGTGAGTTGTAGTCACTCGGCCGATGGCTTCTATACACTCGGGCGGTAGGCATTTTCCACTCGGCCGAGTTGGTCTTCTGAAGCTCAGGCAGACGAATAACAGTAAGTTGGCTCTTTTGGATGGGCGTCGTCTGAATGCCACTCAGGCGGACGGAGTCTCGTCACTCGGCCGATGTGGCTTCCGATGCTCGGCCGAGTGCACATATGATGCGTGTCCGATCTGGCCGGCCGAGCGGGGTCTCACTGGTCGGCCGAGTGACTCCTTCACTCGGCCGAGTGAGACACCAAAAATGCCATGTCAGCTTGTTTTTGCCTCCTCGTCGCTCCTGCGACGTTCTTTCTTCTTCCGCTCCTCTCCAATGGCAAAATACCCCTCGGGGAGGTCGTCGGTGACACTCTGGAGTAGGCGTATCTCGGGATCACTCCAAATCGCTCCAAATCACCTGAAATACGACAAAAACAACAAATCATGAAAAGTATCGCAATATCGTCGATATATCGTGAAAAACATGATTTGAGCGATCTAAATGGCATGCAAACATGCGGGAAAATGGTGTAAAATATGGAGTGATCAATGCTTTACCCTAGATTATTTCTTCACATTTCTTATACTTTATATTCAACAATTGAATCCCATCTGGATTACAATTGGCTGGCCAGCTTTGAATCTCTAAAGTCCAAATGTGAATATGAAATCAATCTTCCTCTTCTTGCGATCCTTTCGATCTTGACTTGACTTGCTTTTCTAACATGCCCCGACGGACTGAAATGACCATAGTCCATAAGCAACATGCTAAGATATCAATCACCCAGTCAAATCTAAAGGAACCAATTAGAGTCCATAAGGGTAATAAGTTAAGACCCATGTGGTCTTTGGGTCTCACATAATAGTAAACACAATTACTATTCTAACCCAATGGTCAAAATACATACGTAGTATGAATACGTATTACAACATCACTCCTTTCCTAGGGAGCGTATGTCTTAATGATGTTGTAAGGATGATAACCAGACACCACAATGTCTGACTTTGAGTCCCTTTTACTACTCAAATAATCTTCTGGACCCACATCCTGCATAAGACAGATATGAAAAAAAATCCTCTTAGATCTTTTGAAAGCATCCATATGATGCAGATCTTTCATACGACCATTTTGTTTAAGTCATGACTCTAAATCGTCCGTCTGACAATTTTGACTTTAAACAGGTCTCATCTTTATTTTATCCGTCTGATAGAATAAAGGCGGTTGCTCATGTGAGAGAGCCAACCTTAATCTGTCCGACATACTAGAAAGTATAGCTGAGATTTCAAAAAAAATGTACACAAACATTTCTTAAAAAATTCATATGCAATGTTGAAAAGAACTTATTCTTTTATTAAATTTGATCATTTACAGACATGGGAAATTACATTAGTACAACTCAGCTCTTACGCAATCCTTGAGATGATAAGTGTTTGTAAAACACATCTCTGGGGATCAAGCGGATCCGCTATCATCTCATGCGTAGACATGTACCTTATGACTACCTTCTTAGTCTTATCATAGTCTTTTGCAAATTTGTAGCGTATATGTATGTGTTTGGTCTTACAGTGAAATTTAGGATCTTTGACATAGGCTATAGATGCTTGACTGTCGCTGTGTATAGGTAGAACACCTAAGTCACTTGCATCAATTAGCCTGTCTAAGAACTTCCTAAGCCAAACAGCCTCTTGGACTGCCATGCTAAATGCTACGAACTCGGCTTCCATAGTTGAAAGTGCGATGCAGGATTGTTTCTTGCTACTCCAGGATATTGCACCAGATCCAAGTAAAAAAACATATCCTGAGGTCGATCCTCGCTCATCGAGATCAACCGCCCAATCAGCATCAGTGTAGCCTTCGAGCCTCAAGTCATCTCCTTAATTGCATAAAGCATAGTCTGCAGTTCCTTTGAGGTACCGCAATATCCTTTTAATCGCTTTCCAGTGTACTTGCCCTGGATTGGATTGGTAACGACTTACCATTCCAATGGCAAAACAGATGTCCGGTGTAACGACTGCTTTTCATGTATTTGGATTTATTATAATATAATATATGTTTTAGTGGATTTTCTCCTCTTGTGTGGTTTTCGTCTCCGTAGTTTTCATTTTCGATCGATTCGTCGTATTTTCTCGCTTCTTTCTTAGGATTGTCGATTTCGAAGTTTGTCACTCGTGACGGGCTTCATAACGGTCGTATCTAACTATTAGATCAAGCCTAGGAGTCTTAGGAATCGATCCCGGGGCCCCGCGCTCCGTATCGGTACTTTTCTGTGCTCATTAGCCGGACTAAGAAGGGCCACCGACCGACTAGATGACGATCCAGTCGGTCGGCAATCCTTCTTGGACCGACTAGTTAGCTTTCTAAATTTCTCAGGAGTTACTGTTTATCGTTAGTCGGTCTAAGAACGTTGGTTGACCGACTAGGTTGCAAACTAGTCGGTCAGCAATGCTTTTTGAACCGACTAACTCATCAAATTATTTTTGTATCAGTTACTGTTTACTCTTAGTCGGTCTAAGAACGTTCATCGACCGACTAGATGCTAAACTAGTCGGTCAGTACTTGTTCATGGACCGACTAACTCTAGAATCCTATTTTCGTTCAGGAGTTACTGTTTACACTTAGTCGGTCTGCGTTGGTCGACCGACCGACTAGTTGCCAAACTAGTCGGTCAGTGGTTGCTCTTTGACCGACTAACCAGTGTTAAAACCCTAATTTCTGGGCAGCCGCCAGCCTAGCCTATTTAAACCCAACCCATTCGACTTCTTCTTCTCCAACACGACCCAAAACCCTAAAAACTTCCCCCTTCAGCCCCCATCTTCCTCCAAGCTCCATTTCTCCATTCCAAGCCCTAGAATCATCATCCAATCCATCCCTTCACTCCATCTACCCCTCATCTTCCCCAAATCTCCATCAAAACCCATCAAAATCCCCAAATCCCCCAAAACCCTAGTTTCCCCAAACTTCTCCATTCGCTTCCAGATCTGATCCTAGGGTTCCCCGGAGTGTTTCTTCCATCTCCTCTCGGTAAGAAATCGATCTACCGTTGGTTTCTCAACCTATTTATATTTTTATAAAAGCCCTAATTAATTTCATGTGTTTGATGTTTGTTTCCCCCTTAACAGCGATTTCCCCGTAGATAGCATCCGTGTGACGAAGTAGTCGCCATCCCCGGTGCTAGGCAAGTGAAACTTGCCACTTAGGGTTTAGGCCATGTTTTAGGCCATTTGCTTGTTGTAGGCGTAAAAGAGGCTAGGCGACGAAATGATACTCGCCTAGGCGCAAATTGGGGAACTAGCTTGACAACGAAGCTAGTTCCGACATTTAGCATGTTGCACAATTACCATGTCATGTTTACCTTCCATTAACGGTACGCAATTTAATTGCCATGTCATTGCATTTTGCCTGTCACGTTTAATTTAAATTAACGGTACGCAAATATCTGTTCATGTCTTTGCATAGTGATTATTCATCGTGATTGCGTAGCGCACGCTACAATATTATATTCCTGGCTCGTGTTCCAGAAGCGAGCTTAGTGAGTTGGAAACCCCAACGCTCGACACATATGGGTGTGGTAAGAGATAAGCGGCCTAAGCCCCGAGTTGGCCTGATCCGCCACTCCGGCCAGCAGGTGGACTCTCTAGTGCACAAGTGATTAATAGTGATAGAGATAAGCGGCCTGAGCCACGAGCTGGCCAGCAGGTGGACTCTCTATGTACTAAGTGTTTACCAGTGACAAGTGATTAATAGTGGTAGAGATAAGCGGCCTGAGCCACGAGCTGGCCAGCAGGTGGACTCTCTATGCACTAAGTGATAAGTGATAAGTGATAAGTGATAAGTGTTAAATGATAAGTGATTAGTGATTTGGTAGCTTTTGCTACATTGTGCATGCTTGCCTCTCTTTTTTAAACTGTTGCATCATGCTTAACTGCCATGTCATTACTTAATACTATAACTGCTAGGTTGCTAGTTGCCTTACTTTCAGTTTCCTTGCACAAGTCTTTTCGACTTGCTGACATGTGCCCTTTTACTCTTTTGGGTGACACATGTTAGATCCTGAGCCTGAGTACCTTGTTGAGGACGAGGTGTTTGCTGACGCCGAGCCCGAGCTTGTGTTTGACGGGGAGTACGTGGACACTGGGGACCAGTCCTAGTGTCTTCGTGTGTTTTACTTTTGTTAGAAAGTTGTTTTGTTATCGGTGCGTAGCACCTATACTTTGTTATGTCGTATTCTTTTGTTGGCCTTGTTCTGGGCCTTTAGACTCTTTTCTTTTAGCCTGGTGGCTTTTCTGGATGTTGGACTTATTTTTGATGTTGGACATTTTGTGAGATGTGGAATTTTATTTCAGTCTCTCCTTGTGTTATTATTGTTATTCTGTTGTGGTTACAGGGACCTGTTTATGTATTTGTGGACGCTTATCGGGTTTGGGGCTTCACAGCTCCACTCTCGTGCGGACCTTTTCACGTCTCGCCTCCATTTTAGGGAAGCGGGTCGTGACAGGTTTTAGTGGTGGCCCATGCAGGTCTCCTTCTGTAACTGCGATTTTTGGAATAGCGATAATAACATTAGAATGTCCAATAAACTAAGTTCGACGTTCGAGTCATAAGCTATGAGTCTAATCTGATTTGTTTTCCGTGTCATTAGATGGCAGGAAGGCGTTTCACCCGTGGTGGGGGCAGTGGTGCGCTCCCTCATGATGAGGAGCCTGAGCGGGAACCCACCAACGGTGAGATGATGCGGATGATGTTGCAGATGATGCAAGTGCAGCAGGGCGTGCTTCTGCAAGTCCAGAATGCTCCACCTGCTCGAGCTGCCCGGGCTCTTCCGGATGTTCCTCGCTCTGAGCCAGGAGCGAAGCAATTTCGGGAGCTGGGTCCCGCATATTTTGATGGTTCTGAGGGTCCTCTGGCTGCCGATGAGTGGATTCGGAACGTCGAGGACAATCTGAAGATGGCCAAGATCACCCCGGCTGGATGGGTTGATTTGGCGAAGAGGCAGCTGAAGGATAACGCCAGGAATTGGTGGGATGCAGAAGAGAAGTTGTTGGTGGAGCTGATAGCTTGGGCTACCTTCAAAGCCAGATTTGAGGGTGAGTTCTTCCCGAAGGCTGCCAAGGAGGAGATGCTGCAGCGTTTTATCGATTTGAAGCCGGGGAACTCGTCGGTGGACATGTATCACCAAGAGTTCATGAGGCTGAGTCGGTTTGCACCAAAGATGGTGCAGGACGCTGAGGAGAGAGCTCAGAGGTTCCTGCAGGGGCTTGCTTCGGAGCTCCAGAGTTTTGTGACCTCCTCTGACCGGGAATCTTATCAGAAGGTTCTGGTAGCTGCCAAGAGGCAGGAGCTGCTCGTGAACCAGAGGAGAGGGTCTGTGGTTGGTGCTGGGAAGAGGCCTGTGGAACAGGCGAGAGCTGTGGTTAGGCCTGGATTCAGGCCGAACCAGCCTGTTCAGTTTAAGAGGCCAGTAGGGCCTTCTCGGAGGACTTGCCATTTTTGTGGCAAGGAGGGCCATGTCAAGGAATCGTGTAGGAGGTTCTTGGGGTAATGTATCGCCTGCGGAGATCCCGCCCATGCTCTCAGGGAGTGCCCGAGGTTGAAGCAGCCTTGGAAGGCACCTATTGCTGCCCAGCCGTTGCAGCAGCGAGCGTCTGTTCCTGCTGGACGTGGAGCAGCTCTTGTTCCGCAGAGGCAGGCTTTTCAGCAGGCTGCTCCGCCGAGGAGGCAGGCTTTTCTGATGACCGCTGCGGAGAGCGAGGCTGTGGATGAGGTTATCGCAGGTAATCCTCATTCAAGCTATTACTTTCCTATTTGGTCTTGATTGCTAGATTATATTGTTTGCTTGAACTTGCTTGTTTGCTAGACTAGGGTTTGATTGTTAATTGATTGATTAGGTGTGATTTTGGTGTGCACATTTCCTGCACGAGTCCTCTTTGACTCTGGTGCATCGATGTGCATTATTTCTCGGAGCTTCGTGGAGAGGCATTCCTTGTCGACGTCCCCTCTCCCCAAGAGTTGGAATATCGTTACAGGGAATGGTGTGGTCTCGGTGCATCGTGGTTGCAATTCTTGCTCGTTGGTGGTCTGTGGACATGAGCTTTTCGCTGATTTCATTATCCACGACATCATCAACTATGATGCAGTTCTTGGGATGGATTGGCTGGCGAGCTTCTATGCTACGATTGACTGCAGGAGGAAGAAGGTGGTGTTCGAGATTCCCGGACATCCAGTATTTGAGTTCAGTCGTGGTAGCAGTTCGCTTGGTCCTGTCAGATTTCGGGCCATGCCGGTGGAGGCTGTGGCTATGCAGATGGAGCTGGAGTGGCCAGCTGTGGTGCGAGATTTTGGCGACGTCTTCCCCGAGGAGATGTCTGGTTTGCCGCCTGATCGGGCTTTGGAATTTTCTATCGATCTTGTTCCAGGTGCGCAGCCGATTTCGAAGGCGCCGTATCGTATGGCACCTGCAGAGTTGGAAGAGTTGCGGAAGCAGTTGGATGAGCTTTTGCAGAAGGGTTATATTAATCCTAGTGTGTCTCCGTGGGGAGCACCGGTGTTGTTGGTTAAGAAGAAGGATGGTTCGCGTCGCATGTGCGTGGACTATCGGGAGTTGAATGCGGTGACCATTAAGAATAAATACCCGTTGCCTCGCATCGATGATATTTTTGATCAGCTTGGAGGTTCGAGGGTGTTTTCTAAATTGGATTTGAGGAGTGGTTACCATCAGTTGAAGGTGAAGAAGGGAGATGTTCCGAAGACAGCGTTCAGGACGAAGTATGGACACTATGAGTTCGTGGTTATGCCTTTTGGCGTAACTAACGCGCCTGCAGTTTTCATGAATCTGATGAACCTGATTTTCTACGACTTTTTGGATAAGTTTGTCGTT
Organism: Scilla litardierei; assembly: GCA_030789695.1. Taxonomy (NCBI): domain Eukaryota; kingdom Viridiplantae; phylum Streptophyta; class Magnoliopsida; order Asparagales; family Asparagaceae; genus Scilla; species Scilla litardierei. Next base: position 92,253,413 of record CM061133.1, on the reverse strand, counting down.
ATCTTCATTGACGACATTCTGATCTATTCAAAGTCAGAGGAAGAGCATGCCTCGCACTTAAGGACGGTGTTGGAGATTTTGAGGAAGCATCGTTTGTATGCTAAGTTTTCGAAGTGCGAGTTTTGGCTGGATCGAGTTGCTTTTCTCGGGCATGTGGTGACTGGAGATGGTATTTCAGTGGATCCTGAGAAGATTCGGGCCATCAGGGAGTGGCCTGTTCCGTCGTCAGCGTCTGAGATTCGGAGTTTTCTTGGACTTGCTGGTTATTATCGGCGATTCATTAAGGACTTTTCCCGTATTGCTGAGCCGATGACCAGGTTGACGCGAAAGGATGTTGCTTTTGTTTGGTCGGGTGATTGTGAGGGTGCTTTTGGTGTTCTGAAGGAGAGGTTGACGACTGCCCCTATTCTTGTTGTGCCTGATCGCAGCGGTGGATTTGAGATCTTTTGTGATGCTTCTGGCAAGGGTCTCGGTTGTGTGTTGCATCAGCACGGGCATGTTGTGGCGTATGCGTCTCGTCAGCTTAAGGTTCATGAGAAGAATTACCCGACGCATGATTTGGAGTTGGCTGCCGTTGTGTTTGCTCTTAAGATTTGGAGGCACTTCTTGCTGAGTGAGAAAGTGAAGATTTTCACCGATCACAAAAGCTTGAAGTATATTTTCACTCAGAAGGAGCTTAACATGCGACAGCGTCGATGGTTGGAGCTTATGGCGGATTATGATATTGATTTGCAGTTTCACCCTGGCAAGGTGAATGTGGTTCCGGATGCTTTGAGTAGGCTTCCAGCGGTGATGATTTTGACCTCGTAGTGGAGATTGCAGCAGGATTTTTGCGAGTCTGGTGTGGAGATTGTTCTTCCTGGAGAGGCTTCGTCGTTGATGTACATGCAGGTACAGTCGACGATCGTGGATCGGATTAAGGCTGGCCAGGCCGAGGATCCGAAGCTGGTGAGGATTCGGGAGCAGGTGGAAGCCGGTCTGCGGACTGACTTTTTGATTCATGAGGATGGCTCGCTGAGGTTTGGAGCCAGGTTGTGTGTGCCTGCTGGGGATATCAGAGAGGAGCTGATGGTGGAGGCACACAGTTCGCCGTATTCTGTGCATCCTGGTGGCACCAAGATGTACCAGGATCTTCGTCTGATTTATTGGTGGCATGGTATAAAGAGGAGCGTGGCTCGGAGTGTAGCCAAGTGCTTGGTTTGCCAGCAAGTGAAGGCGAAGCATCAGCGTTCGGCCGGGTTGCTACAACCACTTCCGATTCCGGAGTGGAAGTGGCAGCACATCACTATGGATTTCGTGACTGGACTACCTCAGAGTCCGAATCAGAATGACGCGATTTGGGTGATCGTAGATCGATTGACCAAATCTGCGCACTTTATTCCGTTCCGAGTGGGACAGTCCACTGAGGCGCTAGCGAGGAGATATATGGAGGTAAAAATTCTTTTACTCTCCGTTTTTATTTCCTTTTCCTAGTTTGGATAGTGATGTAACGTGAATCGTACAGGAGGTTGTGCGACTTCATGGAGTCCCTGTGAGTATCGTGTCTGACAGAGACACGAGGTTCACATCTCAGTTTTGGCAGAGTTTGCAGAAGAGCTTGGGTACGCGTCTGAGTTTCAGCACGGCGTACCATCCGCAGACGGATGGCCAGTCCGAGAGGACGATTCAGATTTTGGAAGACATGCTGAGGGCGTGCATGTTGGATTTCAAGGGTTCGTGGGAGGACCATCTACATTTGGTGGAGTTCTCTTACAACAACAGCTTCCAGGCGAGTATTGGCATGGCGCCATTCGCCGCTCTTTATGGGAGGAAATGTAGATCGCCACTGAGTTGGGATGACGTTGGTGATCGGGAGTTGTTGGGACCTGAGATGATCGTGGAGGCCGTGGATATCGTCAGGAATATTCGGGAGAGGTTGAATTGCTCAGGACCGTTTTAAGCATTGGGCGGATGCTAAACGTCGTCCTTTGGAGTTTCAGCCGGGCGACCATGTGTTCTTGAAGATTTCCCCGAATTGTGGTGTGATTCGTTTCGGGAAGCGTGGAAAGTTGAGCCCGCGATACATTGGACCGTTTGACGTTTTGGAGAGGGTTGGCGAGGTAGCTTATCGCTTGGCCTTGCCGCCATCTTTGGAAGGAGTTCACAATGTTTTCCATGTGTCGCAGCTTCGTCGATACATTAGCGATCCGTCTCATGCGGTGGATTTTTCGGAGATTACCGTTCGCCCCGATATGACGTATGACCAGCATCCAGTGCAGATTCTGGACAGGCGTCAGAAATCGCTTCGAAACAAGATTGTCAATCTTGTGAGGGTGATGTGGCGACACGGTTCACCTGGAGAGTCTACTTGGGAGAATGAAGATGAGATGCGAGAGCGGTTCCCACTTTTGTTTCCGGACTCGTGAGTTTTTGGAAATTCCGAGGACGTAATTTTTCTTAAGTTGGGGAGGATGTAACGACTGCTTTTCATGTATTTGGATTTATTATAATATAATATATGTTTTAGTGGATTTTCTCCTCTTGTGTGGTTTTCGTCTCCGTAGTTTTCATTTTCGATCGATTCGTCGTATTTTCTCGCTTCTTTCTTAGGATTGTCGATTTCGAAGTTTGTCACTCGTGACGGGCTTCATAACGGTCGTATCTAACTATTAGATCAAGCCTAGGAGTCTTAGGAATCGATCCCGGGGCCCCGCGCTCCGTATCGGTACTTTTCTGTGCTCATTAGCCGGACTAAGAAGGGCCACCGACCGACTAGATGACGATCCAGTCGGTCAGCAATCCTTCTTGGACCGACTAGTTAGCTTTCTAAATTTCGCAGGAGTTACTGTTTATCGTTAGTCGGTCTAAGAACGTTGGTTGACCGACTAGGTTGCAAACTAGTCGGTCAGCAATGCTTCTTGAACCGACTAACTCATCAAATTATTTTTGTATCAGTTACTGTTTACTCTTAGTCGGTCTAAGAACGTTCATCGACCGACTAGATGCTAAACTAGTCGGTCAGTACTTGTTCATGGACCGACTAACTCTAGAATCCTATTTTCGTTCAGGAGTTACTGTTTACACTTAGTCGGTCTGCGTTGGTCGACCGACCGACTAGTTGCCAAACTAGTCGGTCAGTGGTTGCTCTTTGACCGACTAACCAGTGTTAAAACCCTAATTTCTGGGCAGCCGCCAGCCTAGCCTATTTAAACCCAACCCATTCGACTTCTTCTTCTCCAACACGACCCAAAACCCTAAAAACTTCCCCCTTCAGCCCCCATCTTCCTCCAAGCTCCATTTCTCCATTCCAAGCCCTAGAATCATCATCCAATCCATCCCTTCACTCCATCTACCCCTCATCTTCCCCAAATCTCCATCAAAACCCATCAAAATCCCCAAATCCCCCAAAACCCTAGTTTCCCCAAACTTCTCCATTCGCTTCCAGATCTGATCCTAGGGTTCCTCGGAGTGTTTCTTCCATCTCCTCTCGGTAAGAAATCGATCTACCGTTGTTTTCTCAACCTATTTATATTTTTATAAAAGCCCTAATTAATTTCATGTGTTTGATGTTTGTTTCCCCCTTAACAGCGATTTCCCCCGTAGATAGCATCCGTGTGACGAAGTAGTCGCCATCCCCGGTGCTAGGTAAGTGAAACTTGCCACTTAGGGTTTAGGCCATGGTTTAGGCCATTTGCTTGTTGTAGGTGTAAAAGAGGCTAGGCGACGAAATGATACTCGCCTAGGCGCAAATTGGGGAACTAGCTTGACAACGAAGCTAGTTACGACATTTAGCATGTTGCACAATTACCATGTCATGTTTACCTTCCATTAACGGTACGCAATTTAATTGCCATGTCATTGCATTTTGCCTGTCACATTTAATTTAAATTAACGGTACGCAAATATCTGTTCATGTCTTTGCATAGTGATTATTCATCGTGATTGCGTAGCGCACGCTACAATATTATATTCCTGGCTCGTGTTCCAGAAGCGAGCTTAGTGAGTTGGAAACCCCAACGCTCGACACATATGGGTGGGGTAAGAGATAAGCGGCCTGAGCCCCGAGTTGGCCTGATCCGCCACTCCGGCCAGCAGGTGGACTCTCTAGTGCACACGTGATTAATAGTGATAGAGATAAGCGGCCTGAGCCACGAGCTGGCCAGCAGGTGGACTCTCTATGTACTAAGTGTTTACCAGTGACAAGTGATTAATAGTGGTAGAGATAAGCGGCCTGAGCCACGAGCTGGCCAGCAGGTGGACTCTCTATGCACTAAGTGATAAGTGATAAGTGATAAGTGATAAGTGTTAAATGATAAGTGATTAGTGATTTGGTAGCTTTTGCTACATTGTGCATGCTTGCCTCTCTTTTTTAAACTGTTGCATCATGCTTAACTGCCATGTCATTACTTAATACTATAACTGCTAGGTTGCTAGTTGCCTTACTTTCAGTTTCCTTGCACAAGTCTTTTCGACTTGCTGACATGTGCCCCTTTACTCTTTTGGGTGACACATGTTAGATCCTGAGCCTGAGTACCTTGTTGAGGACGAGGTGTTTGCTGACGCCGAGCCCGAGCTTGTGTTTGACGGGGAGTACGTGGACACTGGGGACCAGTCCTAGTGTCTTCGTGTGTTTTACTTTTGTTAGACAGTTGTTTTGTTATCGGTGCATAGCACCTATACTTTGTTATGTCGTATTCTTTTGTTGGCCTTGTTCTGGGCCTTTAGACTCTTTTCTTTTAGCCTGGTGGCTTTTCTGGATGTTGGACTTATTTTTGATGTTGGACATTTTGTGAGATGTGGAATTTTATTTCAGTCTCTCCTTGTGTTATTATTGTTATTCTGTTGTGGTTACAGGGACCTGTTTATGTATTTGTGGACGCTTATCGGGTTTGGGGCTTCACAGCTCCACTCTCGTGCGGACCTTTTCACGTCTCGCCTTCATTTTAGGGAAGCGGGTCGTGACATCCGGTCTTGTACACATCATAGCGTACATAAGACTACCAACTGCACTGGAATATGGAACTTTTTCCATAATTTCCTTTTCCTTTTGGTTCTTTGGACACGATTTCAGACATAAATTGTCGCACTTGCTTATAGGAGTATCAATGGACTTGCAGTCTTGCATATTAAAACGTTCTAGAACCTTCTTTATATAAGTCTCCTGTGAAAGAGAAAGAAGTTTCTTCGAACGATTCCTTGAAATCTTAACTCCAAGGATATATGCGGCTTCTCCCATGTCTTTCATCTCAAAAACTGATGAAAGCCAAGCCTTTATATCCATCACAAAGCCCTTGTCATTTCCGGCTATTAAAATGTCATCTACATATAGAGACATAATAACGTACTTTCTCTTAATCCTCTTGATATATACACAGTTATCTTCATCAAGCATGGAAAAACCATTTGATAAGACAACTTCTTGAAATCGTATATACCATTTCCTCGAGGATTGTTTAAGACCATATATGGACTTACGAAGTTTACAAACCTTATGTTCGTTTCCTTCTTTTACAAACCCTGTTGGTTGTTCCATATATATCTCCTCGTCCATTTCTCCATTGAGAAAGGCAGTCTTTACATCCATCTGATGTAATTCGAGGTCTAAGCAAGCTACCATAGCCAGAATCAGGCGAATCGAGGTAAAACAGACAACAGGTGAGAAGGTCTCTTCGTAGTCTATCCCTTCCTGTTGCGTAAAACCTTTCGCGACAAGGCGAGCTTTATATCTGTCAATAGAGCCATCAGCCTTATGCTTGATCTTGAGAACCCATTTGTTCCCAATAGCTCTACGTCCTCTGGGTAAGTCAACTAAGTCCCAGACTTGGTTAACTTTCATGGATTCCAACTCCTCCTTCATCGCTTCCATCCATTTGTCTTTCGCAGGGCATGATACGGCCTGTTTAAAAGTAGGAGGCTCGTCATCATCTTGTAGTAAAGTCATAAAGGTTTGCGGAAATTCATCCTCAAATCTTAGAGGAGCCAACCTTGTACGACTACTACGTCTTATTTGAGATTCTTCAAGTCCTTGTTGACTCGAATTTAGATCAATTCTAATATCACTCCCACTTGGAATGTCGTTAGAAATGCTCCCACTTGGATCATTATTCTCGTATGGAATAGGATTAGTGTCATTTGTATCATCCATTGGTGAAGTTTGATACGTATTTTCTTCTTCACCAAGAATTCTCCCACTCGAATGAGGTAATCCTTCTTGATCATTAATCTCAAATAGAGATAAGTCTTGACTTATCTCGCCCTGTCTTGGAAACTCGTTTTCCAAGAAATTGACATCCCTCGACTCAAACTCAATTAGACCTCCATTGTCTTCCTGACTAACGAAAACATAACCTTTGGAGTTTTCTGCGTATCGTATAAAGATACATTTCCTTCCCCTTGCACAAGTTTGCCATACTTATGGGAGGAAATATATGCGTAGGATGCACATCCCCAAGGTTTTAAAATGTTTAAGTCAGGAGACCTTTGGTTCCACAACTCATAAGGAGTGGAGCTAACTGATTTCGAGGGTACGCGGTTCAAGATGAAAGCGGCCGTCAATAATGCATCACCCCAAAAGGTGATTGGCAAGTTAGCTTGCGCCATCATTGAACGGACCATTTCCATTAAAGTCCTATTTCTCCTTTCTGCAACACCATTTTGTTGCGGAGTATAAGGCATAGTTACCTGATGTACTATGCCCTTTTCATCACAAAGTTCCTTAAAACTTGTTGATTGATATTCACCGCCCCTATTGGTTCGCAAGACCATAATCTTACGATCTAATTGATTCTCCACTAAACTCATATAGTTCTTAAAGCAGGTTAATGCTTCACTTTTGTCGGATATCAAATAGATATGTCTGAATCGGGTGAAATCATCAATACAAGTGATGAAATAGGACTTCCCGCGTCTTGTCTTGACATTCATCGGACCACATATGTCCGAATGGATAAGCTGTAATGGAACCTCGGCCCTTGTGCCGGTTCCAAACAGCTTGCGACAAGATTTCCCCACTAGGCAATGTTCGCATGTCGACATTTCAACCTTTGAAACATTGGATAGAAGGCCACGTTTGGCAAGTCTATCCATACGCGTTGGTCCAATATGACCAAGCCTTGCGTGCCAACAAATTACATCTGACTCATAAGTCGAAGAATTTGTAACAAGGAAATTTTCATTACTATTAGAGGAATCATACATTGTATTTAATACAATAAATCCTTTAAATACATACCCAGAACCAATTAGAGTATTATTACAACACAAGTCCACTTTACAATTTTGAAAGAACCAGCTATAACCAAGACCCATTAACACGACCACAGAAATTATATTCCTTCGAATATCTGGAGCGAAGAGAACATCATGAAGTAGGAGAGTGCGGCCGTTGTCCAAGACTAGCTTGCAAGTCCCAACGCCTTTCACTTCAACACTTGTGTTGTTTCCTAGATAGATCCACTTCGTTCCTTGGGGTATCCGGTGATACTCCATGAAGGACCGTCTGTCCCTTGCTATGTGGTCGGTGGCACCTGAATCAATTATCCAAAATGGATTAGATTCCACAAGAAGTATTGAACTAGAAACACATATGTAACTAGTATAATTACAAGTTACCTCATCGCCTCCACTCGTACATGAACGAGCATAGTGACCGAGCTTGTTGCACTTGAAGCACTTGATCTTCTTCAAGTCTTTCTTCTTGTGCCACTTCTTGTGCCCACCCTTAGGTTTGGGTTTCTTGGTAGACTCAGGTTGCTTATTACATTCATTAGTATACTTCAAACGATCTTTTTGTTTCTTTCCCCCGTGTGAGGAACTAGCAACCATGTGCACTTCTGCACTTGGCTTGGCAGCCGCAAGCCGATCTTCCTCTAACTCGAGGTGCTTAGAAACATCGCTGAAGGTCTTGATGCTCTCATTATGAGTGAGATGCATCTTCATTTGGTCCCACCCATTTGGTAGGGAACGTATGCCTGCTTGGATTTGTTGCTCATCTGTGAGCACATGACCTGCATCCTTTAACTCTGAGATTAGATTCGCCATATGTCGCAGATGTTTCCCCATGGAATGATCAGGACGTTTCTTGTATGAATCAAATCTTATAGTTAAGGCGCGAAGTTTGGACACCGATCTGCCACCAAACTTATCCTCTAGCTTGGACCATATGTCCATGGCTAGGTCATGCTCTCGGAAGATGCACATTATGTCATCGGCCATACTGCTTAATAACGTAATGCGAGCTATCTTGTTCTTCCGAGACCAAGCATCAAAAGCTTCCTTGTCTCGTCTGTGTTGGGCCGTAGTGCCCAACTCGGGTTCAATCATTACATTCTTTAGAGTTTCGAGCACTTCTTGCTCCTCTAGAACGTATTGTATCTTGATGGACCATAGTTTGTAATTATCGCCGTTGAGTTTTTCACCTCTGTTTAACTCAGCGACGATATTCTTTGAAGCGGAAGACATTTTACTTTTAAAATGCTGTAAAAGACACAAAACCGAAGGTTTGATCAAAAAACATGGCATTTAAAAATTCTTAAAATATAATTCCCACTTGAAATGATAATAGAATATCCCATTTGGATATTTCTAATTTCAACTCTCACTTGGAATGATATTTATAATTGATAAGTTACTTTCGAAAAATATTGAAGATGTTACCCTAGAATAGGAAAGGTCATTACGTTTCCAATCACCATCTAGAGTAACTTTCAGTATTTCCCCATCACATTATCAAATAAAAGTACTCTTATAGTACTTTGCAGCGGAAAAAGCGTTTTTGAAAACGTATTTTTCAAAACGTATGAAAACGTATTTTTCAAAAATGTATATTTCAACCTAGTACCCTTTGATACTAGCGAAATATTCGGCAATTCCTGGCCATTTGCTGGGGATGAGCCGTAGCCGTGCCAAGGCCGGATCCCCTCTTTGGGGATTTTTCTGCAAGCCATCGTCGCCGGCTCCCGTATGGATCCAAACGCTTCCCCCCGTATTGGAGAATTTTGCCGCAAACGACTGCCGTCGGCCCCGTATGGGCTAGCCATGCATATTCTTTCATGCATGCTCCCTTCCCCTTCCCAAAAACAGGGTTAACCGGGGCTCGGCACTGACCGAGGCCGGAGCCGGCAGTGGCCGGCGCCGGCCGGCCAGACCCCGGCAGAGGTCATGGCAGGCCAGGGTGCCGGCCCTGGCCTTTGCCAGGGCCGGCCAGGCCCCTGGCCTGGCCGTCCTGGCCTTGGCCTGAGGCCAGGGCGCCAGCCCTGGCCTCTGCCAGGGCCGGCAGGGCCCTGGCCCAGGCCTGGCCCTCGGCCAGGGCCCTCTGGCCCTGGCCGAGGCCAGGGCGCCGGCCCTGGCCCCTGCCAGGGCCGGCCAGGCCGGCCCTTGGCTCTGGCTGGGGCCGGCCAGGCCTGGCCCTGGCCACGGCCAGGGCCCCCTGGCCATGGCCATGGCTGGTCAGGGCCGGCCAGGCCATGGCCGGCCATGGCCCATATGGCCATGGCCGGCCACCCCCTTGCATGGGGTTGGCCGCACACCCTCGCCGGAGGGTGGCCGTGGAAGTTATTGGCCGTAGCCAACCCCCTCCGCATGGGGAGGGGGGATGCATTTCCTCCATAGCCCATATGGCCATGGTTATCATGCACCAAAATCATCTTCTCCGATGGAAATGACCACCATCTTCTTCTCTGATGAGACACCCGTTCGTCGAGAAAATAGTTATTCTCTAATGGCCGTGTGCCAAAATGAAAAATAACATACTTTAAAATTCGTAAACTACGCGCTCCATATGAAGAGAGCGCCCATTCCCATTTGAATGGAGACTCAGCATCCATGAAAAGAGCGAGTTTGGCGATATGAACGGTCGGTTCTTCCCGTCACGGAGAGTTCCTGCCATATCCGTAATGACAGAAGACCCTAATGTGAAAAGAACAACCGCTGCGTTCTCTCCGTCACGAAGCGTTCCTACCATATCCGTAATGGTAGGATACCCATCCGTGAAAAAGACAACGACTCGTTCATAGTTTCTCCGGGGCGAACCCGTATGGCTCTGATACCAATGTAGGATCCTGTCCAAAACAGAGTTAGGATCGATAAATGAAGTTGAGACTTACGCTTGCGTACGCGGCACGGTAGTCTATGAACTTCGCCTTCGGATTAGCGGCACGGTAGGTAGTCTACGCGGCACGGTAGGTTACCCATTCGTGAAAAAGACAACGCCTCGTTCATCGGTTCGACGGGGCGGCGGTTTGACCGGGGCGAACCCGTATGTCTATGATACCAATGTAGGATCCTGTCAAAACAAGGACGTTAGGATCGAATAATGAAGTAGAGACTTACGCTTGCGTACGCGGCACTGTAATCTCGGAACTTCGCCCTCGGATTCGCAACAATGGTCGATACTTCGTCACAGAGGATCGAAGCAGAGTTTCACCGCCTAAATCTCTATTTAGAATAGGATTTTAATGGAAGGGAGAAGAAGAACATAATATGCCTTATGCAAACTTATGGCATGGAAAGTGTAGTTTGAATGCCTTACCCTTGGGTCCTATTTATAGGCTTTAGGAGTAGTTATTGTAGGAAATAACTAAATATAAGCTTATTAGCCTATATTAGCACATTCATTTATCCTCTTCTTTATTCACTTATCAAGTGCCTTTATGCACTTATAAAGTGACTTTTTCCACTTATCGAGTGGCTTTTTCCACTTATCGAGTGGTCCTTTTCACACGAGAAAAGGTTCCCTTCGTGCACGCTTTCGTGCACGCGACATCTGAGGTCTGTATACCCTCATACATCCCCTCATGGGTGTATTTATGTCGTCCATATCCAACAGGTCCGTAGGTGGAGAATCGACGGTCATGTGTGACGGACGAGTAGGTTCGATCGGAATACGTGTCTTCGCCATAATCGAGACGAGACACGTGCGAGACAAACGAGTTCGACGACGAACTGAAAATCTGAAACCCTAGAACAATCCTAGGACGAACTGAAATCTAGATAAACCTAGGTCTAAAAGCTGAAATCAAGCCCTAGGAGCTAGAGGAGAGAGAGGAGAATCACCTAGGGAGGAGATATGGAGATCCACGACCGGAGATGATCGGAGAAACGACCGGAATCAGATCGGAATCGACGGAGGAAATGGGGGAAGTCGAAAGGGTTTGGGGAGATTTTGGCTGTGAGTGAATATCGAACCGACTAGAATAGGAGTTAGTCGGTCGGGGGGGGGGGAGTATAAGTCGACTAGGAATGCGAAAAGACGCAGCAGTCCCTGCGCAATTAGTCGGTCACAGTTCAAGCGCTGCCCGACTAGATGATGATCTAGTCGGTCGGCCAATGAGCTTGAACCGACTAAGTGCAAACAGTAACTGAAGCCAAATTTAGGGATTGAGTTAATCGGTCTGTGTTCATTCACTGACTGACTAGATGATGATCTAGTCGGTCGGTCAATGAACATGAACCGACTAACAGAGGTCAAAAATTTTAGAATTTGAAATTTTGAGTTCTCTCCCAATCGCACTTGGACGAAACATCGAAATACTCTCATATATCATTATACAACCCCATCAAACATCGAAAATCTTAAATTTGACGTTCATGAATATTTCAAGCATAAATTCCGAAAATTCAACAAAAATTCCAGAAAATTCCAATAAATCTAGCATGTGCAAATATAACGAAATTTAATAGCATGCAAGATTATTGAACAAAATATGAATCCTAAATCTCGGATTCACCCATAATCCCCAATTCTCGACGCAACCGCACAAAGGAGTCTTCCTTTAGTGGTTTCGTGAAAATATCGGCGATTTGCTTCTGGGTTTCAACGTACACTAAAATGATGTCCTTTTTAGCAACATGATCATCTAAGAAATGGTGACGGACATCTATGTGTTTAGAACGGGAATGGTGTACCGGATTCTTAGAGAGACATATTGCACTTTTGGTTGTCCACCATGATAGTGCAAGTATCACAGTTTATACCAAAGTCTTTAAGAGTGTGTCTCATCAAAAGAACCTGAGCACACGCGGCACCGGCGACAATATATTCCGCCTCGGTGGTTGAAAGTGATATGGAATTCTACTTCTTGGAAAACCAAGAGACAAGAGAATTTCCTATAAAATGGCAAGTGCCACTAGTACTTTTCCTGTCGGATTTGCATCCTGCAAAATCTGCTTCCCTATATGAGATTAACTCATATGTACTCGATTTTGGATAAAGTAATCCAAAATCGAGAGTGTAACTTAGATAACGGAAAATAAGTTTTACCGCTACTAAGTGAGATTCCTTAGTTTGAGATTGATAACGAGCACATACTGTAACGGTCGCTTTCCGACCGTTCGTATTTTCTGCGTGCACGTGCTTTATCGTGCACGTAATTTATTTGGCTAGTTCTGAGCTCCGGCTTATGTGATGCGATATGCCGTTGCAATCGTTTTGGGGTGTTGAATTTTATAGTAATTTTCAGGAACGTCGTTTCACGACTCGTTTTCTCGCAAAACGACTTTGAACGATAGGGGCGTTTTAGTCATTTGACTCAAAACGCCGTTTCCAATTTTACGAAAATTCTTGGTAGGCGTTACGCACGATCAGGCTCCGTAGATCTGTGCGTCTCGTCTACACGATCGTCCCGGTATTTTAGGATTATTTTTCTGACGCCCGGATTGCGAGATATCACCCGGATAAACCTCGGCCGTCGATCTTGCCAAACAAATTCAAATTTCGAAATTTGATAGCCAGATCTGGCTATATCACAAATAAATCTCAGGATATCTTTCCAAATCAGCACCCTCTATTGACCTCTAGATCTTACCTAAATTGTACACCTACTATCTCCTACCACTAACACATTTAACCTATAAACACTTTAGTTTTATATCAACTATTTATTATTATTAAAAAACTCAATTCCAACCTTACATTCACGTGAAAAAAACCCTAGGGGGGGCTGTGTTTTCTCTTCCGCAGCCGCCACCTAACAACGAGACTTTTTCCCCCCCGCTCGCAACTCTCTTCCCCTCGCAGCTCGACCCCGGCGACCGGTGGCCTTTCCCCACCCGCGCGAGGCCGCCGTTCACCGCCCGACGTCGGCGACTGTCGCAGCAGCGAGTCGCAGGCGCCGCCCCGCTCGACTAGGCCCTCGCACGTCGCAGCCTACACCCCCCCGATCGCGACGACCGCCGTTCGACGTCGCGGTCGACTCCCCGCGACCGCACTTCGTCCGCCAGCCACCGCAGACGACCGGAGGTCACCGTTCACCCCCAACGCCGTGCAGACCCCGTGCGACGCCGCAGGCCACAGTTAGGCATCGCACCGCCTCCCCGCGACCCCATCGCGGCCGCCTGAAGCCTCGCGCATCGCCGACGAAGCCTCTGATCGCCGGCTGCCTCCTCCCCACATCGCAGCGAGCAGTAGCAGCAGCTGCTGCTAGTTCTCCGGTGCCGCGCCACCTCTGGCGCCGCCCTACGGCCCTGGACCCTCCGGCAACCCCCTCAGGCCGGAGACCCCTCCCAGCGGCATCCCCTAGGCCGGACGCAGCCGTTGTATCCCTGTCAGCTCGCCGTCCGACCTCCACTTGTAAGTGGCGAGAGCAGCACGCACACGTAAGTGTTAGATCGGGAGTTATTTCATGATAATGGGTTTGTGTAAAAGATAGTTTACAATGCCAATACTTTAGTACATGAGCTTTTGTCCCAGCATGTTAATATACCAGCTTATAACCTTAAGTACTTTATTTAGTTCCCAGTTTACGGCATGTGTGAATTCAGAGCAGTACCCTAGCTAGTACTTAGGAGGCTTATAAATGATGGGTTGTTGCAAACTGTGGATCTGTGAGTCTCAATGCTATGATGATAAAGTTGGTTTACTATCTGTACACATCTTAGCCTTTTTCCTATTCGTTGATACATAAAGGATAGTACCATTCTTAAAGGTGTGAACAGTACCTCTTTTACATAGGTTAGAATACTTTTAAGTTGTGAGTATCCAATAATATATATATCCCTATGGAACACCGAAAAATATTTGTATATATTGTTAGTTATCAGCCCATTACTCTAAGATGTGTAACAACCCGTAAGTTTGGTTATTTAGTAGTATTAGCAAGTTATTCAGTTTATTTTTAATAGCAGTACATATGTTAATATACTGGATGTATACATATACGTATATCAGGTAAACAATGGCTGTAATAATTAAATTCTTGATTGATAGTAGATCCAAACTCAATACTTAAATCTTATGACACAGATAATTAAGTGTGTCTCTCTGCTACCGTCTGGACCCCGACGATTCTCTATGTGTAGCGCTACTCATGGTCGAGGAACCGGAGCAAAGGCAACGTGATCCGTAACTGTTTTCAGACCCGACGCCAAATTCACGCGTAATCATCATTCAGGTTGGTACCCCGAACTCATAGCAACCCACACCGTAGCAAAACTGAAAACCTAACTAAAATCGGACAACTGTAATTAAATTTACTTTTCCGCACCAGTAAAACGTTGCTCATCGTAGAAATCGACCATCGGACAAACTTTCTGTGCACATAGGGTAGTGGTCGATCTAGGCTGATAGAACATCAAATTGTGACTTTGACAATTAGGGTAGCCCCGACAACCTAGAAATGAACTTAAATAAGATTATTGAAAAACGCGACCTGACATCGTCGCCGTGGCGATATTTCAGACGGACTTCTACGGACGAGACGCTTGGACGAGACGCTTCGAGAGGACGACACACTCGCCACTGCAGGCAAGTGTATCTCACTTGCACCTTCGGCCATGTTTAGGCCTTCGTTGGTTAGAACTGATAACTGTGAACAAAATAGAACCGGACGTGAAATGATAGCGTCCGGGAAGATCCTGACGGCTCAGGCTTGACGACGAAGTCTGAGCCCGACAACAACAACTTTTGACATCGTAGGGTTATCATGTGTGTGCGTGTGTGTGGACACCCTAGAATAACTCTTCCCGTCTTGACATGTCCCGTCTCGTCTTGCACAGCCTGCGGGCAATAGGGCACTCTCCAAGCTAGAGAGAGTGATCCCTTGTACTGATTCACAGCCTACGGAAAGCTCGGCACCCACCTAGCAGAGTGAGTGTCCCAGCAGACCGAGAGGATAGAGACGCTCACCTAGCAGAGTGAGTGGTCCTATACAGTTGTACGGTTTCACCTACGAGGCGTTCATCGCTCACCTAGCAGAGTGAGCGATACGCTACCGACCGTGGGGATAGAGGCACTCACCTAGCAGAGTGAGTGGCCCTATATTGTCTTGTCCTGAGTTATGGGGTTTGGGGTAGGGTTGAGCGTGCACACGGTAAGAGGGTCTGATCCCCCTCGAACCGTAAGGTGTGAACCCTTCATGTCACAATTGTCCTGTCTTGTCTTGTCTTGCCACGTTTCGTCTTGTTCTGTCCTGTTTATCATGTCTTGTCTTGACACCTGTAGGTTAGTCCCGTAGTTGGTAGCACACGCTACGACTACTACTTGTCCCGTTTTACTATCCTGATGCGTTTACTTTCTGTTGTCACTCTGTTATAACCCCAGCATGCTAATCAACCAGTAAACCGTTGTTTAATAGTTTGGTGCACTTGTAGTAGAGTCTAACCTCCTTTTTGTAGACTTTACCTGACGTACAGTTCCTTTCTTTTGGGTGATGTACGTCAGGTGTTGAGCCAGAGTACACTGACCTGCCAGAGGACTTTGAGCCAGAGGACTTTGAGCCGGAGTACGTGCCCGAGGAGGACCGGAGCTAGAGATCTTCACGTTCCTGGTTCAGAGGTGTTACTGCAGTTTAGGTTGGGTGCGTAGCACCGTTTACTTTCTGTCTAGGTTGGGTGCTTGCACCATTAGTTTACTTCAGCTGTTTCGTAGCCGTGTTGGCTTTTGTTTAGACTCTCCGTACTTTTCTGGATATCTGTGGAATAAAATGAATGCATCTCTTTTAGTACTTTTGTTGTTCCGTACTAACCTGCAGGGACCTGTTCCTTCGTCTTGGAGTACCACACAGACGCTTATTGGGTCCGAGCTTCACAGCTCCGGCCTAAGCGGGCCTTGTCACGTTTTGCTTCTGTCGTTTTGGGAAGCGGGGCGTGACACATACACATACGGCAAACATAATATCGGGCCTACTTGAGGTAAGATATAGTAGACTGCCTATCATACCTCGATATAGACGACTGTCTACATCTTTACCGACCGTATCCTTATCAAGATGAGTAGTCGTGCTCATTGGAGTCTTCTTCCCGGAGGCATTCTCATTTCCAAATCGCTTAAGTAACTCCACCGTGTACTTGGTTTGGTGGATGAAGATTGCATCGTTCATTTGGCGAATTTGGAGACCTAAGAAATATTTGAGCTCACCCATGTGGCTCATCTCAAATTGATCCTTCATCACATTAGAAAACTCTTCGCAAAGAGTGAAGTTAGTAGCACCGAAAATGATATCATCAACGTAAATTCGAACTAAAATTATATCATTATTCGAATACTTAACAAATAATGTAGAATCAACTTCTCCCATTTTAAAACCTAAATCCAAAAGAAAATTCTTTAAACGGTCATACCAAGCTCGAGGAGCTTGTCTCAAACCGTAAAGTGCTTTCTTAAGTTTGAAAACGTGATTTGTAAATTTTTCATTTATAAAACCCGGAGTTTGAGAAACATAAACTTCCTCAACAACATCTCCGTTTAAAAACGCACTTTTAACATCCATTTGAAAGAGTTTAAAATCTTTATGGCATGCAAAAGATAACAATAATCTAATAGATTCTAATCTAGCTACCGAAGCAAAGGATTCTTCGAAATCAATACCTTCCTCTTGACGGTAGCCTTGAGCAACTAACTGAGCTTTGTTCCGGACGACGATTTGGTTTTCGTCGGTTTTGTTCTTGAAAATCCACTTCGTTCATATAACGGTGTGGTTCTTCGAAGGCAATGGAACAAGCTTCCAAACCTCATTCCTCTCGAATTGAATGAGTTCCTCCTCCATGGCTAAGATCCAAGCACTTTCTTCGCACGCTTCATTAATATTCTTTGGCTCTATCGAGGAGGCAAAGGCACAATGAGTGAAGTAGTTGACTTGAGATCTCGTCTTGACACTATCAAAGATATTGCCAATGGCTTGCTCATGAGGATGGTCACGAACGATATGAAGCCGTTTGGGAATTCCCTGATCACTAGGAACATTCTCAAAAGATTCATTAGTAGGGTTAGTAACATTAGAATCAATAGAATTAGAATTACCAATAGAATCACATAAGACATTCATGGAGTCATCATCATTAGTAATTCTAGTTGGGACAAAGCCTTCATTAAATGAAACATGAAGTGATTCCTTGATCGTTGAGGTTCATTTGTTGTATATCCGGTAGGCTTTGCTACGGGAAGAATATCCAACAAATATCCCCTCATCGGATCTTGGATCAAATTTGTCCAAGCTACCATACGTGTTTTTAATGAAACATTTTGAACCAAAAACTCGAAAATGTTTAACTTGAGGCAATCTACCAAACAACAATTCATAACAAGTTTGTTTGGTGTCGGGCCTCAAAAGTATTCTATTAAACACATAGCAAGCGGTATGTACCGCTTCCGCCCAAAATTGATGGCCAAGTTGGCTATCATCAAGCATAGTGCGAGCACATTCCACTAGCGTCCTATTCTTTCTCTCAACAACACCATTTTGAGGAGGTGCGCGAGGGAATGAAAAGGTGTGTGTAATACCAAATTCATCACAAAAGTTTTCAAAAGACTCATTTTCAAATTCCCCTCCATGATCACTACGAATAGTGACAATGGTGGTTCCAATGAGATTTAGTACCTTCTTAACAAAGATTGTGAAGTTTTCAAAAGCATCATTTTTATTCCTTAAGGAAAATACCCAAGTAAATCTAGAAAAGTCATCAACGATAACAAGTCCATATCTAGCATTACCTAATGAAGCAACTCTAGTTGGCCCAAAAAGAACTAGATGTTAAGGCCTCTAGATGAAATGCTTTTCTTAGGTTTAAATGAGAATTTTGGAAGCTTGCCTCGTTGACACGAGTCAAAAAAGCTTTTCTTTTGAAAGACAAGCTTAGGGAAGCCTCTAATAGAATTTAACTTGGAAAGTTTAAAGAGTGTTCCAAAGTTCACATGACCAAAACGTCGATGCCATAAGTGTTGTTCACTTGTGTTGGCAATGAGACAATGTTCATGTGATCTTGGAAGGTCTAGGATATATATATCCTTATGGCGTGTGCCAGAAAACAATAAATCATTATTATCTTTTCTTAAAATATGGCACATTCCTTTCGCAAAGCTAACTTTGTAACCTTTGTCACAAAGTTGGCTTATTGAAATAAGATTGTGGTTTAATCCTTTAACAAGGTAAACATCACTTATTAGTGGTTTAGAAGGATTACTCACTTTACCAACACTAATGATGGTTCCGCTCTCGTTGCCTCCAAAGACGACGCGGTTCCCATTTGCAATGGGCACCATTCCGGAGAGCAATTGAGCATCACCCGTCATGTGTTTTGAACACCCACTATCAAGTATCCAATTATTCTTGCAGCCAAATTTGGATTTGTTGCTCCGTTTCTTTCTCTTGAGTACCTATAGATAGAAAATATCGTATCATGGTACCCAAGGTCATTGGGTCCAAAGAGATTAGACCATTGGAAGACAAGTCCAATTGGACTTAGACTTCCCCACATAATTATCACTATGCACGACATTAATAAAATAAGAATTCATATAAACTTGTTTTTCATTCATGCTTGTGTCCTTTGGGCTCCAAATAGTGAAGATTTTGGGAGCCCTATTTCTATTGGGAGCATGCATGCGTTGTTAATTTCTACGTGATGCATGTCGTGGATAGTCATAAGGCACATGATGAAATGGTGCATGATGATATTTATTCATATGATGATGTGAGTGAACATATGCATGTGGAGGAACACGTGTGTGAGGGTATCTCACATGGTGTGCACGTGCCCGTGGATGTGGTGCATAAAAATCATCATATGTGTGAACATGTGGAGTAGGACGTGTGTTCCTACGTGGCATGGTATTTGTGTACATCTAAGCATGAACCTTCTTTGGAGGTCCACCCAAAGTGGGTTTCTTTCCAAAAGAGGGTGTGTACGAGGTGGAAGCACCATTGGTAGATGAACTACCAATAGAGTGTTTGCTCCCACTCGTTGAGTCACCGGAAGTTGGCCTAACAAAGGTAGTGGCCGATTTGGATAAACTTCCCATCTTATACCCCAAGCCAATGTGGTGATTGGCCGGAAGTAAGTCATTTAGGATTTTATCCAAATGGTCCTTACCCTTATTGAATTTATTAATTCGGCCTAATGTGCACTCATACTTCTCGGTGAGAGAATGTATCGAAGCATCCAAAGTGGATACTTGCGAAGTGAGCACATAAACACGAGATTTGAGATTCTCATTCTTAATACTCAAAGTTGAGTTTTGAGAAGTCAAATCCGCTATCTTGTGTTCCTCTGAATCCTCAATGTGAACGTGTTCAAGTTGAGATTTGAGATTTACAATCTCATTTCTCAACTCTTCAACAATGGTGTCGTTGTTGGTGATGATAGATTTAGGCGAGGTTTGGATGCTAGATAAATCATCTTTTACCTTAGTATATCTATTTACTAATTTAGTGTATTTTGACCATATTTGCTCATTAGCATTTCTAAGGTCATCCATTGTTACCTCATCGCCTACATTGTCGCTATCATTGGAGGAGGAATCTTTATCTTGCTCCTCTCTAGCCAAGAAGCACATGTGTGCTTGCTCCACTTGCTCATCATCCGACTCTTCACTAGATGAGTCCTCGGAGTCGGAGAATGTCCCGACAAGTCCCTTCTTGTACCATTTCTTGTACTTCTTGGACTTGTCGAACTTTGGCGCCTTCCACTTCTCCTTTTGCGTGTTTTGAGGACACTCCGCTTTCATGTGTACTGGCTTGTTGCATTTAAAGCACAAAGGAGAGGAGGCGTTAGAAGAACCAAATTTAGATTTGTTCTTGAAATTACCTTTCCGGAAGAACCGGTTGAACTTCTTTGCAATTAGGGCAATGGACTCTAAGTCTAATTCTTCTTCCGATTCTTCATTATCGGTAGATGTGGATGTGGATAGAGCGGCCTTGAACGCAATCGCCTTTTTCTTTGGCTCGTCTTGCTTCAAGTAGGACTTCATCTTGTCCTGCAACTTAAGTTTTCTATCCTTGCATACCTAATAAGACATCAAGGTACCCATTAGTTGGATAACGGTATACTTACTCATATCGTTACCTTCCTCGATGGCGAATGTACGCTTCTCCCAACAAGAAGGAAGTCCATCGATGATCTTCGATACTTTCTCCTTTTGGGTGTAGGTTTTACCAAGAGCCTCCAACTCGTTGGTGATGTCGACGAAGCGAGCGTAGTACTCCTTCATCTTCTCACCATGTTGCATATGAAATAACTCGTAATCTTTATTAACAACAACGAGTTTAGAGTCTCTTACCCTACTCGTTCCTTCATGCAAGATGAGGAGGGAGTTCCAGATTTGATATGCACTCTTACATGTGCATATCTTGTTGAAGTCCTCGGGCTCCAAAGCGCATTGCAATGCATTCATTGCCTTGGCATTGCTTACCTCCGCGGCGACCTCCTCGATAGTCCACTTCGAGAAATCTTCTTCTTTGGGCTCGACGTACTCCGTCAATGTGGCCCTCCACAATGAAGCACTCCGGAGGAAAGTTTCCATCCGGCATTTCCAGTACCCGTAGTTGGTACCGTTGAAGAAAGGAGGCCTCGTCGAGGAGTGTCCTTCCATCACCGAAGAAGCTCCTGTTGGATATGGACGACATAAATACACCCATGAGGGGATGTATGAGGGTATACGGACCTCAGATGTCGCGTGCACGAAGGCGTGCGCGAAGGGAACCTTTTCTCGTGTGAAAAGGACCACTCGATAAGTGGAAAAAGCCACTCGATAAGTGGAAAAAGCCACTTTATAAGTGCAAAATGGCACTTGATAAGTGGATAAAGAAGAAGATAAATGAATGTGCTAATATAGGCTAATAAGCTTATAATTGGTTATTTCCTACAATAACCACCCCTAAAGCCTATAAATAGGACCCCAGGGTAAGGCATTCATTCACACTTTCCATGCCATAAGTTTGCATAAGGCATCCTTATGTTCTTCTTCTCCCTTCCATTAAAATCCTCTTCTAGTTAGAGATTTAGGCGGTGAAACTCTGCTTCGATCCTCCGTGACGAAGTATCGACCATTGTGGCGAATCCGAGGGCGAAGTTCCGAGATTACGGTGCCGCGTACACAAGTGTAAGTCTCGACTTCATTTATCGATCCTAACGTTGTTTTGACAGGATCCTACATTGGTATCAGAGCCATACGGGTTCACCCCGGTCAAACCACCGCCCCGTCGAACCGATGAACGAGGCGTTGTCTTTTTCACGAATGGGTATCCTACCATTACGGATATGGTAGGAACGCTTCATGACAGAGAGAACGCAACGGTTGTTCTTTTCACGTTAGGGTCTCCTACCATTACGGATATTGTAGGAACTCTCCGTGACGGGAAGAACAGACCGTTCATATCGTCAAGCTCGCTCTCTTCATGGATGCTGAGTCTCCATTCATAGGGAATGTGAACTCTCTTCATGTGGAGCGCGTAGTTTACGAATTTTAAAGTGTGTTAATTTTTCATTTTGGCACACGTCCATTAGAGAATAACTACTTTCTCGATGAACGGGTGCTTCATCGACGAACGGGTGCTTCAGCGAGGAAAAAGATGGTAGTTATTCCCATCGGGGAAGATAACTTTTGGTGCATGATCACCATGGCCAAATGGGCTATGGAGGCAATGCATCCCCCCTCCTCATGCGGAGGGGGTTGGCTACGGCCAATAACCACCACGGCCACCCCTCCGGCGGGGGTGTGCGGCCAACCCCATGTAAAGGGGCGGCCGGCCATGGCCATATGGGCCATGGCCGGCCAAGGCAATAAGACCATGGCCCGGCCATGGCTGGCCATGGCCATGGCCAGACCTGGCCGGCCACGGCCAGGGCCAGGGGGCCCTGGTAGTGGCCAAGGCCAGGCCTGGCTGAGACAAGGCCAGGGCCAGGGGGCCCTGGCCGGCCTCGGCCAAGGCCAGGGGCCGGCCTGGCCGTCCCTGGCAGTGGCCAGGGCCGGCGCACTGGCCTCAGCCAGGGCCATGGCTGGCCCTGGCAGAGGCCAGGGCCAGGCCCCTTGGCCCGCACCAGCCAGGGCAGAGGCCCTGGCCAAGGGGGTGCCAAATAATTGATTGGTCGGTATTGGTCGACCAATTCGGGATTATTGGTCGACCAATTTAGCCAGAGGCCTTAACAATGGTTTCGGCCCCGACAACCTACAAGCCTAGCCCATACGGGGCCGATGGCAGTTGTCTGCGGTAAAATTCTCCAATAAGGGGGAAACGCCTGGATCCATACGGGAGCCGGTGACGATAGTTTGCAGAAAAATCCCCAAAAGGGGGATCCGTCCTTGGCACGGCTACGACTCATCCCGGCAAATGGCAGGAAGTGCCGAATATTTCACTAGTATCATAAGGGTACTAAGTTGAAATATACATTTTTTGAAAAATACGTTTTCTAACGTTTTGAAAAATACGTTTTCAAAAACGCTTTTCCGCTGTAAAGTACTATAAGAGTACTTTTATTTGATAAAGTGATGGGAAAATACTGAAAGTTACTCTAGATGGTGATTGGAAACGTAGTGACCTTTCCGATTCTAGGGTAACATCTTCAGTATTTTTCGAAAGTAACTTATCAAATTATAAATGTCGTTCCAAGTGGGAGTTGAAATTAGAACTATCCAAATGGGATATTCTATTATCACTTCAAATGGGAATTATATTTTAAGAATTTTTTCAATGCAATGTTTTTGATCAAACCTTCGGTTTTTTGTGTCTTTTGCAGCATTTTAAAAGTAAAATGTCTTCCGCTTCAAAGAATATCGTCGCTGAGTTAAACAGAGGTGAAAAACTCCATGGCGATAATTACAAACTTTGGTCCATCAAGATACAATACGTTTTAGAGGATCAAGAAGTGCTCGAAACTCTAAAGAACGTAATGATTGAACCCGAGTTGGGCACAACGGCCCAACACAGACGAGACGAGGAAGCTTTTGATGCTTGGTCTCGGAAGAACAAGATAGCACGCATTACGTTATTAAGCAGTATGGCTGATGACATAATGCGCATCTTCCGAGAACATGACCTAGCCATGGACATATGGTCCAAGCTAGAGGAGAAGTTCGGTGGCACATCTGTGTCCAAACTTCGCGCCTTAACTATAAGGTTCGATTCATATAAGAAACGTCCAGATCATTCCATGGGGAAACATCTGCGACATATGGCAAATCTAATCTCGGAGTTAAAGGACGCAGGTCATGTGCTCACTGATGAGCAACAAATCCAAGCAGTCATACGTTCCCTACCAAATGGGTGGGACCAAATGAAGATGCATGTCACTCACAATGAGAGCATCAAGACCTTCAGCGATGTTTCCAAGCACCTCGAATTAGAGGAAGAGCGGCTTGCGGCTGCCAAGCCTAGTGCAGAAGTGCACATGGTTGCTAGTTCCTCACATGGGGGAAAGAAACAGAAAGATCGTTCGAAGTCTACTAATGAACTTAATAAGCAACCTGAGTCTACTAAGAAACCCAAACATAAGGGTGGGCACAAGAAATGGCACAAGAAGAAAGACTTGAAGAGGATCAAGTGCTTCAAGTGCAACAAGCTCGGTCACTATGCTCGTTCGTGTACGAGTGGAGGCGACGAGGTAACTTGTAAATATACTAGTTACATATGTGTTTCTAGTTCAATATTTCTTGTGGAATCTAATCCATTTTGGATAATTGATCCAGGTGCCACCGACCACATAGCAAGGGACAGCCGGTCCATCGTGGAGTATCACCGGATACCCCAAGGAACGAAGTGGATCTATGTAGGAAACAACACACGTGTTGAAGTGAAAGGCGTTGGGACTTGCAAGCTAGTCTTGGACAACGGCCGCACTCTCCTACTTCATGATGTCCTCTTCGCTCCAGATATTCGAAGGAATATAATTTCTGTGGTCGTGTTAATGGGTCTTGGCTATAACTAGTTTTTTCATGATTGTAATGTGGACTTAAGTTGTAATAATACTCTTATTGGTATTGGGTTTGTATTTAAAGGATTTATTGTAATGAGTACAATGTATGATTCCTCATGTAATGAAACTTTTCTTATTGCAAATTCTAAGACTTATGAGTCTGATGTGATTTGTTGGCACGCAAGGCTTGGTCATATTGGACCAACGCGTATGGATAGACTTGCCAAACGTGGCCTTCTATCCAATGTTTCAAAGGTTGAAATGTCGACCTGCGAACATTGCCTAGTGGGGAAATCTTGTCGCAAGCTGTTTGGAACCGGCACAAGGGCCGAGGTTCCATTACAGCTTATCCATTCGGACATATGTGGTCCGATGAATGTCAAGACAAGACACGGGAAGTCCTATTTCATCACTTTTATTGATGATTTCACCCGATTCGGACATATCTATTTGATATCCTACAAAAGTGAAGCATTAACCTGCTTTAAGAACTATATGAGTTTAGTGGAGAATCAATTAGATCGCAAGATTATGGTCTTGCGAACCAATAGGGGCGGTGAATATCAATCAACAAGTTTTAAGGAACTTTGTGATGAAAAGGGCATAGTACATCAGGTAACTATGCCTTATACTCCGCAACAAAATGGTGTTGCAGAAAGGAGAAATAGGACTTTAATGGAAATGGTCCGTTCAATGATGGCGCAAGCTAACTTGTCAATCACCTTTTGGGGTGATGCATTATTGACGGCCGCTTTCATCTTGAACCTCGTACCCTCGAAATCAGTTAGCTCCACTCCTTATGAGTTGTGGAACCAAAGGTCTCCTGACTTAAACATTTTAAAACCTTGGGGATGTGCATCCTACGCATATATTTCCTCCCATAAGTATGGCAAACTTGGGCCAAGGGGAAGGAAATGTATCTTTATATGATACGCAGAAAACTCCAAAGGTTATGTTTTCGTTAGTCAGGAAGACAATGGAGGTCTAATTGAGTTTGAGTCGAGGGATGTCACTTTCTTGGAAAACGAGTTTCCAAGACAGGGCGAGATAAGTCAGGACTTATCTCTATTTGAGATTAATGATCAAGAAGGATTACCTCATTCGAGTGGGAGAATTCTTGGTGAAGAAGAAAATACGTATCAAACTTCACCAATGGATGATACAAATGACACTAATCCTATTCCATACGGGAATAATGATCCAAGTGGGAGCATTTCTAACGACATTCCAAGTGGGAGTGATATTAGAATTGATCTAAATTCGAGTCAACAAGGACTTGAAGAATCTCAAATAAGACGTAGTAGTCGTACAAGGTTGGCTCCTCTAAGATTTGAGGATGAATTTCCGCAAACCTTTATGACTTTACTACAAGATGATGACGAGCCTCTTACTTTCAAACAGGCCGTATCATGCCCTGCGAAAGACAAATGGATGGAAGCGATGAAGGAGGAGTTGGAATCCATGAAAGTTAACCAAGTCTGTGACTTAGTTGACTTACCCAGAGGACGTAGAGCTATTGGGAACAAATGGGTTCTCAAGATCAAGCATAAGGCTGATGGCTCTATTGACAGATATAAAGCTCGCCTTGTCGTGAAAGGTTTTACGCAACAGGAAGGGATAGACTACGAAGAGACCTTCTCACCTGTTGTCTGTTTTACCTCGATTCGCCTGATTCTGGCTATGGTAGCTTGCTTAGACCTCGAATTACATCAGATGGATGTAAAGACTGCCTTTCTCAATGGAGAATTAGACGAGGAGATCTATATGGAACAACCAACAGGGTTTGTAAAAGAAGGAAACGAACATAAGGTTTGTAAACTTCGTAAGTCCATATATGGTCTTAAACAATCCTCGAGGAAATGGTATATACGATTTCAAGAAGTTGTCTTATCAAATGGTTTTTCCATGCTTGATGAAGATAACTGTGTATATATCAAGAGGATTAAGAGCAAGTACGTTATTATGTCTCTATATGTAGATGACATTTTAATAGCCGGAAATGACAAGGGCTTTGTGATGGATATCAAGGCTTGGCTTTCATCAGTTTTTGAGATGAACGACATGGGAGAAGCCGCATATATCATTGGAGTTAAGATTTCAAGGAATCGTTCGAAGAAACTTCTTTCTCTTTCACAGGAGACTTATATAAAGAAGGTTCTAGAATGTTTTAATATGCAGGACTGCAAGTCCATTGATACTCCTATAAGCAAGTGCGACAATTTATGTCTGAAATCGTGTCCAAAGAACGAAAAGGAAAAGGAAATTATGGAAAAAGTTCCATATTCCAGTGCAGTTGGTAGTCTTATGTACGCTATGATGTGTACAAGACCGGACATCTATTTTGCCGTTGGAATGGTAAGTCGTTACCAATCCAATCCAGGGCAAGTACACTGGAAAGCGGTTAAGAGGATATTGCGGTACCTCAAAGGAACTGCAGACTATGCTTTATGCTATTAAGGAGATGAATTGAGGCTTGAAGGCTACACTGATGCTGATTGGGCGGGTGATCTCGATGAGCGACGATCGACCTCAGGATATGTTTTTTTACTCGGATCTGGTGCAATATCCTGGATTAGCAAGAAACAATCCTGCATCACACTTTCAACTATGGAAGCCGAGTTCGTAGCATTTAGCATGGCAGTCCAAGAGGCTGTTTGGCTTAGGAAGTTCTTAGACAGGCTAATTGATGCAAGTGACTCAGGTGTTGTACCTATACACAGCGACAGTCAAGCATCTATGGCCTATGTCAAAGATCCTAAATTTCACTGTAAGACCAAACACATAGATATCCGCTACAAATTTGCAAAAGACTATGATAAGACCAAGAAGGTAGACATAAGGTACATATCTACGCATGAGATGATAGCGGATCCGCTTACGAAGGCGAGCCCCAGAGATGTGTTTTACAAACACTTATTATCTCAAGGATTGCGTAAGAGCTGAGTTGTACCAATATAAATTCCCATGTCTGTAAATGATCAAATTTAATAAAAGAATAAGTTCATTTTCAAACATTGCATATGAATTTCTTGAGAAATGTTTATGTACATTTTTTAAATCTCAGCTATACTTTCTAGTATGTCGGACAGATTAAGGTTGGCTCTCTCACATGAGCAACCGCCTTATTCTATCAGACGGATAGAATAGAGATGAGACCTGTTTAAAGTCAAAATCATCAGACGGATGATTTAGAGTCATGACTTAAACAAAATGGTCGCATGAAAGATCTGCATCATATGGATGCTTACAGAAGATCTAAGAGGATTTTGAAATCCTATCTGTCTAAATGCGGGATGTGAGTCCAAAGGATTATTTGAGTAGAAAAAGGGACTCAAAGTCAGACATTGTGGTGTCTGATCATCATCCTTACAACATCATTGAGACATACACTCCCTTGGAAAGGAGCGATGTTGTAATATGTATTCATACTACGTATGCATTTTTGACCATTGGGTTAGAATAGTAAATAAGTTTACTATTATGTGAGACCCAAAGACCACATGGGTCTTAATTCATTACCCTTATGGACTCTAATTGGTTCCTCTAGATTTGACCGGGTGATTGCTATCTTAGCATGTTACTTATGGACTATGGTTACTTCGGTCCGGCGGGGCATGTTAGAAAAGCAAGTCAAGTCATGATCGAAAGGATCGCAAGAAGAGGAAGATTAATTTTGCATTCACATTTGGACTTTAAAGATTCAAAGCTGGCCAGCCAATTGCAATCCAGATGGGATTCAATTGTTGAATATAAAGTATAAGAAATGTGAAGAAATAATCTAGGGTAAAGCATGTGTTGATCTACTCAACTTTGCACCTCGAGGAGTGTTGTGTATCTCTAACAAGTGCACAACAGCGGACTCTATGCGCATGACGGTCACACGGCCTATTTCTCGGTATGACAAACAGAAGAGATAAAGGAAAAGATGTTTTCTTACAATCCCCTCAAGTGTGAGTGGGAGATGTTGGATATGGACGACATAAATACACCCATGAGGGGATGTATGAGGGTATACGGACCTCAGATGTTGCGTGCACGAAGGCGTGCGCGAAGGGAACCTTTTCTTGTGTGAAAAGGACCACTCGATAAGTGGAAAAAGCCACTCGATAAGTGGAAAAAGCCACTTTATAAGTGCAAAATGGCACTTGATAAGTGGATAAAGAAGAAGATAAATGAATGTGCTAATATAGGCTAATAAGCTTATAATTGGTTATTTCCTACAATAACCACCCTTAAAGCCTATAAATAGGACCCAAGGGTAAGGCATTCATTCACACTTTCCATGCCATAAGTTTGCATAAGGCATCCTTATGTTCTTCTTCTCACTTCCATTAAAATCCTCTTCTAGTTAGAGATTTAGGCGGTGAAACTGTGCTTCGATCCTCCATGACGAAGTATCGACCGTTGTGGCGAATCCGAGGGCGAAGTTCCGAGATTACGGTGCCGCGTACGCAAGTGTAAGTCTCGACTTCATTTATCGATTTTAACGTTGTTTTGACAGGATCCTACAGCTCCTTCTCGGTTCCTGAAGGTGTTGTAGTCTGAAGGTGGACGTACGCTTTTGTTGTCATTGGCAGACATAGCTAGGTACTTGGCTCTGATACCAAATGTAATGCCCTACGTAGCTACTGCACAAGTATTAGAGGGGGGGTGAATAGTACTTTAAAATAATTAAGAGGATAATTCCTAATTATCTTGCAAACTCTAACCAACAATGCGGAAATGCGGAAATGTAAATAGAGACGACAAATAAGAACAATCACAAACAAACGATATTAACGGGTTCGGATCCACCCAAGTCTCCCCGACTTGTTCCCGGTGATCCTACGTCCCAAACACCCGGATCCCCTCCGGATACTTGAGTTAGAAACCTCTAACCCAAGATTTGCACTATGAAATTCTTGTAGATAAACCTCTACAAGACCGAATCATACACAATGTAATTGTGACTCCCACAACCCAGGATCACAAACACACTCTCACAACCGGGAGTAAAACTTACAATATTCAAAGTAAATTGAAATGGAAATGCTTGCCACAAAAACCTATGCCTTGATTAAAACTAATGATTTAGGGCAAAGAGGATTTTGGGTAAGATGAAGAGGTACCAAACCCTAGCTCAAAGTAGATGACCAGCAACGGAGTCCTAGGTGGATGTTGGTGACCTAGAATCAAGCTCTTGGCTTGGAAGGCTCACAATCAATGAATCTCTCTTTTGAAATAAGAGTGAGGGAGAGATTCAAGTGAGAAATGAAAGAGCTTTGAATGAGGATTAAATGCTTCTCTTTGATTCTCTAAAGATCAATTAATATCAGCCTTGAATGCAATGAATGCAGCACTCCAAGTATATATAGGATAGAGGAAAGAGAGAGCAAAAATCGTGGCATTTAATGCTCCAACGGCTCTATTCTGAAGCAGACTAATCGGTCAAAGAAGGATGACTGACCGACTAGTTCATCAACTAGTCGGTCAGTCAATCAACATGAACCGACTAAGAGGTGAACAGGCAAATGACAAAGTTCAGACAAAAGAGAACTAGTTGGTCCAAGAAGACGTGCCAACCGACTAGTTTCACAACTAGTCGGTCGGTGAGTCAACTGAGACCGACTAAGAAATAAAACAAATAGTCTGAGTTCAAATATAGCTAGTCCGTTTAAGAACAACTTCTGATCGACTAGTTTCTCAACTAGTCGGTGGTCGTTGTACTTTGACCGACTAACTGTAAACAGTAAGTTGGGCTGTACAGTAGAAGCTCAAATAGTCAGTCTAAGAAAGATTCCTGACCGACTAGTTTCACAACTAGTCGATCGGTGAATCTTCTTTGACCGACTAACTGTAAACAGTAAGTGAGCTAGAATTGAGAAGGCATTCTAGTCGGTTCAAGAAGCTTTTCCGACCGACTAGAATGCCATCTAGTCGGTTGGTTCTTCTTCTTGAACCAACTAACTGTAGTGCCCTGTGGTAGCTACTGCACACGTACTAGAGGGGGGGTGAATAGTACTTAAAATAATTAATAGAGTCATTCCTAACTATTGTGCAATGAACAAACGACAATGCGGAATAAACAACAATCAACAAGAGTTAACAAACGCAAACAAAGCATGTAACGGGTTCGGATCCACCCAAGTCTCACCGACTTGTTCCCGGTGATCCTACGTCCCAACCACCCGGATCCCCTCCGGATACTTGAGTTAGAAACCTCTAAACCAAGATTTTGCACTATGAAATTCTTGTGAAAACCCTTCACAAGACCAAATCATACACAATGAACATGTGACTCCCACAACCCGGGATCACACCCTCTCTCACAACCGAGAGACACAATTGCAATATTAAATGCGATGAAATAATGAAACACTTACCACAAAATCCTATGCCTTGAGTATACTTACCAAATTAGGGAAAAGAGGGATTTTGAGGAAGAAGATGTCACCAAACCCTAGCTCCAAGAAGTTGGCCAGCAATGGAAACCTAGGGTGGAGTTGATGACCTTGATTCAAGCTCCTTGGCTTGGAAGGCTCACAATCAATGAATCTCTCTTTTGAAATAAGAGTGAGCGAGAGATTCAAGTGAGGAGAGAAAGCTTTAGAATGGAGTTTATTTGCTTCTCTTTGATTATCAAATATCTCTAATAATCAGCCTTGAATATACTTAAAGAACCCCTCCAAGTATATATAGGAGAGAGGAAAGAGAGAGAAGAAATCGAGTCATTAAAGGCTCCAACGGCTCTATTCTGAAGCCGACTAGTCGGTCTAAGAAGGATCACTAACTGACTTGTTTCCAATCTAGTCGGTCGGTGATTCTTCATGAACCGACTAACTGGCTCATAGCCAAAAGAGAAAGTTCCAGGCAATATGAACTAGTCGGTCTAAGAAGACTTGCCAACCGACTAGTTTCACAACTAGTCGGTCGGTGAGTGTTCTTTGACCGACTAAGAGAGAAAAACAATAGGCTGAAAACAAGTTGAACTAGTTGGTGTAAGAACAAATGCTGACCAACTAGTTTATCAACTAGTCGGTCGACAAACGTTCTTTGACCGACTAACTTGAAACAATAGCTCAGGCTGTACAGAGACAATGATAACTAGTCGGTATGAGAAGGTTTCCTAACCGACTAGATTGTCATCTAGTCGGTCGGTGAACCTTCTTTGACCGACTAATTGATCAACAGGGAATGAGCTGAAATGAGAAAAGACATCTAGTCGGTTCATGAAGAGTTGCCAACCGACTATATCGTCATCTAGTCGGTTGGTAGTTCTACATGAACCAACTAAGATGCACTAGAAGCCGAGGGAAGAAGCGATAGGCTTTGGAAAAGTTTCTAATGGCTTCTAAGATAATCCTAGCTCTAAGAAATGAGCGAAATGAAGATTATAAAGTAAGTCCTACTCAAGGCTTAACATTCTAATCAATGAAGCTAGAAGACAATAAATAATACATGATGAACCGTCTTCAAAGCTTCAATATTCATTCTTGACTTCAATAATGCTCCTTGAGCTTCAACGAAGCTTTAGTCACACGATCACGCGTATTGAGAAGTCTTGAGACGTCGCTTTGGATGTTCATATAAATTTGGCGACGATCTCCATAACTGCGCTTACAAACAGTTAGTACACGATATTTATGTTTGATCATCATCCAAAACCAAATCCGGGGAATCAATACTCAACATTCTCCCCCTTTTTGGTGATGACAAACCAACATAAATAATAATCAATAATAATGATTCAAATGAAATTTACTTACTCCCCCTGCATTGATGACACGCTAGTTCCGTATTCAATTATATTCATACGCATCAAGCAGAAGAGGGAAATATAAAATATGAATCCTATTATCGCAATTTAGGATCTAAATCCATTTTATATCTTAACTCCCCCTGAATCTAACATATCAACTTAGATTCATGATAAATTGCTTTGAATTATCAATTAGCACATTGTCATTATTAATTCTCTCCCCCTTTGGCATTAGCAAAAAGAGCGGGAGGAGAACACCGACAAGATTTCAATGGCTAAGAAATTAAAGCAAGAGAGTATAAGAATACAACCACAGTCCAAATGACACCAAAGTAAAATACCAAATGTAAAATACCGAAGAAAATCAAAGCGTGCCAACTTGACCATAGTCAAAAATCGAAAAACGAAACCATCAAGCCATAGGCAAAAATCAAAATACGAAATCATCAAACCATAGGCAAAAATCGAAATACGAAATCATCAAGCCATAGGCGAAAATCGAAAAGTGAAATCATCAAGCCATAGGCGAAAATCGAAATACGAAATCATCAAAGCATAGGCGAAAATCGAAAAACGAAATCATTAAGCCATAGGCGAAAATCGAAAAACGAAATCTCCAAAACTCAAATTAATTTCATTTATTGAGTTATGGAACATACTCTCCAATATCAACATTCTTAGTTAAATAGTGCATGGAAAACAATTCTATGTGTCCATAGAAAGAATTTCTATTTAACCAAGTTAATCGTCGAGCGACGAAATCAACATCAGAGACAAAAATCCAATGTGAAAACCAAATGTAGCAAATATGATACCAAGAGTAACATGCAAAAATGTTATGCCAAACATAGATAGAACATCATAAATCTATGGCATACACAATTCTAGCATACTAATTGAAACAAAATGATACCAATGTAGATATTCTAACAATGTATGCAATCAACACACATGGATACCAAATGTATATCAAATGTAAGAAGATACTTACAACATTAAGCTCCCCCTACTTTGGTGCATCACTTAAGCACCAACAACTCCATTTGAATGAAAATTCTTTGCAAATCAATGAGTTGGTAGGGTGGGTATCCCATTATGGATTGAACCTAGTAAACATCATTTTGGTATCCAAAAATCCTTTTGGATCATATGGGTCAGGCAACAAATTTAACATATTAAATTCAAATAAATGTAACCCATATCCTAACTAAATTCAAATTCAATATGAATTTAAGTTTCAAATTAAATAAGCACATCAAAAACCAATATGCAAAAAAAATAAACCAATACATACCACAATTGCATTTGGTACCCATAAATGAAATTAAACTTATGGTACCAAGCAATGAAGGGTCAAAGGAAACTAACCCTTCGGAAACCAAGTCCACGAGGACCGTGATTTCCCAACATAATCATCATTCAAAATAATATCATTAATAAACGATTTCACATACATATCCTTAGCAAGCATGCTTGTGTTCTTCGGACCCCAAATGGTGTATGTGTTGGGAGTCCTAATCCTATTGGGAACATGCATACGTTGTTGATTTATATGTGATGCATGTCGTGGATAAGCATATGGCATATGATGCAAAGGTGCATGATGATAATCATTCACATAGTCATTGTAACGGTCGGTTTCCGATCGTACTTTCATTGTGCACGTGCTCTTGATCGTGCACGTGTTTATTTTAGACTCTATTTGATTTTGAACATTATTGTGTGATATGTCGTCGTGATCGTCTCTGAGAGTATTAGATTGTGGAACAACTTTGGAACCACATATCTCGAGTCGTTCTTCCGCGATACTATCTTATTTGATGTGACGTCGTGACTTTCTGTTTTGACGCAAGACGTTTCTATTATTAGTTTTGTCTCTTGACGTCGAAATTTAGATCAGTCTTCTTCACTCTCTTTCTTTCGTCGCCCCGATCACCCCATAATTATTTTACAATTTTTAGGCTTAATTTGACCTATTTTCCATTTTGAGTAAGTTTTAAATAATTTTAAAACCTATTTTTATAAGTGTTTTAATTATAATAAAATTCCTATATTATAATAACGCCCTAAATAATTTTCTGACCAAGTTTCAAAATTTTTGGCCGCACCCATCCTTGTGTGAGGGAGAGGAGAGTAAAATTTGATTTATTTTAATTTTTAAATTATTTTAATTATTTTTATTAAACCCTAGAACTAACCCTAGCTCATTTCTATAGAAATAAACCCTAGGCTAGCTTATTTTCGCAGTCACCAAAACCCTAGCCGTCACAAAACCCAAAAACTTGCTTGCGATGATTCGTCGCAACTCCGTTCAGCCGCCGCCAGTGTCCGACCGGAGAAATTCCTTGGTTTTCCCCGCACCGACCGAGGCCAAGCTCCGCACCCAGTGCCTGCTCCGCTCCGCACAGCCGCCCGACCGAAGCCCCCGCACGCCTGAGAACTTCTCTCGGTCTGACCGAGAGCTTCGCCCGATCTGCACCGCACTCCCGCCCGCTTGCAACCCTGCTTCGCAAGCCCGCACCGACCCCCCGCATCCGCTGTGTCTGACCGACGCCCCGCTCCGCACCCGCAAGCGCTCCACACACCGCTCCGTTGTAAGCCTCGCCCAAGCGCCCGACCGACGGGATCATCCGCACCGGCCCGCTGTGACCGAAGCGCCCCGACTTGTAACGCTCTCCGCTGCGACGACCGACCCCGTGCGCTGTGTTCTCTCGGTCTGACCGAGGGAAACCCCTGCACCGACTGTGTCTGACCGACGGCCGTTCGTCACAACATTGATTCTTCCACACCAACTCCTGTGGTGGGCCCCCCCAAGTCCTCCAGAGGTGTTGTGGGTCCCCCATTGACCCCTAGCACTGCTGTGGGCCCCACTTGGGTGTGCTACTTCGCGGATTTGCCGTCTACGACGTTACGACACGTCGTAGGTCTTCGTCGCAAGTTCCAGCTTTTGGGAAATCGTGCGTGGACCAGAATTGACGCTGAGGAGTTCTCCGTTCAGACACGACTTCCATTCTATGACAAACTTCGGTTAAGGTTGGTTCCCCGAAACTCGTAGAAACCCCCACAATAGCTGATTGAACCCTAAACTAAAAATCGACAATTTGAACTAAAATTTAATTCCAGCACAAGTAAAACGTTGTACAAATATAGAATCGACGAATGGACTTTGATGACTGTGCACATAGGATTAGATCGTCGATTAGGCTAAAACATCAAATATGTGACTTTGACGAATAGGATAGTCCAGATAACCTAGAAACGAACCCTAATAGGATTTGATGAAATTGAGACCTGACACCGTCGCCACGGCAATGTTTCAGACGGACTTCCGCGGACGAGACGCTTGGACGAGACGCTTCGAGAGGACGACACACTCGCCATCGCAGGCAAGTGAATCCCACTTGCACTTTTGGCCGTGCTTAGGCCTTAGTTGGTTAGAACTGATAAATGTGAACAAATAGAACCGGAAGTGAAATGATAGCGTCCGGGACGACCATTGACGGCTCAGACTTGACGACGAAGTCTGAGCCTGACAACAACAACTTTTGATATCGTAGGGCTACCATGTGTGTGCGTGTGTGTGGACACCCTAGAATAAACCTTCCCGTCTTGTCACGTCCCGTCCCGTCTTGCACAGCCTGCGGGCAATAGGGCACTCACCAGTGAGTGGGTGTTCCCTTGTACTGATTCACAGCCTGCGGGCAATAGGGCACTCTCCAAGCTAGAGAGAGTGAACCCTTGTACTGTTACACAGCCAAGAGGGCAATAGGGCACTCGCCAAGCTAGAGCGAGTGATCCCTTGTACTGTTTGTCTTGTCTTGTCTTCCTTGGGGTTTGGGGTTGGATTGAGCGTGAGCACGGCAAGAGGGTCTGATCCCCCACGAACCGTAAGGCGTGAACCCTTTCATGTCTCACTTGTCTTGTCTTGTCTCGTCCCGTCCCGTCCCGACTTGTCTTGACACATGTAGGTTAGTCCCGTAGTTGGTAGCACACTCTACGACTACTACTTGCTGCCCTTTACTTTCCTGCTGCGTTACTTCTTTTTGTTACTCAGTTATAACCCCAGCATGCTAAGCAACCAGTAAATCGTTGTCTAAAAGTTGATACACTTGTAGTTTGGTCTAACCCTTTTTGTAGACCTTACCTGACGTACAGTTCCTTCTTTTGGTGATGTACGTCAGGTGTTGAGCCAGAGTACGTCGACGAGGCGGACTTGCCAGCAGACGGAGAGCTGGAGGACGTTGATCCGGAGTACGACCCAGAGGATGACCAGAGTTAGAGGCCTCTCGTTGCTGATCCAGAGTATCTTTCTCAGTTTAGATTGGGTGCGTAGCACTTTTTGTTTTCTTGACTAGGTTGGGTGCTTGCACCGGTAGTTTCTTTTTCTGCAGTTGTAGCCCTTCGGGCGTTTTAGACTCTCAGTACTTTGGATGTTATATTTGGAATAAAATGAAATGATATCTCTTTTCAGTACTTTTGTTGTTCCGTACTAACTTGCAGGGACATGTTTCCGTCGTTTTGGAATACCACAGATGCTTATTAGGTCTGGGCTCTCAGCCCCAGCCTAAGCGGGCCTTAGTCACGTTTCGCCTCCGTCTTTTTTGGGAAGCGGGTCGTGACAGGTTTTAGTGGTGGCCCATGCAGGTCCCATCCTTCTGCAAATACGGAATAATCGAAGTATTGAAATTCATTTTATTATCATCCAGTAATCGTACGAGTCTAATATCTGTGTTTCTGTCAATAGGATGGCAGGACGACACGTTAACCGATCGGGGAACTCAGGCGATGGAGTTTCGGAGGACCAGGGTGGAGACTTCCGTCAGTTTCTGGGTGTAATGAGGGAGATGCTGGATGTTCAGCATCAGTTGGTTCAGCAGTCCCAGCGTGCTGCCCAGGTTGTTCCAGTTGCACCACCACCACCTCCGCTTGCCCCACGAGCTGCTCCAGGAGTGAAGCTGTTTAACGAGCTCCAGCCGAGGACATTTTCGGGGAAGGAGGGACCCCTAGCTACTGACGAGTGGATCCAGAGCACGGAGGAGAAGTTAGTTGCTGCGAAGATTATTGATGATACCCAAGTGGAGATAGCGAAGATGCAGCTGATGGAGAATGTGAGGAACTGGTGGCGCATCGAGGAGAGGCGTCTTGAGAAGCCAGTGAGTTGGAAGACCTTTAGATTGATTCAAGGACAAGTATTTCACCAAGTCTGCTAGGAGGGAGCTGCTGAGCAAGTTTATAGATCTGAAGCAGGGGGATATGACTGTCGAAGAGTATGAAGCTGAGTTCGAGATGCTGAGCCGATTTGCCCCGCATATGGTAAGGAAGGAGGAGAAGCGAGCTGATTGCTTTCGTCAGGGACTACGTCCGAAGATTCAGGCTTCTATGTCTTCGGCGAGCTTCACGACTATGAGGGAGGTGCTAGATGCTGTGAAGAATCATGAGATCATAGCTCTTCTGCCTGACCCTTCAGCTGATAAAGGGAAGCGTCCTATGGAGCAGTACCGGCCACCTGCTAGGCCGACGATGAGGCCAGTTCAAACGGTACCATTCAAGAGGCCTGGAGCACCAGTTCAGATTCAGGGCAAGGGCCCGTGCCACTTCTGTGGAAAGCCTGGACATGTTTAGGCCAACTACAAGAAGAAGATGGGGATATGCTTATTTTGTGGAGATGCCTCGCATGCTGCGAAGGAGTGCCCGAGAGCTCGTCATGCTGTAGTTGGAGCGCCAGCCCCGCTGCAGATGAGAGCGCCTGCTCCAGTTCAGAGAGGACCTGCTGTTCGTGGATCACCTTTGGCGCAACAGAGGCAGATGTCACGCCCCACTTCCCAAAAAGACGGAGGCGAAGCGTGACTAAGGCCCGCTTAGGCCAGAGCTGAGAAGCTCTGACCCAATAAGCGTCTGTAGGGGGTACCATTTAAAAAAAACTTCAGGTTCTTGCATTAATAAAATTCGGAACAATAGGAAGTACAGAATGGAAAAGGCATTCATTAAATTAGAGATATGATATCCAGCGAGTACAAAGTCTAAAAGAAGCCTAAGCATGGCAACAAACTAACTAAAAGCAAACTAAAAGCAGTAACCTCTGAAAGTGACGACTAAAAAGACCTCAAGGTCTGGTCCTCGTCAGGCACGTGCTCTGGGTCGACGTCCTCGACTCCTCGTACTCTAGTGAGTCTGCCTCGTCCACGAACTCTGGCTGAACACCTGACGTACATCACCCAAGAGAAAAGGAACTGTACGTCAGGTAAAGTCTACAAGAAGGGTTAGACTCTACTGCAAGTGCACCAACTATTAAACAATGGTTTACTGGTTGATTAGCATGCTGGTGTTATAACAGACGGGTTACTGGTTGATTAGCATGCCGAGGTTACAACAGAGTAGCAAGAGAAGTAACGTATCTGGAAAGTAAAAGCGTAGCAAGCAGTAGTCGTAGCATGTGCTACCGACTACGGGACTATACTAAAGGTGTCAGGACAAGACGGAACTAGACACGACGAGACGGACAGGACACGACACGTGAGACACGAAGGGTTCACGCCTTACGGGTTGAGGGGGATCAGACCCTCTCCCCGTGTGCACGCTCAACCCTACCCCAAACCCCAGAACTCAGGACAAGAAGTACAGAGATCACTTCTGCTAGGGAAGCACCTAAAACGCCCCACATGCTTTTTGTATCACGAAGATCACTTCCGCTCGGGAAGCATCTGAAACGCCCGAAGGCTTTTTGTATCACGGAGATCACTTCCGCTCGAGAAGCATCTGAAACGCCCGAAGGATTTTTGCATCACGGAGATCACTTCCGCTCGGGAAGCATCTGAAACGCCCGAATGCTTTTTTGCATCACGGAGATCACTTCCGCTCGGGAAGCATCTGAAACGCCCGAAGGCTTTTTGTGTAACAGTGACATGACACGACCAGTGTACGGGAGATGTAATTCTAGGGGTCGACACGCACGCACGCACAAGATAATCCTACGGTGTCAAAGTTGTTGTTTGTCGGGCTTAGACTTCGTCGTCAAGTCTGAGCCGTCAAGGGTCGACCCGGACGCTATCATTTCACGTCCGGTTCTATTTGTTCACAGTTATCAGTTCTAACCAACTAAGGCCTAAGCACGGCCGAAAGTGCAAGTGGGATACACTTGCCTGCGATGGCGAGTGTGTCATCCTCTCGAAGCATCTCGTCCAAGCGTCTCGTCCGCGGAAGTCCGTCTGAAATAGGGTCACGTCGACGGTGTCAGGCCTCATTTTCAATAAATCCTATTTAGGTTTGTTTCTAGGTTGTCGGGACTACCCTATTCGTCAAAGTCACGATTTTTGGTGTTTTATCAACCTAAATCGACCACTACCCTATGTGCACAGAAAATTTGTCCGATGGTCGATTTCTACGGTGAGAAGCGTTTTACTGGTGCGGAAAAGTAAATTTAATTATTGTTGTCCGGTTTTAGTTAATGTTCAGTTTGCTACAGTATGGGTTTCGCTACGAGTTAGGGGGACAAACCTGGTGTGAGGAACGCACATTTAATCTGGCGTCGGGTCTGGAGACGGTGGCGGTGCTCGTGTCCCCGACTGCGGGTAGTGCAGTGGAGGTCGTCTCGGGATCGTCTCAGGATCGTAGTGGCTACGGGTAGCACAGCCGAGATGTCACAGCTACAGGTACGGTATCGAGATCGCTTCGGTTGTAGGTCCCGGCAACAAAACTCCTACGGCAATGGTAACAGGGACGAGTCGCGACGTCAGGAGGCCACGGAATCTGTGGCATGCAAGGGGGCTAAAGTGGTTGGAGCAAAGGAATGGGCGGCTGTCAACAGGAAGATCTGCGGCGTCAACAGTGTCTGTTGGAAGCAACGATCTAGGATTTATGGTTTGATGATGACAAACAGTTGTGAACGATCTGATGTGTGTATTAAGTATTTGCAGGATTGGCGAGAACGTAAATTAATGTGTTGGACAAATTGATATACACATACAAGATGAAGAAATTGCTAGGCACAAAGCAATGAGACATGGTCAAAGAGCTATACGCAAATCTAATTGGACTTGGTCCAATATGGGATGAGATGGAGGCCAATTTGAATTCAAAATGGGTTTGATCAAATCACTTATCCAGATTTGGAAATATTTGATTCTATATTTGATTCTACCCATTCCTATTCAAACTCCTAATCAAATCCCATATTGATTGGGTCAAATCCCCAAGCGGTTGGCACAACCCTATTACCATTATCCTATAAATACCCATCTTCTAGGGTTGAAGGTTCGCGCGCCTTAAAATATTGAGGGGGAGCCGAAAAAGTGTGCAGGAGCCGCATATAATTTTTTGGTGAGAAAATCTCTAGAGCACAAGGCCGGCCTCCCTTGTCAAAATTCCTCAGCAGCCGAAATTTGTTTCAAAGGCCAATTATTTTTTTAAAACTCAATTCATTGGATGGGAAGAGCACTACATGAATCAGATGAGAAGAAAAGGTTACTGCCCTTTTAAAAGCTAATTAACAAAGTTAACCTTTGTGCTTTCTGGTTGTTTTGCATGGAGAAGTGGACGGCCAATCAATCATCTCCAATCTCAAAGCAGCAAGCTTTCAAGTGACATCCTCTTGCAAGTCGCAACCACGCAACACAAAAATTCCTCCTTCGAAAAATCTCCAAGCACCGCACGTCATCAAATAATTTCGTGGAGCAACCAAAGATCTGTGCTTGTTGATCATTAAAGTTTTTTTTAAAGAGGCGCCCAATCAAAATCCAAGAGCCAACTTCTCTCTTTGCTATTCAAAAGGCTGCTGCGATATTTTTTTGGGGTTCTTTCTTAATACTTGTGTGTTGATGATTGCAGGTGGTATCAATAAAAAAAATAGGTCACGCATCAGGGAAAGAAAGTGACGCATCATCCTTAAACAAAAAAAATCTGTGTACAAGTTTTTTCTGTGGGGGCCGAATTCTGTACAGCAACCTGAATGGCCGAAGTATTCTCTGCTGATTTGTGTTGACAAAAGGGGCCGAAATATCTCAACCATTTATCAAAGCCATATGCAAACAATAACCCATTATCTTATTTATTTGCAGGAAAAAGAATCTATTTTGTGCTCCCCACTTTGAAACGTTGAAATGCACAGGGACCATTAATTTTTGTTTGCATCTTGTTTTTTGTATCAAAACGGAAAGGTTTAATTGCATCCTTATTCCCTTGTTGTTGGTTTTGATGACAGGCTGCACAAAAAAATAAGAAGAGGAGCCGTATCTTATTTTTGAAGAAGCACTTCAAATTGATAATTCCAAAAGAACGTCAACCGAAAAAATTCAGCAGTGCGCAAGTTTCATCGAGAGGGGAGCCGAACTATTGAGGGGACATCAGAGACTATATCTACGTCAGACGAGATCTGACCCGTGCTGATTGACGAGGACATCGCCGCTACACAAACTGAGATTCCTAAACTCTATTTATCATTATTTTGTGTAGTTGTTGTGTTAGATTCTCGTA
Source organism: Scilla litardierei (assembly GCA_030789695.1). Lineage (NCBI taxonomy): Eukaryota > Viridiplantae > Streptophyta > Magnoliopsida > Asparagales > Asparagaceae > Scilla > Scilla litardierei. The sequence continues at coordinate 92,212,108 of CM061133.1, read as the reverse complement.
GGGGAAACTTTACCTTTTGTGTTACTTTTTGGGGACCTGACGACGGTGGGAGTCGTCAAAGAGGGAGAGCATCTGACTAGATTGATAGTGTAGAGCACGTGGTGTGTGTACGAGCTAGGTGAGAGTAGATTTGGGATCTTGAATCATTGTAGCTGTACTTGATTACATATCTATCTAGTAGTTGCTTTCGGGGTCTGGAGTAGGTCGTGGAGACGACCGAACCAGGGTATATCTGTGCGTATTCTGTGATTGCTATTTTATTGCCCTGTCTGTGCCTATAACTGCGTGGGATTGTTCGTGGGTTGCACGAATATCTTTATTAGCCTATTCACCCCCCCTCTAGGCTACGATCCTGATCCAACAAGTGGTATCAGAGCCAGTTTAGAGGATCTAGTCTAGTTTTTTAGATGACCATGAATATATCTGATTGTGCTTTTGCTGAAGGTCAGTCTATAGCCCGTCCCCCTAAGTTTAACGGTGTAGACTTTGCATATTGGAAGGCTAGGATGAAAATCTATTTGGTGTCTGTAGATTATGATGTGTGGGATATTGTTGAAAATGGTTATAGTCTACCCACTATTAAAATTGAAGACACTGTTATGATTAAGCCTAAAGACAAGTGGGATTTAGCTGATAAGAAACTTTATACTCTTAATCGTAAAGCTATGAATGCGCTTATATGTTCTCTTGATAAATCTGAGTTTAATCGTATCTCACATTGTCTAACTACGCAGGAAATCTGGCATACTCTGGAGGTGACACACGAGGGAACATCGCAAGTAAAGGAATCTAGACTTGCATTGCTTTGCACAGAATACGAGAGCTTCCGCATGTTACCAACTGAATCTGTGAAAGAGATGTTTGCGAGGTTCACGGACATCGTCTACAAATCCAGTTCCCTCGGTAAGCCATACTCTAGCCATGAACAGGTACGAAAGATCTTAAGGGCGCTACCAAGCTCGTTTAGGCCTAAAGTCACCGCTATTCAAGAAGCTAAGGACTTGTCAACAATGAAAGTGGAGGACTTGATAGGCAACCTAATGTCACACGAGCTTGAGTTGCAGAGTATAGAAGCCAGAGAGAAACCTGAAGAGAAGACCAAAGCTTCCACACCATTAGCTCCTCAAGCTAACGACGACGATCTTGATGAAGAGCAAGCCCTAATGGTCAGAAACTTCAGGAGATACAATCAGACTGATCAAGGAAGTGCTGAGATGGGAAAAAGGTTCATTCATTCTAATAATTCTAATTTTGGTAGAAATTCCTATGATCAGAAAGCTATTAATAGAACTGAATGTTTTAAATGCAGGAAGAAAGGGCACCACATAAAAGATTGGCCACAACAACACACAGCTCAAGTTGCAAAAGGAAAAATGAAAGTGCTGACGTGGGATATGGATAGCGAAGCTGATGAGGATGATGATGAACATGAAGCCCACTCCTGCATGGCATTAATGGCTAAACACAATGAGGTAGAATCTCCCACTAAAGATGAACTTTTAGAAATCTGTAAAGGAATGCAACATAGAATTGATGAACTAGAAGCTGATGTGCATAGTTATAGAAATGATAACTTTGATATGCAACAAACTGAGTATGACATGTCTATAGAAATGAAAAATCTTAAACAAGATCTTGTTGCATGCAAATCTACAATTACTATGTTAGAAAAAGAGAAAGCTAACTTGCCTGCAAAAACTGATTGTCTTTCATGTCCCTCTTTATTAAAGGATATTAGCATGTATAAACTAGATAAGACAAAGCTTGAAGTTGAAAATAAATTGCTTTCTGAAAAGATTAAAATGCTAAATCTTGACCTTAAAGAAAAAAATGAGGGAATTTGAAAAGAAAGAAGAGGAAAATAAGCAAGCTTTCATTAGTAAATGCACTTTGCTTGTGAATGAAAACGATATCTTGAAATCCAAAGTCACCTCCCTTGAATTGTCAATAAAGAGATTTTCCATTGGAAAACAAAATTTGGACATTATTCTTGGAAATCAAATTTATGACAATAATAGGCGAGGACTAGGATATGGTCTTAAAAATATTGAAAAATCAAAATATAGAAAAGTTCACATTGAATCAACAAAGGTTGGAAATTTTCATGCTAAGTGCTTTACATGTGGATGCGTGGGTCACACTTCATATCATTGCAAATATAGGAACAAAAACAGTAAGTTCAAACAAATATGGGTTCCTAAATCTTTGATGACTAACGTGAGTGGACTGTGTTGGATTCCAATGTCACACACGACACCGCTTTTGTAGGTGGATGGAAATTTGACGAGGATCGATAATTTGAATGTCTCATTACTTTTTAGCTCCTTAGTCAAATAGCGACGCGAAGGTATATCTCATTCTTTGAACTTAATGAATATCTTCATAGTTTTTTCTTTTTGTATGCGTGACTTTTCTCTGTTTGTGTGCTAATAGTTGCATTGCTATGTGTGCATGACATTTTTGTTTGTGTGATTGCATCTCATGTTTGCTTTAGTACTTCATGCATTTTTTATTTAAAAAAAACTGAAAAAAATGGGGCTTAATGCATATCTTTCTCTTTGCATCGTTTTAGTGATATAAATGAATGATGATCATATCCTTGTAGAAATTGTAGTATTATTATCATGGCTAAATGTGTATGTTTTATTTATTAATAGCCATGCCAAGTTCGATGAATTGATAATATGATTTCTACACCTACTTTCATTTCCACGAATATTAGACTATGTCGTACTTTTGGAGATACTTTTTATGAATTCTGGAAAGTGAATGTAGGATAATTATTAACTGAAAAATCTAAGGGATATGATGTGATTTTCCATGAATAAAAATTGAGCACAAAACAAAGGAAATAAATATGAAAAAAAATGAAATTTGCTCCGTATGAAAAATGGATACAATTCATGGCAAATACACTACCCACGAGTATCCAACATAAGCTTTATTGGTAATCTTTAGCATTGGTGTTTTTACTCGTCAAGCAATATCACCCCCACATCTAAGAGTCCTTTTAGGCTATGTTTTGGGGTGTGATACCTTGAACTCACTTTTTAATGAGGTGGGGAAAATCAATCCTAGGAGATACAAAGTTATTTTGGAAAATGTTGGATTGATTTGGTTGAATCTGTGAAAGTATCTCCCTTTGTACTTCTATGTTTAATAATTGCACTTACACGATGGTGTTGAATTCTAATTATTATTTTCATTGGATTTGCAGTGCTACTCATAGAACGACGACATGCAAATACTAGTTATAGTTAATAATACTCTCTTTTTGCATGTTTTATGTTTTAATCTTCATGAATACACTTTTGATGATGACAAAGGGGGAGAAAAGTGTTGAAAGATTCTAAATACGGTATTATTGATTGAAGGGGGAGCAATGAAAAAATGAGGAGCTTGGAAAAAGGGGGAGCATGCTAACTATATTGTTATATTGTGCATGCTAGTAATGTTTGATATCATCTCATTGAATATATCATATTGCATTACATCATTTACATCATTCATCACGCGTCACACACGTACACTTATTTATGCAAATACTTTATGGGTTTGTCATCATCAAAAGGGGGAGATTGTTGGAAGCAACGATCTAGGATTTATGGTTTGATGATGACAAACAGTTGTGAACGATCTGATGTGTGTATTAAGTATTTGCAGGATTGGCGAGAACGTAAATTAATGTGTTGGACAAATTACTATACACATACAAGCAAATTGATAATTCCAAAAGAACGTCAACCGGAAAAATTCATCAGTGCGCAAGTTTCATCGAGAGGGGAGCCGAACTATTGAGGGGACATCAGAGACTATATCTACGTCAGCCGAGATCTGACCCGTGCTGATTGACGAGGACATCGCCGCTACACAAACTGAGATTCCTAAACTCTATTTATCATTATTTTATGTAGTTGCTGTGTTAGATTCTCGTAGGGGAAACTTTACCTTTTGTGTTACTTTTTGGGGACCTGACGACTGTGGGAGTCGTCACGGAGGGAGAGCATCTGACTAGATTGATAGTGTAGAGCACGTGGTGTACGTACGAGCTAGGTGAGAGTAGATTTGGGATCTTGACTCATTGTAGCTGTACTTGATTACATATCTATCTAGTAGTTGCTTTCGGGGGCAAGAGTAGGTCGTGGGGACGACCGAACCAGGGTATATCTGTGCGTATTCTATGATTGCTATTTTATTGCCCTGTCTATGCCTATAACTTCGTGGGATTGTTCGTGGGTTGCACGAATATCTTTATTAGCCTATTCACCCCCCCCCTCTAGGCTACGATCCTGATCCAACAGCGTCTCGACTATGGGTAGCGTAGTGAGACTCTTCCGGGCAGCGGACAAAGTGCGCGAGCAGCGAGTACGGCCTGGTAGCAGTCCGTAGGATGTGTAGGTGGCGTCAAGGAGTTGCGGATCAGCGAGCAAGGAGGAACAAAGACCCCGGAGGCCAAAACTCCGAGTAACGGTGATATGACGTGGTTAGAACGTCGGATGTATCGCTGGCCGACTCGGGGAGGCTGTCAAAGAGATGATCCAGCCCTGGGGAGGTCAGGCCGTGACTCGGGGAGCCGTCAAGGCTGCGCCACGGTGGCGCGTCACCAGAAAATCAGGGGCAGCAGTTGATGCCGCTTGCAGCTGCGGAAATAGGCCGCTGGACAACTGGGGAAGCGAGGGGGAGGTGGCGCGAGGGCGGCACAGTGGTGGCGCAGCTGCAGATCGCTGCAGCGGCGGCGACCGTGGGGAGAGGGACGGCTCCTCGCGGCGGCAGGCGAGCGGGCTGAGGATCGCAGGTGCGGCGGTGGATCGTAGCACAGTGGCACGGTGGCGGCGTCACGGCGGTTACGGGAGCCTCAGGAGGTGGTTGTGCTCGGGTGCGTTGAAGGCACTGCGCGGCGGCGGATGGCGAATGGCCGTGGCGGGCCACAGCAGCGGCGGCGGAAGCGAAGGCGGCTGCGCGGGCTTTACCGTGGACGGAGACGCGGCGGCGAGGATAAGCGGAGGCGGCATCGCGGCTGCGAGGGCGGGATCTCGCCGTGGAAGGCGGCGATCGGGGATCGTCGACGGCGGCACCATGAGGGAGAGAGAGAGAGAGATGAGGGAGAGATCGGGGAAAACGGGATTTGTTTTGTGTTTTTAGGGGGATGCCGGCGGCGAGGAGAAGCGTCGGCGGCGTCGCGACTGCGAGGGCGGGATCTCGCCGTGGAAGCCGGCGATCGGGGATCGCCGACGGCGGCGCCGTGAGGGAGAGAGAGAGAGAGAGAGAGAGAGAGAGAGAGAGAGAGAGAGAGAGAGAGAGAGAGAGAGAGAGAGAGAGAGAGATGAGGGAGAGATCGGGGGAAACAGGATTTGTTTTGTGTTTTTAGGGGGATGCCGGCGGCTGAGGATGAGGGCTGCAGGAAAAAAACTTAGGGTAAGGGTTTAGATTTAGGGTTATTATAATAAAAGAAATTACTATGTATAACTATAGGGTTATAGCTAAAAGGGGTAGACATAGGGTTAGAGGGGGTATAATTTGAGGTAAGTCTAGGGACAAATAGGAACCAGTTTAGGAAGGATTTTAAAACGATTTAATCAAGATATTTAGCCAGATTTGGCTAACAAATTTCGAAATTGAATCAGACTGGGCAAATCGACGGTCGTTGTTTCTCCGAGCGATATCTCTCAAACCGGGCGTCAGAAAAATAATCCGAAAATACCGGGGCGATCGTGGAGACGAGACGCACAGATCTACGGAGCCCGATCGTGCGTAACACCTACCAAGAATTTAAAAAAAATTGGAAACGGCGTTTTGAGTCAAATGACTAAAACGCCACTATCGTTCAAAGTCGTTTTGCGTGAAAACGAGCCGTGAAACGATGTTCCCAAAAATTACAATAAAATCCAACACCCCGAAACGATCGCAATGGCATTTCGCATCGCATATGCCGGAGCTCAGAACTAGCCAAATTAAAATATGTGCACGATAAGGCACGTGCACGCAGAAACTACGAACGGTCGGAAAGCGACTGTTACAGCAGATGTTTCAGAGAGCAGCACAGCCCCAGAGGCCGGCGTACACCATGACAGCTGTGGAGACTGAGGAGCTGGATGGAGTTATTACAAGTAACTCTTGATTCTAGTTTTCTTTTCATAATTAGATCTTATTATTTGTGTTGCTTGTTTGACTTGCTTGTTTGAGTAGCTTGGTTTGACCATAGTTGTTTATATATTAGGCACCATTCTAGTGTCCTCTTACCCGGCCTTGGCTTTGTTCGACTCCGGTGCATCTATGTGCATCATATCCCAGAGGTTTGTAACAAAGCACTCCATTCCCACCCATACACTCCCTAAGTGTTGGGACATCACCACAGGGAACGGAGTGGTGACAATGAATTTGGGATGTCGATCGATTTCTTTGGTGGTCAGTGGACGTGAGCTCTTTGCAGATTTCATTGTCCAAGATCTACCACACTTCGATGTCGTTCTTGGCATCGATTGGTTGGGAGATTTCCACGCCTCGATCGACTGTCACAGCAAGAGGGTGGTGTTCCGGATTCCAGGCCATCCGGAGTTCGAGTTCCGCAGCAGAGATGAGTCGCTTGGGCCCATCAGGTTTTGGGCCAAGCCGGAGGTGCCTATTGTTACTGCCATGCAGATGGAGATGGATATCGAACGACCAACGGTCGTCAGAGACTTCGACGATGTCTTCCCGACGGATATCTCGGGTCTGCCACCTGACAGAGCTCTTGAATTTGGTATTGATCTTATGCCGGGAGCGCAGCCGATATCGAAGGCACCGTACCGTATGGCTCCCGCTGAGCTCGAGGAGCTGCGAAAGCAGTTAGATGAGTTGCTGCAGAAGGGTTTCATCCACTCTAGTGTGTCACCATGGGGTGCACCAGTTTTACTGGTGAAGAAGAAGGATGGGTCCCGCAGGATGTGCGTGGACTATCGAGGGCTGAATGTTGCCACCGTGAAGAATAAGTATCTGCTACCGTGCATCGACGATATCTTTGATCAGCTTGGAGGTTCAAGAGTCTTCTCGAAGTTGGACTTGAGGAGCGGGTACCATCAGTTGAAGGTGAAGAAGGATGATGTTCCGAAGACGGCTTTCCAAATGAAGTACGGACATTATGAGTTCGTGGTCATGCAGTTTGGCGTGACCAATGCTCCAGCTGTGTTCATGAATTTGATGAACTTGATTTTCTACGACTTCCTCAACATGCATATGTACACCCACATCATCGCATGAATAATGCTGTTTGGCGTGACCAATGCCGTTTGGCGTGACCAATGCTCCAGCTGTGCACACAATGTGATACACCCTCATGCACGTGTTCCTCCACATGCATATGTACACCCACATCATCGCATGAATAATTATCCACATGCACTATTTCATCATGTTCCTTATGCCTATCCACGTCATGCATCACGTAGAAACCAACAACGCATGCATGCACCCAATAGGATGAGGACTCCCAAAATATTCACAATTTGGAGCCCAAAGGACACAAGCATGGATGAAAAACAAGTTTACACGAATGCTTATTTTTCGGATGTTGTGGATAATGTTAATTATGTGGGGAAGTCTAAGTCCAATTGGACTTGGCTTCCAAAGGTCTAATCTTTTGGACCCAATGACCTTGGGTACCATGATATGAAATTTTCTATCTTTAGGTACTCAAGGAAAAGAAAAAGAAATGGAGCAACAAATTTAAATTTAGCTCCAAAGGAAATTGGATACTCGATAGCGGGTGTTTAAAACACATGACGGGTGACACTCAATTGCTCTCCGGAGTGGTTCCCATTGCTAATGGAAACCTCGTCGTCTTTGGAGGCAACGAGAGCGGAACCATCATAGGTGTTGGTAAAGTGGGTAATCCTTCTAAACCTCTAATATGTGATGTTTACCTTGTTAAAGGATTAAACCACAATCTCATTTCAACAAACCAACTTTGTGATAAAGGTTACAAAGTTAGCTTTGCGAAAGGAATGTGCCATATTTTAAGAAAAGATAATAATGAATTATTGTTTTTCGGCACACGCCATAAGGATATATATATATCCTAGATCTTTCAAGATCACATGAACAATGTCTCATTGCCAACACAAGTGAACAACACTTATGGCATCGACGTTTTGGTCATGTGAACTTTGGAACACTATTTAAGCTTTCCAAGTTAAACTCTATTAGAGGCTTCCCTAAGCTTGTCTTTCAACAGAAAAGCTTTTGTGACTCGTGTCAACGAGGCAAGCTTCCAAACCCGTCTTTTAAACCTAAGAAAAGCATTTCTTCTAAGCGGCCACTAGAGCTATTACATCTAGATTTATTTAGGCCAACTAGAGTTGCTTCATTAGGAAATGCACGTTATGGACTTGTCATCATTGATGATTTTTCTAGGTTTACTTGGGTATTTTCATTATGTAATAAAAATGAAGCTTTTGAAAACTTCACAATTTTTGTTAAGAAAGTACAAAATCTATTAGGAACCACCATTGTCACTATTCGTAGTGATCATGGAGGTGAATTTGAGAATGAGTCTTTTGAGACATTTTGTGATGAAGTTGGTATTACACACACCTTTTCATTCCCTCGTGCACCTCCTCAAAATGGTGTTGTTGAGAGAAAGAATATGACGCTAGTGGAGTGTGCTCGCACTATGCTTGATGATAGCCAACTTGGCCATCAATTTTGGGCGGAAGAGGTACACACCGCTTGCTATGTGTTTAATAGAATACTTTTGAGGCCCGGCACTAAACAAACTTGTTATGAATTGTTGTTTGGTAGGTTGCCTCAAGTTAAACATTTTCGTGTTTTCGGTTCGAAATGTTTTATTAAAAACACGTATGGTAGTTTGGACAAATTCGATCCAAGATCCGATGAGGGGATTTTTGTTGGGTATTCCTCGCGTAGCAAAGCCTACCGGATATATAACAAACGAACCTCAACGATCGAGGAATCGCTTCATGTTTCATTCAATGAAGGATTTGTTCCAACTAGAATTACTAATGATGATGACTCCATGGATTTCCTATGTGATTCAATTGGTAATTCTAACTCTATTAATTCGATTGATTCTATTGATAATAACCCGACTAATGAATTTGTTGAGAATGTTCCTAGTGATCAAGGAATTCCCAAACGGCTTCATACCGTTTGTGACCATCCTCATGAGCAAGTCATTGGCAATATCCATGATAGTGTCAAGATCTCAAGTCAACCAATTCGCTCATTGTACCTTTGCCTCCTCGATAGAGCCAAAGAATGTTAATGAAGCATGTGAAGATAGCGCTTGGATCCTTGCCATGGAAGAGGAACTCATTCAATTCGAGAGGAATGAGGTTTGGGAGCTTGTTCCATTGCCATCGAAGAACCACACAGTCATATGGACAAAGTGGATCTTCAAGAACAAGACCGACGAAAACCAAGTCGTCGTCTGTAATAAAGCTCGGTTACTAGCTCAAGGCTATCGGCAAGAGGAATGTATCGATTTCGAAGAATCCTTTGCTCCGGTAGCTAGATTAGAATCAATTAGATTATTGTTATCTTTTGCATGCCATAAGGATTTTAAATTATTTCAAATGGATGTTAAAAGTGCGTTTTTAAACGGAGATGGTGTTGAGGAAGTTTATGTTTCTCAACCTCCGGGTTTTATAAATGAAAAATTTCCAAATCATGTTTTTAAACTTAAGAAAGCACTTTACGGTTTGAGACAAGCTCCTCGAGCTTGGTATGACCGTTTAAAGAATTTTTTTTTTGTTTTAGGTTTTAAAATGGGAGAAGTTGATTCCACATTATTTGTTAAGTATTCGAATAATGATATAATTTTAGTTCAAATATATGTTGATGATATCATTTTCTGTGCTACTAACTTTGCTCTTTGCGAAGAGTTTTCTAAGGTGATGAAGGATCAATTTGAGATGAGCCACATGGCTGAGCTCAAATATTTCTTAGGTCTCCAAATTCACCAAATGAACGATGCAATCTTCATCCACCAAACGAAGTATACGGTGGAGTTGCTAAAGCGATTTGGAATGGAGAATGCCTCCGGGAAAAAGACTCCAATGAGCACGACTACACATCTTGATAAAGATGCGGGCGGAAAAGATGTAGACATTCGTCTATATCGAGGTATGATAGGTAGTTTACTATATCTTACCGCAAGTAGGCCCGATATTATGTTTGTCGTATGTGTATGTGCTCGTTATCAGTCTCAACCTAAGGAGTCTCACTTGTAATGCCCTACCAGCTACTGCACAAGTACTAGAGGGGGGGTGAATAGTACTTTAAAATAATAAGGAGTATAATTCCAAATTAAATGCAAACAACTACCAATTCAATTTGCGGAAGCTTAAATTGAAATGACAACACAAAATTAACAACGCTAACAAGAGATGTTACTGGGTTCGGATCCACCCAAGTCTCCCCGACTTGTTCCCGGTGATCCTACGTCCCAACCACCCGGATCCCCTCCGGATACTTGAGTTAGAAACCCTAACTCAAGATTTCCACTATGAAATACTTGTGAAAAACCTCCACAAGTCAAATCATACAAAATGTAATTTGTGACTCCCACAACCCGGGATCACAACCACACTCTCACAACCGAGAGTGAAACTTACAAATCAAATATGAAATGAAATAAAGAAACTTCTTACCGAACAAAATACCTATGCCTTGAGTATTGCTTACGAATTAGGGCAAGGATGATTTTGAGGAAGAAGTGGCACCAAACCCTAGCTCCAAGATGTAGAACAGCGATGGAGAGCTTTGGGGATGTTGGTGACCTAGAATCAAGCACTTGGCTTGGAAGGCTTCACACTCAATGAATCTCTCTTTGGAAGTAAGAGTTAGGAGAGATTAAAGAATGGAGGGAATGAGCTTTGAATGAGCTTGGATTGATTTCTCTTGAATCTCTAAACTTGCATTAATATCAGCCTTGGCAGCAATGAATGCAGCCCAACAAGTATTTATAGGAATGAAGAGTGAGAGAGAGAAAAACGTTTCAATTAGGGCTCCAACGGCTCTTTTCTGAACCCAACTAGTCGGTCAAAGAACAATCACCGACCGACTAGTTTATCAACTAGTCGGTCGGTCACTGAACGTAAACCGACTAATGAGTAAACTGAGAAAAGATCAAAGTACAGACTAAGGAACTAGTCGGTCTAAGAAGAGTAGCTGACCGACTAGTTTCACAACTAGTCGGTCGGTTACTCAACGTGGACCGACTAACAGATAAAACTGAAGTCTGAGAAGAATTAGACTTAGTCGGTCCAAGAACAAATGTTGACCGACTAATTCACCAACTAGTCGATCACCAAATGAACATAGACCGACTAACGATAAACAGTAAGTATGGTGAAAAATTTGGCATGTACAGTAAACTAAACTAGTCGGTCCAAGAAGGAAAGTTGACCGACTAGTTCATCAACTAGTCAGTCGATCAATGAGCACAGACCGACTAATGATAAACAGTAACTCAAGCTCAAATGTGCATGTTCAGGGAAAGCTCAACTAGTCGGTCATAGAAGCATCACTGACCGACTAGTTCACAAACTAGTCGGTCGGTGAGTCAACTTAGACCGACTAACTGTAAACAGTAAAGAGCTAAGAATTAACTGACAGAAACTAGTCGGTCCAAGAAGCTTGGCTGACCGACTAGATCACCATCTAGTCGGTCAGTTCTTCTTCTTGAACCAACTAACATGCACAAGAAGTCCCGAATCGAAGCGCGAAGCTTCGGGAAGAATTGTATGGACTTCTACTAAGATCCTAGAGCTAAGATATGAGCGTTATGAAGAATTAAAACGTAAGACCTACTCAAGGCTTAACATTCTACGAAAGAAGCTTAAAGACTATAAAATAAACTTGACGATACCGACTTCAATAGCTTCGATCGAATCTTCATGACTTCTAAAAAGGTCCATAAGCTTCAACGAAGCTTTAGGCATACGATCACGTGCTTTGAGAAGTCTCGAGACGTCGTTATTGATATTCATATGAATTTGGCGACGATCTCCATAACTGTGCTCACAAAGTGTTAGTTCATATTTTATTTATGTTTGTTCATCATCCAAAACCAAACCCGGGGAGTCCAATATCCAACATTCTCCCCCTTTTTGGTGATGACAAACTAACATAAATAATAATCAAAAATAATAATTCAAATGAAATTTACTTACTCCCCCTGCATTGATGACATGTTAATTCCAATTTAAACAAAAGTGATACGCATCAAGCAGACGAGTGAAGTATATTAAATGAGAATCGATTATTGAATTATTGAAATACCAAATGAAGGTTATTGAAATATCGGATATGAAAATCCATTTATATATCTTAACTCCCCCTGAATCTAACACATCAAGTTAGATTCTTGGAGAAATGCTTTAAATTTTCATTTGGCACATCGTTATTATTATATATCTCCCCCTTTGGCATAAGCAAAAAGAGCGGGAGGATAACAACGACAACAACAATGGCCTCAAATTAAAAAACACGGGAGTCGTAGAATACGACGAAGGTTCAAGTGACACCAAAGAGAAAAATACGAATAGTATCAAGGCGTGTCAAAGATACCAACGTCGAAAAATCGTAAAACGAAATCATCAAAACTGAAATCAATTTAACGAATTAAGTTATGGAATATACTATCCAATATCAACATTTCTTGGTTAATTTAGTGCATGGAAAACAATTCTATGTTTTCATAGAAGAAATTTCTATTAAACCAAGTGAATATCGTCGAGCGACGAAATCAAACATCAGAGACATAAAAATTATACATTGCACAAAATAATGAAATGTCAACTGATATATATATATAATGCATGAAGCAGAGTACATCACCGATATATATACCGACGATCAATAGATCGGGGCACAAAAATACATCACAAAATATCGGAGTGTCAACAAACAAAAAAAAATTACATCATCATTAAACATATCAAAAGACATCATCAAAAAAGATCCAAAATACATAGCCACCCACACTATCCTACCCAACAACTCTCACAACTAGATATATCATCCAAAGAGTATCAGGAGAGGCCTCGAAGCAACTCAAGATGCAGCGGGAGGATCAGAAGCAACTGCGGGCTCAGCAGGAGCAGAGGAGGTGACTGGATCAGCAAGAACGTCCGGAAGATCAGCAGGAGAGACGACTGAAGTGGCAACCTCTGAAGCAGCAACCGTAGTGGCCTCGGGAGCACCAGTCGGAGTATCCACCACAGGAGTGGTGGCAACAGGTGTGCTCTCGGGGACACCAGCAGAAGAAGCAGCAACAGCAGCACCGGAAGAGGTATCACCAGCAGCAGCAGTACCAGCAGAAGTGCCCTCGGGGGCACGAGTCGAAGCACGACAAAGCTCCTCAATGTCCTCCTCAGCCATCTCATCAAACTCCTCATCCTCAGACATGGAAGGAGGAAGCTCAACACCCATCTGACGAGCCATACGGCAGACTACCTCCTCGGTACGAGCCAAGCGGGACTCGTGACGACGAAGTATCCGTAGGACTTCATCCAGGGTGGCAACGGGAGTAGCAGAGGCACTGGCAGAGGCAGGGACAGACGCTGAAGGTGTCGTCCTCTGAACGTGACGAAGCGCCGCAAGAGATTTCTTGACGGCCGTCGCATTCAGGGGAGGACCAAGGGGACGCTCATCGTCACGAGGCAACGTGACACGAAAATGACGAAACACGAGGGTCAACATGCATGGAAATGGGATATGAGCCGATTTATTGGACTTTCGAATACACTCGAAAGAGTCAATCTTATCGAGTATAATTCGAGCCCAATTAATCAAGCTCCCCATGAAGATCGCATAGATAAGCTTCAAAAATGGCTGGGACGGGAGAGATGAGGAGCCGTACTTGGGAAGCAAGCACGACTTCAGAATCAGATTTAGGACCCACGCATTAGGCTTGAATGATTTAGATGGCACGCCAATCATGGCAGGAGGGATCTGAAGGAAAATCTCTGAAAGGATAGTCTGATCAAGAGAAGAAATATCATCTACCGAGATATCAGAAGGAAGAAGGCCAGACGAAGAGATACCCAAAATCTCTCCTAAGATTTCCGCAGTGAGGACTATAGGAGTCCCCAAAACGGTCGTCTCAACAGAGTGAGTCTGATCGTACTGACCCCGGATCCTATTCGCATAGAAAAGCTTCACTAATCTAGGGTAGGGGTGAGGATTCGCCTTCGGGTCATATCGAAGGTAATCGAGAAGACCCGACGACGACAGAAGATCAGCTAACCCTATGAAGTCGCTAAACTGGACGAAATGCTCCAGAAGCAGCGGGCAATGTTCGATACGGTTATACGCCGCGAGACACAATGGGTCATCGCGACATAAGGAAATATCGACACCGCCCACCGGCATCGGACCCTTTCCCTTAGGCTTACGGGTAGACGAACGAGGGTGGGTGCTAGACTCGGGATGAATAGGAGGAGTGGGTTCCCTATGAGTCTCGGTCTCGGGGTTATACTCCGTATCGGAATCGGTAGGAGTATGGAACGAAGAAGCAGAAGCAAGAATTTTGGCCTTTGGCTTAGGCTTGGGTTTGGGTTTCGGTTGACCTCTAGGTTTAGCGGTTGTCGTCCTCTTCTTCTTGAGAGGAGGCGAAGACGACGAAGGAAGAGTGGTCTTGGCACGGCGTTTCGGAGGGGTTGGATGCTCGGGATCCGAAGGGTTTTGTTCTACGGTCATCGGCGAGGGGCTAGACGGAGTGATCGGGATACGTGTTCGGGCCATAATCTCGGCACAACACGACACAATCAAACGGAAATGAAGAAACCCTAAATCGGAATTAGAAAAACCCTAATCGAAACCCTATGAGATGAAATCAACTGAACAACCTAACCCTAGAGCTGAAACCGAACCCTAGATAGGAGAGGGAGGAAGAGGAGATACCCTAGGTCGAAGATCGGCGGACGGCGACGGCGGGAATGGTCGGAAAGTGGCCGGAAGACGAAGGGTCTCGAGGGAGGTCGGGGTTTTGAGCGGAGAGAGAAGAGATGTCGATCGATTAGAATGAAAATCGATCGACTAAACTGAGTTTAAGTCGGTCGATTTCGCAAATGACCAAACAGCCCCTGGCACAACTAGTCGGTCACAGTTCAGGCACTGACCGACTAGATCATGATCTAGTCGGTCGGTCAATGAGCTTGAACCGACTAGTTGCAAACAGTGGCTGAATCCAAGATTTACTGACAAGATTTAGTCGGTCTGCGTTCATTTACTGACCGACTAGATCTCAATCTAGTCGGTCGGTCACTGAACATGAACCGACTAAAGAGTTTAAGATGGAAAGGAAACTCAATAAGCTTGAGTTAGTCGGTGTAAGTTCTTCTACTAACCGACTAGATAAACATCTAGTCGGTTGGTGGTTGAACTGATACCGACTAACAAAGTCCAAAAAGTGATAATCAAGTTCTCTCCTCAAAACACTTGGACGATATATCGCAAAACTATCAATACTCATCTAAACTACCCCATTAAACGTCGAAATCTTAAATACGACATTGAAATACGATTTCGATCATAAATTCAAACAAATCACATAAAATTCTCAAAAAAAATAAAAAATTCAATAAATCTAGCATGATTGAAATATCGCGAAATATAAAAGCATGCAAGATAATTGAATGAAATATGAATCCTATATCTCGGATTCACCCATAATCCCCAATTCTCGACGCAACCGCACAAAGGAGTCCTCCTTTAGGGGTTTCGTGAAAATATCGGCGATTTGCTTTTGGGTTTCAACGTACACTAAAATGATGTCCTTTTTAGCAACATGATCATCTAAAAAATGGTGTCGGACATCTATGTGTTTTGAACGGGAATGGTGTACCGGGTTCTTGGAAAGACATATTGCACTTTGGTTGTCAACCATGATAGGGCAAGTATCACAATTAATACCAAAGTCTTTAAGTGTGTGTCTCATCCAAAGAACTTGAGCACACGCGGCACCGGCGGCAATATATTCCGCCTCGGTGGTTGAAAGTGATACAGAATTTTGCTTCTTGGAAAACCAAGAGACAAGAGAATTTCCTATAAAATGGCAAGTGCCACTAGTACTTTTCCTGTCGGATTTGCATCCCGCATAATCGGCATCACTATATGAGATTAACTCATATGTGCTAGATTTCGGATAAAGTAATCCAAAATCTAAAGTGTAACTAAGATAGCGAAAAATACGCTTTACCGCTACTAAGTGAGATTCCTTAGGTTGAGATTGATAACGAGCACATACGCATACTGCGAACATAATATCAGGCCTACTTGCGGTAAGATAAAGTAAGCTACCTATCATACCTCGATATAGACGAATGTCTACATCTTTACCGCCCGTATCTTTATCAAGATGCGTTGTCGTGCTCATTGGAGTCTTTTTCCCGGAAGCACTCTCCATTCCAAATCGCTTTAGCAACTCCACCGTATACTTCTTTGGTGGATGAAGATTGCATCGTCCATTTGGCGAATTTGGAGACCTAAGAAATACTTGAGCTCACCCATGTGGCTCATCTCAAATTGTTCCTTATTCATAACATTAGAAAACTCTTCGCAAAGAGCAAAGTTAGTAGCACCGAAAATGATATCATCAACATATATTTGAACTAGAATTATATCATTATTCGCATGCATAACAAAAAGTGTAGAATCGGCTTCTCCCATTTTAAAATTTAAATCCAAAAGAAAATTCTTTAGGCGATCATACCAAGCTCGAGGAGCTTGTCTTAAGCCGTAAAGCGCTTTCTTTAGTTTAAAAACATGATTTGGAAAATTTTCATTTATGAAGCCCGGAGGTTGAGAAACGTAAACTTCCTCAACAACATCTCCGTTTAAAAATGCACTTTTAACATCCATTTGAAATAATTTAAAATCCTTATGGCATGCAAAAGACAATAATAATCTAATTGATTCTAATCTAGCTACCGGAGCGAAGGATTCTTCGAAATCAATACCTTCCTCTTGTCGATAGCCTTGAGCAACTAACCGAGCTTTGTTCCGGACGACGACTTGGTTTTCGTCGGTTTTGTTCTTGAAGATCCACTTTGTCCCTATGACGGTGTGGTTCTTCGATGGCAATGGAACAAGCTCCCAAACTTCATTTCTCTCGAATTGAATGAGCTCCTCCTCCATGGCTAAGATCCAAGCGCTATCTTCGCATGCTTCATTAATATTCTTTGGCTCTATCGAGGAGGCAAAGGCACAATGAGCGAAGTAGTTCACTTGCGATCTCGTCTTGACACTATCATAGATATTGCCAATGACTTGCTCATGAGGATGGTCACGAACGGTATGAAGCCGTTTGGGAATACCTTGATCACTAGGAACATTCTCAACAACTTCATTAGTTGGGTTAGTCTCAATAGAATCAATAGAATTATTAGACTTAGAATTATCAAACGAATCACATAAAACATCCATAGAGTCATTATCATTTGAAATTCTAGTTGGAACAAATCCTTCATTAAATGAGACATGAAGCGACTCCTCGATCGTTGAGGTTCGTTTGTTGAATATCCGGTAGGCTTTGCTACGCGAAGAATATCCAACAAAAATCCCCTCATCGGATCTTGGATCGAATTTGTCCAAACTACCATACGTGTTCTTAATAAAACATTTCAAACCAAAAACACGAAAATGTTTAACTTGAGGCAACCTACCAAACAACAATTCATAACAAGTTTGTTTAGTGCCGGGCCTCAAAAGTATTCTATTAAACACATAGCAAGCGGTGTGTACCGCTTCCGCCCAAAATTGATGGCCAAGTTGGCTATCATCAAGCATAGTGCGAGCACACTCCACTAGCGTCCTATTCTTTCTCTCAACTACACCATTTTGAGGAGGTGCACGAGGGAAAGAGAAGGTGTGAGTAATACCAACTTCATCACAAAATGTCTCAAAAGACTCATTCTCAAATTCACCTCCATGATCACTACGAATAGTGACAATGGTGGTTCCTAAGAGATTTTGTACTTTCTTAACAAAAATTGTGAAGTTTTCAAAAGCTTCATTTTTATTACATAATGAAAATACCCATGTAAATCTCGAATAGTCATCTACGATGACAAGTCCATATCTAGCATTTCCTAATGAAGCAACTCTAGTTGGCCCAAATAAATCTAGATGTAATAGCTCTAGTGGCCGTTTAGTAGAAATGCTTTTCTTAGGTTTAAATGAAGATTTAGGAAGCTTGCCACGTTGACAACAATCACAAAAACTTTTCTGTTCAAAAACAAGCTTCGGAAAACCTTTAATGGAATTTAATTTTGAAAGCTTATATAGTGTTCCAAAGTTCACATGTCCAAAGCGTCGATGCCATAAGTGTTGTTCACTTGTGTTGGCAACGAGGCATTGTTCATAAGACTTAGGAAGATCCAAAATATAAATGTCTTTATGACGAGTGCCGGAAAATAATAATTTATCATTATCTTTTCTTAAAATGTGACACAATCCTTTCGCAAAGCTAACTTTGTAACCTTTGTCACAAAGTTGGCTTATTGAAATAAGATTATGATTTAAACCACTAACAAGATAAACATCACTAATTAGGGGTTTAGAAGGGTTACCCACTTTACCAACACCTATGATGGTTCCGCTCTCGTTGCCTCCAAATACGACGCGGTTTCCATTTGCTATGGGAACCACTCCGGAGAGCAAACTAGCGTCACCCGTCATGTGTTTTGAACACCCGCTATCGAGTATCCAATTTCCCTTGGAGCTAAATTTAAATTTGTTGCTCCTTTTCTTTTTCTTTTCCTTGAGTACCTAAAGATAGAGAATTTTCATATCATGGTACCCAAGGTCATTGGGTCCAAAAGATTAGACCTTTGGAAGCCAAGTCCAATTGGACTTAGACTTCCCCACATAATTTCTACTATGCACAACATCCGAAAAATAAGCATTCATATGCATTTGTTTTTCGTCCATGCTTGTGTCCTTTGGGCTCCAAATTGTGAAAATCTTGGGAGCCCTCATCCTATTGGGTGCATGCATTCGACGTTGATTTCTACGTGATGCATGTTGTGGATAGGCATACGGAACATGATGGAATGGTGCACGATGAGAATTATTCATATGATGTTGTGGGTGAACATATGCATGTGAGGGAACACGTGCATGATGGTGTATCACATTGTGTGCACGTGCCCGAGAATGTGTTGCATAAAAATCATCATATGTGTGAGCCGGTGGAGTAGGACGTGTGTTCCTACGTGGCATGGTATTGGTGTACATGTAGGCATGCCCCTTCTTTGGAGGTCCACCCAAAGTGGGTTTCTTTCCAAAAGAGGGTGTGGACGAGGTGGAAGCACCATTGGTAGATGAACTACCAATAGAGTGTTTGCTCCCACTCGTTGAGGCTTCGGAAGTTGGCCTTACAAAAGTAGTGACCGACTTGGATGAATTTCCCATCATATACCCCAAGCCAATGTGGTGTTTGGCCGGAAGTAAGTCTTTTAGGATATTACCCAAGTGGCCCTTACCCTTGTTGAATTTGTTGATTCGGCCCAATGTCTCCTCATATTTCTCTTTGAGAGAACGCAAAGAAATATCCAAAGTGGATATTTGCGATGTGAGCACATAAACACGAGATTTAAGATTACCCAAGTGGCCCTTACCCTTGTTGAATTTGTTGATTCGGCCCAATGTGTCCTCATATTTCTCTTTGAGAGAACGCAAAGAAATATCCAAAGTGGATATTTGCGATGTGAGCACATAAACACGAGATTTAAGATTCTCGTTCTCAATACTCAAAGTCGAGTTTTGAGAAGTCAAATCCTCTATCCTATGTTCTTCCGTATCCTCAATGCTAACATGTTCGAGTTTAGATTTGAGATTATCAATCTCATTTCTTAACTCTTCAACAACGGTGTTGTTGTTGGTGATGATAGTCTTAGGCGTTGTTTGAATGCTAGCTAAGTCATCTTTTACCTTAGTATATCTATTTACCAATTTAGTGTATTTTGACCATAATTGAGAGTTAGCATTCCTAAGGTCATCCATGGTTACCTCATCGCTTTCTTCATCACTATCATCGGAAGAGGAGGATCCTTGATCGTGCTCCTCTCTTGCCATGAAACACATGTGCGCTTGCTCCACGTACTCATCGTCCGACTCACCGCTCGATGAATCATCGGAGTCGGTGAAGGTAGCTCCGACAAGTCCCTTCTTGTTTCCTTTCGTGTACTTCTTGGACTTGTCATACTTTGGCGCCTTCCACTTCTCCTTGTGCTTATTGAGAGGACACTCCGCTTTCATGTGTCCCGGCTTATTGCACTTGAAACATAAAGGAGAGGAAGAGACGTTAGTAGAACCAAATTTAGCTTTGTTCTTGAAGTTACCTTTTCGGAAGAAATGGTTGAACTTCTTGGCCATGAGTGCCATGGACTCCAAGTCCAACTCGTTTTCCGAGTCTTCATCATCGGTTGATGTGGATGTGGATGGAGCGGCCTTGAAAGCAATGGCCTTCTTCTTTGGCTCGTCTTGCTTTAGGTAGGACTTCATCTTTTCTTGCAATTTGAGCTTGCTATCCTTGCGTACCTCGTATGACATTAAAGTACCCATTAGTTGAACTACGGTGTACTTGTTCATGTCATTACCTTCCTCGATGGCGAAGGTGCGCTTTTCCCAAGAAGAAGGAAGTCCTTCGATAAGCTTCGAACACTTCTCCTTTTGGGTGTAGGATTTGCCAAGAGCCTCTAACTCGTTTATGATGTCGACGAAGCGAGCGTAATACTCCTTCATCTTCTCGCCCTGTTGCATATGAAACATTTCGTAGTCTTTGTTTACAACTACGAGTTTAGAGTCTCTTACCCGACTCGTCCCTTCATGAAGTATGAGGAGGGAGTTCCAAATTTGATATGCACTCTTACATGTGCATATCTTATTGAAGTCCTCGGGCTCCAATGCGCATTGCAAGGCGTTCATTGCCTTGGCATTGCTTACCTCCGCGGCGACCTCCGCGGTAGTCCATTTCTCGAAGTCTTCTTCTTCGGGCTCGATGTACTCCTTCATTGTAGTCCTCCATAGAGACGCACTCCGGAGGAAGGTTTCCATCCGGCATTTCCAGTACCCGTAGTTGGTACCGTTGAAAAATGGAGGCCTCGTTGAGGAATGTCCCTCCATCACCGAAGATGCTCCTTCACGGTTCCTGAAGGTGTCATAGTTGGAAGGTGGACGCACGGTCATGTTGTCGTTGGCAGACATAGCTGTGTATCTGGCTCTGATACCAAATGTAATACCCTACCAGCTACTGCACAAGTACTAGAGGGGGGGTGAATAGTACTTTAAAATAATAAGGAGTATAATTCCAAATTAAATGCAAACAACTACCAATTCAATTTGCGGAAGCTTAAATTGAAATGACAACACAAAATTAACAACGCTAACAAGAGATGTTACTGGGTTCGGATCCACCCAAGTCTCCCCGACTTGTTCCCGGTGATCCTACGTCCCAACCACCCGGATCCCCTCCGGATACTTGAGTTAGAAACCCTAACTCAAGATTTCCACTATGAAATACTTGTGAAAAACCTCCACAAGTCAAATCATACAAAATGTAATTTGTGACTCCCACAACCCGGGATCACAACCACACTCTCACAACCGAGAGTGAAACTTACAAATCAAATATGAAATGAAATAAAGAAACTTCTTACCGAACAAAATACCTATGCCTTGAGTATTGCTTACGAATTAGGGCAAGGATGATTTTGAGGAAGAAGTGGCACCAAACCCTAGCTCCAAGATGTAGAACAGCGATGGAGAGCTTTGGGGATGTTGGTGACCTAGAATCAAGCACTTGGCTTGGAAGGCTTCACACTCAATGAATCTCTCTTTGGAAGTAAGAGTTAGGAGAGATTAAAGAATGGAGGGAATGAGCTTTGAATGAGCTTGGATTGATTTCTCTTGAATCTCTAAACTTGCATTAATATCAGCCTTGGCAGCAATGAATGCAGCCCAACAAGTATTTATAGGAATGAAGAGAGAGAGAGAGAAAAACGTTTCAATTAGGGCTCCAACGGCTCTTTTCTGAACCCAACTAGTCGGTCAAAGAACAATCACCGACCGACTAGTTTATCAACTAGTCAGTCGGTCACTGAACGTAAACCGACTAATGAGTAAACTGAGAAAAGATCAAAGTACAGACTAAGGAACTAGTCGGTCTAAGAAGAGTAGCTGACCGACTAGTTTCACAACTAGTCGGTCGGTTACTCAACGTGGACCGACTAACAGATAAAACTGAAGTCTGAGAAGAATTAGACTTAGTCGGTCCAAGAACAAATGTTGACCGACTAATTCACCAACTAGTCGGTCACCAAATGAACATAGACCGACTAACGATAAACAGTAAGTATGGTGAAAAATTTGGCATGTACAGTAAACTAAACTAGTCGGTCCAAGAAGGAAAGTTGACCGACTAGTTCATCAACTAGTCGGTCGATCAATGAGCACAGACCCACTAATGATAAACAGTAACTCAAGCTCAAATGTGCATGTTCAGGGAAAGCTCAACTAGTCGGTCATAGAAGCATCACTGACCGACTAGTTCACAAACTAGTCGGTCGGTGAGTCAACTTAGACCGACTAACTGTAAACAGTAAAGAGCTAAGAATTAACTGACAGAAACTAGTCGGTCCAAGAAGCTTGGCTGACCGACTAGATCACCATCTAGTCGGTCAGTTCTTCTTCTTGAACCAACTAACATGCACAAGAAGTCCCGAATCGAAGCGCGAAGCTTCGGGAAGAATTGTATGGACTTCTACTAAGATCCTAGAGCTAAGATATGAGCGTTATGAAGAATTAAAACGTAAGACCTACTCAAGTCTTAACATTCTACGAAAGAAGCTTAAAGACTATAAAATAAACTTGACGATACCGACTTCAATAGCTTCGATCGAATCTTCATGACTTCTAAAAAGGTCCATAAGCTTCAACGAAGCTTTAGGCATACGATCACGTGCTTTGAGAAGTCTCGAGACGTCGTTATTGATATTCATATGAATTTGGCGACGATCTCCATAACTGTGCTCACAAAGTGTTAGTTCATATTTTATTTATGTTTGTTCATCATCCAAAACCAAATCCGGGGAGTCCAATATCCAACATCACTTAGTAGCGGTAAAGCGTATTTTCCGTTATTTAAGTTATACACTTGATTTTGGATTACTTTATCCAAAATCTAGCACGTATGAGTTAATCTCATATAGTGACGCAGATTATGCGGGATGCGAATCCAACAGGAAAAGTACTAGTGGCACTTGCCATTTTATAGGAAATTCTCTTGTCTCTTGGTTTTCCAAGAAGCAGAATTCCGTATCACTTTCAACCACCGAGGCGGAATATATTGCCGCCGGTGCCGCGTGTGCTCAAGTTCTTTGGATGAGACACACACTTAAAGACTTTGGTATAAACTGTGATACTTGCCCTATCATGGTTGACAACCAAAGTGCAATATGTCTTTCCAAGAACCCGTTACACCATTCCCGTTCGAAACACATAGATGTCCGACACCATTTCTTAGATGATCATGTTGCTAAAAAGGACATCATTTTAGTGTACGTTGAAACCCAGAAGCAAATCGCCGATATTTTCACGAAACCCCTAAAGGAGGACTCCGTTGTGCGGTTGCGTCGAGAATTGGGGATTATGGGTGAATCCGAGATTTAGGACTCATATGTTTTTCAATAATCTTGCATGCTATTCAATTCTTTATATTTGCTATTTAGGATTCATATGTTTTTCAATAATCTTGCATGCTATTCAATTCTTTATATTTGCTTATGCTAGATTAATTGACATTTTCTGGATTTTTTGTTGAATTTTTGGAATTTTCGCTCGATTTGTTCTTAAACGTCAAATTTCAGATTTTCGATGTTTAATGGGGTAGTATAATGATTAATGAGAGTATTTTGATGTTTCGTCGAAGTGTGATTAGGAGAGAAATCAAAATTTCAAAATTTTCAATTTTTGGACTCTCTTAGTCGGTCCAAGTTCATTGACCGACCAACTAGATTCAGTTCTAGTCGGTCAGTGAATGAGCTTAGACCGACTAAATCTTGGCAGGGAATTTGGTTTCAGTTACTGTTTACAACTAGTCGGTTCAAGCTCATTGACCGACCGACTAGATCGTGATCTAGTCGGTCAGTGCTTGAACTGTGACCGACTAGTTGTGACAGGGACTGTTTTGTCTTTTCGAATTCCAGTCGATTTAACTCAGCCCCCGACCGACTATTCTCATTTCTAGTCGGTTCTCTCCCCTCTCTCAGCCAAATTTCCGCCGAGCCCGTTCATCTCCTCCGTCGTGTCCGGCCTGTTTCCGGCCATCCCCGCCGTCGCCGTCCGTCGATCCTCCTCCTAGGTGATCTCTCCTCCTTCTCCTAGCTGTCTAAGGTTAGTTTTCAGCTCTTAGGGTTAGGGTTTCTAGTTATTTCGATTTCTAGGGTTTGTGTCTAGGGTTATCTCGTTTGATTGCGACGTGTCGTGCCGCGCTTATGGCTCGTACACGTATTCCGATCACTCCCTCTGGCCCTTCGCCTATGACTGTCGATTCGCCACCCTCAGACCCCCCGCAACCTATGTGAACCCCTCTGAAACGTCGTCCGAAAACCACCCAACCCTCTTCGTCTTTGCCTCCTCTTAAGCGTAAGAGGACGACGACAGCGAGGCCCCGATCTCAGCCCAAGCCCAAGCCTGTGTCGTTTCGTGCTCCCACTCCACCCGGTGCTTCGGATTCCGACACCGAGTATATTCCCGAGACCGAGACCCATAGGGATCCTACACCTCCTAGGGATCAGCCTACGTATAGTTCCCGTCCTCGTACTTCCACTCGTAAGCCTAAGGGAAAGGCTCCGATGCCGGTTGGCGGCGTCGATATTTCGTTGTGTCGTGACGACCATATGTGTCTCGCGGCTTACAACCGTATCGAACACTGCCCACTGCTTCTGGAGCATTTCGTTCAGTTTAGTGACTTCCTTGGCCTCTCAGACCTTCTGTCTTCTTCGGGTCTTATCGATTACCTTCGATATGACCCTAAGGCGAATCCTCACCCCTACCCTCGCCTAGTGAAGCTCTTCTATGCCAATAGGATTCGTGGTCAGTACGACGAGTCCCACTCGATTGAGACGACTGTTTTGGGGACTCCGATAGTCCTCACGGTAGAAATCTTAAGAGAGATTTTGGGTATCTCCTCGTCTGGCCTTCTATCGTATGACATTTCTGTTGATGATATCTCCTCCCTTGATCAAGTCGTGCTTTCTCAGATTTTCCATGAGATTCCTCCCGCCATGATTGGCGTTCCCTCCAAGTCCTTCAAGCCTAATGCCTGGGTCCTGAATTTGATTCTGAAGTCGTGCTTGCTTCCCAAGTACGGCTTCTCCTCTTTGCCGTCCCAGCCTTTCTTGAAGTTGATCTATGCCATCTTCATGGGGAGCTCGATTAACTGGGCTCGCATTATACTCGATAAGATGGATTCTTTCGAGTGTATTCGCAAGTCCACGAAGTCGGCTCATATCCCATTCCCGTGCCTTCTGACCCTTGTTTTTCGCCACTTCCGTATCACACTTCCTCCTGACGATGAGCGTCCACTTGGTCCTCCTCTAAACGCGACGGCCGTCAAGAAGTCTCTTGCGGCGCTCCGTCACGTCCAGAGGACGACACCTTCAGCGTCTGCCTCTGCTTCTGCCTCAGCTACTCCCTCCACCACTCTTGACGAGCTCGCACGGTCTATTCGACGTGTGGAGTCTCGTTATGCTCGTACCGAGGAGATTCTATCTCGTATAGCTCGTCACCTTGGTATTGAGATCCCTCCGTCAGTCTCTGACGAGGAGGAGATGGACGAGGAGGAGATTGAAGAGCTGGTTCGTGCTTCCACTCGTGCCCCCGAGGGCACTTTTGGTGATGCTGCTGCTGCTTCGTCTGCTGATGACCCCGAGAGCACACCTGTTGCCACCGCTCCTGCGGTGGATGCTCCGACTGGTGCTCCCGAGGCCACTACTGTTGCTGCTCCAGAGGTTACCACTTCCGTCACTCCTGTGGACACTACTGATGACCCGGTGACCACCTCCACTCCTGCAGAGCCTGCTGCTGCTGCAGATCCTGCCACTTCCTCTTGAGCTTCCTTGAGGACTCTTGATGCTCCTTGGATGATATGTCTAGTATGAGAGAGTTTGGGTAGGATAGAGTGGTGTTCTGGATGATTTTGAAATTTTGATGTGTTTTGTTGTATCTTCATATATTTTGGTGTACTCTGATGATGATATATGTGTGATATGCTGTTGTATCTTTTGTGCTTCGATCATTGGATCGCTTTTTGTATGTTGACGGATGTATCTTTTGATGTACTCATGCTTTTTTTTGAAGGGTAAGCGTATAGTTTATTAAATCCGTAATAGATACAAATACACAGGGTTCCTTATTGGGCAGTACACCTGATAGAGAGAGGAGAGGGCACAAGCGCCGTCACTCCCTACTATTAGTTCTACCCCCGAGCCAGAACCCCTAAATCAATCACAAAATACACTGCCAACTAGAAGGCCAATGTAAACCAAAAACATGGTCCAAAAACATGGTCCAAGCCCAACCCCCTAGCCATAATCCTTGAATCCCCAATTATTGAAAACTTCTATCTCTTCAGAAGTGGACGGGTCTTGATTGTACAAAGCAACACGGATATCAGCAGCTATCTCTTCAAACAGAGAGACTTTATCCCTTCTAGAATCTTCAAAAATCCTTCGATTCCTTTCACGCCAGATATGCCAAACCATACCCGCTAGACAGGTTCTAGCAAGAATACTCAGACATCCCTTAAGAGGGAAGTTTGTAAGTAAACACTTGCCAACCTCTAAGAGCGACGGTGAAACTTGCATTGGCACCTTCAATTTAAGTAGAGCTCTGCGCAAAATGTAACTAGAATAGTTGCAATGGAAAAATAAGTGCTCCACAGTTTCTACCTCATTATCTGCACATAAGACACAATCAGTAGTTGCGGTAGTAGCCCATCGGGAAAGCTTATCCCTGGTAAGCAATTTTCCCCTCAAAGCCCTGAGGAGAGTAAGGGACATCTTAGGAATATGATTGGGATACCAAACTAGCTTGTGTTCAGGAAAAGTAGGGCGCTTTTTGCGAAGACCTTCCCATGCCTGCTTGAAACTAAATGACCCCCCCAGGCAACCAAGACCAGCCATCAGTCCCAGGTTTTAGAGAAATGCCAGCTAGAAGATGCCGCACCTGTACAATAGAGGAGTCCGATTTCCATCCATTCGGCCCCCAGTAGACCGCAACTAGGGCATGCTCGACACCAAGAGGGACGGGGAATGTATCCTGCAAGGGGCCGACATCAAGCCATGGATCTTGCCAAAATTTTGTAGTTCGCCCATCGCGAACCGCCCTCCGAATAAGAAGTTGCGAAACCGGGCGACTGTCAAGCAATCGCTTCCAAGAACCCGAAGCAAATATTGATCTAGTAGCCGAAAAGAACCCCCTAGTTTACCCATATTTACTCCGCATCAGGTTTGCCCAAGTACAATCTGCGGTAAGGTATCTCTAGGTAAGCTTCACACTCGCGGCAACATTCAGCTCTTCAAGCATACGAATTCCAACCCCACCTTCTGTTTTTGGCTTACATAAGTCCTCCCAAGCCCAAGCCTTAGAATTACCAAGAATGAATTTCCTACAAGCTTGCGAGATAGCTCTAATAACATTCATCGGTAGGTGAAAAACTTGCATCCAGAAAGCAACCATACCATGAATCACCGATCTGACCAGCTCAATACGCCCAAAAATTGAAAGAACCGATGAGGACCAACCATTCATCTTCTTCCTGCATTTATCAACAAGCCTTCTATAGTTTGGAGTAGTAGGATACTTCAGGGATAATGGTAAACCCAAGTAGGTAGTGATGGAAGACACTTGCTTAATACCCAGGATGTCCGCGAGGATGTCTTTATTCCTTGCCCCTTTACTGAATAGCCCAGAGCTCTTGTCCCAGTTGACCTTGAGCCCAGTGTAATTAGAAAACTCTCCTAACAGGTTTTTGATGCCCATAAAAGATGCTTTATTTGCACGACAAAACACTAACATGTCGTCAGCAAATAAGAGATGAGAAATTGCACCAGAACGCCGCATTGGACTGATTTTTCGGGCAGTAACAGCTTTATCCATCAGAATAGAGAAGGCTTCCATTACAATTACAAAAAGGTAGGGGGAAAGAGGGTCACCTTGACGAATTCCCCTATTACCCCCAAAGTAACCACATGGGGTTCCATTAACCATCACCGAAAAAGTCGGTGAGGTAATGCATTCTCTAATCCACGCAATGAACCCTTCAGGAAAACCAAGCTGACTTTAAAAATATAGGATGAAATCCCTATTCACACTGTCAAACGCTTTCCTTAAGTCCAACTTCAAACAAGCTCTCCCCCCCATAGGGTTATTGAAATCCCTGATCTGCTCATGGGCAATAAGCGTGCAGTCAGAAAGGAGCCTCCCCTTGAGAAAAGCAGCCTGATTTGGCGAAATCAGGTCATGGACCACTGCCTTCGACCTGTTGCAGAGGATTTTGCTGATAAACTTATAGATTACGTTACAGCAGGCAATAGGCCTATAATCTCCCAGACAAGATGCATTGGAATTCTTAGGCACGAGGGTAAGGAAGGAATGATTTATCTGCTTGAGGAGGGAACCAGAATCAAAAAAAGATTTAATAGCTATAGTCACATCCTCACCCAAAAGGTCCCAGTTTTGCTGGAAAAAGAAACCGTTAAATCCATCGGGACCTGGGGACTTATCAGGCCCAATTTGGAAAACAGCTGCCTTAATCTCCTCATTAGAGACTCTTCTTACAAACCAAGAAGAGGAATCGCTAGTCAAAATGCGCTTTGGGACAAGATTAGAAAAGGAGCTCAAATAAGTGGTCTGATTATAAAGGTCTTTATAGAAAGCAGGGGCATTCACCTTAAGCTTCATATATATATATATATATATATATATATATATATATATATATATATATATATATATATATATATATATATATACACACATCGATGTTGACATTTCATTATCTTGTGCACATTTAACTTTTTATATGTCTCTGATGTTTGATTTCGTCGCTCGACGATATTAACTTAGTTAAATAGAATTCATTTTATGAAAACATAGAATTGTTTTCCATGCACTAAATTAACCAAGAATGTTGATATTGGAGAGTATATTCCATAACTCAATTCGTAAAATTAATTTGAGTTTTGATGATTTTACTTATCGATTTTCGACTTTGGTCTCATTGACACGCCTTGATTTCATTCGTATTTTTCTTTGGTGTCATTTGGGCCGTGGTCGTATTCTATGACTCCTATGCTTTGATTTGAAGCCATTGTTGTTGTCATTGATTTCCTCACATACTTTTTGCTAATGCCAAAGGGGGAGAGATATAATAATGACATGTGCTAAATGATAATTTAAGCATTTTTCCAAGAATCTAATTTGATGTGTTAGATTTAGGGGGAGTTAAGATATATAAAATGGAATTTCAATTCCTAAATTTCAATATTTGATTCTCATTTTATACTTCACTCGTCTGCTTGATGAGTATTATTATTATTCATTTTGGAATTAACGTGTCATCAATGCAGGGGGAGTAAGTAAATTACATTTGAGTCATTATTTTTTATTATTATTTATGTTGGTTTGTCATCACCAAAAAGGGGGAGAATGTTGGATATTGGACTCCCCGGATTTGGTTTTGGATGATGAACAAACATAAATATATTATGAACTAACAATTTGTGAGCGCAGTTATGGAGATCGTCGCCAAATTCATTTGAACATCCAAAGCGACGTCTCGAGACTTCTCAAATCACGTGATCATATGCCTAAAGCTTCGTTGAAGATTTTGGACCATTTTAGAAGTCATAAAGATTCGGATCGAAGCTTTCGAAGACGGTTCGTTAAGTTTTATTTATAGTCTTTTAGCTTCGTTCCGTAGAATGTTAAGCCTTGAGTAGGTCTTACGTTTTAATCTTCATATCGCTCCTATCTTAGACATAAGAACTTGTAAGAAGTCCATACAAACTTTCCCGAAGCATCGCGCTTCGATTCGCGACTTCTTGTGCATGTCAGTTGGTTCAAGAAGAAGAACCAACCGACTAGATGGTGATCTAGTCGGTCGGCAATCCTTCTTGGACCGACTAGTTTGCTTTCTCAAATCATAGCTCTTTACTGTTTACAGTTAGTCGGTCTACGTTGACTCACCGACCGACTAGTTTGTGAACTAGTCGGTCAGTGATGCTTCTGAGACCGACTAGTTGAGCTTTCGCTGTTCATGCCAATTTGTGCCTGAGCTACTGTTTATAATTAGTCGGTCTGTGTTCATTGATCGACCGACTAGTTGATGAAATAGTCGGTCAACTTTCCTTCTTAGACCGACTAGTTGAGCTTTACTGTACATGCCAATTTTCACCTGACTTACTGTTTATCGCTAGTCGGTCTATGCACATTTGGAGACCGACTAGTTGATGAACTAGTCGGTCAACATTTGTTCTTGGACCGACTAAATCAATTTGTGCTCAGACTTCAGTTTTATCTCTTAGTCGGTCTCAGTTGAGTAACCGACCGACTAGTTGTGAAACTAGTCGGTCAGCTAGTCTTCTTGGACAGACTAGTTCCTTTTGTCTGAACTTCGACCTATTCCCTGTTCACTCATTAGTCGGTCTACGTTGATTGACCGACCGACTAGTTGATGAACTAGTCGGTCAGTGGTTGTTCTTTGACCGACTAGTTTGGTTCAGAATAGAGCCGTTGGAGCTTTAATTGAAACGTTTTTCTCTCTCTCTCTCTCCTCTATCCTATAAATACTTGTTGAGCTGCATTCATTGCACTCAAGGCTGATATTATTACAAGTTTAGAGATCAAAGAGAAATCATTCCCTCTCATTCAAAGCTCAATCATTCCAATCTTGAATCTCTTCTCACTCTTATTTCAAAAGAGAGATTCATTGATTGTGAGCCTTCCAAGCCAAGTGCTTGATCCTAGGTCACCATCAACCTCATAGCTCTCCATAGCTGGTCTACATCTTGGAGCTAGGGTTTGGTGCCTCTTCATCTTCCTCAAAATCATCTTTGCCCTAATTCGTAAGTATACTCAAGGCATAGGTATTTTGTGGTAAGCTATTTCATTTCAATTTACTTTGATATTGTAAGTGATTCGTTCTCGGTTGTGAGAGAGTGTTTGTGATCCCGGGTTGTGGGAGTCACAAGTTCATTTGTGTATGATTTGACTTGTGAAGGTTTTTAACAAGTATTTCATAGTGAAAATCTTGAGTTAGGGTTTCTAACTCAAGTATCCGGAAGGGATCCGGGTGGTTGGGACGTAGGATCACCGGGAACAAGTCGGGGAGACTTGGGTGGATCCGAACCCAGTAATATCGTTTGTTTGCGTTTGTTTATTTGTTGTCGATTATTTACTATTCCGCATTTCCGCATTAATTGGTAGAGTTTGCAAGGTAATTAGGAATTAGCCTCTTAATTATTTCAAAGTACTATTCACCCCCCTTCTAGTACTTGTGCAGTAGCTTAGCAGGGCATTACACTGAGATCGTGCCCACGGTCAGTGAAATCGATTAGCTTAAGGAGTACCTTATGGATTTAATTAGGGGGTAAGTAGATTCAACCAAGACTCGTGACCATGCACGGCTCGTGTCTTGATGGGTCCACCGACGAATTATGCCACTAATTGATGACTACCGCCATTGCGTCAATAATAGCCATCAAAATACCTCGAAGCTCTAACCCACGAGAGTGGTACGAGTTGAGAGCATTCGATCCATGAGAGTGGTGAGATTATTGTTAGATCCTTAATGCACATATCGTATGCATCTATCGTGAGAGTGGGGTGAATACAGTGTGTTAGATTCATGAAGCCTAGACGCATGAATTCACTTCCTAGATGCTACAATCCCCAATAAAACAAATGCAACATAGAAATCCTAACCTAGCATCGACCGTCGACAATCGTAGCGGTGAATCCTAATGCCCTAGTGACGTGTGTGTATATTTTATATATTTACGCACGCCTTCTTTTGTGTTTTTCCGTTATTTTCCGCCGTCCCGTATCCATTTTCTCGTGTTTTATAGTTTTCTTTCACTTCTCCTTGTTTTTGTTTGTTTGCAGTAGATTGCGCATGTAGGGGACACATAACGAAGATATCATAAGTCTCCGGAGCAACCGGAGGAGTCACACGCGATCCAGGGGGTCAAACGACCAAGATTGCCACTTTTAAGCCCCCCACCAGATCGGTTGGACACAGCCAACCGATCGGGTGATGCACGCGTATCCGACCCAGGCAGCAGCGGAAGCAATATGAGCACTAACCGACCGGTTCGACGATCGGTTCATCCCAAAAGTCTTCTCGGGAATTTGGAGCCGAATTCCAACCGATCGGGTGATGTTCACCCGATCGGTTCATCTGTAGCCGATTCATCCAAGAGATGACCCGGAGGCTCACCCGACGGCCCGATGACCGTGCCAAGTCGACTGAAGTTTCTGTCTTTTAGGGCGATAATTCCAACCGATCGGTTGATTGTTCAACCGATCGGTTCACCCGATGACCGCAAGAGCCCAAACGGCGAGCCGCTTGCGCCAATCGACCGGGTCACGTGAGCGGGCAAAGTTTCTGAAGATTGCAGCCGAAGCACGTAGCAGCTCACCCGATCGGTTGATTCTTCAACCGATCGGGTGACGTCGTTTTCTATATAAAGAAGCCCTAGGTTTTCAGAAACGAGAGCTGTGTATTTTTCTGTCTTTTTTCTATATAGTGACGGCTGGAATTTTATCTTTGTTTGTAAGTGTTCCGATCTTTATGAAACTTTGATATTATTTTAATTGCATTGCTTCTACTTCATTTCAATTCCCTGATTATGATTTTAACGGTCGATTTCCATTTAGATTGCTTTTTAGCTAAAATGTGTGAGTAGTTCCCAAATCTGGGATTTTGGTGGAA
The DNA here is from genome assembly GCA_030789695.1 of Scilla litardierei. NCBI lineage: Eukaryota > Viridiplantae > Streptophyta > Magnoliopsida > Asparagales > Asparagaceae > Scilla > Scilla litardierei. The sequence goes on along the minus strand of CM061133.1, from coordinate 92,179,107 downwards.
GCCCCTTCGTGGGTTCTCCCTAATGCGTCCATAGGATTAGGAAATCGATAGGGAATAGGAAAATATTGGTTACACTGGGTGTTTTATTGTCATCGACGGGAAAAAGACTGCCATTGACCGTTGGGCCAAGGGGGAATAAACTTGGCGGATGACTCCCTAGCCATAGCTCACGCCCTTAGCGTAGACATCGAATCCTAGCATATGGGAACGGCAGGATGAGATGTTGGTAGTTATCGTTGTAAGCTTAGTGCTCCCAGAGTCGGTCAGTGTTAATGGACATGGGAATGCCCACTGACTGAACCCGGGTAGTCCGGCGTATCATCCTGGGCACCGACCGGAATATCGGGCCCATGGGACGCTGGTATCACTCTAAGAGGCAACGTCTCACCACTAAACCCTATTTCCGATCGTTGTCCTATCCACCGGTCGTAATAGCGAGAACACATGATAGGGTGGAAACCGAAGTCCTATGTTTCCTTTTATATTGTTTAACCTTGTATTTACATTTCATGACAACCCCATCTATCGATTCGGGCTATCTCACTCGTAGGGTGAATTGGTTCCTTTCTGACACAAGCACAACCCCCCCTCCCTCTATTCGACCCCCAAGCCACACTACAACACCGTGCACTTACGGTATAAATATTTAAATCTGGTATCCCCTATCTTATTGCACACTTGCATGATCACAAACATTTGAGGGGACGTCAAGCTTTATGGCGCCGTTGCCGGGGAGGCAACGTGCTTGTTTATTTTAGGACATTTGAACCCTTGAGTCTAGTTCATATCCCTATCTAGCGATAATTTTCGCATTCTACTTTTTCATTTTTTATTTTCTATTTTTATTTTTCTGTTTTTATCTGTTCCTATCCCATACTTGCTTCAGGGTATCTCTTGTTTTTCATGCGCAGGAATACAAGGAGTCTAGACGACTTGATTCCTATTAGCCCGGAAATCAACGCCGCCCTTAGGCATCTGGCCGCAGAGAAGAGAAGAGTCTGCATCCATGGGGGAGAATACCCTACCGCATAAGTCCCTGCTGGAGTACTCGATGCCATCCATCGGGTCCACCTCCTCCATCCAACCTCCAGCTATTACGGCACAGAGCTTCGAACTTAAGCCGTCTCTAGTGACGTGGATCCAGTAGGATCAATTTTCGGGGCACCCATGGAGAGCCCTATCGAACATCTAGACTCCTTCCTAGAGAAGTGTGACATGTTCCAGATTAACGGAGTCACAACTGAAGCAATCCGACTGAAGCTATTCCCCTTTTCTCTGTGGGATAAGGCCAAGCAATGGCTTAGGAGAAAGGACCCGAACACCTTCAACACTTGGGAGAATCTCTCGAATGCGTTCTTGACTAAGTTCTTTCCTCTGGGGAAGACGATGAAGCTGAGAAGTGAGATCTCCTCCTTCTCCCAAGCCAGCCACGAGTCCCTGCACGAAGCTTGGACAAGATACAAGGAAATACAGCGGAGATGCCCTCATCACGAGCTTCCAAAGTGGCTTGACTTTAATTTCCCAGGAACATCACGGTGGTCCGTCATGATGTCGGTGACCAGGTACTCCTCTACAATTCAAGATTACGCCTCTTCCCTGGGAAATTAAAGTCAAGTGGTCCGGCACTTACAAGATAATAAGTTTATCTTCGGGGGGTGCCGTTGAGCTCGAAGGGAAAAATGGCAATTTCAAACTAAACAGTCAGAGGATTAAACCGTACAAAGCAGGAGAACTAATTGGGCAAGATGAGACATACTTCCTCGAGAAATCCCCCGCAGATTGTTGAAGAACTTGAGGGAGTCGAGCTCATGACTCAAAACGAGCGCTTATTGGAAGGCAATCCAATCTCTTACACCTTAGATTTTCTCTTTTCAATTTCTTATTTCTACTTTATCTATCTAAGAAAACCAAACAAAACGTTGCTTATTTCTCTTAAAAACACAAAAACATAAAAATTTGATGGGATCTTCCCTTTTACGGGTTGAACATGAAGGGACATGCAATTCAACATTTTAAACAGGAGAAAGCTGGAGGAGAGCAGCAAAATTGAAGAGAAGACCAAAGAAAAAGAGCTAAAAAGGAGACACATGAGACTCGACCGAGCAGTCACTCTGCTCGGTCGAGCAGCGCAGGCACGAGGAGAAAGAGAAAAAATATCGCTCTGCATGCACGGCCCAAGCAACTTCAGCTCGATCTGAGCTGACAACGACTCGACCGAGCAGCCCCCTTACTCGGTCGAGTAGCACAAGCTCATGGAAATTTGGAGAAAATTTGGAGAAATTTGGAGGAAATTTGGAGCAAAGATTTGCTCGGTCGAGTAGCACAGGTCCAAAAATGGAGCTCGAAAACGTCGCTCTGTCTACACGGCCCGAGCAGAATCAGCTCGGTCCGAGCAGCTGCCCGCTCGACCGAGTAACTTTCAGCTCAAACGAGTAGGCTGAAGGAAGTATTTGAATTTAGCTCAATATATCTAAATAGTCAGCTCGACCGAGCAATCATATTGCTTGGGCCGAGTCGGCTGTTGTTGATTACGGATCTCATTTTTTTAGCCGTGTTCGAGCTGCTTACTTATCCTAAACACGTCCTTTCACCCTTACCCTAAGCTGTCCTACCCTAATCATCTCTCGAGCTACCCCCTTCTACTCAAACCGGTCGACAACCCACAGCCGCCGCCGCCTGCACCGGCCGTTCGGTCAGTCTCTCCGCCTCTCTCTCTCTCTCTCTCTCTCTCTCTCTCTCTCTCTCTCTCTCTCTCTCTCTCTCTCTCTCCTCTCTCTCTCTCCGCCTCTCTCTCTCTTTCTCCCTCTTCTCTCCGCTTCCCAATTCTCCTTCCCCCTTTTCGATCGCCGCCAGTCCCACCAGCAGCGTCGCCCACATAAAACCCCCCCGACACCCCCCTATTCCCCCACTACCACCCTTTAATCACTCATCCCAACCCCCCATCCACCATCCCTGCTGCCCGATGCCTGAATCCCCTCTAATCGCTCATCCCAACCATGGTGCTCGATCGAGCTCAGTTTGCGCTCAGTCAGGATTTCCAAATGAACAACATTGCTCGGAACAGTAACACTGCTCGTTCGAGCTTCCCCAATTCAGCGTTTCCCCTATTTTACATTTCATATACTGACATTTTTCTTATCTCTTTTTCAGGTACGTTTTTCCTATGTCAGAGGACAGGTCTGGGATTAGCTTGGGGGATACTCCTGATCGGCCTCAGATAACTCTTGTCGGTACATTCTTAACTTATATGATTTACGTGCTACCACACGCACTTACACTTCTTGCAAGATGTCGCCACACTGTACACGAGCCACAAACGCCGAACCAATGCACCCAATCCTAGGCCAACTAGACGCACACGTCATACACGCTCACCCACACAGGACAATATTGTTAACGAATCATCCGCCACTCCACCCCTGCCAAACAACGCCCTACCCCCACCTGAGCATCTTCATATCGGTGACGCATCATATGACGTCACCTTCTGTGACATTGACCAGGGAGATCAGTTCATTGCCATGCTCCTACTCATAAGTCAGGGAGGCGGCATTACTAGACATTCCGTTGAACAGGACCTCCCCCGCCTCCGCAACCTAGTTAGGCATTGGCAAACTGATCCATAAGCACTACCCACATCTCCCGATACAGGCATTGGGACCCACCCACCCCCCCCCCCCCCCCCCCCCGAGGATGGTGCCTCTGCTTGATGCTGTCCCATACCCATTGTTGCCTCCCTCATATTTCGTGCCCATATGTCTCTTCGGGGCCCTGATCTTATATAGCTTGGGTGAGGATCCTCCATGCATCACTTTTCCTTTATCATTGCGTCATATCATGTTTTTAATTCTTTTGCACGGTTTTTATTTTATTTTTTCTCACCCACCCACCCTATTTAGCACCATCTCCCGCCTACTAGCGTTTTCTCAGCAGTGAGGACACTACTGGGTTTAGCTTGGTGGACGAGCGCTACCGCTTTATTTTTCAATTTTTCTTTTATATTTTCCTCCCTTTTTCAGCTTTTTAGTTTATTTTTCCACCACTTTTCGCCTTTTTTATCTTTTTTCTCATTCTGCATCACGTTTTCTTCTTTTTACCATTCATGCATCCCTCTTTTCATTTTCCTATTTTCTCCGCCCTTTTTCTTTTTATGCTAAGGATGTTCTGCATGATGATACTTCTCGTAGCCCTAGTAGTTACTCACAGTGCTTATTACTTGCTGACATGCTATTTATGGTAGTTTCAGTTTTACTTTCTATATTCATGCATATTCTTTTGCTGATCTACCTAAATTGTTGCCTGACATGAATTGAAAATCAAATGCATGAAACAGTATCTAGTATGTGCTCAGTTGGGTAATGCACCAAGGTTCCCGCATCATTAGAACACTTGGAGCATCTGTTTTCTATCTTATTCACTTTTGATTGCATGCTTGACGTTATTGTGCTTATTACTGCATGCTTTTTAGTATATATCTAGAGGAATGAAAATATCCATGCTATTTATGAGTTTAGTTAGAGTAGTATCATTTTGAATCGTTGTGCACCTCTTATGAGTGAACCGAGTGATTCATCATTTTTCTTCTTCACATATCTTATTAATTCTCTACATATCACTTGGTTTCACCCCTACGGCTATCCTTACCGCATCTCACTTTTCAAACCCAAAAAGAAATATATAGCTTCTAAATGAAATTAAAGAAAGGTGAAAAAAGTGAAAAAGAAAAGCAAAGAAAGAAATAAAATCGTTTTGTATCCTTTTATTAGAAGCTATCATATATATTGGGAAAAATATCCTATTTCTAGATGCGACTCCTCGAGCTAAGCTTGGGGGTGAACCAATTGATCATATGAGTGAGTATACTATTAGAGTGGAGACGGTGCACAACAGGGAGATTTGATAATGCTTGCACTGTGCGAAATACTGTAGTTTTTGGAGATTTTTGTGATTCGAAGTTGATATTTGAAAAGCATGATTCTTTTCATTCTCTATTGCTTGCTGGTGTGATTTGTATTTGCTCCATGTGTATCTATTGATTGAAAAGTGCATTGTCAATTCTTTTTATAGATATGAGTTGATGGCATCATTTTAGTAGATCCATATCTTTTGTCTATATTGCATGCTAGACATATGATCTGTGTCTCGGTCTATTTTCGATTGTACGCTTTTCGAGCACGTAGTCTTGTTCGTGCACGTATTTATTTTAGATCTTGTTTGTATCCGAACCCTTTGGTGTAATATGCCGTTGTGACCCTCTCGAATAATATTAAATTGTGGAATTATTTTGCAACGTTATTTCCCGGGTCGTTCTTCCACGATTTGACTTTGTTAGACAAGACGTTGCGATTTTCACTTTTGTCGTGAGGCCTTTTTATTTTTAGTTTCATTTCTCGTCGTCGAAATTATGACCCGTCTTCTTAGTTTTGTTTCTCTCGTCGGTACGGTCACTCCAGTATTTATCTTACAATTTTCGAGCTCCGTTTGTCTCACTTTCACTATTTTGCCCAATCTATTATTGTTAATTTAACCCTAAGCTTTATTGATTATTTCCCTAAGTATTAGTCCTTATAATCGTTTCTAATTAAGCATAGCCACTGTTGACCCAGCCCCACTTTCACTTTGGCCGCACACCTAGAGGAGAGAGAGAGGGTTTGAGATTTCTATATCAGATAATAACAATTCTAATCTAAACAACCCGAACTAGCCTTTAGCCCTGGTTCTCACGTGATGGATGCCCCTACCCTCTAAATAACTACCCTAGGGTTATCTTTCCCAGCAACACAAAACGCAGCCGCCTGCCTCTCAAATTCTTTCCGCACGCAACAAGCTCCAGGCGCTGTCCATTCTCTCCCTCTCCCCGACGTGCCCTCTCCCCGTCGACCCTTTCTCCAGCCCCTCCCCCATGCCGGCGTCCCCCGTGAACCGACCTAGCCCGCTTTGACCCCCACCCTACTGTGCTTCCGGCGCTGCAGTCATCGGATCCATAGCAGCAACGAACAGCCGTCGCCGCCGCCGCTGCAGCGGCTGCTGACCGTCGCTATAGCCGCTGCTGCCCTCTCTGGCATCGCCGTCGACCCCAGGCCCCCTCGCTGCCATCTGGAATCTTCCACAGGCTTCAGTTGCTTCGAAACAGTGACATCTCGCTGTTTCACGTATCTCGACGTCCCGACGTGTCGTTGCGTGATCTCGTCGCCCTCTCTCGCTGTTGGATCATTCCGACAGCCCCTTACCTCGCCTAGAGGTGTTTCTCGATGTCACGATCAGCCCCTACGACGCTCAACGGCGTAGTCTTCATGTACATTGACCCCTTTGTCCCAGTTTGTTGTTACGGCTTCCAGTGAGCCGTAGAACTTCAACCGTCCACCTTGCTCACTGATTTGAATGCTCTTCACTGACCTCGTCACTGTTCAAGGATTGGTGAGCATGGATTATATTTTAAAATCTGGATTAGGAGCACTATCTATATTCCAACCCCTGACGTCTCTACCCAACGTCAGTGTAGCTCTCGCGTCGTGCAAGGGTACTTTTCTGATCTCTTAGGACCCCCAACCAATGCATGCTAATTGTCACGACCCGCTTTCCTAAAATGGAGGCGAGGCATGACGAGCCCCGCTCAGGCATGGAGCTGTGAGGCTCCAGCCTGTAAAGCGTCTGGAATAACCACGTAAGGTCCCTGTAATGCGAATCTGAACAACGATAACAATAATAGAAAGAGACGAATAATAATTTATTATAAATCTCCAAGTCCAGACAATATTTCAACAACCAGAAAAGCCACCAGGCTAACAAAAGAGTCCGAAAAGAAAAGGCCCAGCATGGCCAACAAAGAAAGCAACAACAAAATGGTGCTACTCACCGACAGGCTCACAACAGACTAACAAAGAGAAACGACGAAGGAACACTAGGACTGGTCAATGGTGTCCTCGTATTCCACGTCAGCAACGGAATCAGGCTCAAACTCCACGAACTCGTCGTCCTCAACTACTGTCTCTGTCTAAGCAACTAACATGCGACACCCAAAGAGAATGGGCACATGTCAGCAAAGTATACAAGACTTTGTGCAAGGAAACTAAAAGGAAGGTAAAAGCAACCTAGCAATTCTAGCATGATGCAATGACATGGTAGTTTAAAATAAGAGTGCAACAAGTAAAGTAAAGTAAAGTAAGGTGCAAGCATGGCATGGCATGGATGTCAAGTTTTGCAAGGAACATTCACAAGGGCAAGTACAAGTATAGTAAGCACGTCGTGCACCGAGATTCCTCTCTTCTAGTTCATAATCTGCTCCTGCCTCTTCGCTGCAATCAGAACCTTCTGATAGGACTCCAAATCAGAAGAAGACACAAAGCTCTGAAGATCCAGAGAAAGCCCCTGCAGAAACCTCTGGGTCCTCTCATCAGCATCCTGTACCATCTTCAGTGTGAAACGTCTCAGCCGGGTGAACTCCTGGTGGTATTGGTCCACCGTCAAGCTCCCCTGCTTCAGGTCGATGAAGCGCTGCGCCATCTCCCTCCTGGCAGCCTTCGGAAAGTACTCCTCATCGAATCTGGACTTTAAAGTAGCCCATGATATCGGCTCCTCCAGCATCTCCTCCTCTGCATCCCATCAGTTCCGAGCATTATCTCTAAGCTACCTCTTCGCCAAGTCAACCCATCCAGCCGGGTCGACCTTCTACATCTTCAGGTTGTCCTCCATATTCCTGGTCCACTCATCAGCAGCTAGAGGTCCTTCGGTCCCATCAAAGTAAGTGGGGCCCAGCTCCCGAAACTGCTTCGCTCCTGGCTCGGAGCGAGGGACATTCTGGACTGGCTGTGCTGCTCGAGCAGGCGGAACATTCCGGGCATTCTGAAGCATCCCCTGCTACACCTGCATCATCTGATGCATCATCCGCATAATCTCCCCGTTGGTAGGCTCTCGGTCCGGCTCCTCGACACGAGGGGGCACACCACCAGCAGCTCGTATTACGTCTGCCAGCCATCTAATGACACAGAAAAACGAAATAATTAGACTCTTAGCCCTATGACTCGGGTGTCGAAATTGTTTATCGGACATTCTATAATTATTATCGTTGTTTCGAAAATGCTCGCAGTTACAGAAGGGAGCACCTGCATGGGCCACCAACAAAACCTGTCACGACCCGCTTCCCTAAAATGGAGGCGAGGCATGATGTCACGCCCCGCGTCCCAAAACAGCGGAGGCGAAGCGTGACTAGGCCTGCTTAGGCCAGGGCTGAGGAGCCCTGACCCAATAAGCGTCTATGTGGTACCAAGACGAAGGTACAGGTCCCTGCATGTTAGTACAGAACAATAAGAGTACAAGAAGGAAAGAACATCACCTTTTATTCCAACATATCAAAAAGTACCAAGTCTCAATGCCCGAAGGGTTACAACAGCAGATAAGGAAATCTAACGGTGCAAGCACCCTACCTAAACAAGTAAACAAAAGGTGCTACGCACCCAACTAAAAGTAAATGGATATCTCCGGAGACTGCAATGAGAACTCTCTAGCTCTGGTCCTCCTCAGGATCGTACTCAGGATCAACACTCTCTGGCTCCACGTCAGCTGGCACGTCAGTCTCCTCGTCGTACTCTGGCTCAATCCCTGACGTACAGCACCAAATGAAGGAACTTTACGTCAGGTAAGGTCTACAAGAAAGGGTTAGACCCAACTGCAAGTGCACCAATTATTTAACAACGTTTTACTGGTTGATTAACATGCTACAAGTAGTAGTAAACACGACAAGTAGTAGTCGTAGCGAGTACTACCGACTACGGGACTAGCCTACAGGTGTCAAGACAAGACGAAACACGGAGAGCCAGACAGGACAAGACAAGACATGAAAAGGGTTCACGCCTTTACGGTTCGAGGGGGATCAGACCCTCTTGCCGCGTGCACGCTCAACCCTACCCGAAAACCCCAAGAATCGTGACAGGACAAGGGATCACTTGCTCTAGCTTGACAAGTGCCCTATTGCTCTCTGAGCTGTGTATCAGTACAAGCGATCACCTGCTCTAGCTTGACAGGTGCCCTATTGCCCATCGGGCTGTGAATTGGTACAAGGGATCACTCACTCTGGCTTGGCGAGTGCCCTATTGCCCAGCGGGCTGTGCAAGACGGAACGGGACATGTCAAGACGGAAGGGACATGACACGACAAAACAGGAGGGGTTGTACTAGGGTGTCCACAACTCACACACACGCATGTCAATCCTATGATGTCAAAATTGTTGTTGCCGGACCCAGACTTCATTGTCAAATCTGAGCCATCAAGGGCGTCCCGGACGCTATCATTTCACTTCCGGTTCTCGTTGTTTCAAAGATAACATTTCTAGCAAAACTAAGGCCTAAACATGACCAAGAACGCAAGTGGTACACTTGCCTGTGGTGGCGAGTGCGTCGTCTCCCTGGTACGTCTCATCCAAACGTCTAATCGGCGGAGGAACGTCTGAAAATCGTGACACGGCGACGATGTCAGATTTCGATTCAAAAATTCCTATTAGGGTTGTGTCTAGGTTATTGGGACTATCCAAATCGTCAAAAATCACATTTTTAATGTATTTAGCCTAGACGACGATCTACCCTATGTGCACATGCGAGAAGTCCATTCGTCGATTTATCTACGGTTGCACAACGTTTTAAAGATCAACGGAAAATAAATTTAATTGATTAAAGTTGCTGATTTTAATTAGGTTTTTCTCATTTACGGTGGGGGTTTCTACGAGTTTAGGGAACCAACCTGATTTGACGATTGCACGAAGATCCGGCGTCGGATCTGGAAAAGGTGGAAGCTTTGCGTCGTCCGGAAGTTCCTAGGCCACGGGTAGCGCAGCGAGGAACGTTGATCGTTGGTGGTGTCGTCGGCTTCCGTAGATGATGGCGAAGATCTCGACTTCTCCCGGGGTCGTCGTCGCTAGATTGAGGTTGGATCGCCACGCGAAGAGACGACAGCCGGAGCTTGGCCGTATGGTTTCAGATCTGAGGGGAAAGAGGGTGGCCGGCTGGAAAAATGGAAAGGAAAAGGAGAAGAAGAACCAGTTGAAAGAAGTGAGAAAGAAGAAAGATGAAGGATAAGAACCTTGGAGGAGATGGAGGGCGCAAGGGTGGAGGAAAATAGGAAGGAGAGGCAAGGAAAGAGAAGGAGATGGGTTGGGGAAGCAAACAACTCAAAACAGTGAGGAGGAATGAAGGGAAGCCTCACGTTTAAATAAGAAAACGAAACGGCGGCTAGGTCAAAACTAGGGTTTCGGGGGTCAGTTAGTCGGTCTGAGAAGGGTGGTTGACCGACTAGTTTGAGAACTAGTCGGTCGGTCATATAACTGTGACCGACTAAAAGCAAACAGAGAACAGTGTCGGTATAGGGTTGACAGATTTAGTCGGTCTGTGAAGGCTCGTCGACCAACTAGTTTGCAACCTAGTCGGTCGGCCAGTGTTCATTGACCGACTAACGGATGAAAGTGGTCGACATGTGGTTTTGGAATTTAGTCGGTCTGTGAAGGAAACTTAACTGACTAGTTCATCAACTAGTCGGTCGGTATTTGTTCTTAAACCGACTAAAGGTAAACAGTAACTCGACTGCATGAAATGATCTCTAGCTTAGTCGGTCTGCGAAGAAGTGTTGACCGACTAGTTCGACAACTAGTCGGTCGGTGGATGAACTTAGACCGACTAAGGGTAAACAGTAACTCAGTGGAAAAATCTGACGGAAACTAGTCGGTCCATGAAGAGTTTCTGACCGACTAAATTGACATCTAGTCGGTCGGTCCTAGTTCTTGAACTGACTAAAATGCACACGAAGTCTCCAAATGAAGTGCGAAGCTTCGGGATGAGTTCTAGGGACTTCTAAGATGAGTCTGGCTCTAAGATAAGAGCGTCAAGAAGCACGCTTCGCTCCAGTTAGGGAAAAGGAATACGGAAAAGAAGAAGAGAGAAGACAAACAATCATATATATAAATAAATATCATCATACAAAAAACCAGCCGTTACATCCTACCCACCTTAAGAAAAATTCCGCCCTCGGAATTTCTATCAGAATAGGTGAGGGTAACGCTCTCTCATCTCATCCTCTCTCTCCTAAGTGGACTCTCCAGGTGATCCATGACGCCACATCACTCTCACCAGGTCGACTACCTTGTTCATCAACTGCTTCTATCGACGGTCCAAAATCTGCACGGGCTGCTGGTCATAGGTCAGGTCCGGACGGACCGTGATCTCCGAGAAATTCACTGTTTGTGATGGATCACTGACGTACCCACGCAACTGAGATACGTGGAATACGTCATGAACTCCCACCAAAGATGGTGGCAGAGCAAGGCGGTAGGCCACTGCTCCCACACGCTCCAGCACATCGAAAGGTCCGATGTACCTCAGACTCAGCTTCCCCTTCTTCACGAAACTAATAACTCCGTGGTTCGAAGAAATCTTCAGGAAGACGTGATCTCCAGGCTGAAACTCCAAAGGTCTCCTCTTGGCATCCGCCCAATGCTTGAAGAGATCCTGTGCAACTCTGAGCTTCTCCCTGATGTCTCTCACGACATCCACAGCTTCTACTATCATCTCCAGACCCAACAGCTCCCGATCTCCAATGTCATCCCAGCTCAGTGGCGATCGACATTTCCTCCTATATAAAGCAGCAAACGGCGCCATGCCAATGCTCGCCTGGTAGCTGTTGTTATAAGAAAACTCCACCAAATGGAGATGGTCCTCCCAAGATCCCTTCAAATCGAGCGTACAAGCAAGCAGCATATCCTCTGGTATTTGAATAGTCCTCTCGGACTGGCCGTTGGTCTGCGGGTGGTATGCCGTGCTGAAACTCAGACTTCTCCAGAACTGATATTGTAACGACTGGTTTATGTATGATTGGATTATCAGTGTGTTTTGCTTGCGATGGTGGGTTCTCTCCTTGTGTGGTTTACATTTCCATAGTTCTCGCTTTCATTCATCTCGTTGAGATTTCCTAGCTTTCGTTTTCATTCCTTTTCATGCGATCTTCTAGCTTCTTCCTTAGAATCATTGAACTAGGAGTAAGTCACTCGTGACGAGCTTCATATCGATCATATCTTATAGTATAAATCGATCCTAGAAGCCATAGAAATCTTCCCGAAGCTTCGCGCTTCGAATCGGCACTTTTCGTGCATGTTAGTTGGTTCAAGAAGATCGACCGACCGACTAGATTCCAATTTAGTCGGTCAGGAAATCAACTGGAACCGACTAGTTCATTCAATCAATTATTCAGGAATTACTGTTTACTCTTAGTCGGTCTAAGAACAACCATCGACCAACTAGATGCTCAACTAGTCGGTCAGGAATCCTTCTCAGACCGACTAACTCTCATTTCCATGATCTCTCTCAGAATTCAGCCTTTAGTCGGTCAATGAACACTCACCGACCGACTAGTTCTCAAACTAGTCGGTTGACAAGCCTTCACAGACCGACTAACTCATAGTCCAGTTTTCCTGAGCGAGCTACTGTTTACTCTTAGTCGGTCTATGTTGAACGACCGACCGACTAGATCCTCAACTAGTCGGTCACCAATCCTTCTTTGACCGACTAATCAGCCCAGGAAACCCTAGTTTGCCCTAGCCGCTACACGATTTTCTATATAAACCCCCAATCGTTTTCTTCTCTTCCCTCTCTTCTCCTGAACCTCCTCCTTCCCCAAATCATCCCCCTTCATCCCCAAAACCTTCCTCCTTCATCCCAAGCTCATCCATCATCATCCAAACCCTCATTTCACATATCCTACCTCTCCTCAACCTCAAACCCTCATCAAATCCCCAAAAGCCTCATCCAAACCCATTTCTCCAGGTTTTCCCTCATTTCCAGCTCTGAGTGGTAGTTCTCCCGGATCGTTCATCCGTTGCCATGGTTGCTCGGCGTTGATCTTCCGCTTCCATTCGGGTAGTGTTCTTCCTTTAATATTCTCTTAACCCCATTATGATTTGTGAAACCCTAATAATAATGGATGTTGTTTGATGATTGTTTCTCCATGACAGCGATTCCCTTCCCCGTAGATTAGCGTTCGTGAGACGAACCTTCGTGATCGTCTTCCTCGGTGCTAGGCAAGTGAAACTTGCATCCTTTGATTTGGGCCATGTCTTAGGCCATTTCCTTGTTTTAGCGTAAAAGAGACTAGACGGTGAAAGGATAGCCGTCTAGACGCCATTGACCTAGCTTGACAACGAAGCTTGGTCCGTCACCCTTATCATGCTTGTATGTCATGTTTGGTTACAAATATCGGTACGCGAATATTGTTCATGTCATCGCATTTTACCATGTCATGTTTACTTTCCATTAACGGTACGCGAATTAATTGTCATGTCATTGCATTCTTTAAGTGCCTTTGTGATTGCGTAGCTTGCTACGAATGCTTGTGTTCCTGGCTCGTGTTCCAGAAGCGGGCCATGTGTTGGTTGATAGCCAATGCCCGAATTGCTTGTTTCCGGCTAGGTGCACCCCGACGCCAAATGTTTAAGAATGCGAGCTCATGTGCGGGGCAACCCCAGGCTCACTAGCTGAGCTCATGTGCGGGGACCCTGGCTCCATTACGTGTGGGTATTGGGGGTAAGAGTTAAGCGACCAATCAACTGGGAGTCTGCCCGATCAGCAACTGCAGTGGTAAGGCGTAAACTCTGGGTTTGGGGTAGTTGTTAAGCGGCCAATCAGCGAATGTGAAACCATTCAGCTGTAAGGCGTAAACATCTACAAACAACATGAATAGAGAATTGATTGAGATTGATAGTAGCTTGGCTACTATTGTCTTGTCCCGATGTTTGTTCTCTTGTACAAATTGTCTTGCCATGTCTTGATTGTGCACTCATGTTATAACTGCCATGTCATGCATACTAAAACTGCTAGGTTGCTAGTTTACCTTCCTTTCAGTTTCCTTGCTCAAGTCTTTTCAGACTTGCTGACATGTGCCCCTTTCTCTTTGGGTGTCGCATGTTAGTTGCCGAGCCAGAGCTTGTTGCAGAGGACGTTGTGTTTGCTGAGGAGGAGTCTTGTGGACACCTGTGACTTGTTGAGTTTCCCTTTATGTTCTAGGATTCATGTTAGTTGTCGGTGCGTGGCACCCTTGTATGTATGTTATTCTCTGCTGGCCATGTTGGGCCTTAGACTCTTTTTCCTTTAGCCTGGTGGATTTTCTGCGATATTGTAATTTGTTTATGGACATTTGGAGATTCAATAAAATGTCGTCTCATTTCCTTATTATCATTGTTGTTTCGTTTCGCTTTGCAAGGACTTGCCATAATAAGTGTTTTTACGCTTATCAGACTTGGAGCTTCACGGCTTCAAGTTTGTGCGGACCTTCTCACGTCTCGCCTCCACATTTTTGGGAAGCGGGGCATGACAGGTTTTAGTGGTGGCCCATGCAGGTCCATTTGCAAATGCGAACTATCGGAACAACAATAATAATTATAGAATGTCCATTAAATAAATTTGAACATCCAAGTTATAAGCCCGGAGTCTAGGTTTTAGCGTTCCTATGTCTTAGGTGGCTAGTAGGCGTGTTAGAGCGCCTGTCCCAGCTTGATAGGAAATCCATTAGGTCAGGACTATAGTGAGATTTAGTTAGATGTTCGTGCTTGCTAGTTAGGGATACTTGATTGTTAGTTAGACTCCATGCTAGTGATCGCTATGATAGCCTTAAGAGTTACCTTAGTGGTTCCTGTCTAGCCCTGACCATGATGGATTCCTAAAATTTCTTTAGCCGTTCGCTTGGGTTCATCGATTTCGGACAAAACTGAACTCATTTCTTCACTGACTATCCCTTAGGGAGTCTTAGCGCTTAGTTCCATAATCTTTAGCTGGTTGACCGTAGGAGTTTCCGTAGATTTTCCTAAGTCATAACCTAGGCATATTTATGTTTTGATCATCCGACCAAATCCCTTGGCCTTAGTTGACCCAATGATTAGAACCCCCCTGATTCAATCTTTCCTGGTCACTACACTTTGGTGTTACTGACCGTAGATCTTCATCATGGTTTTCTTGCATTGTGATTTAGGTGCATGCCTCAAACAACCACATTCATTGCCCTCGATTCACATGATCCCCTCCTTACTATAATCGTTGATCCTTCGAATGTCCCCTTTGGCAAGGCTTAAGTTCTTTTAAAGTTATTTTCGATTTCCCTTATTAAAGTTTTCGTCAAGGTTAAATTTTGTTTTAAACCCGCTACGTATATACTTGAATTTCTCACTTTTCGATTGAGTCAAAATTCCTTGTAGATTTCGGAGTCTAATGGTTGTAATTATAATTGCTATCTCGTAACCATTTTCTTGTCTATATTTTTTGCATTTCGGTTTAAAGACTCCAATACTATTTTGGAAAATTCGATGTACCATTTTCTAACTATGAGATCCATTTTAATCGCATGACATACTTTAAAATCTTTTCCAAGCTAAATGTAATTTCAATTGTTATATGTATACTTATATCTCGTACTCTTTCGTTGACTTAAATTAATTTTTGAAATTCGAAAGTTTTGACGGGAGTTTGATTACTGTTTTATAATGTTTTACAGCCTATACCTTTCATACCTATTTGAATATCTTGTCCCTTTCATAAATCGATTTAATCCTGAGCCGCAATTCTATTTTCCAAATTCGATTTGTGAATTTTCCTTCTTATTTATGATATTCAAATGACTCGTCACGCTCCCTTAATATACTTTTTAAGTCACAGATGTTCACATGACCACCTCATTCCAATTATCCTTGATCTTTCAAATGTTTTCCGTTGCAAATCTTGATTCTTCCAAAGTTATTTTCGAATGCTTTCCTTATTTGAAGTTTCACTCAATTTAAATTTGTTCTAAACTTCTTTAAATATGTCTCCCTAAATTTCGATGGAGTTCAAAGTCGTTCTTGAATTTTGAAGACTTTTGGCCGTAATCTTAAAATTACTATCTTGTACTATTTTTCTAACAATGTATCTTTCGCATTTCAATTTTTAAACTTTATTACTATCCTGATGGTTCGATATACCGTCCCTTTTTCCTAAATACAAAAATTTATTTTAACCACTTATCGTACATACCTTTAGGGGTATTTTTCCAAAGCTGAATGGACTTCAACTAATTTTGTATATATCAATTATAGGTTCGTCGTACTCGTACTTCAAAAGTTTTTTATATATATATACCAACACGTTCTTTTGGCGAATCCTTATTTCCCTAAAAATACCTTCGATCTTCTTCCTTCGTTAATTTTAAATTTGTTCGAAACACTTTCGATATATGTAAGGTTTCATGCTCCTTCGCCGACTTAAATTATTTATGTTTTTAAATATCGAAACTTGTGTTGAGATTTTTAGATTAGAAGTTTATAATATTTTCTGCATATACCTTCGTATCGATATAAATGTCTTGTCCCTTTTCATATACCAATTTCATTCTGAACCGTATTTCTATTTTCCTAACTCGATTCATAAATTGTTTTCTTACTTGTGCCATTAAAATTTTATTCGAAAACACCTCATGCTTACTCATAATAAACTTTTCAAGTCCCTTTGGACTTCGGCTTTTAGCAAGTCGATTTTATGCTCAACATTTTCCATATTTCAGATTTTCGTGTAAAAAAACAAATTACTATTTCGAAATCATTCCTGACTTAGACCCTTCATAAAACGGTTTAAAAGTTTTAATACTAACTGGATAGGTTTAAATATCCTTTTCTCTTTCCATATTACTAGGATATTATCTTCCATTCACCATACACACTTTTAGGATAATTTCTAAAATGTGACTTCAATTATTTTTATATATCGGTGCCACGTTCGTTTTGCTCGTACATTAAGATCTTATATAAATCAATTTTGTTGGCAAATCCGGATTTCTCTAAAAGTATTTTCGATATGGTTTATTTGGGATTTCTCTTCAGTTTTAAGATTTGGAAAACCTTTAGCATGCGCTTAGATTCTCCACACTATACTTGATCTGATTTCAATCTTCGAATCTCAAAAATTTTCCAAAATTTTTAGATTACTACCGCATAACATTTCTGACCTATATATTATTGTTCGAGTAAGTGATTTCCTTTTTCCTCATGATGATTTTATATAAGCCAATAAACCACTTTACCTCTTATTACGTATAGTCGTCTCAAACTCGTTTTCAAACAACTTGTTTATCGACCTCTAAATAATTTTATACGAACGAGGACAAGACTTTTTGAAGTACAACGGTTTTCGAATTCACGTATTTTAACTTATGTTGTTTACACTACCTTCTTTACGTATTCTTCAAGGGTATCATTGCATCTTTCTCTCCACCTAAACATTCACAGTCTTACCCTGATTCCCCTAACCAGTTTGGCTCCTTATCTTCGTCCTTGCTGAACCCATGTTTTTCGATCTTTCTATTCGTCATGATCTAGGTTCGGTTCTTTCCTTTTGTCTAGCCCATAGAGCTTGTCGTTGCCTGTGTCAACCTTGTTATAGTTTGGTGGGCCTATTAGTTAAGTGGTTATGTCGTCGTAGTGTTGATTTTGTGGTGTGTATATAGTGGTAAGGGTGTTGGCATTTGTATGTTGTGTGTAGGTAATTTTCTGCTTGAGTATGATGTGATCTACGTATGATAGCAGAATGATAATTTTGATTGGTACCACTTGTTTTATGAGATGTCGTATGCATGTATATCAGGAGGTATACTCGACTATGGCATCTCTTAAACTTGTATGTAGATGATGTGTTGATATGGTAATTATAAATGGATGGATATGGTGTGAAAATATGTGATACATGGATGTGTATGCCTTGGAGTGGTATTGGTATGTGTATGGTTACTGTGTTACGCATATAAATGTCCTGCTATGATTTGAGTCTCACTCAAGCTTGAGTGGGTATACTCTATGTACTTTGGTATAAATTGTATGTGGTGGTGAATAGTGATGGATGACGTATGTATGGTGTTTGAGTTGCTTGTGCTTGGTTGTGTTACGCACACGATTGTGGGTGGCTATACCAATATATGGTTATAGGACTATATGTGAGGTGAAAATATGGTGAAATATTTGCATGTACTTGAATGACTAAACAAATGTGAAATTATTTTCAAATAAGAGAGGCTTGGTTATTTTCTTATAGTAAGTAATAAGTTTTTATTGTTGTATAAATATATTGACTATATATTTGTGATTGAAATACGTGTATGAAATTGATTGACTATAATAAGTATGAGTGTACTATGTGCGTGAAAATATGTGTGTAGTGGTAGTAATAGTGGATTTCTAGTGCATATATATAAGCACTCGAAATGAAGTACTTGGTTGAATTTATGATGTGAAATTGGTTGAGGGTAGTTACCAGAGCGATTATATGTATGTTAGAAAGTCCGAGGACGGACTTTATTCTAAGGTGGGTAGGATGTAACGACTGGTTTTTGTATGATTGGATTATCAGTGTGTTTTGCTTGCGATGGTGGGTTCTCTCCTTGTGTGGTTTCCATTTCCATAGTTCTCGCTTTCATTCATCTCGTTGAGATTTCCTAGCTTTCGTTTTCATTCCTTTTCATGCGATCTTCTAGCTTCTTCCTTAGAATCATTGAACTCGGAGTAAGTCACTCGTGACGAGCTTCATATCGATCATATCTTAGAGTATAAATCGATCCTAGAAGCCATAGAAATCTTCCCGAAGCTTCGCGCTTCGAATCGGCACTTTTCGTGCATGTTAGTTGGTTCAAGAAGATCGACCGACCGACTATATTCCAATTTAGTTGGTCAGGAAATCAACTGGAACCGACTAGTTCATTCAATCAATTATTCAGGAATTACTGTTTACTCTTAGTCGGTCTAAGAACAACCATCGACCGACTAGATGCTCAACTAGTCGGTCAGGAATCCTTCTCAGACCGACTAACTCTCATTTCCATGATCTCTCTCAGAATTCAGCCTTTAGTCGGTCAATGAACACTCACCGACCGACTAGTTCTCAAACTAGTCGGTTGACAACCCTTCACAGACCGACTAACTCATAGTCCAGTTTTCCTGAGCGAGCTACTGTTTACTCTTAGTCGGTCCATGTTGAACGACCGACCGACTAGATCCTCAACTAGTCGGTCACCAATCCTTCTTTGACCGACTAATCAGCCCAGGAAACCCTAGTTTGCCCTAGCCGCCACACGATTTTCTATATAAACCCCCAATCGTTTTCTCCTCTTCCCTCTCTTCTCCTGAACCTCCTCCTTCCCCAAATCATCCCCCTTCATCCCCAAACCCTTCCTCCTTCATCCCAAGCTCATCCATCATCATCCAAACCCTCATTTCACATATCATATCTCTCCTCAACCTCAAACCCTCATCAAATCCCCAAAAGCCTCATCCAAACCCATTTCTCCAGGTTTTCCCTCATTTCCAGCTCTGAGTGGTAGTTCTCCCGGATCGTTCATCCGTTGCCGTGGTTGCTCGGCGTCGATCTTCCGCTTCCATTCAAGTAGTGTTCTTCCTTTAATATTCTCTTAACCCCATTATGATTTGTGAAACCCTAATAATAATGGATGTTGTTTGATGATTGTTTCTCCATGACAGCGATTCCCTTCCCCGTAGATTAGCGTTCGTAAGACGAACCTTCGTGATCGTCTTCCTCGGTGCTAGGCAAGTGAAACTTGCATCCTTTGATTTGGGCCATGTCTTAGGCCATTTCCTTGTTTTAGCGTAAAAGAGACTAGACGGTGAAAGGATAGCCGTCTAGACGCCATTGACCTAGCTTGACAACGAAGCTTGGTCTGTCACCCTTATCATGCTTGTATGTCATGTTTAGTTACAAATATCGGTATGCGAATATTGTTCATGTCATCGCATTTTACCATGTCATGTTTACTTTCCATTAACGGTACGCGAATTAATTGTCATGTCATTGCATTCTTTAAGTGCCTTTGTGATTGCGTAGCTTGCTACGAATGCGTGTGTTCCTGGCTCGTGTTCCAGAAGCGGGCCATGTGTTGGTTGATAGCCAATGCCCGAATTGCTTATTTCCGGCTAGGTGCACCCCTACGCCAAATGTTTAAGAATGCGAGCTCATGTGCGGGGCAACCCCAGGCTCACTAGCTGAGCTCATGTGCGGGGACCCTGGCTCCATTACGTGTGGGTATTGGGGGTAAGAGTTAAGCGACCAATCAACTGGGAGTCTGCCCGATCAGCAACTGCAGTGGTAAGGCGTAAACTCTGGGTTTGGGGTAGTTGTTAAGTGGCCAATCAGCGAATGTGAAACCATTCAGCTGTAAGGCGTAAACATCTACAAACAACGTGAATAGAGAATTGATTGAGATTGATAGTAGCTTGGCTACTCTTGTCTTGTCCCGATGTTTGTTCTCTTGTACAAATTGTCTTGCCATGTCTTGATTGTGCACTCATGTTATAACTGCCATGTCATGCATACTAAAACTGCTAGGTTGCTAGTTTACCTTCCTTTCAGTTTCCTTGCTCAAGTCTTTTCAGACTTGCTGACATGTGCCCCTTTCTCTTTGGGTGTCGCATGTTAGTTGCCGAGCCAGAGCTTGTTGCAGAGGACGTTGTGTTTGCTGAGGAGGAGTCTTGTGGACACCTGTGACTTGTTGAGTTTCCCTTTATGTTCTAGGATTCATGTTAGTTGTCGGTGCGTGGCACCCTTGTATGTATGTTATTCTCTGCTGGCCATGTTGGGCCTTAGACTCTTTTTCCTTTAGCCTGGTGGATTTTCTGCGATATTGTAATTTGTTTATGGACATTTGGAGATTCAATAAAATGTCGTCTCATTTCCTTATTATCATTGTTGTTTCGTTTCGCTTTGCAAGGACTTGCCATAATAAGTGTTTTTACGCTTATCAGACTCGGAGCTTCACGGCTTCAAGTTTGTGCGGACCTTCTCACGTCTCGCCTCCACATTTTTGGGAAGCGGGGCGTGACAGATATGTGAATCTCGAGTCTCTGTCAGACACGATGCTCACGGGGACTCCGTGTAAGCGTACAATCTCCTGCACGTACACGGCCCACGTCACAACTAACTCAAAGAGGAAAAATTAAAGAGAAGTAGAAATTAAATTTACCTCTAGATATTTCCTCGCCAAAGCTTCCGTAGACTGGCCCACTCGGAAAGGAATAAAATGCACAGACTTAGTCAACCGATCAACGATCACCCAGACTGTGTCGTTCTGTTTCGGGGTCTGAGGTAAACCAGTCACGAAATCCATCGTAATATGTTGCCACTTCCACTCCGGAATAGGAAGTGGTTGTAGCAATCCAGCCGTACGATGGTGCTCAGCCTTCACTTGTTGGCATATCAAACACTTGGCAACGCTCCGTGCCACACTCCTCTTCATACCAATCCACCAGTAATTCAGTCGAAGGTCCTTATACATCTTGGTGCCAACAGGATGTATAGAATAAGGCGAGCTATGAGCCTCGCTCAAAAGCTCCTCCCGAACATCGCCTGCAGGTACGCAGAGTCTGCTGCCGTACCACAGCGAACCATCCTCATGAATCACAAACTCCGCTCGCAGCCCAGCTTCAACCTGCCTCTTGATCCTCTGCAACTTCGGATCCCCTGCATGTGCTGCCTTGATCCGATCCACGATCGTGGACTGAATCTGCAAATTCATAAAAGAATGAACCACACCAGGTAGGACAACCTCCAAATCCATCTCCTTCAGCTCCTGCTGAATCCTCCAATCAGCAGTATGCATCATAGCAGTAGGAAGTATACTCAAAGCATCCGGCACAACGTTCACCTTCCCCGGATGATACTGCAAATCAATCTCATAGTAGGCCATGAGCTCCAACCAACGTCTCTGACGCATGTTGAGCTCCTTCTGTGTGAATATGTACTTCAAACTTTTGTGATTGGTGAAAATCTTCACGCTCTCACTCAGTAAGAAGTGCCTCCAAATCTTCAATGCAAAGATCACCGCTGCCAACTCCAGATCGTGCGTCGGGTAGTTCTTCTCGTGTGTCTTCAGCTGACGAGAAGCATACGCGACCACATGGCCATGCTGATGCAGAACGCATCCTAGGCCCTTCCCTGATGCATCACAATATACTTCAAAGCCTCCGCTCCGATCCGGTACTGCCAAAACTGGTGACGTGGTCAAACTCGCCTTCAAGATACTGAAAGCCTCCTCACAAGCATCAGACCATTGAAAATCCACATCCTTCCTCGTCATCTTCGTCATCGGCTCAGCAATCTTCGAGAAATCCTTGATGAACTGCCGATAATAGCCTGCTAAACCAAGGAAGCTCCTGATGTCTAACGCTGACTGCGGAGTCGGCCAATCTCTGACTGCTCTGACCTTCTCCGGATCTACCGATATGCCATTACCGGACACCACGTGTCCCAGGAATGCGACTCTGTCCAGCCAGAACTCGCACTTGCCATACTTGGCATACAACTTGTGTCGCCTCAGCGTTTCCAGCACTGTCCTCAGATGACAGCTGTGCTCTTCTTCAGACTTCGAGTAAATAAGAATGTCGTCAATAAAGATAACGATGAACTTATCCTGGAAGTCGTAGAAAATCAAGTTCATCAAATTCATGAACACAACTGGAGCATTGGTTACGCCGAAAGGCATCACCACAAACTCATAGTGCCCGTACTTCGTTCGAAAAGCTGTCTTCGGGATGTCATCCTTCTTCACCTTCAGCTGATGATATCCGCTCCCCAAATCCAACTTCGAGAAAACTCTCGAACCTCCCAGCTGATCAAAAATGTCGTCGATACGCGGCAGCGGATACTTATTCTTCACGGTGACATCATTCAATCCACGATAGGCCACGCACATCCTGCGGGACCCATCGTTCTTCTTCACAAGGAACACTGGTGCACCCCACGGTGACACACTAGGGTGGATGAAACCCTTCTGCAACAGCAGCTCCTCTAGCTCCGCGGGAGCCATCCTATACGGCGCCTTCGATATTGGCTGCGCACCCGGCATCAGATCGATGCCGAACTCCAAAGCTCTGTCCGGTGGCAGTCCCGAGATATCTTCTGGAAAGATGTCGTCGAAGTCTCTGACAACCGCTGGTCGGTCGATCTCCATCTCCATCTGCAACGCTGCTAACACTGGCACCTCCGGTTTGGCCTGAAATCTAATGGGCCCAAGCGACTCGTCTCTGATAAGGAACTCGAACTCCGGATGGCCTGGAATCCGGAATACCACTTGTAACGACCACTTCTCGTTGTACGTTGTTCGTGCACGTGCTTTTGACCGTGCACGTGTTCGTTTTGGACCTTGTTTGTTTGTGAACACTTTCGTGTGATATGCCGTTGCGAACGTCTCCGAGAGTATTAAATAGTGGCACTAAATTGGAACAACATTTCTCGAGTCGTTTTCCCACAATTTAAACTTATTCGATGAGACGTGGCGATTTTCACTTTTGACGGGAGACGTTTCTATTTTTAGTTTCGTCGTCCGACGTCAAAATTGAGATCCGTCTTCTTACTTAGCTCACTCTCGTCATCACGATCACCCCGATATTTATTTTATAATTTTTAGAGTTTATTTGACCACTTTTATATTTTTAACAATGTTTATAATATTTTTAATAATTATGTTTTAAATTAATTTCGGCCAAATAAAATTTATTCGAGTTTTAAACGTTTTAAAGACTTTTTGAGCCAATTTCCAGCTCATTTGGACCAAGTCAAATCCTTGGGTGAGTTGGAGAAGTTGAATTTCAAATTTTAAATTATTTTAAACTTCTAATCCTATTAGATTTAGCCCTAGACCAAGTCAACCCATCTATACTATATAAGCAACCCCTAGGAAGACCTATTTTCGCAAGAAATTAGCCCTAGCCTCTTCCAAAACTCAAATTGGACGTTGCGACGATTCGTCGCAACGTTGCGACGTTCAGTCCCCGCACCGACCGAGAAAACCACCGCAAATCTCCCGCTCCGACCACTAGCCGCTCCGCACCCAACCCCGCTCCGCATCGCAGCGCATCGCCCCGCTCCGTTCCCTCGGTCTGACCGAGGGCTTGGCCGCACCCCGCTCGCATCCCCGCTCCGCACAGCGCTCCGCATCGACCCCCGCCCCGTTCGCTTGCCTCCGCTCGCGCCTGACCGATCGGGCCGCCCGCACCGACCGACGATTGCAACGCTGCAACGTTGCAACGTCGCAACCTCGCATCCAAGCTCACGACCGACTCGATCCCCCGCTCTGACCGAAGGAAGCCCACGCACCCGCCTAGCGCCCGCACCCCGCAGCTGCACAGCCCCGTTCCCCCGCAGCGACCGAAGGATCTCCCCGCACCGAGGCTGTACGACCGAGAGCCAAACGTCGCAACCCCGCACCCGTCGCACCACTTGCCACCGTGGGCCCCCCAAGTTCTCCAGAGGTATTGTGGGTCCCCCAAAGGTTCCTAGGACTACTGTGGGCCCCACCTAGGTGCTTTCTCTCCGACGATTCGCCGTGCACGACGTTGCGACACGTCGTAGCCCGTCGTCGCACGTGCTAGCTTTGGAATCTGGAACCGTTGCTCCGGTTGATGCTCTGAACTTTCCAGCGAGTAAACTATATTGGAATCAGGACTTGGAGCGCGTTCTCTTATTCCAACCCTCGGCGTCGCTACCCGACCCAGGTGTAGCTTTCGCGTCGTGTTGAGGTAACGCTTTGCACCCCTAGGACCCCCAACCCATTGCCTGCTAATCAAGACTAAAATCAACATTTTAAAAGTATTTTAAATGTTTTAAATTCAATAATCAAGATTAATAATATGGACTTTAGGCCGGTGGACTTGTGCACGTAGGATAATTGTGATTCTTGGACTCATTGGACGGTGTGCTCAGACGTTGTACTTGCAGGCAAGTGAAACTTGCCAACTCTTGTGTAGGGCCATGTTTTTAGGCCACTTCCTTGTTCCTAGTGTAAAAGAGACTAGTCAGTGAAATGATAGCTGGCTAGACGCCTACTTGATCTAGTTTGACAACGAAACTAGATCCGTCACCTAATTGATCTAGCTTGACAACGAAGCTAGATCCAACCCTTTAAACTTGTTGTTCATGCATACTAAACTGTCATGTTTACTTTCCTTATCTGTACGCACTTTTAACTGCCATGCATTGCATCGTACATGTCATCCAAATTGATTGTTGCATCGTAGAACACGCTACAATACTTGTACTCCTTGAATACTACTTCCGGGGAAACGGGCCTCATGTGTTGGTTAAAAGCCAATGCCCGGTTTCCCTGGACCGGCTAGGTGCACCACTATGCCATACTTGTTAAAAACACTTCCTGGCTCGTGATCCAGAAGCGAGCATTACCGTTCGGGGGTAAGGCCCTGGCTCGATACACGTGGAGGGGTAGGGATAAACGTTCACTTGAGCTTAGGAGTGGCCTGATCAGCCCTCTAGCCAAAAGACGGAATCTCTGTGCACGAGGTGCTTACTTTCCTTGTCTTGTACTTGTCTTGTGAATGATTCATGAAATACTTGTCATCCATGCTATGTTTAAATGCCATGCTCGTACTTTACTTTACTTTACCTTTTGCACTCATACTTTAACTGCCATGTCATCGCATTCATGCTAGAACTGCTAGGTTGCTTTACTTTTGCCTACTTTCAGTTTCCTTGCACAAGTCTCTTGTAGACTTGCTGACATGTGCCCCTTGCTCTTTTGGGTGTCACATGTTAGACCCTGAGCAAGAGACCGTTGCTGAGTACGTGGCGTTTTGCTGACGCTGAGCCTGAGTCCATGTTTGCCTAGGAGGAGTTTTGTGGACACCGGAGACCTTTCTTGGTGATTTTGCTGAGCTTCTTTTATTTTAGGTTCTGCTGTTAGTTGTCGGTGCGTGGCACCTTTGTTTGTATGCTGTACTTTTGTTGGCCATGTTTGAGCCTTTAAACTTTTTTTCTTTTCAGCCTGGTGGCTTTTCTGCGATGTTGGAATTTATATTTATGGATATTCTGAGATTATTCTTTTGTCTCATTTCATTATTATTATCTTGTTTCGTTCGCGTTGCAAGGACCTGCAGTTTTAAATTTGATTGACGCTTATCGGACTTGCAGCTTTGCAGCTTCAAGTCTGAGCGGGCCTTCTCACGCTTCGCCTCCATATTTTTGGGAAGCGGGGCGTGACAGGTTTTATTGGTGGCCCATGCAGGTCCAGTATTGCAATTGCGAATTAACGAAACAACGATAATAACGGAATGTCCATTAAATAAATTGTAACATCCGAGTCATAAGCCCTGAGTCTTGTCGTTTTGTTATGACACTAGGAGTAAGAAGGCTTAGTTAGACGTCTGTGCTTGCTAGATAGAGGCCCTGACTGTTAGTTAGACTCCCTGCCAGTAATTGATTTAATCGTCATAGGAGTTACCTTAGTGGTCCTTGTTTACCCCTGACCATATTAGACTTCTAGAATTTCCCTTCGGTTGTTCGCTTGGGTCCATCGATTTCAGACCAAGCTGAACGTATTTCATTACCGTCCATCCCTTTAGAAGGTCTTAGCGCCTAGTTCCTAACCTTTAGTGTGTCGACCGTAGGAGTCTCCGTAGACTTTCCTGATCCATATCCTAGGCGTATGAATGTTTTGATCATTGGACCAATTTCCTTGCCTCGATTCACGAGATCGCCTCATGACGATCGTCGTCAATTTTCAAACATCTCCATTGCAAATCTTGAACCTTCTGAAAATATTTTTCAATCTTCCCTTCCACTAAGTTTAATTTTGTTCAAAATTTTAATATACTTATACTTCATACTCCTTC
Organism: Scilla litardierei; assembly: GCA_030789695.1. Taxonomy (NCBI): domain Eukaryota; kingdom Viridiplantae; phylum Streptophyta; class Magnoliopsida; order Asparagales; family Asparagaceae; genus Scilla; species Scilla litardierei. The sequence continues at coordinate 92,152,436 of CM061133.1, read as the reverse complement.
ATTGATTTAAATTTTTAAAACGTTTTTCGGAATTTTTGAATACTAGCTTATAGTATTTTCCCAGCCTATGTTTTTCGTACTTATGCAAATGCGTCGTCCCTTCATATATTAATTTTATTCTGAATCGTACTTTTATTCAACTTGTAATTTTCCCTCCTGATTTATGCCATTCATATACTTTTCAAGACACATGGAATTTCAGCTTTCAGCAAGTTGGTCTTTGCTCGTCGTTCTCGCTATTTCAGATTTTTGCAAAATTACTATTTTCATAACCACTTCCTGATTTAGACCCTCCATGATTTGATTTTAAAGACTTGCTATTCGATTTCGATAATTCTACTACTAAGTTAATATTATTTTTCCGTGCATCATACATACTTTCAACTATTTTTATATCCGTGCCAGACTTGTTGTGCTCGTATATTAAGAACCTTATGTAAATGAGTTTCTCATTTCTGGCAAACCCTGGTTCTCTAAAAAGTAGTTTCAATGTTGGTTATTTTAAATTTTCCATAGCCTAAAAGTTTTGAAAGCATTTAATATGAGTTTAAATTCTTCCGTTACTTGATTTCATTCTTGACTTTCCAAAACTTTTTGACAACATTATATTAAATTACTGACGTATAAATTTTCTAAACCACGTCCTTAATATTCGTGTAAATGATTTTACTTCCTTTTATAATGATTTTTAAAACCAATAGACCATTTTCTCTTATTATGAATGTTCGACTCAAATTTATTTTGAACAACTCGTTTTATCAATCTCCAAATATTTTTTTCAGACTGGGATTTCAACTTTGGAAGAACGACAGTTTTCAAAATCCACGTATTTTAGCTTATGCTATTCACCCTATTTTCTTTTCTGTGTTCTATTTAAGCATCACTACATCTCCTTTTCTTTCAACCTAAACATCACCATTGAGCCAATGTTTTCCCTAACCAAGCTGTCTCCTTGTATTCGTCCTATCTGAACTCGTGCTTATCGATCCTTCACTCGTCACGCTCTCGACCTCTCTTTATTGCTTAGACCTTATGGTCCGTCAATGTCTGTGTCAACCCTTAATTGTTAGTAGACCCTTGGACCTTGTGAGGTAGTCGTAGTGCACGTACCCAAGTTATGTACGTGAGCTTGAATGAGTATAACCCCATAGTATATTAATGTTTGCCTATTGTGTGATATATACGTACTTGGAGTTATTCGTGATATTATAAAGTTATTTGTGTGTTATTACTTATAGATTTTGTGTGGATAGCTATACTATACTAGGGATGCCTGTGTATATAAGAGTTAGCGTTGGAATGTCTAATGGAGTGTATGCAATTAGAGAATACTTATAATTGTTGAAATAAAATGATTGGTAAAGCTATGTATATGCTAGGTGTGATAATAATAGGTGTACGTATAGTTAAGTAAGTAGGCCTATTGAGTGACCTCTATATTAGTACGTATGTGTATATGCTCGTATGTAGGTATGTATTATGCTTAGACGTAAGTAGTTATGTTTTGTTGCCTGAGTATATAGGTGATATGCATATGATAGTAGAATTATAATTTTGATTGGTATTGCTTGCTTTGTGGGATGTTGTATGCGTGTATACCGTGAGGTATACACGACTATTGCACATCTTAACTATGTATGTATAGGTGTTGGTATACTAATTATAGGTAGTAGGCTATGGTGTGAATATATATGTTACATGCGTGTGACTATACGATGAATACGTATGCATGTATTAGGGAGTGTATTATAATTATACGTGTGCTGATGTCTGTATTATTATTATTATGGTATATAGAGTGATTGAACTATGTAAGTATTACCTGACTAAAGATTAAGTGTGATTGATCTATGAAATGTATACGGTTGTATTGGTAGATGTATATATATGGGAGTGGTATTGGTATAGGTATGAATGTCGTGTTACGTATATAGAATATCTTGATATATGTACTGAGTCTCACTCAAGCTTGAGTGGGTATACTCTAAGTATATTGAATGTATGTTTGTAGTTTGAATATAGCAATGTTTGATGTATGAATAGTGATAGGAGTGTTTGTGCTTGGTTGTGCTACGCACATGATTGTGGGTCGCTACGCCAGTATATAGTTATAGGTGCTGGTCTTGTGGTATAGTTATTTACTAAGGACTTACTCGTGTGAACGTATGTGTACTAGCTAAAACTAGGTGTGTATGTGTGCTAGTTATATAATGGTATGATTGGTGTATGTAAATGAAATGTTAGCGTGTATGGGTGTGCACCATGCACGGGTAAGTATGTGCTTAGTTATAGGTATTGATGAATATGATATATGTGGCGTGTCGTAAATACAGTTATAGGACCGTATGTGATGTGAATATATGGTGAACTATTTGCATGTATTGGAATGACTATATATTGTGAAACTATAGTAGTGGTGAATATATATATATATATATATAGTGAAATTTGACTTAATTATGGTATGGTGTGACTACATGTGTTGATGTGTTTGGTGTTGGATGCATACTAGGGATTGTTAGAGGGTAGTATACCCTTGATGTTTGTGCATAGGTAGCTACATATAGGTAGAGCAATGATTGTATTGGCTAAGGGTGAGACTATCCTTATGTGAGTATCTGAACTATTGTTTTGTACTAGGTAAGTAGTAGTTATATAAGGGATGTATGTTTATATATATATGATTGAAATACATGTATGAAGTTGACTGACTATAATAAGTATAAATATATGACGTACGTGAACGTATATATATACGTGTTGGTAGTGTTTATGTTTGACTACCTAGTGCGTACATGAGCACCTGTAATGACTATACCTGGTTTGAATTATTATGTGACTTGACTGGGGTAGTTACTAGAGTGATTAGATACGTTAGAAAGTCCGAGGACGGACTTTATTCTAAGGTGGGGAGGATGTAACGACCACTTCTCGTTGTACGTTGTTCGTGCACGTGCTTTTGACCGTGCACGTGTTTGTTTTGGACCTTGTTTGTTTGTGAACACTTTCGTGTGATATGCCGTTGCGAACGTCTCTGAGAGTATTAAATAGTGGCACTAAATTGGAACGACTTTTCTAGAGTCGTTTTCCCACAATTTAAACTTATTCGATGAGACGTGGCGATTTTCACTTTTGACGGGAGACGTTTCTATTTTTAGTTTCGTCGTCCGACGTCAAAATTGAGATTTGTCTTCTTAGTTAGCTCACTCTCGTCATCACGATCACCCCGATATTTATTTTATAATTTTTAGAGTTTATTTGACCACTTTTATATTTTTAACAATGTTTATAATATTTTTAATAATTATGTTTTAAATTAATTTCGGCCAAATAAAATTTATTCGAGTTTTAAACGTTTTAAAGAATTTTTGAGCCAATTTCCAGCTCATTTGGACCAAGTCAAATCCTTGGGTGAGTTGGAGAAGTTGAATTTCAAATTTTAAATTATTTTAAACTTCTAATCCTATTAGATTTAGCCCTAGACCAAGTAAACCCATCTATACTATATAAGCAACCCCTAGGAAGACCTATTTTCGCAAGAAATTAGCCCTAGCCTCTTCCAAAACCCAAATTGGACGTTGCGACGTTCAGTCCCCGCACCGACCGATAAAACCACCGCAAATCTCCCGCTCCGACCGCTAGCCGCTCCGCACCCAACCCCCACTCCGCATCGCAGCGCATCACCCCGCTCCGTTCCCTCGGTCTGACCGAGGGCTTGGCCGCACCCCGCTCGCATCCCCGCTCCGCACAGCGCTCCGCATCGACCCCCGCCCCGTTCGCTTGCCTCCGCTCGCGCCTGACCGATCGGGCCGCCCGCACCGACCGACGATTGCAACGCTGCAACGTTGCAACGTCGCAGCCTCGCATCCAAGTGCACGACCGACCCGATCCCCCGCTCTGACCGAAGGAAGCCCCCGCACCCGCCTAGCGCCCGCACCCCGCAACTGCACAGCCCCGTTCCCCGCAGCGACCGAAGGATCTCCCCGCACCGAGGCTGTACGACCGAGAGCCAAACGTCGCAACCCCGCACCCGTCGCACCACTTTCCACCGTGGGCTCCCCAAGTTCTCCAGAGGTATTGTGGGTCCCCCAAAGTTCCCTAGGACTACTGTGGGCCCCACCTAGGTGCTTTCTCTCCGACGATTCGCCGTGCACGACGTTGCGACACGTCGTAGCCCGTCGTCGCACGTGATAGCTTTGGAATCTGGAACCGTTGCTCCGGTTGATGCTCTGAACTTTCCAGCGAGGAAACTATATTGGAATCAGGACTTGGAGCGCGTTCTCTTATTCCAACCCCCGGCGTCGCTACCCGACGCCGGTGTAGCTTTCGCGTCGTGTTGAGGTAATGCTTTGCACCCCTAGTACCCCAACCCATTGCCTGCTAATCAAGACTAAAATCAATATTTTTAAAGTATTTTAAATGTTTTAAATTCAATAATCAAGATTAATAATATGGACTTTAGGCCGGTGGACTTGTGCACGTAGGATAATTGTGATTCTTGGACTTATTGGACGGTGTGCTCAGACGTTGTACTTGCAGGCAAGTGAAACTTGCCAACTCTTGTGTAGGGCCATGTTTTTAGGCCACTTCCTTGTTCCTAGCGTAAAAGAGACTAGTCAGTGAAATGATAGATGGCTAGACGCCTACTTGATCTAGTTTGACAACGAAACTAGATCTGTCACCTAATTGATTTAGCTTGACAACGAAGCCAGATCCAACCCTTTAAACTTGTTGTTCATGCATACTAAACTGTCACGTTTACTTTCCTTATCTGTACGCACTTTTAACTGCCATGCATTGCATCGTACATGCCATCCAAATTGATTGTTGCATCGTAGCACACGCTACAATACTTGTACTCCTTGAATACTACTTCCGGGGAAACGGGCCTCATGTGTTGGTCAAAAGCCAATGCCCGGTTTCCCTGGACCGGCTAGGTGCACCCCTATGCCATACTTGTTAAAAACACTTCCTGGCTCGTGATCCAGAAGCGAGCATTACCGTTCGGGGGTAAGGCCCTGGCTCGATACACGTGGAGGGGTAGGGATAAACGTTCACTTGAGCTTAGGAGTGGCCTGATCAGCCCTCTAGCCAAAAGACGGAATCTCTGTGCACGAGGTGCTTACTTTCCTTGTCTTGTACTTGTCTTGTGAATGATTCATGAAATACTTGTCATCCATGCCATGTTTAAATGCCATGCTCGTACTTTACTTTACTTTACCTATTGCACTCATACTTTAACTGCCATGTCATCGCATTCATGCTAGAACTGCTAGGTTGCTTTACTTTTGCCTACTTTCAGTTTCCTTGCACAAGTCTCTTGTAGACATGCTGACATGTGCCCCTTGCTCTTTTGGGTGTCACATGTTAGACCCTGAGCAAGAGACCGTTGCTGAGTACGTGGCGTTTTGCTGACGCTGAGCCTGAGTCCATGTTTGCCTAGGAGGAGTTTTGTGGACACCGGAGACCTTTCTTGGTGATTTTGCTGAGCTTCTTTTATTTTAGGTTCTGCTGTTAGTTGTCGGTGCGTGGCACATTTGTTTGTATGATGTACTTTTGTTGGCCATGTTTGAGCCTTTAAACTTTTTTTCTTTTCAGCCTGGTGGCTTTTCTGCGATGTTGGAATTTATATTTATGGATATTCTGAGATTATTCTTTTGTCTCATTTCATTATTATTATCTTGTTTCGTTCGCGTTGCAAGGACCTGCAGTTTTAAATTTGATTGACGCTTATCGGACTTGCAGCTTTGCAGCTTCAAGTCTGAGCGGACCGTCTCACGCTTCGCCTCCATATTTTTGGGAAGCGGGGCGTGACACCACTCTCTTGCTGCGACAGTCGATCGAAGCATGGAAATCTCCCAGCCAATCGATGCCAAGGACGACATCGAAATGCGGCAGATTGTGGACGATGAAATCTGCATATAACTCATGTCCACTGACCACAAGAGGAATAGATCGACATCCCATGCTCACAGTCACCACTCCGTTCCCTGTGGTGATGTCCCAACACTTAGGAAGTGTGTGGGTAGGAATGGAGTGCTTTGTTATAAACCTCCGGGATATTATGCACATGGATGCACCGGAGTCAAACAAAGCCAAAGCAGGGTGAGAGAACACAAGAATGGTGCCTAGGAGACAAAGGGTCTAAGGTCAAAACACTACTCTAGCAATCAAACAAACAAGAAACACTAACAAGACTAGCAATACAATATAGCTATGGAATGAAAAGACTTGGTCAAGAAGTTACCTGCAATCACTCCATCCATCTCCTCAGTCTCAACAGCTGTCATGGTATAGGCCGGCCTCTGAGGCTGCACTGCTCGCTGGTACAACTGCCGCTGTGGCACCAAAGGTGGTCCATGAACAGCAGGTCCTCTCTGAGCTGTGGCAGGCGCCCTCATCTATAACGGGGCTGGTGCTCCAATAACAGCACTGCGGGCTCTCGGACAATCCTTCTTTACCATGTGCACGGCAAATCGGAAGCCTGGACCTTCGGACGAAGTCCCTGATGGAACCGCTCAGCTCGGTTCTCCTCCTTCTTTACCATGTGCGCGGCAAATCGGCTCAGCATCTCGAATTCAGCCTCATACTCGTCGATAGTCATGTCCCTCTGCTTCAGGTCCACGAATCTGCCCATCAGCTCTCTCCTAGCTGCCTTGGTGAAATACTTCTCCTTGAACATGTGGCAAAAAGTCTTCCACTCTACCGGCTTCTGCAGGCGCCTCTCCTCAATATGCCACCAGTTTCAGGCAATCTCAGTCAGCTGCATCTTCGCGATCTCCACTCGAGTCTCATCTGGAATATTGGCAGCAACCAACTTCTCCTCAGTGCTCTGGATCCACTCATCGGCACCCAGAGGTCCCTCCTTCCCAGAGAAGGTCTTCGGCTGAAGCTCGTTGAACTGCCTCACTCCTGGAGCAGCTCGCGGAGCAGGCGGAGGTGGAGGTGGTGCAACAGGTGGGGCCTGGGCAGAACGGTTGGACTGCTGCACCAGCTGATGCTGCACCTCAAGCATCTCTCGCATCACGCCAAGGAACTGGCGGAATTCTGCACCCTGGTCCTCCGGACCGTCATCACTCGAATTCGAGGATCGAGTAATGTGTCGCCCAGCTATCCTGTGTTCAGAAACGAAAACACAGGTCAGACTCATACAATGTTTGAATATTAAAATGATTGTCCTTACTCTTACGGTTCTGTACTTGCAGAAAGATTGGGACGCGACCTGCATGGGCCACCACTAAAACCTGTCACGCCCCGCTTCCCAAAACAGCAGAGGCGAAGCGTGACTAGGCCCGCTTAGGCCAGGGCTGAGGAGCCCTGACCCAATAAGCGTCTGTGTGGTACCAATACGAAGGTACAGGTCCCTGCATGTTAGTACAGAACAATAAGAGTACAAGAATGAAAGAACATCACATTTTATTCTAACATATCAAAAATTACCAAGTCTCAACGCCCGAAGGGTTACAACAACAGATAAGGAAATCTAACGGTGCAAGCACCCTACCTAAACAAGTAAACAAAAGGTGCTACGCACCCAACTAAAAGTAAATGGATATCTCCGGAGACTGCAACGAGAAATCTCGAGCTCTGGTCCTCCTCAGGATCGTACTCAGGATCAACACTCTCTGGCTCCACGTCAGCTGGCACGTCAGTCTCCTCATCGTACTCTGGCTCAATCCCTGACGTACAGCACCAAAAGAAGGAACGGTACGTCAGGTAAGGTCTACAAGAAAGGGTTAGACCAAACTGCAAGTGCACCAATTATTTAACAACGTTTTACTGGTTGATTAACATGCTGAGGTTATAACAGGCGAACGAACGAAAGTACACGCAACAGGAAAGTAAACACAACAAGTAGAAGTCGTAGAGAGTACTACCGACTACGGGACTAGCCTTCAGGTGTCAAGACAAGACGGAACACGGAGAGCCAGACAGGACAAGACAAGACAGGAAAAGGGTTCACGCCATTACGGTTCGAGGGGGATCAGACCCTCTTGCCGCGTGCACTCTCAACCCTACCCCAAAACCCCAAGAATCGTGACAGGACAAGGGATCACTTGCTCTAGCATGACAAGTGCCCTATTTCTCTCTGAGCTGTGTATCAGTACAAGGGATCACCTGCTCTAGCTTGACAGGTGCCCTATTGCCCATCGGGCTGTGGATCGGTACAAGGAATCACTCGCTCTGGCTTGGCGAGTGCCCTATTGCCCAGCGGGCTGTGCAAGACGGAACGGGACATGTCAAGACGGAAGGGACATGACACAACAAAACAGGATGGGTTGTACTAGGGTGTCCACAACTCACACACACGCATGTCAATCCTATGATGTCAAAATTGTTGTTGCCGGACTTAGACTTCGTTGTCAGGGCGTCCCGGACGCTATCATTTCACGTCCGGTTCTCGTTGTTTCAAAGATAACATTTCTAGCAAAACTAAGGCCTAAACATGACCAAGAACGCAAGTGGTACACTTGCCTGTGGTGGCGAGTGCGTCGTCTCCCTGGTACGTCTCGTCCAAACGTCTAATCGGCGGAGGAACGTTTGAAAATCGTGACATGGCGACGGTGTCAGATTTCGATTCAATAATTCCTATTAGGGTTGTGTCTAGGTTATCGGGACTATCCAAATCGTCAAAAATCACATTTTTAATGTATTTAGCCTAGACGACGATCTACCCTATGTGCACATGCGAGAAGTCCATTCGTCGATTTATCTACGGTTGCACAACGTTTTAAAGATCAACGGAAAATAAATTTAATTGATTAAAGTTGCTGATTTTAATTAGGTTTTGCTCATTTACGGTGGGGGTTTCTACGAGTTTAGGGAACCAACCTGATTTGACGATTGCACGAAGATCCGGCGTCGGATCTGGAAAAGGTGGAAGCTTTGCGTCGTCCGGAAGTTCCTATGCCACGGGTAGCGCAGCGAGGAACGTTGATCGTTGGTGGTGTCGTCGGCTTCTGTAGATGATGGCGAAGATCTCGACGTCTCCTGGGGTCGTCGTCGCTAGATTGAGGTTGGATCGCCACGCGAAGAGACGGCGGCCGGAGCTTGGCCATATGGTTTCAGATTTGAGGGGAAAGAGGGTGGCCGGCTGGAAAAATGGAAAGGAAAAGGAGAAGAAGAACCAGGGGAAAGAAGTGAGAAAGAAGAAAGATGAAGGATAAGAACCTTGGAGGAGATGGAGGGCGCAAGGGTGGAGGAAAATAGGAAGGAGAGGCAAGGAAAGAGAAGGAGATGGGTTGGGGAAGCAAACAACTCAAAACAGTGAGGAGGAATGAAGGGCAGCCGCACGTTTAAATAAGAAAATGAAACGGCGGCTAGGTCAAAACTAGGGTTTCGGGGGTCAGTTAGTCGGTCTGAGAAGGGTGGTTGACTGACTAGTTTGAGAACTAGTCGGTCGGTCATATAACTTTGACCGACTAAAAGCAAACAGAGAACAGTGTCGGTACAGGGTTGACTGACCGGCGCCCCGCTTGCGTCGCGGCGGCGCGGTGTCGTTTACCGCAAGTTTCACGGTTAGTGTAGGGTGCGGGAATATCGAACTCAGGGAGGCGAGGTTGTGCTTGGGTCAGGTAGGACCTGAATCACCCCGAGGGGGCGAGCTAGCCCGAATCGGTGAATGGTTGTCACGAAAGGAAATAAAAGGGTATGAACAACAAGAAAGAAAACCCGGGACTTTGGTTTCCAACCCGCCGAGAGACTCTCGCCGATACGGCCTACGGGTATGGATAGCGATCGGGATTAGGGTCTAATGGTGAGACGTTGCCTCTGAAAGTGGTACCGACGTCCCATGGGCCCGATATTCCGGTCGGTGCCCAGGATGATACACCGGACTTCCCGGATTCGATCAGTGGGCACTCCCGTGTCCATTAACACTGATCGATCCCGGGAGCACTAAACCCGCAACGATATCTCCCAACGTCTCATCCTGCCGCTCCCGCATGCTAGGATTCGGCGTCTACGCTAAGGGCGTGAGCTATGGCTAGGGAGTCAACCGCCAAGTTTATTCCCCCTTGGCCCAACGGTCATAGGCGGTCTTTTTCCCGCCGATGACAATGAAACACCCCGCGTAACCGTTAGATTCCTACTCCCTATCGATTTCCTAACCCTATGGACGCATCGGGAAGAGCCCCCGAAGGGGTTTCCACCAAAATCCCAGATTTGGGAACTACTCACAAAAATTCATGAAAAAGCGATCTAAATGAAATTTAACCGTTGAAATAATAATCGGACAATTGCAATGCGGAAGTAATGGAGTAATAAAGACAATACTAAAATTTTAGAAAGATCTGAAAACTTACAAAAGAGTAACAATTACAGCCGTCACAAGGAAATAAAACAGTAGAAAAAACAACAGCTCTCGTTTCTGGAACTCTAAGGGTTCTATTTATAGACCTTCGCATCAACCGATCGGTTGACAAGTCAACCGATCGGTTGATCCGTTACAAATTAATAACAGAAAACGGCGAGCTTTTACCCGATCACATGAACCGGTCGGGTGAGTTCTTGAGTGACCGGTTGGATCTTGGAGCAGTCGGGTGAATCGATCGGTTTGACGTCCGTGTCTTCAACTCTTCTTCTTCAGCTATAGATGAACCGATCGGGTGAGAGTCACCCGATCGGTTGGCGTTTTGCTTCGAGAAGACAGAGAACAGCCCCCGCTGAACCGGTCTGCGAACCGGTCGGGTGACTTATTTGTGAGCTGCGGCAGAGACCGGGTGGTGCATGCGTGCATCACCCGATCGGTTGGAGATGACCAACCGACCGGGTGAGGGGCTGAAAGATGAATTCTTTGGCGTTTGACCCCCTGGATCACGCGTGACTTCTCCCGTTGCTCCGGGGACTTGGGATATCATCGTTAAACGTCCCTTACGTGGTCGATCCCCTGCAATCATGGATAAACAAAGAAAAGTGAAAGAAAACGGGAAAATATACGAAAACGAATAAGAGACGGCGGAAAAACACGGAGAAACACAAAAGAAAACGTGCGTGAATATATGAAATATAAACGCACGTCAAAATCCCCCAAGCTGAACTCTTCCTCGTTCTCGAGGAAGACGAGGGAGAGTAGGAGCTCGGAAGGGAAAAATAGAGAGGAAGAAAGAAAAAGAAAACTCTAAACCCTAGATCGTCCATCAGAGCCACCAAAATCAAAAACGACACACCAAGCAAGAAAACGCCAAATCACACCACTAAACCTAGGAAAGCAAGTCCAAATAAGTGTCGTGGGTCCACGCAGTGAAGCACGAGTGAGCGTGGTCGTGTGCTAGCAAATGGTGATGCTTTCTACGATGTGCTATGAGGCTCGATATACACAAATCCAAGATATGACCCAAAATATCGATCCGAATTGAAATAAGCGGCGAATATAAGTTCAAGCATGCATGAGAAGAGTTAGAATAGAAGCGTATCATGCATCGGGGACTTCACAACTAGGGTTAAGGAAATCACGCCACTATAGCCTAGATACTAGCTAAAAAGTTCCTAAGCCAAGTGTTTTCGATAACGACGGGGGTTGAGATGATGTGGAGAAGAACACTCGGTGCAAATTCTCGCCTTCCCTTTATTCTTGGCAAGTATGAAAAAATATTCACACGGAAATTTTTTTGGGTTTTGGACATTTGTATTTTTTTGGATTTTTGGGCTATACACAATTTTTCTTTTCTTTTCTTTTTGGGTTTTTCTTTTCTTTTCTCCTTTTTTTGGATTTTTGGCTATACACATGTGTACTCTCCCAAGTGGGAGAACGGTACACGACGAGGGGATTTGCACCAAGTAAAACAAAAAAGAATTCGAAATCTAAACACTCGGGCAAAGGAAACTATTCTCGCTAAATAGAGCATAGGCTAAATGGGTTATCCTAGTCCTTAGTTGTGAAATCCCGACGCATGCGAATTGAAGTATACGATACAAATATAGCATGCATATAGTGGAAACAAATACCGCATATTCAAATCGGAGCATGATAATCTAGGGGTCATTCCTGGACAGGTATATAAAGTAAAATCACAAGGCAGAAGCACACCAAATGCTAGTCACGACACACGACTCACAAAAAGCTAAGTGGACCCGCGATGCGTGAAATGCAAGAGGACTCGAAATCCTAGGGTTAGTGAGTGTTATTATCGATGCAATGCTAGGTGTGTGTGACTTTGTGGCGATTCATCATAGGATTCATATCTAGGAGAAAGAGCTAAAAAAAAGAAGAAAAGAAAAAATAAAAACACGATGAAAACGACACAAAAAACGAAAAAGAAGAACTCAAACGACGCACACAGTGCGACTCCCCCAAGCTGAAGTTTGCATTGCCCTCAATGCAATATGAGTGAGTACGGGAGGGCAATGAAAATGGGGGGGAATACGCACTGACACAAAAAGAAATGAAAATGAGGAAAACACATAGATAAAACTGAAAAAGAAAGAAAGATCAAAATCAAAATCAAACAATACGAAAATAAAAATAAAACCACACGACACGACACTCAAAAAATGAAAAACAAGCACACACACAAAAAATGAGAAAAACAAACAAAACATGACAGCACACCAAAATAGACGTCCCCCAAGCTAGACCAGAAAGTGCTAGCGAAATGATGTGATCAATGAAATGCAGAGATGTGCAAGGGGGAGTTAATCAGAATCGCTGGTACTGGAATGGTAGGGGGAGGGGGAGGAGGGAGGGGAATAGTGAATGAAAGAATCCTCAGAGGAAGAGGAGGGTGTGCCTATGGGTGAAGGAGGGGCGACAGGCTGGAGCACGGGAGGATCGATGTGCACCGGGGGGCTGTGGTGGAAGAAGATCATACTAGGTGGGCCGACAGTTGGGTGCCAATCGGGAGGATCCAAGGGTGGCAGATGCACTAATGGAGAATACCAAGGATCGGGGTAAAATTCCCAAGGAAGGCGAGACGGGGTATAGGGTACCCGTAAAGGGGCCAAAGGTGGTAGGATCGCGAAAGGTTCGCAGGCGGGGCTGTAGAGGTAGACAGCACGGTCTTCACCAAAGGGAGTGAGCATATTGATGTCGATCAAGTAATCGCGATCAATACGGCTACGCCCAGGCAAAATAGGGAGGTCGGGAGGTACCCTCAGAACACAACTGACAATAAGAGTGATCATCCCACCACAACAGATGGAACCAGATGTGGCGCGGCTAACAGCGAAAATTTCGTGGATGATCCAATGAGCGGCGTTTATGAGCATAGGGACGTGCCCAAGGATCCTGTCATCGGACATGGCATAGAGAAAGATGAGCTCATCCCTAGATACAGTGGACACATCCACGCAGGCGAAAACAGTGTTGGCGAGGATGCAATGGGCGAGGCGGTAACACGGGTGAATAATGTAGGAGGCAGGAGCCTCGGGTGGAAAGGTGGTGTATCGGGTAAATCGTTGCCAAACACCATCAGCCCGAAATTGAGAGTAGATGTCAGTTCGATCGTGGGTGGAATGTTCAGTATTAAGATCGGGGTGACGGAGATTAAGGATATTGTTCAGCTCGATGAAACCCAGAGAAAAGTCATAATTGAAAGCGCGGAAGGAGAAACCTCCATCAAACAACTCGAGGGAACTGAGGAATTCAAGCGCGAGATTTTTGTGTGTGTGAGCATGGATGTGAGAGAGGGTATGGCACCCGATACAGTTGAAAATTCTGGCGACGCCGTTCGAAAGCCCTAGAGCTTCGAGTGTGGGGCGATCGGCGAAGAGTGTAGGTCTCATCGGACGATGAAGCAGTGCTCGCAAACGGTCAGACTGCTCTTCCGTAGAAGGGTTTATACCAAGGAAAGAGGGGGAAAAGGGGCCGTTGAGCGGATCACGGCGCGAAGATGATGCAATCTCTTTCCCCTTCTTAGACATGGAGGCTATGTGGGTGGCGAACTTAAGATGAATATAGGGCAAGTGAAGCAGATACCACACCAATTTAGGATATTACAGATAAAGTTGAAGATGTGCAGAGTGGAAGAATGTTACCCATTGATGTAGCAAGATCGAGCGCCCGGGGGTCTCGTGTAGTAGGAGGAAACAATCCGGGAAGCCGCCGCTCGTTGATCCGACAAGAACAGAATTTTGAAAATTTTGGGGCTAGGGTTAGGGTTTGGGGGTTTTGATGATGGAATGTCGACGATGGCGAGGTGGCGGAGGTGGGGAAGTATGGGAGCGAGTGGGGATGAGGGTTTAGGGACAGTATGTGGGGTCGAGGAAGTCGATTCCACAGCTGGAGGGTGTGAAATCGCGTGAAGGGGGTTTTCTGAGGTCGGGTGGCTGTCACCGTGTGTCAAGGTTATTTATAGGGGCGAAAGTGAACCGATCGGATGGGAACCCACCCGATCGGGTAGCCAAATTTCGAAAGTTCTAGTCGGTCAACAGCGACAGGCGAACCGATCGGTTGAAATGTCAACCGATCGGTTGGCCGCTTACCAAGTTTTTCCCGAGAATTTAGGGCTGCTCACCCGGTTGCTTCAACCGATCGCGTTCGAACTCAACCGATCGGGCGGTTTTCCCCGAAAATTTCCCGAGAGTTCTCCCCAGCTCACCCGGTCTGTCACCCGGTCTCCTCATTTTTCAACCGATCGGTTCATTTGGGGACAGTTCTTGGTTTGTATCTGACACATCCCAACCGATCGTGTGGGAACCCACCCGGTCGGTTGAGGCCTTGTTTTTCTGCAAAACCCAAGAAATGCCTGAGTTCCTTCATAGAAGTTGATTCGGCTGGATTTATTTATAAAAATAGAGAAAAATAAAGTGGAAAAAATACTACAAAACGAAGCATAAGTTTAGAACATGGGTTGCCTCCCATGAAGCGCACTTGTTTAACGTCGTTGGCTCGACGCCCGCAGCGGTGGTCAATTAGGATCCGGAGGGTTAGAGGAAGAGTTGTCGCTCGTGGGGGATCCGACCGGAGAGAATTCTGGTTCTCCTACTGCATAGTGTTTCAGACGATGCCCGTTTACTTTAAATGGCTCATCCATTCCCATTATCTCGATAGCCCCATGCGGGAAAACTTTGGTGACGCGGAACGGTCCCGACCATCTTGACTTGAGTTTCCCAGGAAAGAGCTTCAGCCGTGAGTTGAACAGGAGAACTAAGTCCCCTTCTTTGAATTCCCTCCTTAAGATTCTCTTATCGTGCCACCGCTTCAGCTTCTCCTTGTAGATCTTGGCGTTCTCATAGGCATTGAGCCGGATTTCGTCGAGTTCGTTGAGTTGTAGCTGCCGGTGCACTCCTACCTTCTTGGTGTCGAAGTTCAGATTCTTAACCGCCCAATATGCCTTATGTTCCAATTCCACAGGAAGATGGCAAGCTTTCCCATAGACGACCCGGTAGGGAGTAGTGCCGATAGGAGTTTTAAATGCCGTCCTGTAAGCCCAAAGCGCGTCAGGGAGATTTGATGACCAGTCCTTCCTGGAATTGGCCACTGTCTTTTCTAGTATGCTTTTAATCTCCCGGTTAGAGACTTCCGCCTGACCGCTGGTCTGCGGGTGGTAGGCACGCCCCACCCGGTGTTGTACCCCGTATTTTTTTAAGAGGGCCTCAAATTTCTTCTCTATAAAGTGGCTTCCTCTGTCACTGATCAGGACACGAGGCACACCGAACCGCGGGAAGATGTTGCTTTTAAAGAACTTGGCCACCACTCTGGAGTCGTTGGTTGGACTGGCCACCGCTTCAACCCATTTCGACACGTAGTCTACGGCCACCAAGATATACTGGTTCCCCGAGGAAGAAGGGAACGGTCCCATGAAGTCCACTCCCCATACATCGAAGATTTCTATCTCCAGGATGTAGTGTTGAGGCATCTCATTTCTTTTGGAGATATTCCCAGCTCTTTGGCATCTATCGCAGGCTTGGACATAAACATGTGTGTCCTTGAAGAGTGTAGGCCAGTAAAATCCGCTCTGGAGAATTTTCGCGGTGGTCTTGTAGGTGCTCGCGTGCCCTCCACATTGCTGCCCGTGGCAGTGGGAAATGATGGAAGTCGCCTCAGTTTCAGGGATGCATCTTCGTATCACCCCATCATTGCAGGTTTTGTATAGGTGGGGGTCATCCCAATAGAATTTGCGGACCTCATGGAAAAATTTCTTCTTCTGCTGAAAGCTCACATTGTGGGGAACGATGGCGCAAGCCAGATAATTTGCGATGTCGGCGTACCAGGGGGTCCAGGAGGAAGAGGCAGAGAACAGATGCTCGTCAGGGAGTGAATCATCGATTGGTGTTGCATTTAAATCGACAGTGGGCATCCTGGACAGGTGATCGGCAACAACATTCTCCGCCCCCTTCTTGTCACTGATTTCCAGGTCAAACTCCTGGAGGATGAGAATCCATCTAATGAGTCGTGGCTTGGCTTCTTTCTTGTTCAATAGGTATTTAAGAGCCGCGTGATCTGTGTGTACGATCACCTTGGCGCCAACGAGATATTGTCGGAACTTATCCATGGCGTAGATCACCGCGAGCAATTCCTTTTCCATGGTAGTATAATTTCTTTGGGCGGCATCAAGGGTTTTGCTCGTATAATATATGACATGAAGATTTTTATCTTTCCTCTGCCCTAGGACGGCACCAACCGCATAATCACTAGCGTCACACATCAGCTCAAAGGGGAGTTTCCAGTTTGGTGGCTGTATTATGGGTGCGAAAATCAATGCTTGCTTCAAAGTGCGGAAGGCCTCCATACACTCCTCGCTGAAGACGAAAGGTGCGTCCTTCACGAGGAGATGGGTCAGAGGCCTGGAAATCTTCGAGAAGTCTTTTATGAAGCGGCGATAAAATCCCGCGTGTCCTAAGAAACCACGGACTCCTCGAAGATTGTGCGGTGGTGGAAGCTTTTCAATCACTTCGACTTTAGCCTTATCAACCTCGATTCCCCTCGAAGAGATGATGTGTCCCAGCACAACTCCCTCTTGGACCATGAAGTGACACTTCTCCCAGTTTAGGACTAGTCCATTTTCCTGACATCTCTCCAGGACCTTAGTGAGATTACTGAGGCACGAGTCAAATTTAGTTCCGTAGACTGAGAAGTCGTCCATGAAAACCTCCATGATATCTTGGGAGTAGTCAGAGAAGATAGCGGACATGAGTCTTTGGAATGTAGCAGGGGCGTTACAAAGTCCGAACGACATTCTTCTATAGGCATACGTCCCGAACGGGCAAGTGAAAGTCGTCTTCTCCTGGTCATCGTTATGAATAGGGATTTGAAGAAATCCTGAATACCCGTCCATGAAACAGAAATAATTATGCTTCGCCAGCCTCTCGAGCATCTGGTCAATAAAGGGGAGGGGTAATGATCCTTCCTTGTAGCCTTGTTCAGCCTTCTATAGTCAATGCACATCCTGTACCCCGTGACGGTCCTCGTTGGTACAAGCTCGTTCTTTTCATTGCGAACCACCGTCATCCCCCCTTTCTTGGGTACAACATGCACCGGGCTAACCCAGCGACTATCGGAGATAGGGTATATAATACCTGCATGTAGAAGCCTAACAATCTCTTTCTTCACAACTTCCATCATTATGGGATTTAACCTCCGTTGTGGCTCAATCGAGGAGGCTTGCTCATCTTCAAGCAGAATTCTGTGTGAGCAGAGGCCTAAGCTAACCCCTTTTAAATCCTCAATTGCATATCCGAAAACTCCTTTAAACCTTTTTAGAACTCCAAGAAGTTTGGTCATTTGGTCTTCGGGTAGTGAAGAATTGACTATAACCGGAAGGGTCGAGCCTGCTCCCAAATATTCATATTTAAGCCCCGGCGGTAATTCCTTCATCTCAACTTCTTGGGGCCCTGACGCATACTTTTCAAGCTGAGCATCCTCAAGGGAAAGGAGTTATTCGTGGATTTCACTGAAGCCAGCATCCGGAATCTCATCCTCGGCTGTGGCTCCGCACGGCGAAATTTCGCAAGGTATAGTGGGAACGATCGAGGGATGCACCGGGTCTCTTCCGAGCTCATCATAATTATCCGGTAAGAAGGCTTGTAGGTGAAAACAGGTTTCAGTCATCGACGATTCTCCGCAACCGTTTCCAGCTTCTCCATTGTCCAAAGACCGGGGACGCTCAATAGAAGTCTGCAAGGAATAGATTGATTCCTGTTCGGCGTCGCCTCCAAACCTGGTCGGGTGGCTCTCCTGACACAACTCTGCGGTTAACTCTTCTTCACTACATTCGAGACCATGGTTGTCGATATACGCCACTTCTCCGTGGGGAAAGGGAGTTGCCATGGCAAGGTGCTCCTGCGCGTCTCGATATCTCTGGCCTACCACGGCGGCAGACAGGAGGGATAGTATATTCGAAGTGTTCAATGATTCTGCTAAGCTCTGCGCCAAACAACGGATATGGTGAGAGTGATCCCAGATGTCTCCTGAAACTGCATGCAACATCTTTGCCGTGGGGCCGGGATCTTATACGAAAGGAGAGAGAGAGAACTGCACAAGTGGCAAACACGTCAAAAGCACAGGTTGCATAAACGGGAACCGCAAGTTGCGATGGAAGCACGACGATCCAGTCAGTCAGCTCTATACAATTACTATCCACAGTATATCCAAGTGAAATCTAAAAGTGTAGAGAGTGCGAAAATTATCGCAAGGTAGGGATGTGACCTAGACACGAGGGTTCAAGAGATCCTAAAATAACAAGCACGTTGCCTCCCCGGTAACGACGCCATAAACTTGACCGGTGCCCCGCTTGCGTCACGGCGGCGCGGTGTCGTTTACCGCAAGTTTCACGGTTAGTGTAGGGTGCGGGAATATCGAACTCAGGGAGGCGAGGTTGTGCTTGGGTCAGGTAGGACCTAAATCACCCCGAGGGGGCGAGCTAGCCCAAATCGGTGAATGGTTGTCACGAAAGAAAATAAAAGGGTATGAACAACAAGAAAGAAAACCCGGGACTTTGGTTTCCAACCCGACGAGAGACTCTCGCCGATACGGCCTACGGGTATGGATAGCGATCGGGATTAGGGTCTAATGGTGTAACGACTGCTTTTCATGTATCTGGATTTATTATAATATAATATATGTTTTGGTGGATTTTCTCCTCACGTGTGGTTTTCGTCTCCGTAGCTTTCATTTTCGATCGATTCGTCGTATTTTCTCGTTTCTTCCTTAGGATTGTCGATTTCGAAGTAAGTCATTCGTGACGGACTTCATAACGGTCGTATCTTACTATTAGATCAAGCCTAGGAGTCTTAGGAATCGGTCCCGGAGCTCCGCGCTCCGTATCGGAACTTTTTGTGCTCATTAGCCAGTATAAGAAGGGGCACCGACCGACTAGATGACGATCCAATCGGTCGGAAATCCTTCTTGGACCGACTAGTTGGCTTTCTAAAATTATTCAGGAGTTACTGTTTATCGTTAGTCGGTCTAAGAACGTTGGTTGACCGACTAGGTTGCAAACTAGTCGGTCAGCAATGCTTCTTTAACCGACTAACACATCATCTTAATTTTAGTTGAGTTACTGTTTACTCTTAGTCGGTCTAAGAACGTTCATAGACCGACTAGATGCTAAACTAGTCGGTCAGTATTTGTTCATGGACCGACTAACTCTAGAATCCAATTTTCGTTCAGAAGTTACTGTTTGCACTTAGTCGGTCTGCGTTGGTCAACCGACCGACTAGTTGCCAAACTAGTCGGTCAGTGGTAGCTCTTTGACCGACTAACCAGTGTTGAAACCCTAATTTCTGGGCAACCGTCAGCCTAACCTATTTAAACCCAACCCAATCGTTTTCTTCTTCCCCAACACGACCCAAAACCCTAAAATCTTCCCCCTTGAGCCCCCATCTTCCTCCAAGCTTCAATCCTTCATTCCAAGCCCTAAATCCATCATCCAAACCATCCATCCACTCTATCTACCTCTCATCTTCCCCAAAATCTCACCAAATCCATCAAAATCCCCAAATCCCCCAAAACCCTAGTTTTCCCAAACTTCTCCAATCTTTTCCAGATCTGATCCTAGGGTTCCCCGGAGTGTTTCTTCCGCCTCCTCTCGGTAAGAAATCGATCTACCGTTGTTTTCATAACCTATTTATATTTTTATGAAACCCTAATATAATTTCATGTTGTTTGATGATTGTTCCTCCATAACAGCGATTTCCCCGTAGATTGGCATCCGTGTGACGAAGTGGTCGTCATCCCCGGTGCTAGGCAAGTGAAACTTGCCACTTAGGGTTTAGGCCATGTTTTAGGCCATTTGCTTGTTGTAGGCGTAAAAGAGGCTAGGAGACGAAATGATACTCGCCTAGGCGCAAATTGGGGAACTAGCTTGACAACGAAGCTAGTTCCGACATTTAGCATGTTGCACAATTACCATGTCATGTTTACTTTCCATTAATGGTACGCAAATTAATTGTCATGTCATTGCATCCTTTAAGTATTTCTGTGAATGCGTAGCTTTGCTACAATGCTTGTGTTCCTGGCTCGTGTTCCAGAAGCGGGCCATGTGTTGGTTGATAGCCAATGCCCGAATTGCGTGTTTCCGGCTAGGTGCACCCCTACGCCAAAAGTTTAGGAATGCGAGCTCATGTGCGGGGCAACCCCAGGCTCACTAGCTGAGTTCATTGTGCGGGGACCCTGGCTCCATTACGTGTGGGTATTGGGGGTAAGAGTTAAGCGACCAATCAACTGGGAGTCTGCCCGATCAGCAACTGCAGTGGTAAGGCGTAAACTCTGGGTTTTGGGGTACTTGTTAAGAGGCCAATCAGCGAATGTGAAACCATCCAGCTGTAAGGCGTAAACATCTACAAAACAACGTGAATAGTGAATCGATTGAGATTGATAGTAGCGTGGCTACTCTTGTCTTGTCTTGTCTTGTCTTGTCCTGATAATCGTTCCCTTGTACAAAATTGTTTTGCCATGTCTTAATTGTGCACTCATGTTATAACTGCCATGTCATGCATACTGACCTGCTAGGCTGCTAGATCCTTACTTTCAGTTTCCTTGCCCAAGTCTTTAGACTTGCTGACATGTGCCCCTTTACTCTTTTGGGTGACACATGTTAGATCCTGAGCCTGAGTACCTTGTTGAGGACGAGGTGTTTGCTGACGCCGAGCCCGAGCTTGTGCTAGACGGGGAGTACGTGGACACTGGGGACCAGTCCTAGTGTCTTCGTTGTGTTTTACTTTTGTTAGACAGTTGTTTTGTTATCGGTGCATAGCACCTATACTTTGTTTTGTCGTTGTTTTTGTTGGCCTTGTTCTGGGCCTTTAGACTCTTCTCTTTTAGCCTGGTGGCTTTTCTGGATGTTGTACTTATTTTCTTGTTGGACAGCGTATGAGATGTGAGATTTTATTTCAGTCTCTCCTTGTGTTATTATTGTTATTCTGTTGTGGTTACAGGGACCTGCTTATGTATTATTGACGCTTATCGGGTTTGGGGCTTCATAGCTCCACTCCCGTACGGACCTTTTCACGTCTCGCCTCCATTTTAGGGAAGCGGGTCGTGACAAATGGTGAGACATTGCCTCTGAAAGTGGTACCGGTGTCCCATGGGCCCGATATTCCGGTCGGTGCTCAGGATGATACACCGGACTTCCCGGATTCGATCAGTGGGCACTCCCGTGTCCATTAACACTGATCGATCCCGGGAGCACTAAGCCCGCAACGATATCTCCCAACGTCTCATCCTGCCGCTCTCGCGTGCTAGGATTCGGCGTTTACGCTAAGGGCGTGAGCTATGGTTAGGGAGTCAACCGCCAAGTTTATTCCCCCTTGGCCCAACGGTCAAAGGCGGTCTTTTTCCCGCCGATGACAATGAAACACCCCGCGTAACCGTTAGATTCCTACTCCCTATCGATTTCCTAACCCTATGGACGCATCGGGAAGAGCCCCCGAAGGGGTTTCCACCAAAATCCCAGATTTGGGAACTACTAACAAAAATTCATGAAAAAGCGATCTAAATGAAATTTAACCGTTGAAATCATAATCGGACAATTGCAATGTGGAAGTAATGGAGTAATAAAGACAATACTAAAATTTTAGAAAGGTCTGAAAACTTACAAAAGAGTAACAATTACAGCCGTCACAAGGAAATAAAACAGTAGAAAAAACAACAGCTCTCGTTTCTGGAACCCTTGGGGTTCTATTTATAGACCTTCGCATCAACCGATCGGTTGACAAGTCAACCGATCGGTTGATCCGTTACAAATTAATAACAGAAAACGGCGAGCTTTCACCCGATCACATGAACCGGTCGGGTGAATTCTTGAGTGACCGGTTGGATCTTGGAGCAGTCGGGTGAATCGATCGGTTCGACGTTCGTGTCTTTAGCTACAGATGAACCGATCGGGTGAGAGTCACCCGATCGGTTGGCGTTTTGCTTCGAGAAGACAGAGAACAGCCCCTGCTGAACCGGTCTGCGAACCGGTCGGGTGACTTCTTTGTGAGCTGCGGCAGAGACCGGGTGGTGCACGCGTGCATCACCCGATCGGTTGGAGATGACCAACCGACCGGGTGAGGGGCTGAAAGATGAATTCTTTTGCATTTGACCCCCTGGATCACGCGTGACTTCTCCCGTTGCTCCGGGGACTTGGGATATCATCGTTAAACGTCCCCTACGTGGTCGATCTCCTGCAATCATGGATAAACAAAGAAAAGTGAAAGAAAACGGGAAAATATACGAAAACGAATAAGAGACGGCGGAAAAACACGGAGAAACACAAAAGAAAACGTGCGTGAATATATGAAATATAAACGAACGTCATTGACAGATTTAGTCGGTCTGTGAAGGCTCGTCGACCGACTAGTTTGCAACCTAGTCGATCGGCCAGTGTTCATTGACCGACTAACGGATGAAAGTGGTCGACATGTGGTTTTGGAATTTAGTCGGTCTGTGAAGGAAACTTAACCGACTAGTTCGTCAACTAGTCGGTCGGTATTCGTTCTTAAACCGACTAAAGGTAAACAGTAACTCGACTGCATGAAATGATCTCTAACTTAGTCGGTCTGCGAAGAAGTGTTGACCGACTAGTTCGAGAACTAGTCGGTCGGTGGATGAACTTAGACCGACTAAGAGTAAACAGTAACTCAGTGGAAAAATCTGACGAAAATTAGTCGGTCCATGAAGAGTTTCTGACCGACTAGATTGACATCTAGTCGGTCGGTCCTTGTTCTTGAACCGACTAAAATGCACACCAAGTCTCCAAATGAAGTGCGAAGCTTCGGGATGAGTTCAAGGGACTTCTAAGATGAGTCTGGCTCTAAGATAAGAGCGTCAAGAAGCACGCTCCACCCCAGTTAGGGAAAAGGAATACGGAAAAGAAGAAGAGAGAAGACAAACAATCATATATATATATAAATATCATCATACAAAAAACCAGCCGTTACACATGACGAGGCTCGCTTAGGCATGGAGCTGTGAGGCTCCAGCCTGTAAAGCGTATGGAATAACCACGTAAGGTCCCTGTAATGTGAATCGGAACAAAGATAACAATAATAGAAAGAGACGAATAATAATAAATTATAAATCTCCAAGTCCAGACAATATTTCAACAACCAGAAAAACCACCAGGCTAACAAAAGAGTCCGAAAAGAAAAGGCCCAGCATGGCCAACAAAGAAAGCAACAAGAAAATGGTGCTACTCACCGACAAGCTCACAACAAACTAACAAAGAGAAACGACGAAGGAACACTAGGACTGGTCACCGGTGTCCTTGTATTCCACGTCAGCAACGGAATCAGGCTCAAACTCCACGAACTTGTCGTCCTCAACTACTGTCTCTGGCTCAGCAACTAACATGCGACACCCAAAGAGAAGGGGCACATGTGAGTAAAGTCTACAAGACTTTGTGTAAGGAAACTAAAAGGAAGGTAAAAGCAACCTAGCAATTCTAGCATGATGCAATGACATGGCAGTTTAAAATAAGAGTGCAACAAGTAAAGTAAAGTAAAGTAAGGTGCAAGCATGCCATGGCATGGATGTCAAGTTTTGCAAGGAACATTCACAAGGGCAAGTACAAGTATAGTAAGCACGTCGGGCACAGAGATTCCGCCTTTTGGCTAGAGAGGCTGTACGTGCCAACTCTTATGCTCAAGTGACCATTTATCCCTACCCCTCCACGTGTATCGAGCCAGGGCCTTACCCCCGAACACGGAATGCTCGCTTCTGGATCACGAGCCAGGAAGTGTTTATAACAAGTATGGCGTAGGGTTATGCCCGCATAGCAGGTGCCAAGCCGGAAACACCGATTGTACAAGTATTTGGTAGCGTGTGCTACGATGCAATATACAAATCAAATGGCATGTAAGAATGCAAATGCATGGCAGATATTCAATTAAAAATGCGTACCGTTAGAGAAATTAAACGTGACAGGCAAATGCATGACATGACATGACAAAAAGGCAATTCTAGCTTCGTTGTCAAGCTATAACTTGGAAATTACGCCTAGACCGCTATCATTTCACAGTCTAGTCTCTTTCACGCTAAGGGCAAAGAAATGGCCTAAAGCATGGCCTAAAACAAGGTTGGCAAGTTTCACTTGCCTGGTTCCGGTGATGACGGTCGACGAGAGTTCGTCTCAAAATTGCTACTCTACGGGGAAATGGGTTCGCTGTTATGGCCAAAGCAGAAATCAGAACTGAAAGATCTAATCCAGATTTGTATTGGAATCCTACAACGTCTAGTAATCCATTTTTATTAGATTTTCTAAATTATAGTGTGGGTTATGGAAGATTAATGGTATCCCACTAACCGTATACGAAGCGGAAGAACGACGATCCAAGACGTCTACGTATCTGCAGGTAGGAGAAGATCTCGACGTATCCGGATTGCCGTCGCCAAATCTGATCTAGCACGGCAACGGAAGAAGCGATCCCGGAAAACTACGGCTGAAAAGATCTCCTGGCCGCTGAGATATAACTGATCTGGAGAATGGGGATTGTAGGGGAAAAAATGGAGCAAAAGGGGAATTTGGGGGGTTTTAGGGTCGGCCGGCGGCTTGCGGGGTGGTTGCCGGCGCAATGGGGGGTGAGAGAGAGCACGGGATGATGAGGAAGGGTAGGAGGAAGGTTGGGGGATGATTGGGGAAGAAGATCGGCTAAGAAAAGTGAAGGAAGAAATGAAAACGTATAGGGTTTAAATAGAAACAATAAGCGGCGGCTACGACTTAACCTAGGGTTTCTGGGCATATTAGTCGGTCTGAGAAGAGTGGTTGACCGACTAGTTTGGGAAATAGTCGGTCGGTGAAAATTCAATGACCTACTAAGGGTTGAATATGATAGACATTAAGCACTGAGAGTTAGTCGGCCTGAGAAGAAACTCTAACAGACTAGTTTCTAAACTAGTTGGTCGATAGTCGTTCTTTGACCGACTAACTGTAAACAGTAACTCGGCTGTCAGAAAGAACACAGAATTAATAGGTCTGAGAACAAGTTCTAACCGACTAGTTTCACAACTAGTCGGTCGATGGATGTGCTTAGACCGACTAAGGGGAAACAGTAACTCAGCTGAAATAAACTAGATGAACTAGTCGGTTCCTGAAGAGTTGCCGACCGACTAGATTGCAATCTAGTCGATTGGTTCTCCTTCTTGAACCAACTAAGATGCACAAAAAGTGTCGAATTGAAGCGCGAAGCTTCGGGAAGATTCCTATGACTTCTAGGATCAACCTAGCTCTAAGATACGATCAAGATGAAGTTCATCATGAATGACTTACTCCAAGCTCATCGTTCTATGGAAATGAACTAGAAGACTATAAAGAATTGAGCGAAAACGCCCAACTATAGAAACGGGGGAAAACGTACAAACGGAGAGAATAACCAACATATATATAATAGATAAAACCAGTCGTTACATCCTACCCACCTTAAGAAAAATTCCGCCCTCGGAATTTCCTAACATTCACATGTCAGGGAACAAAAGTGGGTATCGCTCTCTCATCTCATCTTCTCTCTCCCAAGTAGACTCTCCTGGTGAGGCGTGTCGACACATCACCCTAACAAGATCGACTGTCTTGTTCCGGAGTGACTTCTGACGCTTGTCCAAAATCTGCATTGGCTGCTGGTCATACGTCAGATCGGGGCGAACGGTGATCTCTGAGAATCCACAGCATGAGATGGATCGTTGATGTACCGACGAAGCTGCGACACATGGAAGACATCGTGAACTCCTTCCAAAGATGGCGGCAAGGCTAAGCGGTAGGCTACCTCGCCAACTCTCTCCAGAATGTCAAACGGTCCAATGTATCTCGGGCTCAGCTTCCCTCATTTCCCAAAGCGAATCACTCCTTGATTCGGGGAAATCTTCAGGAACACATGGTCACCTGGCTGAAACTCCAAAGGACGCCGTTTAGCATCTGCCCAATGCTTGAAACTGTCCTGAGCAATCCTCAGCTTCTCCCGTATGTTCCTCACAACATCCACTGCCTCCACGATCATCTCAGGTCCTAACAGCTCCCTGTCTCCAATGTCATCCCAGCTCAGCGGCGATTGACATTTGTTCCCATATAGCGCGACGAAAGGTGTCATGCCAATACTCGCCTGGTAGCTGTTATTGTAGGCAAACTCAACATGATGGAGATGATCTTCCCAAGATCTCTTGAAGTCCAACATGCATGCTCTCAGCATGTCCTCCAAGATCTGGATCGTCCTCTCGGACTGGCCATCCGTCTGCAGATGGTACGCCATGCTGAAACTCAGACTCGTACCCAAACTCTTCTGCAGACTTTGCCAGAACAGAGACGTGAACCTTGTGTCTCTGTCCGACACGATACTCACAGGGACTCCGTGAAGTCGTACGATCTCCTGCACGATTCACGTTACATCACTATCTAAACTAGGGAAAAGAAATAGAAATGGAAAGTAAAAGGGGTTTACCTCCATATATCTCCTCGCTAGCGTCTCAGTGGACTGTCCTACTCGGAAAGGAATAAAGTGCGCGGATTTGGGTAATCGGTCTACGATCACCCAAATCGCGTCATTCTGCTTCGGAATCCGAGGCAGTCCGGTCACAAAGTCAATAGTGATGTGTTGCCACTTCCACTCCGAAATCGGAAGCGGTTGTATCAACCCTGCCATACGCTGATGCTCCGCCTTTACCTGCTGGCAAACTAGACACTTGGCTACACTCCTAGCCACACTCCTCTTCATACCATGCCACCAATAGTTCAGGCGAAGATCCTTGTACATCTTGGTGCCACCAGGTGATCGGCGCCCTAGAAAGGTGCGAACGGGGGCGCGGAAATCTAAATATTTGTAACCGCAAGCGCACGGTGTTGTAGTGTGGCTTGGGGGTCGAACACAGGGAGGCGAGGATGTGCTTGTGTCAAAGAGAACCAAAATCACCCCGTGGGCGAGCTAGCCCGGATCGAAAGATGGGTTGTCACTGTAAAGGAATGCAAGGTGTAAACAATATGAAGGAAAAACCCGACCAACGAGCAAATGGAATACAATGAATAAACACAAACACGACCAACGAGCAAATGGAATATTTGGGGCAAAATTAAAATTGAGCTAAGGAGCGAGTTTACCCAAATGAGATGAAGATTGTTGCTCGTAGACGCCCCGATGCTACTCGATAGGAGCACGTTGTGAAGCCGCGGCAATTTCTTCAGCAAGTTTCGAAATTGTGGAGAATGGGTGAAAGTTAGGGTTTTGTGTGCGGGTGGAATTGAGGAGAATGGAGAGAAATCGATAGAGAGATGGATAGGGAGATGGGGGTTCGATTGGGGTTGATTTAGGGGAAGAACGAGGTCAGGCGCAAGAGGAGGAGGCGAAACGTCGGTCTAGGATTCGAAAATGGTGAGGGCGGAACGAACGGGCGGCGACGGCTATTTATAGGGATTTAAGTCGACCCGGTCGGGTGAGTTATCAACCGACCGGTTGATCTTAGGTCGAATGTTTGATGCTGAAGAAACGCTACAGGCGACCCGATCGGTTGAGAACTCAACCGATCGGTTCGCCGCTCCACACATTTTCCCGAGAACTCAGAGTTTCTCACCCGGTCCCTCAACCGGTCTCGCATATTGTCACCCAGTCGGTTAATGAATACTGAAATTTTCCCGAGAGTTTCCCCAGGTCACCCGGTCTGTTCATTCGGTCTGTTCTTTATCCACTCGGTCGGTTCGTTTGGTGACAGACACGGCTGTTAGCGGATACGTCCCAACCGATCGGGTGAGTTATCACCCGATCGGTTGGGGCCTTGGTTTCTGCAAAAACCCAAAAATCGCCTAAGTTTCACAACGGAAGTTGTTGCGGCTGGATTTATTTATAAAAAGAGATAAAATAAAGTTAAGAAAAATTCCTAAAAAGTGGAAGTAAAGGTTTAGAACATGGGTTGCCTCCCATGAAGCGCTTTTGTTTAACGTCGTTAGCTCGACGCCCGTTGATGATATTCATGGTGGGCGATACGAGTGATGCCCAAAATCCGTCATCTCTTCAGCTCTAGAGGTTGTGGCTATTGGTGTAGTCGGCGGCTGCAAAAAGATTTGCTCGACTACCCTCCCTTTGTCGACAGGATCCGGGGCTTCTCCCTCAAACTGGCGTCTACCGCCATCTTTTTCAGGATCCGGACCTCATCACAGGTGAGGTCCATGGGTTCTTTTCCTTTTCTCCTCGTGGGAGGAGACTTAGGGAATCCGGGAGGGATCACCTGTCGTGCAACCGCTTCGTTAGCAACTTCATTCTTTGGGGAGCCAACTTGCTCTCCAAGGTCCCCCAAGCTATTGGGGGGATTCCTTGAGAGCACTTCCCAGGCACTTGTTTCAACAGCTCCATCTTCTTCATTCTCCATCATACTGATACTCGGATCGTCCGGGGGATTTGGATGCTTCATCGACAAGCCCAAGTCAAATTCGACTCTTTCTTGGCCCACATTGAGGGAAAGTGTCACGACCCGCTTCCCTAAAATGGAGGCGAGACGTGAAAAGGTCCGCACGAGAGTGGAGCTGTGAAGCCCCAAACCCGATAAGCGTCAATAAAATACATAAGCAGGTCCCTGTAACCACATCGGAATAACAATAATAACACAAGGAGAGACTGAAATAAAATTCACATATCATAAATTGTCCAACATCAACATAAGTCCAACATCCAGAAAAGCCACCAGGCTAAAAGAAAAGAGTCCAAGGCCCAGAACAAGGCCAACAAAAGAAACGACATAACAAAGTATGGGTGCTACGCACCGATAACAAAACAACTGTCTAACAAAAGTAAAACACAATGAAGACACTAGGACTGGTCCCCAGTGTCCACGTACTCCCCGTCAAACACAAGCTCGGGCTCGGCGTCAGCAAACACCTCGTCCTCAACAAGGTACTCAGGCTCGGGATCTAACATGTGTCACCCAAAAGAGTAAAGGGGCACATGTCAGCAAGTCTAAAAGACTTGAGCAAGGAAACTGAAAGTAAGGCTCTAGCAACCTAGTAGTTTAGTATGCATGACATGGCAGTTATAACATGAGTGCACAATTGAAACATGGCAAGACAATTTGTACAAGAGAACAATTATCGGGACAAGACAAGAGTAGCCAAGCTACTGACATTCTCAATCAATTCACATTGTTGTATGTGTTTACGCCCTTCGCTAAATGGTACAACATTCAGACCGATCGGCACTAAACACAATTTACATTTCACGGTTGTTTTGTAGATGTTTACGCCCTTCGCTGAATGGTACAACATTCAGACCGATCGGCACTAAACACTACCCCACCCCAAAGAGTTTACGCCTTACAACTGCAGTTGTTGATCAAACAGACCCCCAGTTGCCTGGCCGCTTAACCCTTACCCCATCCCGCACTAAACAAGCCAGGGTCCCTGCACATGAGCCCAGCCAGTGAGCCAGGGTTGCCCCGCACGAGAGCTTGTTTCTTAGTTCACAATTCAATATATCGAGCGTTGGGGTTAGCAACTCATTATGCTCGCTTCTGGTCACGAGCCAGGAACACAAGTATGGCGTAGGGGACACCTAGCCTCATTATCGAGCGTTGGGGTTAGCAACTACAGGGCTCGCTTCTGGAACACGAGCCAGGAACACAACTTTGTAGCGAAGCTACGCAATCACAGCAACACTTAAGGAATGCAATGACATGACAATTTATTCGCGTACCGTTAATGAAAAGTAAACATGACATGGTAATTGTGCAACATGATATATGTGTCGGAATTAGCTTCGTTGTCAAGCTAGTTCCCCAATTTGCGCCTGGGCGAGTATCATTTCGTCGCCTAGTCTCTTTTACGCCTACAACAAGCAAATGGCCTAAAACATGGCCTAAACCCTAAGTGGCAAGTTTCACTTGCCTAGCACTGGGGATGACGACCACTTCGTCACACGGACGCCAATCTACGGGGAAATTGCTGTTTTGGGGGAACAATCATCAAATAACATGAAATTATATTAGGGTTTCATAAAAATATAAATAGGTTAAGAAAACAACGGTAGATCGATTTCTTACCAAGAGGAGACGGAAGAAACACTCCGGGGAACCCTAGGATCAGATCTGGAAAAGATTGGAGAAGTTTGGGAGAATTAGGGTTTTGGGGGATTTGGGGATTTTGATGGATTTTGGTGAGATTTTGGGGAAGATGGGAGGTAGATAGAGTGAATGGATGGTTTGGATGATGATTCTAGGGCTTGGAATGGAGAAATGAAGCTTGGAGGAAGATGGGGGCTGAAGGGGGAAGATTTTAGGGTTTTGGGTCGTGTAGGAGAAGATGAAATCGTTTGGGTTTGGTTTAAATAGGATGGGCTGGCGGCTGCCCAGAAATTAGGGTTTCAACACTGGTTAGTCGGTCAAAGAGCAACCACTGACCGACTAGTTTGGTAACTAGTCGGTCGGTCGTCCAACGCAGACCGACTAAGTGCAAACAGTAACTCCTGAATGAAAATAGGATTCTAGAGTTAGTCGGTCCATGAACAAATACTGATCGACTAGTTTAGCATCTAGTCGATCGATGAACGTTCTTAGACCGACTAAGAGTAAACAGTAACTCAACTAAAATTAAGATGATGTGTTAGTCGGTTAATGAAGCATTGCAACCTAGTCGGTCAACCAACGTTCTTAGACCGACTAACGATAAACAGTAACTCCTGAATAATTTAGGAAAGCCAACTGTCGGTCCAAGAAGGATTGTCGACCGACTGGATCGTCATCTAGTCGGTCGGTGCCCCTTCTTATACCGGCTAATGAGCACAAAAAGTTCAGAGACGGAGCGCGGGGCCCCGGGATCGATTCCTAAGACTCCTAGGCTTGATCTAATAGTTAGATACGACCGTTATGAAGCCCGTCACGAGTGACACACTTCGAAATCGACGATCCTAAGGAAGAAACGAGAAAATACGACGAATCGATCGAAAATGAAATCTACGGAGACGAAAACCACACGAGAGGAGAAAATCCACCAAAACATATATTATATTATATTAAATCCAGATACATGAAAATCAGTCGTTACATCCTCCCCAACTTAAGAAAAATTCCGTCCTCGGAATTTCCAAATACTCATGAGTCCGGAAACAAAAGTGGGAAACGCTCTTGCATTTCATCCTCATTCTACCAAGTAGACTCTCCAGGTGAGCCGTGTCGCCACATCACCCTCACAAGATTGACAATCTTGTTCCGAAGCGATTTCTGACGCCTGTCCAGAATCTGCACTGGATGCTGGTCATACGTCATATCGGGGCGAACGGTAATCTCCGAAAAATCCACCGCATGAAACGGATCGCTAATGTATCGACGAAGCTGCGACACATGGAAAACATTGTGAACTCCTTCCAAAGATGGCGGCAAGGCCAAGCGATAAGCTACCTCGCCAACCCTCTCCAAAATGTCAAACGGTCCAATGTATCGCGGGCTCAACTTTCCACGCTTCCCGAAACGAATCACACCACGATTCTGGGAAATCTTCAAGAACACATGGTCGCCCGGCTGAAACTCCAAAGGACGACGTTTAGCATCCGCCCAATTCTTAAAACGGTCCTGAGCAATCCTCAACTTCTCCCGAATATTCCTGACGATATCCACGGCCTCCACGATCATCTCAGGTCCCAACAACTCCCGATCACCAACGTCATCCCAACTCAATGGCGATCGACATTTCCTCCCATAAAGAGCGGCGAAAGACGCCATGCCAATACTCGCCTGGAAGCTGTTGTTGTAAGAGAACTCCACCAAATGTAGATGGTCCTCCCACGAACCCTTGAAATCCAACATGCACGCCCTCAGCATGTCTTCCAAAATCTGAATCGTCCTCTCGGACTGGCCATCCGTCTGCGGATGGTACGCCGTGCTGAATCTCAGACGCGTACCCAAGATCTTCTGCAAACTCTGCCAGAACTGAGATGTGAACCTCGTGTCTCTGTCAGACACGATACTCACGGGGACTCTATGAAGTCGCACAACCTCCTGCATGATTCACGTTACATCACTATCCAAACTAGGAAGGAAAAAAAAATAAAACGGAGAGTAAAAGAATTTTACCTCCATATATCTCCTCGCTAGCGCCTCAGTGGACTGTCCCACTCGGAACGGAATAAAGTGCGCAGATTTGGGCAATCGATCTACGATCACCCAAATCGCGTCATTCTGCTTCGGACTCCGAGGTAGTCCAGTCACGAAATCCATAGTGATGTGTTGCCATTTCCACTCCGGAATCGGAAGCGGTTGCAGCAACCCTGCCGCACGCTGATGCTCCGCCTTCACTTGCTGGCAAACCAAGCACTTGGCTACACTTCGAGCCACGCTCCTCTTCATACCATGCCACCAATAATTCAGACGAAGATCCTGGTACAACTTGGTGCCACCAGGATGCACAGAATACGGCGAACTGTGTGCCTCCACCATCAGCTCCTCTCTGATATCCCCAGCTGGCATACACAACCTGGCTCCGAACCTCAGCGAGCCATCCTTATGAATCAAAAAGTCAGTCCGCAGACCGGCTTCCACCTGCTCCCGAATCCTCACCAGCTTCGGATCCTCAGCCTGGCCAGCCTTAATCCGATCCACGATCGTCGACTGTACCTGCATGTACATCAACGACGAAGCCTCTCCAGGAAGAACAATCTCCACACCAGACTCGCAAAAATCCTGCTGCAATCTCCACTGCGAGGTCAAAATCATCACCACCGGAAGCCTACTCAAAGCATCCGGAACCACATTCACCTTGCCAGGGTGAAACTGTAAATCAATCTCATAATCCGCCATAAGCTCCAACCATCGACGCTGTCGCAAGTTGAGCTCCTTCTGAGTGAAAATATACTTCAAGCTTTTGTGATCGGTGAAAATCTTCACTTTCTCACTCAGCAAGAAGTGCCTCCAAATCTTAAGAGCAAACACAACGGCAGCCAACTCCAAATCATGCGTCGAGTAATTCTTCTCATGAACCTTAAGCTGACGAGATGCATACGCCACAACGTGCCCCTGCTGATGCAACACACAACCGAGACCCTTGCCAGAAGCATCGCAAAAGATCTCAAATCCACCGCTGCGATCAGGCACAACCAGAATAGGGGCAGTCGTCAACCTCTCCTTCAGAATACCAAAAGCACTCTCACAATCACCCGACCAAACAAAAGCAACATCCTTCCACGTCAACCTGGTCATTTGCTCAGCAATACGAGAAAAGTCCTTAATGAATCGTCGATAATAACCAGCAAGTCCAAGGAAACTCCGAATCTCAGACGCAGACGACGGAACAGGCCACTCCCAGATGGCCCTTATCTTCTCGGGATCCACTGAAATACCATCTCCAGTCACCACATGCCCGAGAAAAGCAACTCTATCCAGCCAGAACTCGCACTTCGAAAACTTAGCATACAACCGATGCTTCCTCAAAATCTCCAACACCGTCCTTAAGTGCGAGGCATGCTCTTCCTCCGACTTCGAATAGATCAGAATGTCGTCAATAAAGATAACGACAAACTTATCCAAAAAGTCGTAGAAAATCATGTTCATCAGATTCATGAAAACTGCGGGTGCGTTAGTTACACCGAAAGGCATAACCACAAACTCATAGTGTCCATACTTCGTCCTGAACGCTGTCTTCGGAACATCATCCTTCTTCACCTTCAACTGATGGTAACCACTCCTCAAATCCAATTTAGAAAACACCCCCCCCCCCCCCCCCCCCCCCCCCCCCCCCCCCCCCCCCCCCCCCCCCCCCCCCCCCCCCCCCCCCCCCCCCCCCCCCCCCCCCCCCCCCCCCCCCCCCCCCCCCCCCCCCCCCCCCCCCCCCCCCCCCCCCCCCCCCCCCCCCCCCCCCCCCCCCCCCCCCCCCCCCCCCCCCCCCCCCCCCCCCCCCCCCCCCCCCCCCCCCCCCCCCCCCCCCCCCCCCCCCCCCCCCCCCCCCCCCCCCCCCCCCCCCCCCCCCCCCCCCCCCCCCCCCCCCCCCCCCCCCCCCCCCCCCCCCCCCCCCCCCCCCCCCCCCCCCCCCCCCCCCCCCCCCCCCCCCCCCCCCCCCCCCCCCCCCCCCCCCCCCCCCCCCCCCCCCCCCCCCCCCCCCCCCCCCCCCCCCCCCCCCCCCCCCCCCCCCCCCCCCCCCCCCCCCCCCCCCCCCCCCCCCCCCCCCCCCCCCCCCCCCCCACCCACCCCCCCCCCCCCCCCCCCCCCCCCCCCCACCCCCCCCCCCCACCCCCCTCGAGCCTCCAAGCTGATCAAAAATATCATCGATGCGAGGCAACGGGTATTTATTCTTAATGGTCACCGCATTCAACTCCCGATAATCCACGCACATGCGACACGAACCATCCTTCTTCTTCACCAGCAACACCGGTGCTCCCCACGGAGACACGCTAGGATTAATATAACCCTTCAGCAAAAGCTCATCCAACTGCTTCCGCAACTCTTCCAACTCTGCAGGTGCCATACGATACGGCGCCTTCGAAATGGGCTGCGCACCTGGAACAAGATCGATAGAAAATTCCAAAGCCCGATCAGGTGGCAAACCAGACATCTCCTTGGGGAAGACGTCGCCAAAATCCCGCACCACAGCTGGCCACTCCAGCTCCATCTGCATAGCCACAGCCTCCACCGGCCTGGCCCGAAATCTGACAGGACCAAGCGAACTGCTACCACGACTGAACTCAAACACTGGATGTCCGGGAATCTCGAACACCACCTTCTTCCTCCTGCAGTCGATCGTAGCATAGAAGCTCGCAAGCCAATCCATCCCAAGAACGGCATCATAGTTGATGATGTCGTGGACAATGAAATCAGCGAAAAGCTCATGTCCACAAACCACCAACGAGTAAGAATTGCAACCACGATGCACCGAGACCACACCATTCCCTGTAACGATATTCCAACTCTTGGGAAGAGTGGACGTCGACAAGGAATGCCTCTCCACGAAGCTCCGAGAAATAATGCACATCGATGCACCGGAGTCAAAGAGGACTCGTGCAGGAAATGTGCAAACCAAAACCACACCTAACAATCAATTAACAATCAAACCCTAGTCTAGCAAACAACCATGTTCAAGCAAACAACATAATCTAACAATCAAAACCAGCTAGGAAAGTAACAGCTAGATTAAGGATTACCTGTGATAACCTCATCCACAGCCTCGCTCTCCGCAGCGGTCATCAGAAAAGCATGCCTCCTCGGCGGAACAGCCTGCTGAAAAGCCTGCCTCTGCGGAACAAGAGCCGCTCCACGACCAGCAGGAACAGACGCTCGCTGCTGCAACGGCTGAGCTGCAACAGGAGCCCTCCGCAGCTGACCCGCATGCCGACAATCCTTCGCGACATGGGAAGCATCACCACAAACCAGACACTGGCCCAGAAACTTCCGACACTGATCCTTGACGTGGCCAGGCTTGCCGCAGAAATGACAAGACTTCAGAATAGGCCCTCCTGGCCTCTTAAACTGAGCGGACTGATTAGGCCTGAATCCAGGTCTAACCACAGCTCTCGCCTGTTCCACAGGCATCTTCCCAGCACCAACAACAGACCCCCTCCTCTGGTTCACGAGCAGCTCCTGCCTCTTAGCCGCTACTAGAACCTTCTGATAAGACTCCCGATCAGAGGAGGTCACAAAACTCTGGAGCTCCGAAGCAAGCCCCTGCAGGAACCTCTGAGCCTTCTCCTCAGTGTCCTGCACCATCTTTGGTGCAAACCGACTCAGCCTCATGAACTCTTGGTGATACATGTCCACCGACGAGTTCCCTTGCTTCAAATCGATAAAACGCTGCAGCATCTCCTCCCTGGCAGCTTTCGGGAAGAACTCACCATCAAATCTGGCCTTGAAGGTAGCCCAGACGATCGGCTCCACCAACATCTTCTCTTCCGCATCCCACCAATTCCGAGCATTATCCTTGAGTTGCCTCTTCGCCAAATCAACCCATCCAGCCGGGGTGATCTTGGCCATCTTCAGATTGTCCTCGATGTTCCGAATCCACTCATCGGCAGCCAGAGGACCCTCAGAACCATCAAAATATGCGGGACCCAGCTCCCGAAATTGCTTCGCTCCAGGCTCAGAGCGAGGGGCATCCGGAAGAGCCCGGGCAGCTCGAGCAAGTGGAGCATTCTGGACTTGCAGAAGTACGCCCTGCTGCACTTGCATCATCTGGAGCATCATCCGCATCATCTCCCCGTTGGTGGGTTCCCGCTCAGGCTCCTCATCATGAGGGACCGCGCCACTACCCCCACCACGGGTGAAACGTCTTCCTGCCATCTAGTGACACAGAAAACGAATCAGATTAGACTCATAGCTTGCGACTCGGACGTCGAACTCAATTTATTGGACATTCTAATATTATTATCGCTATTCCAAAAATCGCTATTACAGAAGGACCTGCATGGGCCACCAAGAAAACCTGTCACGACCCGCTTCCCTAAAATGGAGGCGAGACGTGAAAAGGTCCGCACGAGAGTGGAGCTGTGAAGCCCCAAACCCGATAAGCGTCAATAAAATACATAAGCAGGTCCCTGTAACCACATCGGAATAACAATAATAACACAAGGAGAGACTGAAATAAAATTCACATATCATAAATTGTCCAACATCAACATAAGTCCAACATCCAGAAAAGCCACCAGGCTAAAAGAAAAGAGTCCAAGGCCCAGAACAAGGCCAACAAAAGAAACGACATAACAAAGTATGGGTGCTACGCACCGATAACAAAACAACTGTCTAACAAAAGTAAAACACAATGAAGACACTAGGACTGGTCCCCAGTGTCCACGTACTCCCCGTCAAACACAAGCTCGGGCTCGGCGTCAGCAAACACCTCGTCCTCAACATGGTACTCAGGCTCGGGATCTAACATGTGTCACCCAAAAGAGTAAAGGGGCACATGTCAGCAAGTCTAAAAGACTTGAGCAAGGAAACTGAAAGTAAGGCTCTAGCAACCTAGCAGTTTAGTATGCATGACATGGCAGGTATAACATGAGTGCACAATTGAAACATGGCAAGACAATTTGTACAAGAGAACAATTATCGGGACAAGACAAGAGTAGACAAGCTACTGACATTCTCAATCAATTCACATTGTTGTAGGTGTTTACGCCCTTCGCTGAATGGTACAACATTCAGACCGATCGGCACTAAACACAATTCACATTTCACGATTGTTTTGTAGATGTTTACGCCCTTCGCTGAATGGTACAACATTCAGACCGATCGTCACTAAACACTACCCCACCCCAAAGAGTTTACGCCTTACAACTGCAGCTGTTGATCAAACAGACCCCCAGTTGCCTGGCCGCTTAACCCTTACCCCATCCCGCACTAAACAAGCCAGGGTCCCTGCACATGAGCCCAGCCAGTAAGCCAGGGTTGCCCCGCACGAGAGCTTGTTTCTTAGTTCACAATTCAATATATCGAGCGTTGGGGTTAGTAACTCATTATGCTCACTTCTGGTCACGAGCCAGGAACACAAGTATGGCGTAGGGGACACCTAGCCTCATTATCGAGCGTTGGGGTTAGCAACTACAGGGCTCGCTTCTGGAACACGAGCCAGGAACACAACTTTGTAGCGAAGCTACGCAATCACAGCAACACTTAAGGAATGCAATGACATGACAATTTATTCGCGTACCGTTAATGAAAAGTAAACATGACATGGTAATTGTGCAACATGATATATGTGTCGGAATTAGCTTCGTTGTCAAGCTAGTTCCCCAATTTGCGCCTGGGCGAGTATCATTTCGTCGCCTAGTCTCTTTTACGCATACAACAAGCAAATGGCCTAAAACATGGCCTAAACCCTAAGTGGCAAGTTTCACTTGCCTAGCACCGGGGATGACGACCACTTCGTCACACGGACGCCAATCTACGGGGAAATTGCTGTTTTGGGAGAACAATCATCAAATAACATGAAATTATATTAGGGTTTCATAAAAATATAAATAGGTTAAGAAAACAGCGGTAGATCGATTTCTTACCAAGAGGAGACGGAAGAAACACTCCGGGGAACCCTAGGATCAGATCTGGAAAAGATTGGAGAAGTTTGGGAGAATTAGGGTTTTGGGGGATTTGGGGATTTTGATGGATTTTGGTGAGATTTTGGGGAAGATGGGAGGTAGATAGAGTGAATGGATGGTTTGGATGATGATTCTAGGGCTTGGAATGGAGAAATGAAGCTTGGAGGAAGATGGGGGCTGAAGGGGGAAGATTTTAGGGTTTTGGGTCGTGTTGGAGAAGATGAAATCGTTTGGGTTGGGTTTAAATAGGATGGGCTGGCGGCTGCCCAGAAATTAGGGTTTCAACACTGGTTAGTCGGTCAAAGAGCTACCACTGACCGACTAGTTTGGCAACTAGTCGGTCGGTCGTCCAACGCAGACCGACTAAGTGCAAACAGTAACTCCTGAACGAAAATAGGATTCTAGAGTTAGTCGGTCCATGAACAAATACTGACCGACTAGTTTAGCATCTAGTCGGTCGATGAACGTTCTTAGACCGACTAAGAGTAAACAGTAACTCAACTAAAATTAAGATGATGTGTTAGTCGGTTAAAGAAGCATTGCTGACCGACTAGTTTGCAACCTAGTCGGTCAACCAACGTTCTTAGACCGACTAACGATAAACAGTAACTCCTGAATAATTTAGGAAAGCCAACTAGTCGGTCCAAGAAGGATTGCCGACCGACTGGATCGTCATCTAGTCGGTCGGTGCCCCTTCTTATACCGGCTAATGAGCACAAAAAGTTCAGATACGGAGCGCGGGGCCCCGGGATCGATTCCTAAGACTCCTAGGCTTGATCTAATAGTTAGATACGATCGTTATGAAGCCCGTCACGAGTGACACACTTCGAAATCGACGATCCTAAGGAAGAAACGAGAAAATACGACGAATCGATCGAAAATGAAATCTACGGAGACGAAAACCACACGAGAGGAGAAAATCCACCAAAACATATATTATATTATATTAAATCCAGATACATGAAAATCAGTCGTTACAGAAAGCTTCCCATTCTTCACGTCTATCAACACTCCGGCGGTTGCCATAAAGGGTCGTCCAAGAATAATTGGTGTATGCTTGTCTTCCGGCATGTCCATCACCACAAAATCAACAGGTACATGTACTCCTTTCACATCGACGGGGAGGTCGTCCACTACTCCCACCGGATACTTGACCGAACGGTCAGCAAGTTGTAATGTCATGCCGGTGGGCTCTAAGTCTCCCATCCATATTCTCTTGTACAACGATAGGGGCATTAAGCTGACGCTCGCACCAAGATCGACGAGCGCCCTCTGGATTTGCACTTCCCCAATAGAGCAAGGGATGGAGAAACTTCCAGGGTCCTTGAGCTTGGGCGGATTTGCGCGCTGAATAAGTGCGCTGCACTCTGCCGTTAACACGACCTTCTCTTTTCTAGATCCCCGTGTCACCAAGTCTTTCAGAAATTTGGCATATGAGGTGATTGTCTCTATGGCCTCGAGGAAGGGGATTTGTAAGATCATATCTTTCACCATGGCAAAGAATTTGCCATACTTCTCATCGATTTTGGCCTTGGCAAGCCGTTGTGGGAAAGGCACAACGGGCTTGAATACTCTTGGGTTCCCTTCCTCATCCTTCTTCTTCTCCTCCCTATGAACTCCCTCCGGAGTAGTTGTCTTGGGTGACGAAGCACCGTCGTCATTTAATTTCTCAGTTGGTCGTTCCACGACCAACGGTGCTTCCAGTCCTTTGGGGGGCTCTCTCGTAGGTATTTGAGTTCCACTCCTCAAGACGATGGCAGACACGTTCTCATGCTTATGTGTGAGCGCCAAGGTCCGATTTACCCCCTTAGGGTTCACCTCAGGCTGTGGCGGTAAGAGATTCTGCGGTCTCTGAAGGTTCGCCACTTGTAACCCCAGTTGGGTCACCGGATCAGTGAGGACTCTTTGTCACATCTCCATCTTCAAATTTATTTTCTCCTGATTTGCGATGTATTGAGTCAAGAGGGACTCAACCGGAGAAATAGCCCTCTGCTGGCCGTATTGCTGCTGGGTGGGCTGCTGATTTCTAGGAGCATACTGTTGATACTGTTGTGTTGGTTGTTGCTGCTGATATTGCTGCTGCTGAAACTGCTGCTGGGGCCTAGCTGGCTGATATATCTACTGTTGTTGCTGAGCCGGCTGTTGATAAGGTGCCTGGTAACTAAGGTTCGGGTGATTCCGGTTATTGGGAGAGTAGGCCGGGTTTGAGTTGGTTCGTGGTGGAAATGGCGCATTCCCCGTAGGATTGTAAAATAATGCGCTCGCCTGATCCAACGGTGGTGAGATGTCACCACCGTCGAACTCTCCAAAAACTTCGGACTCCACCACAGCAATCTGTTGTGTACCAGCGCCACCGGTGCCTACCATCAATGCGAAGATCTGGGTTGACATCAAGTCAAACTTGCTTGACAATTTGTCGACGTCTTCGACTCTATGGATGCCCCCAGACCTTGGTGTGGCTCTCTCGTCACACCACCGTTCATTGTTGGATGCCATATTTTCAAGAATCTGTCCGACATCTTCTTCGCTTCTCGACATGAAGGACCCTCCAGCCGCGGCGTCCATGGAAGATTTTAAATCGTCCCTCAACCCATTATAAAACAGATTTATGATCTGCCACTTGGGGAGCTCATGGTGGGGACATCTTCTCTGCATCTC
Organism: Scilla litardierei; assembly: GCA_030789695.1. Classification (NCBI taxonomy): domain Eukaryota; kingdom Viridiplantae; phylum Streptophyta; class Magnoliopsida; order Asparagales; family Asparagaceae; genus Scilla; species Scilla litardierei. The sequence continues at coordinate 92,111,450 of CM061133.1, read as the reverse complement.
CTTGTATCTTGTCCAAGCCTCATGCAAGGACTCGTGGCTGGCCTGGGAGAAGGAGGAGATCTCACTCCTCAGCTTCATGGTCTTCCCCGGGGGAAAGAACTTCGTCAGGAAAGCATTTGAGAGCTTCTCCCTGGTGTTGAACGTATTTGGGTCCCTCCCCCTAAGCCACATCTTGGCTTTATCTCGCAAGGAGAAGGGGAACAGCTTCAGTCGGATCGCCTCAGTTATGACACCGTTTATCCGGAAGGTGTCACATTTCTCCAAGAAGGAGTCTAGATGCTCAATCGGGCTCTCCATGGGTGCACCCGAAAATTGATCCTGCTGGATCCACGTCACCAAAGACGGCTTAAGCTCGAAGCTTTGGGCCGTAATAGCTGGAGGACGGATGGCGGAGGTGGACTCGATGGAAGGCATCGAGTACTCCAACAGGGACTTGTGAGGCGGGGTGTTCTCCCCCATGGCTTCAGGATCCTCTCTTCTTCGCTTCTCGACGGCCAAACGCCTTAGGGTGGCGTTTATCTCTGGATCGACGGGGATCAAGTCGTCGAGACTTCTTGAACTCCTGCGCATGAAAAACAACAAACACCCGTGAAGCGATAAGTGGGAAAGAAACAGATAAGATAAGAAATAAAAATAAAAATAAGAAAATAAAAAGGAAAAAAGAAGAATGCGAAAATTATCGCGAGGTAGGGATAAGAGCTAGACACTAGGGTTCATGAGATCCTAAAATAACAAGCATGTTGCCTCCCCGGCAACGGCGCCATAAACTTGACCGGCGCCCCGGAACAGTGCGAACGGGGGCGCGGAAATCTAAATATTTGTAACCGCAAGCGCACGGTGTTGTAGTGTGGCTTGGGGGTCGAACACAGGGAGGCGAGGATGTGCTTGTGTCAAAGAGGACCAAAATCACCCCGTGGGCGAGCTAGCCCGGATCGAAAGATGGGTTGTCACGGTAAAGGAATGCAAGGTGTAAACAATATGAAGGAAAAACCCGGGACTTTGGTTTCCATCCCAATGAGCGACTCTCGCCGGTACGGCCTACGGGTAGGATGGCGATCGGAATTAGGGTCTAATGGTGAGACGTTGCCTCTGAAAGTGGTACCGGCATCCCATGGGCCCGATATTCCGGTCGGTGCCCAGGATGATACGCCGGACTTCCCGGATTGGATCAGTGGGCACTCCCATGTCCATTAACACTGATCGACTCCGGGAGCACTAGGCTCGCAACGATAACTCCCAACGTCTTATCCTGCCGCTCCCGCGCGCTAGGATTCGGCGTCTACGCTAAGGGCGTGAGCTATGGCTAGTGAGTCAACCGCCAAGTTTATTCCACCTTGGCCCAACGGTCAAAGGCGGTCTTTTTCCCACCGATGACAATAAAACACCCCGCGTAACTGTTAGATTCCTAATCCATATCGATTTTCTAACTCTATGGACGCATCAGGAAGAGCCCACGAAATCCCAGATTTGGGAACTACTCACAAATATTCATTAAAAAGCGATCTAAACGAAAATGAACCATAAAAATCATAATCAGACAATAGAAATGCAATGGTAGTAAAGCAATTAAGATAATACTAAAGTTTTACAAAGATCCGAAAACTTACAAAAACAGAAAAATTACAGCCGTCACAAAATGAAGAAAACAGTAAAAAATAACCAACTCCCGAATCTGGGAAACCTAGGGTTCTATTTATAGAAAACGACATCACCCGACCGGTTGACAAGTCAACCGATCGGGAGAGCCACTTCACAAAATTACAGCGCAAAGCGGGGTTTCACCCGGTCAGGATGAACAGGTCGGTTGGATCGTGGATGCGGTCGGTTGGATCTTGGTGCCGACCTGTTGGATCTTGGTGCGGACCGGGTGAGGAGACCGGTTGGAACTTCGAGTCTTGGCTGTTGAAATTCAGCTACAGGTGAACCGATCGGGTGAAGGTCACCTGATCGGTTGGCAATCAGCTCCGAATTCCAGAGACATTGAGCTTCTGACCCGGTCGCTGAACCGACCGGGTGACTTCTCGTGAGCTCCAAGCTACGTCCGTGTGGTGCACACATGCATCACCCGATCGGTTGGAGATGACCAACCGACCGGGTGAGGGGCTGAAAGATGCAATCTTCGTCGTTTGACCCCCCAGATCACGCGTGACTCCTCCCGTTGCTCCGGGGACACAATGTATCATCGTTTTACGCCCCAAATGCCAGCAAACTCCTGCAAAACACGGAAAACACGAAAAAGTGAAAGAAAACAAGAAAACACATGAAAACATGAGAAAACGAATAAAAGACGGCGGTAAAATACGGAAAAACACGGAAGAAAACGTGCGTAAATATATGAAATATAAACGCACGTCACCAGGATGCACAGAATACGGCGAAATGTGTGCCTAAACCAACAACTCCTCTCTGATATCTCCAGCTGGCACACACAACCTGGCTCCAAACCTCAACGAGCCATCCTCATGAATCAAGAAGTCAGTCTGCAGACCGGCTTCCACCTGCTCCCGTATCTTCACCAACTTCGGGTCCCCAGCCTGTCCAGCCTTGATCCTATCCATGATCGTTGACTGTATCTGTTGGTTATGGAAGACGTTAGTACACCCTTGTGGGGGATGTACGAGGGAATACGGACCTCGAACGTCGCGTACACGAAGTCGTGCGCAAAGGGAATATGTTCCCTTTCGGAGAGGATCTCTAAATTGATGGGAAAGTCGCATTATATGTGCATAAGTGCATGCGACATATGGCTAATAAAGGGGTAATATCTTAAGCTTATATTGTATCATGCATGTGGTACAACTTAAGCTTATAATATGCCATGTACGATGGTACACCTTAGTTAAATTGTTCCAAAGGAACAATTTACCCTAAAATAACTACCTTGGGGGCTATAAATAAGACCCAAGGGTTAGCCATTTCCTTACACTTTTTTATGGCATTCATGCATGCATCTTCATTCTAGCGAAGCTCTGCTGAAATACTTCCTCTCCCTTTATCCAAGTTCTTAATCTAAAAGTAGAGATTTAGATTGTGGATTTAGTAGCCTTACTCCGTTCGTGAGAAGACTCGATCCGTCGTGGCGAATCCGAAGGCGAAGTTCGTAGACTACCGTGCTGCATACGCAAGCGTAAGTCTCAACTTCATTTATCGATCCTAACTCTGTTTTGGTAGGATCCTTCATTGGTATCAAAGCCATACGGGTTCGCCCTGGAGAAACTATGAACGAGTCGTCGTCTTTTTCACGGATGGGTATCCTACCATTACGGATATGGTAGGAACGCTTCGTGACGGAGAGAACGCAGCGGTTGTTCTTTTCACGTTAGGGTCTCCTATCATTACGGATATGGTAGGAACTCTCCGTGATGGGAAGAACCGACCGTTCACGTAGTATGTTATTTTTCATTTTTGGCACACGGCCATTAGAAAATAACTAATTTCTCGACGAACGGGTGCTTCATCGACGAACGGGTGCTTCATCGAGGAAGATGATGGAAGTTATCTCCATCGGAGAAGATGGATTTTTGTGCATGTGCACCATAGCCAAATGGGTTATGAAGGCCATGCACCCCCCTCCCCAAGCGGAGGGGGTTGGCTACGGCCAATAACCACCGCGACAACTCCTCCGACGGGGGTGTGCGGCCACCCCACACCTAAAAGGGGAGGGCCGGCCATGGCCAAAGGGCCATGGCCGGCCAAGGCAAAAAATGGCCTTGGCCATGACCGGCCATGGCCAAGCCATGGCCGGCCATGGCCAGGCCGGCATTGGCCGGCCCCGGCCAAGGCCGGCCCCGGCCTGGTCGGCCCTGGCAGAGGCCAGACCGGCCCTGGCATTGGCCAGGGCCGGCCGGCAGGCCCTGGCAGAGGCCAGGGCCGGGGCCCTGGCAGAGGCCAGGGCCGGCGCCCTGGCCGCTGCCAGGGCCGGCGCCCTGGCCGCTGCCAGGGCCTGGCCGGCCCTGGCCGGCCTCGGCCAGGGCAGAGGCCCTGGCCGAGGGGCCAAGGCCCCTGGCCAGTTAGGACAGAGGCCCTGGCCGGCCCTTGGCCAGTCTCGGCCAGGGCAGAGGCCCTGGCCAGAGCAATTTCAGACCATTATTATTGGTCGACCAATATGGGTGTTTTGGTCGACCAATTTGGCAAAAGGCCTTGGTCGAATGTGAACGTGCCGACTAGCCCATACGGGGCCAAACGACAGTCGTCTGCATCAAAATTCTCTCATACAGGGGGAAATCGCCTGGATCCATACGGGAGCCGGCGACGATAATTTGCAGAAAAATCCCCAAAAGGGGGATCCGACCTAGGCACGGCTACGGCTCATTCCCGACAAATGGTCAGGAAGTGCCGAATATTTCACTAGTATCATAAGGGTACTAAGTTGAAATATATTTTCTTGAAAAATACGTTTTCATACGTTTTGGAAAATAAGTTTTCAAAAACGCTTTTCCGCTGCAAAGTACTATAAGAGTACTAACATTTGATACAGTGAGGGAGAAATATTGAAAGTTACTCTAGATGGTGATTGGAAACATAGTGACCTTTCCGATTCTAGAGTAACATCTTCAATATTTTTCGAAAGTAACTTATCAAATTATGAATATCATTCCAAGTGGGAGTTGATTTTAGAACTATCCATATGGGATATTCTATTATCATTTCAAGTGGGAATTATATCTGAAAAAAATATTTTTCAAACTCGTTTTCCGCTGCTAGTACTATAAGAGTACTATTGTTTGATAAGTGATGGGGGAATATTGAAGGTTGTTCTAGATGGTGATTGGAATCGAAGAGACCTTCTCGATTCTAGAACAACGTCTTCAATATTTTTCGAAAGTAACTTATCAAATATAATATAATTCCAAGTGGGATTTGAATTTTTAGAACTATCCAAATGGGATATTCTATTATCATTTCAAGTGGGAGTTATATTGTAAGAATTTTTATGCAATGTTTTGATCAAACCTTCGGTTTTGTGTCTTTTGCAGCATTTTAAAAGTAAAATGTCTTCCGCTTCAAAGAATATCGTCGCTGAGTTAAACAAAGGTGAAAAACTCAACGGCGATAATTACAAACTTTGGTCCATCAAGATACAATACGTTCTAGAGAAGAAAGAAGTGCTCGAAACTCTAAAGAACGTTATGATTGAACCAGAGTTGGGCACTACAGCCCAACACCGACGAGACAAGGAAGCTTTTGATGCTTGGTCTCGGAAGAACAAGATAGCGCGCATTACGTTATTAAGCAGTATGGCTGATGACATAATGCGCATCTTCCGAGAACATGACCTAGCCATGGACATATGGTCCAAGCTAGAGGAGAAGTTCGGTGGCACATCGGTGTCCAAACTTCGCTCCTTAACTATAAGGTTCGATTCATATAAGAAACGTCCAGATCATTCCATGGGGAAACATCTGCGACATATGGCGAACCTTATCTCGGAGTTAAAGGATGCAGGTCATGTGCTCACAGATTAGCAACAAATCCAAGCAGTCATACGTTCCCTACCAAATGGGTGGGATCAGATGAAGATGCATCTCACTCATAATGAGAGCATCAAGACCTTCAACGATGTTTCCAAGCACCTCGAATTAGAGGAAGAAAGGCTTGCGGCTGCCAAGCCAAGTGCAGAAGTGCACATGGTTGCTAGTTCCTCACACGGGGGAAAGAAACGTAAAGATCATTCGAAGTCTTCTAATGAACGTAATAAGCAACCTGAGTCTACCAAGGAACCCAAACATAAGGGTGGACACAACAAATGGCACAAGAAGAAAGACTTGAAAAGGATCAAGTGCTTCAAGTGCAACAAGCTCTGTCACTATGCTCGTTCGTGTACGAGTGGAAGTGACGAGGTGCCACCAACCACATAACAAGGGACAGACAGTCCTTCGTGGAGTATCACCGGATACCCCAAGGAATGAAGTGGATCAATGTAGGAAACAACACACGTGTTGAAGTGAAAGGCGTTGGGACTCGCAAGCTAGTCTTGGACAACGGCCACACTCTCCTACTTCATGATGTTCTCTTCATTCCATATATTCAAAGGAATATTAAAACTGTGGTCAATTTAATGGGTCTTGGTTATAGTTGGTTCCTTCATGATTGTAATATGGACCTATTTTTGTAATAATTCCTTTATTGGTACTGGGTTTGTATTTCAAAGGATTTATTGTAATAAGTACAATGTATAATTCCTTATGTAATGAAAATTTCCTTGTGACAAATTCTTTGACTAATGAGTCTAATATAATTTGTTGGCACGCAAGGCTTGGTCATATTGGACCAACGCGTATGGATAGACTTGCCAAACGTGGCCTTCTATCCAATGTTTCAAAGGTTGAAATGTCGACCTGCGAACATTGCCTTGTGAGGAAATCTTGTCGCAAGCCGTTTGGAACCGGCACAAGGGCCGAGGATCCATTACAGCTTATCCATTCGGACATATTGATGGAAATTGAATTCCACCCCTAAGTAATTTTGATGATGAGCACACCAAATGAATGCTTAGTGTACTAACTACACTACACTTTAAGTATACAGATTTCGTGAAGCTCTACTAATACTCCAAGAAGCACGCATCAACGCTCCACGACAAAGACGAACATGGCTAAACTCAAGTGATGAAGCTCAAGCTCAAACAAAGCAAGAAGCTCAAAGAGAAGCTCATCTTCACTTCATCAAGTTGACTAAACTGCCGAAGACATGTTCAGAGTCTAGTGTGAGTGTGTCGTGTCTTTTAGGATATTTGTCAAAGCCATATCAAATAGACAACACACACACAAATGATTTCAAAACAAATGTTTTAACTATCTTCAAAAATAGTTTTTAAAGAGCTTTTCTAGTCACCTCATAATTCTCGTAGTGAAACTCCACGCACCCTGGAGTTAACTACACTTTTGACTAGAACAACAGGAAAATCTCCTCTGGGAGTCGACTACCAAAAGTAGGGAGTCTACTACCTCTCAGAGATGAAAATTTCCTAGACTCCTCTGGGAGTCGACTACCTATAGAGGGAGTCGACTACCTGCTGGAAATTTTCAGACGTTTTTAATTTGAATTTTAAAATCTTTTGAGCAATTTACTCCGAAATTTTTGGGACAAAAGTCAAACCGAATTTGAAATTCAAATCTCAGTTTTTCCCTATAAATAGAGCTTAATTCTTTTGTGAAATATACAACATTTTGAAAATCAAAATTCGTAAAAGCTCTCGTGAATCAAAAGCTCTCTCATTTCTCTCTAGCCAATTTTAATTTCAGTTTTTGATCTTGCAATATTGTTTCCAATTCTTTTGAAGATCATATTATTATTTTATTGGCTAAGTTGTATTTCAAAATCCTCTCTATTATTTCTCATTAATTTTATTTGAAGGATTTTTGAAAAAGCTCTAGATCACAAAGAACTTATCTCGTATCTTTGTGTGATCTAGACTATCATTCTATTAAGCCACTACACAATTGTCTATCTTTTGATTGGCTATAGAATCGGGTGTATTTTCAATCTCTATCATTTATTGTAGAGTATTGAACAAATCTCTCATTGTGCTATTTGTTGAAACACTAGACAAGTCTAGTTGTTGCCAGTTGGAAAGTCCTCGGTTTGTGAGGCAAGGGTATAACCCTAGACAAGTCTAGGCGTTGTGTTCGGAAATCCTGGTCAAGGCTAGGTCGTTGGAAATCCTAACGAGTGAAGTTAGGTGCTTGTATTTGCCAAGGCAGATAGTGGAAATCTTGTACCGGATTGGTCGGGGACTGGACGTACCCGGGTTGCGGGGAACCAGGATAAAAATCCTTGTCTTTGCGCTTGCATTCTCTGTGTTTGATTATATTTGCATTTATTCTATCTACAGAAAATATCAATCCTATTTCTATACGCTGAGATTTACATCTATAATCTTATTTGTTCTAACATATACTCTGGGAGTCGACTACTGCTCATAAGGAGTCGACTACCTGCTGTGAATATTCGTTGTGCACTTTAAATTATATTGTTGATTAAGAACCAAGCGTAGATCGCTCTACTTGGTTTCTTAGGCAACATTAGAAGGTTTTGTTTTGTGTTGATTGATTAAAGAAAGAAAAAAGTTTTTATCTTTATACAACACTATTCAACCCCCCCCCCCCCCCTTCTAGTGTTGTTTGCCATCCACAGGATCCAACACTTTGGTATCAAAGCGAGGCTACAAATAGTGATGGCGTCAACTTCTTTTCACTCCGAAGGACTGAACACTAAGCGACCACCTCTATTCAACGGAACCAACTACGCCAGCTGGAAAATCCGAATGAAGACTCATCTAGAGTCATTGGACATTGAAGCATGGACTATCACCAAAGTCCCGTATATCGCACCCACCGACGTTGAGTTTGGAAAATGGTCCATCGATGATAAGAAGAGAGCTAATCTCAATGCAAAAGCAATGAATGCCTTGTTTTGCGCTGTTACAGGAAATGAGTTCAATCGAGTCTCCCAATGTGAGACAGCACATCAAATTTGGCATACTCTTCAGGTAAGTCACGAAGGTACAGAAAAGGTAAAAGAATCTCGTATAAATGTATTACATTCAAAATTCGAAACTTTTAAAATGGAAGAAGGAGAGAGTATCACCGATATGAATACTCGTTTTACTAACATTACAAATGAGCTTGCAGGACTAGGAAAGAAACTTTCCGAGTATGAACAGGTATTGAAGATACTAAGATCACTCCGACCCGAATGGAAGGGAAAGACCACGGCCATTCGAGAAGCTCACAATGTGAAGGATCTCACCATCGAAGAACTGATGGGAAATCTCATGGCATATGAGATCGAGCTTGAAGAAGACAAGAAGATCGAAGAAAACCCAAAGAAGAAAAATCTTGCATTCAAAGCTCAAGAAGAAGATTCCGATTACACGGACAAAGAAGATCACATCGCGTTCATCTCAAAGAACTTTAAAGAGTTCATCACAAGTAAGTATGGAAAACGATCTTTTAGACCCACTAACGGTATTATCTGTTTTGGTTGCAATAAACCAGGACATGTCAAGAGAGATTGTCCATTGGAAAGAAACAACCGTGATTCCAGAGATCGTGGGAAGAACAAAGAGAATAATGAAAGACGAACCAATACAAGAAGCAAGTTTAGACGACCAAAGAAAGAAGCCTATGCAGCCTTCGATCAGAACGACGATTCTTCATCCGACGAATCCTCAGACGAAGATAATGATGAAAGAAGAGAGACAGCACACATATGTTTCATGGCATCTACATCCTCCAAGGTAAGCTCGCATCATGATTCATCTAGCGACAATGAGTCATCGTCAAGCGATGATGAAGACTTGGACTATAGGGGAGCATATAAAGAGCTATGCAAAATGCATGAAAAGCTCATTAAAGAACATAGAAAAACACTTAGAATTGCTAAAAGAGAGACTAAATAAAAAGAAGAAGTTATTAAAGAAAATAGTCTTCTTAAAGAGAAAAATGATCTTTTACAAAAGGATATTTTGCTAGTAAATGAAAAGGTTGAAAGTCTGAATAATCTTCTCGTAACCGTCAAAAATAAATACGACGCTACGATGAAAATTATTGAGAATTTCAATAAAGGAAAAGGGAAGCTAGATAATATAATAGATAATCAAAAATTGTCATCTAGCAAAACCGGACTTGGCTATGATTCTCATCATACCAAGAAACGGGTTAAGCACACTAGGATGCATCATACTAATGATAATGTTTTAAGCATCTGGGTACCAAAAAGATTATCTGATCAGCAAAAAGAAAGGTACGCTACTAACTTTGTTCAACAGATTCATTTTAATAAAAATTATAAGTATATTGTTCATGAAGGAACTAAACCGTATTGGGTTTGGTTTCCTAAAGACTAACTCCTCGGACTCAAAACCAAAGAGTACCATAAAACGCTTATCTTTCAGGTGCTCTAAAAAGGAGGAAAACAATGAAGAAAATTCAGGAAGTCAAACGGCTGAATCGGAACAAATTTTTTTATATTTATATAATTATTTAAATGAGTTGAAATAAGTTAAATTCGTATGTATGATTGTGTTTTATTGCTTAAAATATTTTTTTTGTTAAAAGAGCTCGTTCAACCTGGACCAAACTTTTTCCGGGATGAGAAAACGACTCAACCCAGCCGGGAGTCGACTACCTACATGAGGGAGTCGACTACCAGTGCGTAAAATCTGGGTTGCTCTTTTTTTTAACTAACTCCTATTGGGTTCTATTTGAGTGGTTGGGTCAAGATCCGTTAAGACAACTTACCCACTAAGTCTAAAACCCATCCTAGCCACCCAAATCTAGATCTAATGGCTCCTATTTCTCCTCATCTCTTCACCTCTTCAAACAAACCCCCAAGAAAACCCTAGAGGTAGCCGACTACCTCCTTTTCCCCTCTCCTCTCTTGTGTTTTCATCTTGGAGCTTGGACTTTTGGAGCATATTTTTTTCATCTTCCTTCAAATTTACCCAAGGTAAAAATTTTTTTTACTTCCATGAACTTTATTATTTCATTTCTCTTGGTTATCTAGTAGTGTAAAAATATATTTTTTGTTGTTTTACTCTATCTAGATGCCTTTCAAAGGAGCTTTCCCTAAGAAGAGAAAATTTGCTACTGCTAATGTTGATTCTGAGAAAGAAATTATCCTACCCTATCTCTTCAAATCAACTACCTATGAACATTTTGTTAAAGTGTCTAAGAAACCTATCTTGCATGAAAGATTTTTCAAACTCAATGATGTTATCAATTACGGTATTGACAGTCTGCTAGATTTCCAAAACTTAGCAAATTTGTTCTCCTCAGAAAATGTGTATATGTGTTATCCTAGGCTTGTTCATCTCTTTTATGCAAACATGGATTATGATCTCGTAAAAAGTCGTTTCATTACTAAGGTTCTGGGTACCAAACTTGCAATTACTGTAAAATCCCTAGGTGACGCCCGAGGAATCCCATACTCCGGTATGATCCTCGATAAAATTGAGATGACTGACGAGAATATCCTAGAGAGAATGTATCTGACTGGTAAACACTTTCAGACCAAACTTCCTTGTAGCCATCTTCGCTATCCGGCGAGAATATTAGCTAATATTCTGTCATATAACATTACTCAAAAATCTGGAAGTCATGCTATCCTTTCTGAAAAACAAGCTAAATGCATCTATGCCATTCTTGGTAACATTCATGTGAATTGGGCTAAAGTCATCATGGATTCCATTCTACTTTCAGCTTCATCTGACAGACCTTCCTCCACTCTTTCTCATGGGCACTATCTGACCATTCTATTCATTAGCTTTAACGTGCCTTTGGAACATGAAACAACCATTCTAGAACCTGCTCATGGCTTTGATGTTCATGCTCTTGGGAGAATGAATCTCCATCATGACCTTGATGAGAACGTCCATGAAGAGCAAATCGCTACCGAAGGAGGATCATCATCCTCAAGGCGAGGTAAGAAGGTTGTAATTTCATATTCTGATGAAGAAAGTGAAGAAGAAGAAAAAGGAAGCGGCGAGGAAGAAGAAGAAGTTCCTGCTTACATCCTTGAACTTCAGTAGATGCTCCTGAAAAAGATTGGAAAATTGAAGATCTCACAGGAGAAAGGATTTGAAGATCTCAATCAAAAGGTGGATGACCTCAAGGAAATCGTAGTGCAAAGCAAGAAGATGACTGATGAGACGCTTGTTATGATCCTTGAAGAGATCAAGGAACTGAAAAAGAACAGCGGTCACCCTTAGCTTCATGCTCTTCTATTTCAAAACAATGGTTCTTTTTTTTTCAAAAACAATGTTCTCTTAAACTATGGTTTGTAATAACTCTTATTGTGTGATGCTAGCTTCTATGAAGTTATCTGCTATGCCAAACTTAGTTGTTCTATGAACTAACATCTCCAATGCAGGCATATGGAATTGAATTCCTCTTATTTTTAATGAACCGTAGAAATTAATGTTTTTATTTTTTGTTGATGACAAGGGGGAGAAAAATTTATATAATGTAAAAATGTGAATTGTATTTCTAATAGCTTCGATGCAGGGGGAGAACCGCATCAAAGCAGGGGGAGTAAGTATACTTGAACATATTATTCATATTCATGGTATACTTGAAAATATTATTCATATTCATGTATTTCTTCAAATTTTGCATTTGGGTGTCATCATCAAAAAGGGGGAGAGTGATGGAAATTGAATTCCACCCCTAAGTAATTTTGATGATGAGCACACCAAATGAATGCTTAGTGTACTAACTACACTACACTTTAAGTATACAGATTTCGTGAAGCTCTACTAATACTCCAAGAAGCACGCATCAACGCTCCACGACAAAGACGAACATGGCTAAACTCAAGTGATGAAGCTCAAGCTCAAACAAAGCAAGAAGCTCAAAGAGAAGCTCATCTTCACTTCATCAAGTTGACTAAACTACCGAAGACATGTTCAGAGTCTAGTGTGAGTGTGTCGTGTCTTTTAGGATATTTGTCAAAGCCATATCAAATAGACAACACACACACAAATGATTTCAAAACAAATGTTTTAACTATCTTCAAAAATAGTTTTTAAAGAGCTTTTCTAGTCACCTCATAATTCTCGTAGTGAAACTCCACGCACCCTGGAGTTAACTACACTTTTGACTAGAACAACAGGAAAATCTCCTCTGGGAGTCGACTACCAAAAGTAGGGAGTCGACTACCTCTCAGAGATGAAAATTTCCTAGACTCCTCTGGGAGTCGACTACCTATAGAGGGAGTCGACTACCTGCTGGAAATTTTCAGACGTTTTGAATTTGAATTTTAAAATCTTTTGAGCAATTTACTCCGAAATTTTTGGGACAAAAGTCAAACCGAATTTGAAATTCAAATCTCAGTTTTTCCCTATAAATAGAGCTTAATTCTTTTGTGAAATATACAACATTTTGAAAATCAAAATTCACAAAAGCTCTCGTGAATCAAAAGCTCTCTCATTTCTCTCTAGCCAATTTTAATTTCAGTTTTTGATCTTGCAATATTGTTTCCAATTCTTTTGAAGATCATATTATTATTTTATTGGCTAAGTTGTTTTTCAAAATCCTCTCTATTATTTCTCTTTAATTTTATTTGAAGGATTTTTGAAAAAGCTCTAGATCACAAAGAACTTATCTCGTATCTTTGTGTGATCTAGACTATCATTCTATTAAGCCACTACACAATTGTCTATCTTTTGATTGGCTATAGAATCGGGTGTATTTTCAATCTCTATCATTTATTGTAGAGTATTGAACAAATCTCTCATTGTGCTATTTGTTGGAACACTAGACAAGTCTAGTTGTTGCCAGTTGGAAAGTCCTTGGTTTGTGAGGCAAGGGTATAACCCTAGACAAGTCTAGGCGTTGTGTTCGGAAATCCTGGTCAAGGCTAGGTCGTTGGAAATCCTAACGAGTGAAGTTAGGTGCTTGTATTTGCCAAGGCAGATAGTGGAAATCTCGTAACGGATTGGTCGGGGACTGGACGTACCCGGGTTGCGGGGAACCAGGATAAAAATCCTTGTCTTTGCGCTTGCATTCTTTGTGTTTGATTATATTTGCATTTATTCTATCTACAGCAAATATCAATCCTATTTCTATACGCTGAGATTTACATCTATAATCTTATTTGTTCTAACATATACTCTGGGAGTCGACTACTGCTCATAAGGAGTCGACTACCTGCTGTGAATATTCGCTGTGCACTTTAAATTATATTGTTGATTAAGAACCAAGCGTAGATCGCTCTACTTGGTTTCTTATGCAACATTAGAAGGTTTTGTTTTGTGTTGATTGATTAAAGAACGAAAAAAGTTTTTATCTTTATACAACACTATTCAACCCCCCCTTCTAGTGTTGTTTGCCATCCACAGGATCCAACACATATGTGGTCCGATGAATGTCAAGACAAGACGCGGGAAGTCCTATTTCATCACTTTTATTGATGATTTCACCCGATTCGGTCATATCTATTTGATATCCCACAAAAGTGAAAGCACTAAACCTGCTTTAAAAACTATATGAGTTTAGTGGAGAATCAATTAGATCGCAAGATTAAGGTCGTGCGAACCGATAGGGGCGGTGAATATAAATCAACAAGTTTAAAGGAACTTTGTGATGAAAAAGGCATCGTACATCAGATAACTATGCCTTATACTCCTCAACAAATTGGTGTTGCAGAAAGGAGGTATAGGACTTTAATGAAAAATGGTCCGTTCAATGATGGCGCAAGCTAACTTGCCAATCACCTTTTGGGGTGATGCATTATTGACGGCCGCTTTCATTTTGAACTGCGTACCCTCGAAATCAGTTAGCTCCACTCCTTATGAGTCGTGGAACCAAAGGTCTCCTGACTTAAACATTTTGAAACCTTGGGGTTGTGCATCCTACGCACATATTTCCTCCCATAAGTATGGCAAACTTGGGCCAATGGGAAGGAAATGTATCTTTATACGATACGCAGAAAACTCCAAAGGTTATGTTTTTGTTAGTCAGGAAGACAATGGTGGGCTAATTGAGTTTGAATCGAGGGATGTCACTTTCTTGGAAAACGAGTTTCCAAGACAGGGCGAGATAAGCCAGGACTTATCTCTATTTGAGATTTATGATCAAGAAGGATTACCTCATTCGAGTGGGAGAATTCTTGGTGAAAACGAAAATACGTTTCAACCTTCACCAATAGATTATACGAATGACGATTATCCTATTCCATACGGGAATAATGATCCAAGTGGGAGCAATTCTAACGACATTCCAAGTGGGAGTGATATTAGAATTGATCTAAACTCAAGTCAACAAGGACTTGAAGAATCTCAAATACGACGTAGTAGTCGTACAAGGTTGGCTCCTCTAAGATTTGAGGATGAATTTCCTCAAACCTTTATGACTTTACTACAAGAAGATGACGAGCCTGCTACTTTCAAACAGGCCGTATCTTGCCCTGCTAAAGACAAATGGATGGAAGCGATGCAAGAGGAGTTAGAATCCATGAAAGTTAATCAAGTCTGGGACTTAGTTGACTTACCCAGAGGACATAGAGCAATTGGGAACAAATGGGTTCTCAAGATAAAGCATAAGGCTGATGGCTCTATAGATAGATATAAAGCTCGCCTTGTCGCGAAATGTTTTACGCAACAGGAAGGGATAGACTACAAAGAGACCTTCTCACCTGTTATGCGTTTTACCTAGATTCGCCTGATTCTGGCAATGGTAGCTTGCTTATACCTCGAATTACATCAGATGGATGTAAAGACTGCCTTTCTCAATGGAGAAATTGGACGAGGAGATCTATATGGAACAACCAACAGGGTTTGTAAAAGAAGGAAACGAACATATGGTTTGTAAACTTCGTAAGCCCATATATGGTCTTAAATAATCCTCGAGGCAATGGTATATATGATTTCAAGAAGTTATCTTTTCAAATGGATTTTCCATACTTGATGAAGATAACTACGTATATATCAAGAGGATTAAAAGCAAGCATGTTATTATGTCTCTATATGTAGATGACATTTTAATAACCAGAAATGACAAGGGCTTTGTGATGGATATCAATGCTTGAATTTCATCAGTTTTGAGATGAAAGACATGGGGAAGCCACATATATCCTTGGAATTGAGATTTCAAGGAATCGTTCGAAGAAACTTCTTACTCTTTCACAAGAGACTTATTTAAAGAAGGTTCTAGAACGGTTTAATATGTAGGACTGTAAGTCCAATTGATACTCATATAAGCAGATGCGATAATTTATATCTGAAATCATGTCCAAAGAACCAAAAGGAAAAGGAAATTATGGAAAAAGTTCCATATACCAGTGCAGTTGATAGTCTTATGTACGCTATGATGCATACAAGACCGGACATCTGTTTTGCCGTTGGAATGGTACGTCATTACCAATCCAACCCAGGGCAAGAACACTGGAAAGCGGTTAAGAGGATAATGCAGTATCTTAAAGGAACTGCAGATTTGCAAAAGACTATAATAAAACCAAGAAGGTAGACATAAGGTACATATCTACGCATGAGATGATAGAGGATCAGCTTACGAAAGCGATCCCCAGAAATGTGTTTTATAAACACTTATCATCCCAAGGATTGCGTATGAGCTGAGTTGTACCAATATATATTCCCATGTCTAAGAAAGATCAAATTTAATAAAAGAATAAGTTCTTTTTCCAACATTGCATATGAATTTCTTAAGAAATGTTTGTGTACATTTTTGAAATCTCAGCTGAATTGTGTGTATGTCAGACAGATTAAGGTTGGCTCTCTCACATGAGCAACCACCTTATCTTATCAGATGGATAAGATAGAGATAAGACTAGTTTAAAGTCAAAATCATTAGACGAATGATTTAGAGTCATGACTTTAACAAGATAGTCGAATGAAAGATCTGCATCATATGGATGCTTACAAAAGATCTGAGATCTGTATCACAAGGATATAAAGATCTCATTGGATTTTTTAAATCCTATCTGTCTTATGCAGGATGAGAGTCTGGGAATATTTTATGGGTAGTAAGGGGACTCAAAATATAGGCACTGTGGTGTCTGATCTTTCATCCGTACAACATCATTAAGACATACTCTCCCTGGGAAAGGAGTGATGTTGTAATACGTGTTCATACCACGTATGCATTTCGACCACTGAGTTAGTAACAATAGTGTTTGATATTATGTGAGACTCAAAGGCCATACGGGTCTTAACTCTTACCCTCAAGGACTCCAATTGGTTCCTTTAGATTTGACGAGATGATCGCTATCTTAGCGTGTTACTTATGGGATATGATAATTCGGCTCGGCGGGGCACGTTAGAAAAGCGAGTCTAGTCAAGATCAGAAGGTTCGCAAGAAGAGGAAGATTGATTTCATATTCGCATTTGGACTTTAATGATTCAAAGCTGGCAAGCCAATTGTAATCCAGATTGGATTCAATTGTTGAATATAAAGTATAAGAAATGTGAAGAAATAATCTAGGGTAAAGCATGCGTTGAACTACTCAACTTTGCACCTTCGAGGTCGTTGTGTATCTCTAACAAGTGCACAACAACAGACTCTACGCGCATGACGGTCGCACGGTCTATTTCTCGGTATGATAGATGAAAGAACTAAGAGAAAGACGTTCTCTTACAATCCCCTCAAGTGTGAGTGGGAGATGTTGGATATGGAAGACGTTAGTACACCCTTGTGGGGGATGTACGTGGGAATACGGACCTCGAACGTCGCGTACATGAAGTCGTGCGCAAAGGGAATATGTTCCCTTTCGGAGAGGATCTCTAGATTGATGGGAAAGTCGCATTATATGTGCATAAGTGCATGCGACATATGGCTAATAAAGGGGTAATATCTTAAGCTTATATTGTACCATGCATGTGGTACAACTTAAGCTTATAATATGCCATGTACGATGGTACACCTTAGTTAAATTGTTCCAAAGGAACAATTTACCGTAAAATAACTACCTTGGGGGCTATAAATAAGACCCAAGGGTTAGCCATTTCCTTACACTTTTTTATGGCATTCATGCATGCATCTTCATTCTAGCGAAGCTCTGCCGAAATACTTCCTCTCCCTTTATCCAAGTTCTTAATCTAAAAGTAGAGATTTAGATTGTGGATTTAGTAGCCTTACTCCGTTCGTGAGAAGACTCGATCCGTCGTGGCGAATCCGAAGGCGAAGTTCGTAGACTACCGTGCTGCATACGCAAGCGTAAGTCTCAACTTCATTTATCGATCCTAACTCTGTTTTGGCAGGATCCTTCAGTATCTGCAAACACATCAATGAAGAGGCCTCTCCAGGAAGGACAATCTCAATACCAGACTCGCAAAAATCTTGCTGCAATCTCCACTGCGAAGTCAATAACATCACTGCTGGAAGCCTACTCAGCGCATCCGGAACCACATTCACCTTGCCAGGGTGAAACTGTAGATCGATCTCATAATCTGCCATGAGTTCCAACACCGATGCTGTCGCATGTTGAGCTCCTTATGAGTGAAAATGTACTTCAAGGTTTTCTGATCGGTGAAGATCTTCACCCTCTCACTCAGCAGGAAGTGCCTCCAAATCTTAAGCGCAAACACAACTGCTGCCAACTCCAAGACGTGCGTGGGGTAATTCTTCTCATGGCTCTTAAGCTGACGTGAAGCATACGCTACCACGTGCCCATGCTGATGCAATACACAACCGAGACCCTTGCCGGAAGCATCGCAAAAGATCTCGAATCCTCCACTGCGATCAGGCACAGCAAGAACAGGGGCAGTCGTCAGCCTCTCCTTCAGAACACCAAAAGCCTCCTCACAGCCATCAGACCAATCAAATGGTACAGCCTTCTGCGTCCGTCTGGTCATCGGCTCGGTAATACGGGATAAGTCCTTAATGAACCGCCGGTAATAACCAGCCAATCCAAGGAAGCTCCGGATCTCAGACGCTGACTACGGAACAGGCCATTCCCTGATAGCCTTGATCTTCTCGGGGTCCACTGAAATACCATCTCCTGACACCACATGCCCGAGAAAAGCAACTCTGTCCAGCCAAAACTCGCACTTGGAATACTTAGCATACAACCGATGCTTCCTCAAGATCTCCAACACTGTCCTCAAGTGCGATGCATGCTCCTCCTCTGACTTTGAGTAGATCAGAATGTCGTCAATGAAGATAACGACAAACTTGTCTAAAAAGTCATAGAAGATCAGATTCATCAGATTCATAAAAACTGCGGGTGTGTTGGTTACACCGAAAGGCATAACCACGAACTCGTAGTGTCCATACTTCGTCCTGAATGCTGTCTTCAGAACATCTTCCTTCCTCACCTTCAGCTGATGATAACCACTCCTCAGATCCAACTTAGAGAATACCCTCGATCCTCCAAGATGATCAAAGATGTCATCTATACGAGGCAACGGATATCGATTCTTGACGGTCACTGCATTCAGCTCCCTGTAGTCCACGCACATGTGACGCGAACCATCCTTCTTCTTCACCAGCAAGACCGGTGCTCCCCATGGAGACACACTAGGATTAATGTAACCCTTCTGAAGAAGTTCATCCAGCTGCTTCTGCAATTCTTCCAATTTTGCTGGTGCCATACGATAGGGCGCCTTCGAGATAATCTGCGCTCCCGGAATAAGATCGATCGAAAACTCGAGAGCTCGATCGGGCGGCAATCCTGTCATCTCCTTGGGGAAGACGTCGTCGAAGTCACGCACCACCGCTGGTCTACACTGCTCCATCTGCATAGCAACGATCTCCACCAGCTTGGCCCGAAACCTGACCGGACCAAGCGAACTGCTACCACGGCTGAACTCGAACACCGGATGGCCTGGAATCTCAAACACCACCTTCTTCCTCCGGCAATCGATCGTGGCATAGAAACTCCCAAGCCAGTCCATCCCAAGGATGAAATCATAGTTGATGATGTCGTGGACGATGAAATCAGCGTAGAACTCATGTCCACAGACCACCAAAGGGCAAGAATTGCAACCACGATGCACCGAGATCATGCCATTTCCTGTAACGATATCCTAACTCTTGGGAAGAGGGGAAGTCGACAAGGAATGCTTCTCCACGAAGCTCCGGGAAACAATGCACATCGATGCACCAGAGTCGAAGAGGACTCGGGCAGGAAATGTGCAAACCAAAATCACACCTAATAAGCAATCTAACAATCAAATCATATTCTAGCAAACATAATAAGCAGCCAAACAAATTCCTACAAACAAGACCAACTAAGAAAGAAACAACCAGACTGAGGGTTACCTGCAATAACCTCATCCACCGCCTCAGTCTCAACTGCAGTCATCAGGAAAGCCTGCTTCCTCGACTGAACAGCCTGCTGAAAAGCCTACCTCTATGGAACGAGAGTCTCTCCATGTCCAGCAGGTACAAGTACCCTCTGCTGCAACGGCTGAGATGCAACAGGTCCCTTCCACGGCTGCTTGGACTTCGGGCAGTCCCTTATGACATGCGCTGTATCACCACAAACCAAGCACTGTCCCAACATCTTCCGGTATTGATCCTTGACATGCCCAGTCTTGCCACAGAAATTGTAAGTCTTCTGAGTAGGAGGTCCTCCTGGCCTCTTGAACTGTACCGGCTGATTGGGCCTGAACCCTGGTCTCATCACTGCCCTGGCCTGCTCCACAGGCCTCTTCCCAGCTCTAGAAGCACATCCTCTCTTCTGGTTCACAATCTGCTCCTGCCTCTTCGCTGTAATCAGAACCTTCTGATAGGACTCCAAATCAGAAGAAGACACAAAGCTCTGAAGATCCAGAGAAAGCCCCTGCAGAAACCTCTGGGCCCTCTCATCAGCATCCTGTACCATCTTTGGTGCGAAACGGCTCAGCCTGGTGAACTCCTGGTGGTACTGGTCCAACGTCAAGCTCCACTGCTTCAGGTCGATGAAGCGCTGCGCCATCTCCCTCCTGGCAGCCTTCGGAAAGTACTCCTCATCGAATCTGGACTTGAAAGTAGCCCATGATATCGGCTCCTCTAGCATCTCGTCCTCTGCATCCCACCAGTTCCGAGCATTATCTCTAAGCTGCCTCTTCGCCAAGTCAACCCATCCAGCCGGATCAACCTTCGACATCTTCAGGTTGTCATCCATATTCCTGGTCCACTCATCAGCAGCTAGAGGTCCTTCGGTCCCATCAAAGTAAGTGGGGCCCAGCTCCCGAAACTTCTTCGCTCCTGGCTCGGAGCGAGGGACATTCTGGACTTGCTGCGCTGCTCGAGCAGGCGGAACATTCCGGGCATTCTGAAGCATCCCCTGATGCACCTGCATCATCTGATGCATCATCCGCATAATCTCCCCGTTGGTAGGCTCTCGGTCTGGCTCCTCGACACGAGGGGGCACACCACTAGCAGCTCGGGTATTACGTCTTCCAGCCATCTAATGACACAGAAAAACGAAATAATTAGACTCTTAGCCCTATGACTCGGGTGACGAAATTGTTTATCGGACATTCTATAATTATTATCGTTGTTCCGAAAATGCTCACAGTTACAGAAGGTAGGACCTACATGGGCCACCAACAAAACCTGTCACGACCCGCTTCCCTAAAATGGAGGCGAGGCATGACGAGGCCCGCTCAGGCATGGAGCTGTGAGGCTCTAGCCTGTAAAGCATCTGGAATAACCACGTAAGGTCCCTGTAATGCGAATCGGAAAAAAGATAACAATAATAGAAAGAGACGAATAATAATAAATTATAAATCTCCAAGTCCAGACAATATTTCAACAACCAGAAAATCCACCAGGCTAATAAAAGAGTCCGAAAAGAAAAGGCCCAGCATGGCCAACAAAGAAAGCAACAACAAAATGGTGCTACTCACCGACAAGCTCACAACAGACTAACAAAGAGAAATGACGAAGGAACACTAGGACTGGTCACCAGTGTCCTTGTATACCACGTCAACAACGGAATCAGGGTCAAACTCCACGAACTCATCATCCTCAACTACTGTCTCTGGCTCAGCAACTAACATGCGACACCCAAAGAGAAGGGGCACATGTCAGTAAAGTCTACAAGACTTTGTGCAAGGAAACTAAAAGGAAGGTAAAAGCAACCTAGCAATTCTAGCATGATGCAATGACATGGCAGTTTAAAATAATAGTGCAACAAGTAAAGTAAAGTAAAGTAAGGTGCAAGCACGGCATGGCATGGATGTCAAGTTTTGCAAGGAACATTCACAAGGGCAAGTACAAGTATAGTAAGCACGTTGTGCACAGAGATTCTGCCCTTTGGCTAGAGAGGCTGTACGGGCCAACTCTTACGCTCAAGTGACCGTTTATCCCTACCCCTCCACGTGTATCGAGCCAGGGCCTTACCTCCGAACACAGAATGCTCACTTCTGGAGCATGAGCCAGGAAGTGTTTTTTAACAAGTATGGCATAGGGTTATGACCACATAGTGGGTGCCTAGCCGGAAACACCGATTGTACAACTATTTGGTAGCGTGTGCTACGATGCAACATACAAATCAAATGGCATGTGAATGCAAATGCATGGCAGATATTCAATTAAAAATGCGTACGGTTAGAGAAATTAAACGTGACAGGCAAATGCATGACATGACATGACAAAAAGGCAATTCTAGCTTCGTTGTCAAGCTAGAACTTGGAAATTGCGCCTAGACCGCTATCATTTCACGGTCTAGTCTCTTTCACGCTAAGGGCAAAGAAATGGCCTAAAGCATGGCCTAAAACAAGGTTGGCAAGTTTCACTTGCCTGGTTCCGGTGATGACGGTCGACAAGAGTTCGTCTCAAAATCGCTACTCTACGGGGAAATGGGTTCGATGTTATGGCCAAAGCAAAAATCAGAACTGAAAGATCTAATCCAGATTTGTATTGGAATCCTACAACGTCTAGTAATCCATTTTTATTAGGTTTTCTAAATTATAGTGTGGGTTATGGAAGATTAATGGTATCCCACTAACCGTATACGAAGCGGAAGAACGACGATCCAAGATGTCTATGTATCTGCAGGTAGGAGAAGATCTCGACGTATCCGGATTGCCGTCGCCAAATCTGATCTAGCACGGAAATGGAAGAAGCGATCCCGGAAAACTACGGCTGAAAAGATCTCCTGGCGGCTGAGATATAACGGATCTGGAGAATGGGGATTGTAGGGGAAAAACTGGAGCAAAAGGGGAATTTGGGGGGTTTTAGGGTCGGCCGGCGGCTTACGGGGTGGTTGCCTGCGCAATGGGGGTGAGAGAGAGCACGGGAGGATGAGGAAGGGTAGGAGGAAGGTTGGGGGATGATTGGGGAAGAAGATCGGCTAAGAAAAGTGAAGGAAGAAATGAAAATGTATAGGGTTTAAATAGAAATAATAAGCGGCGGCTACGACTTAACCTAGGGTTTCTGGGCATATTAGTCGGTCTGAGAAGAGTGGTTGACCGACTAGTTTGGGAACTAGTCGGTCGGTGAAAATTCATTGACCGACTAAGGGTTGAATATGATACACATTAAGCACTGAGAGTTAGTCGGTCTGAGAAGAAACTCTAACCGACTAGTTTCTAAACTAGTCGGTCGACAGTTGTTCTTTGACCGACTAACTGTAAACAGTAACTCGGCTGTCAGAAAGAACACAGAATTAGTCGGTCTGAGAACAAGTTCTAACCGACTAGTTTCACAACTAGTCGGTCGATGGATGTGCTTAGACCGACTAAGGGGAAACAGTAACTCAGCTGAAATAAACAAGATGAACTAGTCGGTTCCTGAAGAGTTGCCGACTGACTAGATTGCAATCTAGTCGATTGGTTCTCCTTCTTGAACCAACTAAGATGCACGAAAAGTGTCGAATTGAAGCGCGAAGCTTCGGGAAGATTCCTATGACTTCTAGGATCAACCTAGCTCTAAGATACGGTCAAGATGAAGTTCATCATGAATGACTTACTCCAAGCTCATCGTTCTATGGAAAGGAACTAGAAGACTATAAAGAATTGAGCGAAAACGCCCAACTACAGAAACGGGGAAAAACATACAAAAGGAGAGAACAACCAACATATATATATATAATAGATAAAACCAGTCGTTACACTAATCAAGATTAAAAATCGGTATTTTAATTGCTTAGTAAATCACTAATGAAGATAATCTAATCTGGGACTGTAGGTTGGTGAATCCGAGCACATAGGTAGATTGGACAAATTGAACGCTATTTCCAGAACGGTTGATTACAGGCAAGTGAAACTTGTCAATTTGTGTTTTAGGCCATGTTTTAGGCTATCCCTCGTTTTTAGCATAAAAGAGACTAGGTGACGAAATGATAGTCGCCTAGACGCAACTTTAAGATCTAGCTTGACAACGAAGCTAGATTTGACACCTTGCCATGACATTCATACATTTTGCCTGTCATGTTTAATTTACAATCTGTATATACTTTATTTGTACTCTGCCATGCCTATCACGTTTAATTTCCATATCTGTACACACTTTATTTGTACTCTTGCAATTTCATGCATCCTAACATGTCATTCCATGCTTGAATGTTGCATTCGTAGCACACACTACTTGTACTTCCTTGTTGAGGTTAGGCACCTGCGTTGCAGGCACAATCTTAAGACAAATACACTTCCTGTCTCGTGAACCAGCAGCTGGCTACATGTGTTGGTCAAAAGCCAATGCCTGATTACACGTGGAGGTGTAGGGTTAAGCGATCACTTGAGCTTAGGAGTTGGCCCGTACAGCCGCTCCAGCCAAAGGGTGTAAACTCTATGCATGACGTGCTTACTTGTCTTGTAAATCCATGTGAATCTTTTAGTAGCTTTGCTACACTTGCCTTGTCATACTTGTTGCACTTTCTTACTTGTTGCATCCATGCCTTAAACTGCCATGTCATCGCATATTTTAGAACTGCTAGGTTGTTTTCCTTTTCTTTTAGTTTCCTTGCACAGAGTCTCTCGTAGACTTTGCTGACATACACCCTCGTCTCTTTTGGGTGTCGTATGTAAGTTGCTGAGCCAGAGCCCGTTGCTGAGGACGAGGTGTTTGTTGACGTTGAGCATGAGTCTACTGTTGACGTGGAGTTCGAGGACACCGGCGAACAGTCGTAGAGACTTCTTTCTGTGTTGCTTTCTGCTTAGTTCTTGTTAGGTTATTGGTGCGCAGCTCCTTTCCCTTTCCGAACATTTATTTCTGTTGGCCATGCTTGGGGCCTTTTTAGACTCTTTTATGCCTGGTGGCTTTTCTGTGATGTTTGAACATTATTTGTGGACATTATGAGATTGGAATTACATTATTATCTCTCTTTCTTATTATTATTATTTTTGTTCTGTTTCACAATTGCAAGGACCTTTACTTGGTTATACCAGACACTTTATAGACTGTAGCCTCACAGCTTCAAGTCTGAGCGGACTTTTCATGCTTCGCCTTACGTTTTTGTGAAGCAGGTCGTGACAGGTTTTATTGGTGGCCCATGCAGGTCCCCTCTTGCAACTGCGAATTATCCGAACAACGATAATAATAATATAACGTCCATTAAACAAATTAAAACATCCAAGTCAAAAGCCTTGAGTCTAATTTTTGTCGTTTCATATGTCACTAGATGGCTGGAAGACGACATACCCGAGCTGGTGGTGGGCCAGACCGTGATGCGGTGTCGAATAGAGAACCCACCAATGCTGAAGTCATGAGGATGATGCATCAGATGATGCAGGTGCAGCAGGGCATGGTTCAGAATGCCCCTCGCTCGAGACAGGAGCAAATCAGTTTCAGGAGCTAGGCCCGACCTATTTTAATGGATCTGAAGGACCGTTGGCTGCAGAGGAGTAGATCCGAAATACGGAGGACAATCTGCAGATGTCGAAGAACAACCTGTCTGGATGGGTTGATTTGGTGAAGAAGGAGCTCAAGGATAATGCCCGCAGCTGGTGTGATGCAGAGGAGGAGCTGTTGGTGAAACCTATACCTTGGGATACTTTCAAGTCTAGGTTCGATGAGGAGTATTTTTCGAAGGTTGTCAGGAGGGAGATGTTGCAACGATTCATTGATCTGAAGCAAGGAAATCTATCGGTGGACCAGTATCATCAGGAGTTCACCAAGCTGAGTCGCTTTGCACTGAAGATGGTACAGGATGCCGAGGATAGAGCTCAGAGGTTTCTGCAGGGTCTTTCCTTAGATATGAAGAGCCTGATGTCTTCGTCAGATTTGGAGTTTTATCAGAAGTTGCTGGTAGCTGCTAGGAGGCAGGAGCTGATTGTGAGCCAGAAGAAAGTGCAGTCTTCTGGAGCTGGAAAGAGGCCTATGGAGTAGGTCAGATCAGTGATTAGGCCTGTGTTCAAGACTAACCAGTCGATGCAGTTTAAGAGGCCAGGTGGGCCTACTCAGAAGACTTGCCATTTCTGCGGCAAGACTGGGCATGTCAAGGAGCAGTGCAGGAAGATGCTGGGACAGTTCTTGGTTTGTGGTGACCCCACTCATGTCATGAAGTATTGCCCAAAGTCTAAGCAGCCATGGATAGGACAAGTTGAAGCTCAGCCGTACCTGCTGGACATGGAGCAGCCCTTGTTCCACAGAAGCAGGCTTTTCAGCCAAGGAGGCAGGCTTTCCTGATGACTGCAGTTGTGGCTGAGGCTGAGGATGAGGTTATTGTAGGTAACCCTCAGTCTAGTTTGTTTTCCTTTCCTTAGTTAATATTGTTTGTTAGAATATGTTTGGTTGCTAGAATATATTATGTTTGATAGAATAGGACTTGATTGTTAGATTGTTTGTTAGGTGTGATTTTGGTTTGCACTTTCCCTGCACGAGTCCTCTTCGACTCTGGTGCATCGATGTGCATTATATCCTGGAGCTTCATGGACAAGCATTCCTTGTCGACTTTCCCTCTTCCCAAGAGTTGGGATATCATTACAGGGAATGGCATGGTCTCGGTGCATCGTGGTTGCAAGTCTTGTCCTTTGGTGGTCTTTGGACATGAGCTTTACGCTGACTTTATTGTCCACGACACCATCAACTATGATGCCGTCTTTGGAATGGACTGTCTTGGGAGTTTCTACGCCACGATCGATTGCCGGCGGAAGAAGGTGGTGTTCGAGATTCCAGGTCACCCGGTGCTTGAGTTCAGTCGAGGTAGCTGTTCGATTGGTCCTGTCAGATTTCGGGCCAAGCCGGTTGAGATCGTTGCTATGCAGATGGAGCAGAGTAGGCCAGCTGTGGTGAGAGAATTCGACGACGTCTTCCCTGAGGAGATGTCGGACTGCCGCCCGATCGAACTCTTGAGTTTTCGATCGACCTTATTCCGGGAGCGCAGCCCATTTCAAAGGCATCGTAACGTATGGCTCCAGCAGAGTTGGAAGAGTTTCGTAGGCAGCTGAATGAGCTTTGGCAGAAGGGGTATATTAATCATAGTGTGTCTCCGTAGGGAGCACCGGTGTTGCTAGTGAAGAAGAAGGATGGTTCGTGTCATATGTACGTGGACTACAGGGAGCTGAATGTCGTCACCGTCAAGAATCGATATCCATTGCCTCATATAGATGACATCTTTGATCAGCTTGGAGGATCAACAGTGTTCTCTAAGTTGGATCTGAGGAGTGGCTATCACCAGCTAAAGGTGAGGAAGGAAGATATCCAGAAGACAACGTTCAGGACGAAGTATGGTCACTGCGAGTTCGTGGTTATGTCTTTCGGTGTGACCAATGCACCCGCAGTTTTTATGAACCTGATGAATCTGATCTTCTACGACCTTCTAGATAAGTTTGTCGTTATCTTTATTGACGACATCTTGATCTATTCAAGGTCGGAGGAAGAACATGCATCGCACTTGAGGACAGTATTGGAAATCTTGAGGAAGCATCGTTTGTATGCTAAGTATTCCAAGTGCAAGTTCTGGCTTGATAGGGTTGCTTTTCTTGGGCACGTGGTGTTAGGAGATGGAATATCAGTGGATCCCGAGAAGATTAAGGCCAGCAGAGAGTGGCCGGTTCCGCAGTCAGCGTCTGAGATCCGGAGCTTCCTTAGGCTTGCAGGTTATTATCAACGTTTCATTAAGGACTTTTCTCGGATTGTTGAGTCGATGACTCGATTGAAGAGGAAGGATGTGCCGTTTGTCTGGTCAGATTATTGTGAGGATGCCTTTTCTATTCTGAAGGCAAGGTTGACGTCAGCGCCTATTCTTGTTTTGCCTGATCGGAGTGGAGGATTTGAGATCTTTTGCGATGCTTCTGGCAAAGGTCTTGGCTGTGTTTTGCATCAGCATGGGCACGTGGTTGCATATTCTTCTCGTCAGCTTAAGGCTCGTAAGAAGAATTACCCGACGTACGATTTGGAGTTGGCTGCAGTCGTATTTGCGCTCAAGATTTGGAGGCATTTCTTGCTGAGTGAGAAGGTGAAGATCTTCACTAATCATAAAAGCCTGAAGTATATCTTCATGCAGAAGGAGCTCAACATGCGACAGCGTCGATGGTTGGAGCTCATGGCTGATTATGAGATCGACTTGCATTACCATCCTGGCAAGGAGAATGTTGTTCCGGATGCGCTGAGCAGACTTCCAGCAGTGATGATGTTGACTTCACAGTGGAGGTTGCAGCAGGATTTTTGCTAGTCGGGTATTGAGATCGTGCTTCTTGGAGAGTCTTCGTCGTTGATGTGTATGCAGATACAGTCGACGATCGTGGATCAAATCAAGGCTGGTCAGGCAGGAGATCCGAAGCTGAAGAAGATCCGTGAGCAGGTAGAAGCCGGTCCGAGGACTGATTTTTGGATTCATGAGGATGGCTCACTGAAGTATGGAACCAGATTTTGTGTGCCAGCTGGAGATATCAGAGAGGAGTTGCTTGTTGAGGCACATAACTCGCCGTATTCTGTACATCCTAGAGGTACCAAGATGTACAAAGATCTTCGTCTGAACTATTGGTTGTATGGCATGAAGCGGAGTATGGCACGGAGCGTTGCCAAGTGTTTGGTCTGCCAGCAGGTAAAGGTGGAACATCATCGTACGGTAGGGTTGCTACAACCGCTTCCAATTCCGGAGTGGAAGTGGCAATACATCACTATAGATTTCGTGACTGGACTACCTCGGAGTCCGAAGCAGAATGACGTGATTTGGGTGATCGTAGACCGATTGACCAAATCTGCGCACTTTATTCCTTTCTGAGTAGGACAGTCCACTGAGACGCTAGCGAAAAGATATATAGAGGTAAATTCTTTTACTCTCTGTTTTTATTTACTTTACTCTAGTTTAGATAGTGATGTAACATGAATCGTGCAGGAGATCATACGACTTCACGGAGTCCCTATGAGTATCGTGTCGGACAGAGACACGAGATTTACATCTCAGTTTTGGCAGAGTATGCAGAAGAGCCTGGGTACGAGTCTGAGTTTCAGTACCGTGTACCACCCGCAGACGGATGGCCAGTCCGATAGGACGATTCAGATTTTGGAGGACATGCTGAGGGCGTGCATGTTGGACTTCAAAGGATCTTGGGTGGATCATCTACATCATGTGGAGTTTGCCTACAATAACAGCTACCAGGCGAGTATTGGCATGGCGCCATTCGCCGTGCTATACGGGAAGAAATGTCGATTGCCACTGAGCTGGGATGACATTAGAGACAGGGAGCTGTTAGGACCAGAGATGATCTTGGAGGCTGTGGATGTTGTCAGGAACATCCGGGAGAAGCTGAGGATCGCGCATGACCATTTCAAGCATTGGGCCGATGCTAAACGGATGCTTTTGGAGTTTCAGCCAGGAGATCACGTATTTCTAAAGATCTCTCCGAATCAGGGAGTTATCCGATTTGGAAAGAGAGGCAAGCTGAGTCCGAGGTACATTAGGCCATTTAACGTCCTGGAGAGAGTTAGAGCGATGGCTTACTGCTTGGCATTGCCACCGTCACTGGAGGATGCTCACGACGTGTTTCATGTATCTCAGTTACGTCGATACGTCGGTGATCCGTCCCATGCGGTGGATTTCTCGGAGATCACGGTTCGTCCGGATCTGACATATGTCAGCAACCAGTGGAGATTCTGTATCGACGGCAGAAGCAGCTGAAGAATAAGACCGTCGACTTGGTTAGAGTGCAGTGGCGTCATGGTTCCCCTAGGGTGTCCACCTGGGAGCGTGAGGATGATATGAAAGAGCGCTTCCCGCACTTATTTTCGAGCAGTAGTTGATGCTGATTTCGAGGCCGGAATCATTCATAAGGTGGGTAGGATGTCACAATCTGTTTTCGATCGTACGCTTTTCGTGCACGTAGTCATGTTCATGCACGTATTTATTTTAGACCTTGTTTGTATCCGAACACTTTGGTGTAATATGCTGTTGTGACCCTCTCGAAGAATATTAAATTCTGGAATTATTTTGGAACGTCATTTCACGGGTCGTTCTACCACGATTTGACTTTGTTTGATGAGACGTCACGATTTTCAATTTTGTCGTAAGACCTTTTTATTTTTAGTTTCATTTCTCGTCGTCGAAATTGAGATCCGCCTTCTTAGTTTTGTTTCTCTCGTCGGTACGGTCACCCCAGTATTTATCTTACAATTTTCGAGCCACATTTGTCTCACTTTCAGTATTTTGCCCAATCTATTATTGTTATTTTAACCCTAAGCTTTATTGATTATTTTCCTAAGTATTAGTCCTTATAATCATTTTCTAATTAAGCCTAGCCACTGTTGACCCAGCCCCACTTTCACTTTGGCCGCACACATAGAGGAGAGAGAGGTTTTGAGATTTCTATATTAGATAATAACAATCCTAATCTAAACAACCCCAACTAGCCTTTAGCCATGTTTCCCACGTGATGGCAGCCCCTACACTATAAATAACTACCCTAGGGTTATCTTTCCCAGCAACACAAAAGGCAGCTTCCCCCCTCTCAAATTCTTTTCGCACGCAACAAGCTCCAGGCGCCGTCCATCCTTCTCTCCCTCTCCCCGAAATACCCTCTCCCCGCCGACCCTTCTTCCGGCCCCTCCCCCACGCCGGCGTCCCCATGAACTGCCCTAGCCTGCTGTGACCCCTGCCATGCGGTGCTTCCGGTGCCGTAGTCACCGGATCCATCGCAGCAGCGAACAGCAGCCGTCGCTGCCGCCCGCCGCTGCCCCCGCCATAGCCCTCTCTGGCATCTCCGTCGACCCCAGCCCCCCTCACTGTCATCTGGATTCTTCATCAGGCCGCCGTTGCTTCGAAATAGCGACATCTCGCTGTTTCGCGTATCTCGACGTCCTGACACGTCGTTGCATGATCTTGTCGCCATCTCTCACTGTTGGATCATTCTGACATTCCATTACCTCGTCTAGAGGTGTTCCTCGACGTCACGATCAGCCCCTACGATGCTCAACATCGTAGTCTTCGTGTACGTCGACCCCTTCGTCCCCATTCGTTGTTACGGCTTCCAGTGAGCCGTAGAACTTCAACCGTCCACCTTGCTCGTTGATTTGGACGCTCTTCGTTGATCTGGTCGTTGTTCAAGGATTGGCAAGCATGGATTATATTTTGGAATCTGGATTAGGAGCGCTATCTATATTCCAACCCCTGACGTCGCTACCCGACGTCAGTGTAGCTTTCGCGTCGTGCAAGGGTACTTTTCTGATCACTTAGGACCCCCAACCAATGCATGCTAATCAAGATTAAAAATCGGTATTTTAATTGCTTAGAAAATCACTAATGAAGATAATCTAATCTGGGACTGTAGGTTGGTGAATCCGAGCACATAGGTAGAGTGGATTGATTGAATGGTATTTCCAGAACGGTTGATTGCAGGCAAGTGAAACTTGCCAACTTGTGTTTTAGGCCATGTTTTAGGCTATCCCTCGTTTTTAGCGTAAAAGAGACCAGGCGACGATATGATAGTAGCCTAGACGCAACTTTGAGATCTAGCTTAACAACGAAGCTAGATCTGACACCCTGCCATGCCATTCATACATTTTGCATGTCACTTTTAATTTCCATATCTATATATACTTTATTTGTACTCTGCCATGCCTATCACATTTAATTTCCATATTTGTACGCACTTTATTTGTACTCTTGCCATTCCATGCATCCTAACATGTCATTCCATGATTGAATGTTGCATTTGTAGCACACGCTACTTGTACTTCCTTGTTGAGGCTAGGCACCTACGTTGCAGGCACAATCCTAAGCCAAATACACTTCCTGGCTCGTGAACCAGAAGCGGGCTACATGTGTTGGTCAAAAGCCAATGCCCTATTACACGTGGAGGGGTAGGGTTAAGCGATCACTTGAGCTTAGGAGTTGGCCCGTACAGCCGCTCTAGCCAAAGGGCGTAAACTCTGTCCACGACGTGCTTACTTGTCTTGTAAATCCATGTGAATGTTTTAGTAGCTTTGCTACCCTTGCCTTGTCATACTTGTTGCACTTTCTTACTTGTTGCATCCATGCCTTAAACTGCCATGTCATCGCATATTTTAGAACTGCTAGGTTGTTTTCCTTTTATTTTAGATTCCTTGCACAAAGTCTCTTATAGACTTTGCTGATATGCGGCCTCGTCTCTTTTGGGTGTCGCATGTTAGTTACTGAACCAGAGCCCGTTGCTAAGGACGAGGTGTTTGTTGACGTTGATCCTAAGTCTACTGTTGACGTGGAGTTCGAGGACACCGGCGACCAGTCGTAGAGACTTCTTTCTGTGTTGCTTTCTGCTTAGTTCTTGTTAGGTTGTTGGTGCGTAGCGCCTTTCCCTTTTCGTACGTGTATTTCTGTTGGCCATACTTGGGGCCTTTTTAGACTCTTTTATGCCGGATGGCTTTTCTGTGTTGTTTGAACCTTATTTGTGGACATTCTGAGATTGGAATTACATTATTATCTCTCTTTCTTATTATTATTATTTTTGTTCTGTTTCGCAATTGCAAGGACCTTTACTTGGTTATACCAGACGCTTTACAGACTGTAGCCTCACAGCTTCAAGTCTGAGCGGACTTTTGACGCCTCGCCTTCCGTTTTTGGGAAGCGGGTCGTGACAATCTGTAAAACTTGAAAATACCATAAGCATGTGTTTCTACTATTCTGATCATCGTGATATACTGCTGAGGCTTGACATCTGATTGAACAACCTTAGCACCATCCACCCATTTCCATTCTCTTTTATTCTTATTTTTATTTTCTTTTGTATATCTCCCGGCGTACTTAGTATTCGTCTTCCTCGAGTATGAGTAAGAGGTAAGCTTGGGAGATTTTGATGTGACCATATTTTACATCTTTTCATAGCATCATAAATCGCATTTCATATTATTTTCACATTCAAAACCCATATTTTCCTACAATATCGCAATTCTAACGTTATATTCGAGTTTCGTAGTGTTTTATGCATTTTCAGGGATTTTGGAGCGATTTGGGACCCAATTTGGATATGGGCACATCTGACACGCCCGTGAGCCCGTTGGCAAATCTCTGCAGGAGTTTACCAAGTTTTGGGGAGCCATGGGAGGAGTGGAGGAGAGAGAGCAAAGGAAGAAGAGAAGCTGTTGGAGCTTCAGCACAATTCTTCCCAGGTGACTCGACCGAGCAGAGCAGCTCCTCGGTCGAGCAGAGCAGCTACTCGGTCGAGCAGAGGCAAAACAAAGGAGAGGATCAGATACACAGGCTGCTCGGCCCGAGCACCAATGGTGCTTGGTCGAGAAGCGCCAAAATTTCGAAGCTCAAGCTACTTTCGACACGGCCCGAGAGGAGCTTTTGGCAACCGAGTCAGCCGTCTGCTCCACCGAGCAGAGTTGACTCGGGCCGAGCAGACAGAGTGTCGATTTTTGGAGGAGCGCGACTTACTGTCGTGCTCGACCAAGCAAGACGGCTGCTCGACCGAGCAGCCGACCGAGCAACCTACTGCTCGACCAAGTCACTGACTTGGTCGACGATGCTGAAAGCTATTTTTGGAAATTTTTCGGGCCATCTGTTGCGTGCTTGTGGGAGTGAAGAGTGGATCTGCTGCGGCGTTTCGAGGGGTCGACTCTTTTTGTTAGTTTTTGAATTAATTTTGGAGAGGAGAGGAGATTAGAGAAACTTGTTAGATCTAGATTAAATTCTTGAAGATTATTGGATAATTTTTGGAGTTCATTTGGTATTCTCGGATTCGGGAATCTTGAGTTTTTTTTGGATCTATTGCTCGCTGTTTTTATTCATCTTTGGCAAGTAAGCTTCTAAATCTTTATTTGATTAATTTCTTATGATGTTTTCTCTTGCAAAAATGACATTTTTATTCGTTAAAATTGCCATGAGTGCGTAGTCTCTTCTAGGGTTGATGGGTTAGCCCTAAGACCCTGGGGTAGATGTAGATCTGGATCTCTAGGATGAATTGGGAATAAAATGGGAGTATTTCGGGCGATCCTACCGAATCCCTAGGATAACCCGTGCTTAGATCATGCCCACGGTCTATGGAATTGATATGCTTAAGGGGTATCCTTAGGATTCGAATAGGGAAATTGGTGGATCCAACCAAAGCTCGTGACCATGCCCTGCTCGTGCCTTGAGGGGATCCACCGATGAAATATATCGCTACGTTGACGGCTACTGCCATTGCGTCAACGAGAGCCACCGAAATACCTCGAAATTCTAACCCACGAGAGTGGTACGAATTGAGAGATTAATCCCCTAACCCCAATACAACGTAAGGATCATATTCCAACATCGATCCTCGACGGTCCTAGTGGTGATCCCTAATACCCTAGTTCCCTTTATTATTGAATCAACAACAATATCACAACCAATTCTCTCAACCCAATAGCTATCGCACTTCGAGATATAGAAATAATCTGAGAATTCAAATACACTGTCACCGTCCCTGTGTGATCTGACATCCTTTATACTATAATTTGACACCTTCCGCTTGCAGATAGAGCCCGGGATAGACACCTAGGGGTCATACTACGCCTGGAGACCGTGACACCGCTAGGTGGAATCTAAGTGTATGTTTTGGGTGCGTCACTATGCGTTCATAGAAATATGTATGTTGTGTGTGTGTCTATGTGTATGTGTCTTATAGTGGGTAGTGCATGCATGATGTATAGTGTCTTCTAGGTAGAATGTAGTGTGTCTACGTGTGTACATAGATAGATATATAGTTGTGTAAATAGTTCTGCGTATATTGTATACGCATAGAGATAAATGGTACAAGTATGTATATATATATATATATATGTATGGTGAATATATATGTTAGTTTGGAACTAATGATATATGAATCTTGGGATGGTGTGAGATGTATGTTAGATTGGAAATATAGATATTTGAATCTTGGGAGGGTGTGATATCAGATGAAGTCAGTGTATGTGTATCTCTACGAGGTGTGTAGATAGAGATACATTATGTGTAATTATTATTGGCATGTTGTGAGTATGTACATAGATATAGGTATGGATATTGACATATCGGGTGTATATATATATTTCTACGTATTTATACGTATGGCATTGATATATGTGTGGATATAGGTGTATAATAGCTCATGTGAATAGTGCATGTATGTACACCTATGTGTGTATCCATAATGTGTATGTATAGGTGTGTAAGTCTTATGTGGTATGGGCGAAGTTTTTGACAATGTATAACTTATGTGAGTATGCCTCGTATGGATAGCTGTATATATGTATATGTAGGACTATATGTATAGTGTGTGTAACTATATAAATATTGTGTTGTATAACTCTATCCATATTGGTACTTATGTATGAGTACTGTGATATTATATCTGACATGTACTATGTGTGTCTATTCGCATTATATCTATGTCTGCATAGTTATATATATTGTGTATGCATATCCTATATACATATCTGGATATGTGACTGTGAATAGGATATGGATGTGCTAAAGAGATTTATGTATTGGAATCATTGCTATGTATATGGCTATTACGTAGGTGAGTACATATCTATTGTACTAAAGTATGAGTATAGCTATGATGTGTGTGGTATTGACTTGTGATGGCTCTTAATGAGGCGGATGTCGACACCTATAAACAGATAGAGGTCGTGTTCGTCTAACTATTGTGTTAGGTTTAGTGGGGTATATACGAATGTGTGTAGAGGTAAGTAAGAGGGTTGTGTGTACGGGACTTCTGTGATGGGGATTATGTGCTGGCCTAGTTGTAAGCAACTACAAGGGGGGAGAGGTGGTTATATCTTTGGACACATAGTGTGGGTGTATGCTGATGACTTTAGAATTAAGACTTAGCCCTCCTTAGATCTGAAACCCTTAGCATAGAAAGTCCGAGGACGGACTAAGTATTAAGGTGGGTAGAATGTAATATCACTATGGGTGAAATTCCCTTTGTATATGGTATACCCGTTGTCATAATATGAGTTTTGTGCATAGGAATGGTACACTGGTAATTTTTTTTCAAGGGGAAAAGTAATTTTAAAACCCCATTTTTCTTTCTCAAAATTTTTCATTCACTCTTTCTTTTATTTATCTATTGGTCCAAACTTCTTTCTTTTACTTTCTTTTATTTTCTCATTTTTCATGGGCTTTCATGGGCTTTCTTTTCATTTTTCGTTTTCCGTTTCCTTTTCCTTTTTCTCCTTTGTAATATTCTTCATTACCCACATGGGCTTCCTTTCTCATGGGCCTTCCCACATGGGCCACAAAAAAAGAAAAAGAGAAAAGAAAAAGAAAACAAAAAGTAAAGAGAAAGGAAAAAATGAAAGAAAGAGAGAAAAAGAGAGCCTCTAACAGCTTCTACAAATTTCTTTCCCTTCTCCATTCTTCTTCTCTTTTTTTCTCATTTTTTGTTAAGTTCCTCATCTCCGCATCCCTCCTCAGGCCAAAATTAATCTATAAAAAATAAGGAAAGAAAATGAAGAAGAAGAGAAGAAGGATAGAAGGAAAACAGGGAAGGGAAGGAGCTACCCTCCTTCTCTCATTACATTAATGTAGGATTTCAATTAGAGAAGAACTCCATTAGGGTTATACTTCATCACTAAATTCCAGCAATTAGTTTTATGCAACTCTCTACCTGTAGTTCACACAAAATCTTGCTAAGATTGGGGCTGTTTTAATATCAGATTCCTGCAGCAACTTTACTCATGAATATCTCTTAATCTAGGATGCTACAAATAGTGAAAAAAAATATAATATGTAAATCTTATAAAGTCCTTAACAATTTTTGTTTAGAAAACATGGCCTAGTTCTGTAAATATCTTGATTGAATCACTGAATTACACTGAGGTATCATATTCTGCCAGAATCAGTACATTGTCATCAAAAAAAGGATATCTCTCACTATAGTGAACCAATAGATATGATCTTGGTTAATTCTGGAAGATAACTTCAATGGATACAACTTTCATGTTTTGACTTCACTGAGAATTTGACTGTAGGTTGATGAATTCATTGGCTTTTTAGAACTCAATAATCTTGTTTAAAAACAGATTCTGCATACTTAGGGGTTTAGCCTATGTTAATTTTCTAGCTAACCCATAAATTGTGAAATTTGATCTCTGAGTAGAGGACTGCAATATCTACAACTTTTATTTATGAGTTTCAGCAAACTATTAAAGAAATGGGATGTTAATTGCCATTGTGTTTATTGTTTGCACAATTTCAGCTGGCCGAATGTAATTATCGTTATGTGGTCGACATTTTCATTGAAACCAGATTATAATTGAAATGTTCCGGGATAACTTATTCCACTCTAACGTCGTTAAGTATCCTAGAATGGGGTTGGGGGAAACCTGGGTGTCGCATGGGCATAAGGACTACACAGTTAGAGATGTCTCACTCGCACTCCCGTCAACAGTGCACAGCTGGGAGTGGATAGAGTCATAGAGGCCCATAGGTGTACTCGTGATGCACCATGGGTAGTGGCTCCTTCTATCTCCCTTTAGTTATCTTACTCCCAAAATGGGGGAGTTCGCGAGGCCTCGTTACGTGCAGTGCTCGTGTACCACTTGTGGGTATGATTCTTCCACCCACCCTTGGTGAGGTCCAGTCCCTTATGTTTCAAGGTTGTACCCAGGGGTTCCAAAGTAATAAATAACCACCAATGTGCATAAATTGTTTATGATGCTTACTTCTCGTTGTGGCTGTAGCTGTAGCTTCGACTTTTGTTCCACAATAACTGCTGCTTTTTTACTTGTCTCTCTTTTCATTCTAGCAGGTGTTTACATTTATGCACCTTATTTCTTCTTATAGCAAGGTTATTTTGTTTTTGGTTTACTATCTTTGTGTGATGTAATAACCCTAAGAGTATTATTTCCAAGTTGGGTTTTATACTAGATACGATGTGATGTGCACTCCCCTCTTTCCACCGGTAGCAGATAAATGGAGATCATATGAGACACATGAGCATAGAGCTAGGTGTGTGAGATAGTTTAGTGTGTTGAGTTGTACTTGGGGTCGTAGTAAGAGTTGGGTGTGAGACTTGTGTAAATATTTGTACACTTGATATGTATATAAATATAAATGGACAATTGGTTCTCTTTTTGTTATATCTGTGTTGTTCTCTGTGTTGTTATCCATTTTTGGAGCATTACGTTTACTCTCCTAGCTTGTGCACAGTGGCCTGCGGTTGTTTTATTTATTATCTCTCCTTCTTTTGTTTATCACATTCGTCTTTTCAGTAATACTTGGTGTGGATTCGTTCTTCCCGGGAGTCCTGGAGAGCGGGGCTTGACACAGTCCGACGTCGACTATGCCATTGATGTAGCACAAGATTTACTGCACAGCTCGCCCGTGCTCTCTCCTCGGGTTGTGCATGTATCTACTCACCATGTTAACAGCTTGAGATAGATCCGGTCTAGTACATACTATTGCGTACATCAAGGTCCCTACCGCATTGGCATACAGTACACTCGACATGAGCTTCTTCTCCTCTTCGTTCTTTGGTAACTGCTCGGCACTGAGCTTCAAATGAGGTGCAAGCAGAGTAACTATGGTCTTCATATTCTCACAGCCTAACTTCTATATCACAGACTTCAAATAGAAACTCTGTGAAAGATGAACTTTACATCCACTTCGATCTCTTGTGATCTTCATCCCAAGAATCCTCCGTGCCTCACCCAGATCCTTCATTTCAAATGCAGAACTCAATTGAGATATCAATATCTGAATCTCCCCTTTTTTCGATGAAGCTATGAGCATATCATCGACATAAAGCAGAAGGTAGATGAAGGACCCGTCAACCAACTTTTGATAGAACACGTAATGGTCATAGGGACTGCGAACATACCCTTGATCATCTGTCATAAAGCATTCCGAATGCTTATACCACTGTTTTTGGAGATTGCTTCAACCCATAGAGTGACGTCTTCAATTGACATACACGACCGTCATCACTCCCATAGCCATTGGGCTGAGCCATATAGATCTCCTCTTCGAGCTCTCCATGCAAGAATGCCGTCTTGACATCTAGTTTCACCAGTTCAAGGTCAAACTCAGCAACCAACACCAATATGATTAGAATCAAGGATTGCTTCACCACAGGAGAGAAAACCTCATTGTAATCAATGCCTTCTCCTTGTGTGAAGCCCTTTGTTACGAGGTGAGCTTTGTAGCGAACATCTCCTGATTTGACCCCTTGCTTCTTAGTGTTGACCCATTAACACCAAATTGCCGTCTTGCCCTTCGGAAGCTCCAAGAGATCACATGTGTCATTCTTTTCCAATGATTCCATCTCTTCGTCCATTGCACCTCTCTACCGCTTCGGGTCTTCGGATTTCTCCACCTTACTGAATGAGTTGGGAACATCGATACGTACTACGGGAAAGGCGAATGAAACCAACTCCGAGTACCTTGCATGTTTTCTTATTTCATGCCCCAGCCTCGATACTGCTATGGAATCCTTCAGCTGAACGACCCTTGGAGACAAGCTATATCTGTCAACTGAGCTTGAGCAACCAACTTCACCATCAACAGTCTGGACCTCGTCTTCTGCTACTTCTGGTGTGGGTCGATTTGAGTCGTCGATCGACTGTAATGGAGTATCATACACGTTGTCAAAAACATGCTTCAATTGTGTCTGTTCGACCTCTACCTTTGGCTCATTCTCCTTCATTAGTAATGCCAACTCATCAAATTTTTTGTCTCTGCTCAGTATCACCTTCCTCTGTGTCGGACACCACAGTCAGTATCCATTGACACTATTGCTGAAGCCCAAGAAATGGCTTTCT
This sequence comes from Scilla litardierei, assembly GCA_030789695.1. Taxonomy (NCBI): domain Eukaryota; kingdom Viridiplantae; phylum Streptophyta; class Magnoliopsida; order Asparagales; family Asparagaceae; genus Scilla; species Scilla litardierei. Next base: position 92,071,926 of record CM061133.1, on the reverse strand, counting down.
TGGCTCGAGCATCGAGTTTGTCTTTCTTCACGGCACAGTAACTTAGACAGCCCCAAACTCAAAGTGATTCATAGTCAGAAACTGACTTTCCCGACCATACCTCCAAAGGATGTCTTCCTTCCAATGCAGCAGATGGTAGCCGATTGACCAAGTAGGTCGAGTATGCCAGGGCCTCTGCCAAAAAATCATTCGATAGGTCAGCTATGGAAAACATGCATCAAACTTTATCCAGCAAATTTTGATTCATGCTCTCTGCTACCCCATTCTGCTGCGGTGTATCAGTAACGGTGTATTGTCTTCATATCCCTTCCGAACTGCAGAACTTTTTGAAGAGACCTGACCTATACTTACCACCGTCGTCACTTCGGAGAAGCCTGACTCATCGACCAGTCTGAGTCTCGACTAGCTTCTTCCACTCGATGAAAATGCTAAGAACTTGGTCTTTCGACTTCAGCACAAACACCCATACCATGGGTGAGAAGTCATCAATGTACGACACAAAGTAGTGTTTTCCTCCACATGAGGCTGTTCTACTTGGGCCCTATACATCAGTGTTTACATAGTTGAGTGATCCCTTCGTACTGTGGATGGCCATCCCAAACAAAGAACGTGTCTATTTTCCAAACACACAGTGCTCGTAGAACTCGATCTTCCCGGTCTTGGCTCCTTTTAGACGACCCCCAACGATAAGCTTCTGCAAATCTTTCTCGTACACATGACCCAATTGTATGCGCCATAACATTGAGTTATCCAGCTCAGCTTCACGAGTCAGAGCGGTTGTGCCAACTACGATCGAACCATCCAAGTAATAGAGGTTGCCTTGGCTCTTTCCCTTCAAGATGATCATTGCTCCTCTGGTCACCCTCAAAGCTCCATTCTCCATGGTCACTTGACTACCCTTGGCTTCGAGTTAACCCAGCGATATAAGGTTATGCCTTAGGTCAGGAACAAAGCGCACCTCCTCGATGTCTCATGCAACACTGTCACCCATCCTCATCCACGTTGTCCCGACACCTATCGTGCTACAGGCTCGGTCATCGACCAGTAAATTTGTACATTTACTGCCTTCCCTGAAGGTCGTAAAGTACTCTCGATGTGGTGTCATATGGAACGAGCACCCAGAGTCGAGCACCCAACCATATGATGCCCTTCGAAGCACCAACCAATATGTACTCCTTGACCTCAATGCCCTTAACAACGTTGGCAGTTACATCATGCTTCTTCTTCGCCTTAGGGCAGTCTCTGACCAAATGTCCTCTTTCCCTATAAAAAGCACATTGGTACTTCTCCACCTTGCGCTGAGGGCCCCTTGTCTTGTCTTTGGACTTGGATCTGAATACACCCTCTTTTCTCCAACCTTCTCAACACTACGACCCTTTACGACTGTAAGATGATCGGTCCATATTTTACACCTTTTTTCTGCATGTTTTCACGCCATTTCGATTGCTCATATTGCGATTTTCACGAGTATTCGACGATATTACGTTACTTTTCACTATTTCTTGTTTTTGTCGGATTTCAGGAAATATGGAGCGATCGGGAGCAAAAATGAGCTTAAGGGACTTGCACCCACTCCGGAGCGTCACCCAAGGCTCTTTTGAGGGCTATTCGGTGATGGGAGACGGGTGGAAGAAGAAGAAACTCCGTAGGAGCGACGAGGAGGAGAAACGGAGAAGATTAGGCATTTACAGCATGCCACTCGGCCGAGTGGAGCACTCACTCGGCCGAGCAAGAAGACCACTCGGCCGACTAGACCGGACACGCTCCAACTGAAGGAATTGGGCGTGCACTCGGCCAAGAGATGATATCCCACTCGGTCTAGTAAGAAGATCGCATCGCCCGAGTGGCATGAGAAATCCACCATCAAAAGAGGCCGACTTAATGGAAATGTACAGGCTTTTGACGATTCCGACTCGGGCGAGTACCGAATGCCCCTCGGCCGAGTGAGTAAAGCCACTCGGCCGAGTCACCTCCGAAGACAGACCCCTGACTTACTGGAATTTTATAGGTTCTGTCACACGGCCGAGTAGAGAAGCCCACTCGACCGAGTAGAGAACTCAACTCGGCCGAGGGATGCCGAGGACACGCTGCGCCCATATTTTCAGACAGCCTCTCACTCTTTTAAAATCTGATATCATTCCAGCAATCAAAGTATTTTTATCATATTTTTTATGGATAGTAGACTTCATGACGATTCCAACGCCGCCAAGAACGTGCAAATCGGAGGTCAGATGAAATTTGGAGAATTTCTGCAAGTTGACGCTGCAGTGCTGGAATTTCCACTCGGCCGAGTCACATGTTCCACTCGGCCGAGTCGGCGACGGGCCCAGATTTTAAGTTGCGGTTTGGGCTGTTTTGGGCACGAATTTGAGGGGTTTTCTAGGGTTATTTGCTAGGGTTTTGGGAGACTATATAAGGGTTTTGTAGCCACCATTAGAGGGGATCCCCCATTATGTTTTCTTAACCCCCATATGTTTTTCTTAAGATTATTTTAGAGGTTAGGCCATGCCCTAGGCCCCCTCTTGGATCTAAAAGCTTGTATTTTGGATTGAAGATCTTCATCAAGCTAAGTATTTTCTTCTCTTTATTTGAATCTTTGTTTTTCTATCTTTTTGTATGCAAGCAATGATTTCTATTGATTCTCATATCCTTATTGCTATGCTAGAGTAGATTTGTTGTTCTAGGGTTTGGGAACGAACCATATGGATCTAATTTCATATTTGTGATGAATGAATTTCTAAATTGCTAGAATTTCTAGGAGGTTAGGTTGTGATTGATTTACTACGGATAGCTAGGGATTTCCATCGATTTGGGATTTGCAAGAGATTGGATTCTAATCGATGGGAAGTCCTAGATATTCGGTTTAGATTTACAATTGGATTTCTCTAGATTTGGTTTGTAAGAGATTGGACCAAAGCTAGGATTTTTAATTGTAAATCTATACCCATATTCGTTTGCAAGAGATTGGACGAATACGAACTATCACAACCTAGATCGTAACTCGAGTTTGCACGAGAGTGGGCTCGAGGAGCGATTGAACGATGATGTCGATCCTAATGCTAGTGGCTTAGGCTAGGGTTTGCAAGAGATTGGGCCATATCCTAGGTTTGCTATAGACCGGCAATAGCGCGAGAGCGTGAGCTTGGTTCTCTATTCAGTTACGACTAGTTCACCTCAACGCAAGTCTAGTAATATTGAGATTCACTATTTACAATGATGTATGACGATCCGTAGTGGGAATTTCCTAGCCCTAGACACTTTTATTATATTGTATTTGAATCGATATTTGACCGAATTCTTTATCACCGACATCGACATCCACCACCATTTCCATTATATCATTCCATAACCATCTCCACCAATAAAACATTCGTAGTCAAACCAACCTAGGATAGATTGGAGCCAACACCACCTCCTCGTGTTCGATACCCGCTCGTCACTTGATCGTGCGCTTGCGGTAAAACTACAAGTCGTCGTCCCGGGTTGTACGCCCGGGGCGCGATCAAGTTTTTGGCGCCGTTGCCGGGGAGGTGTTTTCCGTTGGGTGCCAATTTGTCACAATTAGGTTGATTAGACTACGAAAAAAAATAAAAAAAAACTAACCAAAGGAAATTTTCACCCCCGCCACCATTATTATCATTTCTATATTCTTTTGAGCCACTGATATCTTTTCCCCAGGTATTTATCTTTGTTGATCAGGTGCTATGGATTATACTACGTGGACCACAGATTATGATCAGAGTGCTCAGATGGGAGATTACTATTTTGATCGGAGTGCTCAGATGTGAGATTACTATTTTGATCAGAGTGCTCAGACGGGAGAATACTATTATGATCAGAGTGCTCAGACGGGAGAATACTATTATGATCAGAGTGCTCAGACGGGAGAATACTATTATGATCAGAGTGCTCAGATGGGAGAATACTTTCTTGAGGAGATGCACTGGCCCGAGCTTGATGAGAGACAAAGGATCTTTTTTGATGAGATGCATGCACACCAGGTGGAAATACAAGCCGGGCTTGATAAGAGCAATCTTCAATTGGAATGTACGAAGAGGGTACTTGAAATGAATGCGCTCATGCTTAAGGTTGCAGGGATTTCCAAAGATATCAGTTCTGCTTCTTCATTTTATGGGCAAGAAGCATCGCCAGACTTACTACCAGAGCCAGAATGTGTCGTCGTCGATCCCACTTCCTACGATTCATCTATTGCATATGAAGAGTGGATGGACGAAGAGGCAGTGAAGGAAGCAGAACTGAGTCATATGTGCAGCCAGAGGAGGACGCATTTCAGAGATTATTGGAGGGTCTCTTGGAGTCAGTGAGGTTCACCGGTTCAGAGAGCATTACAGCAGGTGATGCATTTGACCTACGATTTGCAGATTTTGTTATGAACCGTGTTTCAGCTACAGGAACAATTGAGGAGGACATCCATGTCAGTCTTGAAGGGGATAGACTATATTTTCGGATTGCTTGCGGGCATTCCCCTCCACATGATACATCCCCACAAGCTGACACACTTGAGCAGCCAACATCACCATTCCAGAGAGAGCCCACATTGATAGTTGATGAGAAGGCAAAGGAGCACACTGTCGAGCCAGAGCATATTGACGAGGAGGCCTCACATGCGGAGCCCGAGCATGCTTTTGAGGAGGCCTTACATACAGAGCCAGAGCTTATCATCAGGGAGGTCGTACATCGGGACGCGGACATAGCCATTCATGAGGATCCCGAGCACTATTCTCCTCCATTAGAGCTCCCGCAGCCACCTCATCCTTCCACTGACGTCGAGGACTATCCCACAGAGCTTACTGCTCCCACTCAGGGAGATATTTTTACCCATTCCATTTCTGAATCATGTATTCCATTTGATGTTTACTTTGATTCAGATATTTTTGACACGTCATACCTTTTGCTGTGCACGTACGATTATGGACCGGAGGTATGCTTGGACGTGTCACAGTTCGACGAGCCTATCGAGGAGGTCCACACCTATGATCTTGATTTACCTGAGCAGCTGAGAGAGTGTACCATGGAGACAGCTATCACGGCACGTGAGGATATTGGATTATTTCTGTAACGACTGCTTTTCATGTATCTGGATTTATTATAATATAATATATGTTTTGGTGGATTTTCTCCTCATATGTGGTTTTCGTCTCCGTAACTTTCATTTTCGATCGTTTCGTCGTATTTTCTCGTTTCTTCCTTAGGATTGTCGATTTTGAAGTATGTCATTCGTGACGGACTTCATAACGGTCGTATCTTACTGTTAGATCAAGCCTAGGAGTCGTAGGAATCAATCCCGGGGCCCCGCGCTCCGTATCGGAACTTTTGGTGCTCATTAGCCGGTGTAAGAAGGGCCACCGACCGACTAGATGACGATCCAGTCGGTCGGAAATCCTTCTTGAACCGACTAGTTGGCTTCCTAAATTATTCAGGAGTTACTGTTTATCGTTAGTCGGTCTAAGAACGTTGGTTGACCGACTAGGTTGCAAACTAGTCGGTCGACAATGCTTCTTTAACCGACTAACTCATCAACTATTTTTGACACTAGTTACTGTTTACTCTTAAGCGGTCTAAGAACGTTCATCGACCGACTAGATCTCAAACTAGTCGGTCAGTAGTTGTTCTTGGACCGACTAACTCTTAGTTCAGGTTTTCGACTGGAGCTACTGTTTACACTTAGTCGGTCTGCGTTGGTCAACCGACCGACTAGTTCTCAAACTAGTCGGTCAGCAGTTGGTCTTTGACCGACTAAGCAGTGCAGGAAACCCTAGTTTTGCCCTAGCCGCCACCAAACTCTATAAATACCCCTCCAAACGTTTTCTTCTCCTCCCTCACGACCCAAAACCCTAATTTCTCCCCCTTTGAGCCCCCATCTTCCCCAAAACCCTATTTCCTTCATCCAAGCTCATCCTCCATCATCCAAACCCTTCCTCCACTCATTCTACCCCTCATCTTCCCCAAATCTCCATCAACCCCCAAAAATCCCCCAAAACCCTATTTCTCCAAACTTCTCCAATCATTTCCAGATCTAAACCCTAGGTTCCCCGGAGCGTTTCTTCCGTCGCCGTGGTTGCTCGGCGTTATTCTTCCGTTCCCTACGCGGTAATACCAGATTCCTTTAATTTTAGCATAACCCACATTGACATTGTGAAACCCTAATAAAATGGATTGATTAGATGATTAGGGTTCTAATAAGAAACTTATTTAGGATCATTGTGCTAATAATTGTTTTGCCATAACAGTGATCCATTCCGTAGTTAGCTTGTGTGACGATCTTCATTGCTCGTCAATCCCGGTATCAGGCAAGTGAAACTTGCATCTCTTGATTAGGCCATGTTTTAGGCCATTTACCTTGCTTTATCGTAAAAGAGACTAGACGGTGAAAGGATAGCCGTCTAGACGCCATTGACCTAGCTTGACAACGAAGCTTGGTCCGTCACTTTCATCATGCATGTATGTCACGTGTACTTTCCTTAACGGTACGCGTATTAACTGTTCATGTCATCCATGCATCCTTAACCGATATTGCATTTTAACAGCCATGTTTAATTTAATTAACGGTACGCGAATATGTTCATGTCATTGCATTTTGCCTGTCACGTTTAATTTAATTAACGGTACGCGAATATGTTCATGTCATTGCATTTTGCCTGTCACGTTTAATTTAATTAACGGTACGCGAATTATCTGCTCATGTCATTGCATGCTTGAATACTCATCGTGATTGCGTAGCATCGCTACATACTAGTGCTACTTGTTCCGGCTAGGTGCACCCCTACGCCATACTTGTTAAATACATTTTCTGGCTCGTGTTCCAGAAGACGAGCGCATCACAGCCTGCGGGCAAAGGGCACTCGTTGAGTGATCCCTTGTACTTGATAACTTGAACCCAGCCTGCGAGCAAAGGGCACTCGTTGAGTGATCCCTTGTACTTGCACTTGTTACTTGACACTACATGTCACAACAACCACTTGTGCTCTCCTTTACTTTACTTGCTACCGCCTTACTTTACTTGCCATGCACCATGTTTTAACTGCTAGGTTGCTAGTTTACCTTTATTCCCGTTTCATTGCACAAGTCTTTCGACTTGCTGACATTTGCCCCTTTTCTCTTTTGGGTGACACATGTTAGAGCCCGAGCCTGAGTTACTTGCTGAGGATGTGGTGTTCGCTGACGCTGAGTCAGGACCCGCGTTGATCGAGGACTACGTTGACACTGGGGATCAGTCTTAGTGTCGTCGCTTAGCTACTTTTGTTAGACTGCTTAGTAGTCGGTGCGTGGCACCTAGTTTGATACTCTGTTATGTTTGTGTTGTTTCGTTGGCCTTGTTCTCGGCCTTAGACTCTTTTCTGTTAGCCTGGTGGCTTTTCTGTGATGTTGAATATTTTGTGGACAAACTTTGGGATTGGTATTTTATATCCGTCTCATTATTATTATTATTGTTGTTGTTCCTTTTGCGATTACAGGGACCTGCTTATACTAAATTAACGCTTATCGGGTTTGGGGCTTCGCAGCCTCCTTCTTGTGCGGACCTTTTCACGTCTCGCCTCCATTTCAGGGAAGCGGGGCGTGACAGGTTTTAGTGGTGGCCCATGCAGGTCCCTCTGTAACTGCAATTATCAGGGATAACAATAATAATATAAGATTGTCCAACAAATAAATTCGATATCCGAGTCATAAGCTATGAGTCTAATCTGCTTCGTTTTCTGTGTCACTATATGGCAGGAAGGCGATTCACCCATGGTGGAGGTAGTGGTGCGATCCCTCATGATGAGGAGCCTGAGCGGGAACCCACCAACGGTGAGATGATGCGGATGATGCTCCAGATGATGCAAGTGCAGCAGGGCGTGCTTCTGCAAGTCCAGAATGCTCCACTTGCTTGAGCTGCCCGGGCTCTTCCGGATGCCCCTCGCTCTGAGCCGGGGGCGAAGCAATTTCGGGAGCTGGGTCCCGTATATTTTGATGGATCTGAGGGTCCTCTGGCTGCCAACGAGTGGATAAGGAACATTGAGGATAACCTGGCGATGGCGAAGATTAACCCGGCTGGATGGGTTGATTTGGCTAAGAGGCAGCTGAAGGATAACGCCAGGAATTGGTGGGATGCTGAAGAGAAGATGCTGGTGGAGCCGATCGTCTGGGCTACCTTCAAGTCCAGATTTGATGGAGAGTTCTTCCCGCAGGCTGCTAGGCAGGTGATGCTGCAGCGCTTTATAGATCTGAAGCAGGGGAGCTTGTCGGTGGATCAGAACCACCAAGAGTTCACAAGGCTCAGTCGGCTTGCACCTAAGATGGTGCAGGATGCCGATGAGAAAGCTCAGTGATTTCTTCAGGGACTGGCCTTGGAGCTTCAGAGCTTTGTGACCTCTTCTGACTTGGAGACATATCAGAAGGTCCTGATTGCTGCGAGGCGGCAAGAGTTGAATTTGAATCAGAGGAAGGGACATGTTTCCGGTGCTGGGAAGAGGCCTATGGAGCAGGCCAGGGCGGTGGTTAGGCCTGGTTTTAAGCCTAATCATCCGGTGCAGTTCAAGAGGCCAGGAGGGCCTATTCTGAAGACTTGCCATTTCTGTGGCAAGACTGGACACCTCAGGGATCAGTGTAGGAGGTTTCTGGGGCAGTGCATTGTCTGCGGAGATCCTGCCCACACCATCCGGGAGTGTCCGAAGTCGAGGCAGCCTTGGCGGGCTCCTATTGCAGCACAGCCGTTGCAGCAGCGAGCTCCTGTGCCCGTTGGACGTGGAGCGCCTCTTGTTCCACAGAGACAGGCCTTTCGGCAGGCTGTTCCGCCGAGAGGGCAGGCCTTTCTGATGACTGAGGAGGAGAGCATGGCCGTGGATGAAGTTATTGCAGGTAACGCTCATTCTAGCTATTTATCTTCCTTAGTAGTTTGATCTTTGATTATGTTGGTTGCTTGCTCATGATCGCTGCTAGACTAGGATTTGATTGTTAATTGTTTGTTAGGTGTGGTTTTAGTTTGCACATTTCCTGCACGAGTCCTCTTTGACTCTGGTGCATCGATGTGCATTCTAGCCCGGAGCTTCGTGGAGAAGCATTCCTTGTCGACGTCCTCTCTTCCTAAGAGTTGGAATATCATTACAGGGAATGGTGTGGTCTCGGTGCATCGTGGTTGCAATTCTTGCTCGTTGGTGGTCTGTGGACATGAGCTTTTCGCTGATTTCATTGTCCACGACATCATCAACTATGATGCAGTTCTTGGGATGGACTGGCTTACGAGCTTTTATGCTACGATTGACTGCAGGAGGAAGAAGGTGGTGTTCGAGATTCCCGGACACCCGGTATTTGAGTTCAGTCGTGGTAGCAGTTCGCTGGGTCCGGTCAGATTTCGGGCCAGACCAGTGGATGTCGTGGCTATGCAGATGGAGCTGGAGTGGCCAGCTGTGGTGCGTGATTTTGGTGACGTCTTCCCCGAGGAGATGTCTGGATTGCCGCCTGATCGAGCTTTGGAGTTTTCTATTGATCTTATCCCAGGTGCGCAGCCCATTTCGAAGGCGCCGTATCGTATGGCGCCTGCTGAATTGGAAGAGTTGAGGAAGCAGTTGGATGAGCTCTTGCAAAAGGGTTATATTAATCCTAGTGTGTCTCCGTGGGGAGCACCGGTGTTGCTGGTAAAGAAGAAGGATGGTTCGCGTCGCATGTGCGTGGACTATCGGGAGATGAATGCGGTGACCATTAAGAATAAATACCCGTTGCCTCGCATCGATGATATTTTTGATCAGCTTGGAGGTTCGAGGGTGTTTTCTAAATTGGATTTGAGGAGTGGTTACCATCAGTTGAAGGTTAAGAAGGATGATGTTCCGAAGACAGCGTTCAGGATGAAGTATGGACACTATGAGTTTGTGGTTATGCCTTTCGGCGTAACTAACGCGCCCGCAGTTTTCATGAATCTGATGAACCTGATTTTCTACGACTTTTTGGATAAGTTTGTCGTTATCTTTATTGACGACATTCTGATCTACTCGAAGTCGGAGGAAGAGCATGCCTCGCACTTAAGGACGGTGTTGGAGATTTTGAGGAAGCATCGGTTGTATGCTAAGTTTTCGAAGTGCGAGTTTTGGCTGGATCGAGTTGTTTTTCTCGGGCATGTGGTGACTGGAGATGGTATTTCAGTGGATCCCGAGAAGATTCGGGCCATCAGGGAGTGGCCTGTTCCGTCGTCTGCATCTGAGATTCGGAGTTTCCTTGGACTTGCTGGTTATTATCGGCGATTCATTAAGGACTTTTCTCGTATTACTGAGCCGATGACCAGGTTGACGCGGAAGGATGTTGCTTTTGTTTGGTCGGGTGATTGTGAGAGTGCTTTTGGTATTCTGAAGGAGAGGTTGACGACTGCCCCTATTCTTGTTGTGCCTGATCGCAGTGGTGGATTTGAGATCTTTTGCGATGCTTCTGGCAAGGGTCTCGATTGTGTGTTGCATCAGCACGAGCATGTTGTGGCGTATGCGTCTCGTCAGCTTAAGGTTCATGAGAAGAATTACCCGACGCATGATTTGGAGTTGGCTGCCGTTGTGTTTGCTCTTAAGATTTGGAGGCATTTCCTGCTGAGTGAGAAAGTGAAGATTTTCACCGATCACAAAAGCTTGAAGTATATTTTCACTCAGAAGGAGCTCAACATGCGACAGCGTCGATGGTTGGAGCTTATGGCGGATTATGAGATTGATTTACAGTTTCACCCTGGCAAGGTGAATGTGGTTCCGGAGGCCTTGAGTAGGCTTCCAGCGGTGATGATTTTGACCTCGCAGTGGAGTTTGCAGCAGGATTGTTGCGAGTCTGGTGTGGAGATTGTTCTTCTTGGGGAGGCTTCTTCGTTGATGTACATGCAGGTACAGTCGACGATCGTGGATCGGATTAAGGCTGGCCAGGCCGAGGATCCGAAGCTGGTGAGGATTCGGGAGCAGGTGGAAGCCGGTCTGCGGACTGACTTTTTGATTCATGAGGATGGCTCGCTGAGGTTCGGAGCCAGGTTGTGTGTGCCGGCTGGGGATATCATAGAGGAGTTGATGGTGGAGGCACACAGTTCGCCGTATTCTGTGCATCCTGGTGGCACCAAGATGTACCAGGATCTTCGTCTGAATTATTGGTGGCATGGTATGAAGAGGAGCGTGGCTCGGAGTGTAGCCATGTGCTTGGTTTGCCAGCAAGTGAAGGCGGAGCATCGGCGTACTGCCGGGTTGCTACAACCGCTTCCGATTCCTGAGTGGAAATGGCAACACATCACTATGGATTTCGTGACTGGACTACCTCGGAGTCCGAAGCAGAATGACGCGATTTGGGTGATCGTAGATCGATTGACCAAATCTGTGCACTTTATTCCATTCCGAGTGGGACAGTCCACTGAGGCGCTAGCGAGGAGATATATGGAGGTAAAATTC